>PVHT021183543.1:18282211-18382599 GCA_004024745.2 Catagonus wagneri | reverse complement strand
ATGATAATTTCTAAGTCCATCCATGTTGCTATAAATGTTGGTAATTCGTTCCTTTTAATGGCTGAGTAACATTCCATTGTGTGTATGTACCATATCTTCCCTATCCACTCTTCTGTGGATGGGCATTTAGGTTGTTTCCATGACCTGGCTATTGCATGAGGCTCCTATTATACCTGCGTCGAGCTGATGTAAGCCCCAGGCAGTATTGGAGAGGTGGGTGGGGTGGATGAATGATGAGTACGAGCCCAGCCTGTTCCGTCTCTCACTGTTGGCCGTTGCCAAATACAGGATGATCCCTCCATCTCATTTATATCTATTCAGTGAGCATCCTATGGGCCCTAACTCTGGGGGTCACATTGATAATTAGAAAGTGATCCCTACTCTGAAGGGGCATAGATCACGTCGATGTGAGCAGAATGTGAGAAATGCCATAGGGAGGCTCAGGCCAGTACTGGGGAACAGAGGTTAGAGCAGTTCCTTTCAGCTTAGGTTTTTATAAGAGGCATGTCACAAGGAGATGGTTTGTGAGCCAGTGGCATTCAGGGGCTTGGTAAATAAGCCACCTCACCCCCAGGATGAGTCCCTTATTCCACCCAGCAATCACATAATTATCAAGCAATCATTTGGTGCAGGCACAGTGTAAAAGGGAACCAGAAATGGATTTTCTTAGAACCTTTTATCTTTATTCTTCTGTTCATTAAACATCTAATGGTTCCTCTTTATACATCAGACTCTGTGCCAGGAGGGTGGGATGTAGGTCTGAAAAGGAGTCACTGCTTTGGGGTTGTTCCTCATTCCTTGGGAGAACTCAACAGTAAATGCAGCGTTACTCACTGAGAGTGAGGCTTTGTTCCAGTAACGCTGGGCATCAGGGCAGCCCAGAGGGGCGCCTGTTCCATCCTTGGTCTGGGAGAACATCCCAAAGGAGGTGGCGTCTGAGCTGACCCTGAGTCACTAGTAAAAGTTAGTAGATGAAGAAGGAGAAAGCAGAGGTGGAAGGTTGTTATAAGCAGAGGGAAAAGCATGTGTGTGTAGAGGCATAGAAGAGCCAATAGAATATGTTTGGGCAGCTGCTCTTCGTGGCTGGAGAGGGAGGGCAGTATAGAGAGTAGTGCGGTTTACTAAAGAGGGAAACAGGAGGAGTTTTTGGCTGGTTCAGCCAGCAGGCTGCCTAGGACCTCTGGGGATAAACCCGTGGGTGTGCAGGGCCTCCAGTGATAATGCTATTTGAAACAAGGCTTTTCTGCTTCCTGGATCAGACCCTTCCCCAGAGTTCAGCCAGTTTCACATTCTGCACTCCAGAGCAAGCTCCATTTCCTGCCTACAGACCTGCCACCGGGCTCCCCACTGTCCTCTGGCCACCAAGCTTGCACAGCCCTTCTAATTAGTTATTGATCTGGCACTTTGTTGTGGCTATGCTTCCTGTTCCTATATTTAGTCAGTTCCCAAGTTAATGAAACCAAATTCTATAAAACCCCACCCTTTGCCAGCTTCTCCTTCCACACCCCAACCCTGTCACTTCTGTCCATGCTACCACCCCAACAGAGTGGCTCTGAACAATGAGCCTCACTCCTCCTGCTAACAGAAAGACAGTGAAGAAGTGGTAGGCGGGGAGGGGGTTGTCCCTGGAATCAGCTGCAGGGTAAACCTGTTACCTTAGTCAGATCAAGACCCCTGGAGCCCAGATTCTTCCCATGGTGCTCCGCGGGCCAGCTGTGCAACAAGGCTGATGTGGATCAAAGAGCTGCTTTCACCCTCACGCCCCTGTGTCTGGGGTGGTCCTGCGGAGAGCCTATAGTATGGGGAAAACGACTCCTTCCTTTCTGGTAGTTTTGACCCTGCCATTTAAGTCCTCTCAGCCTCCATTTCTATAAAATAGGCATCCTAGTGTATCTCCCCAGGGCCTTGTGAGGCTCCAGTGGTATACTCTGAAACTTGAAAACAGTAAAATAGTCTGAGAAACAGTAATAGGTTTGCTGTCATTCGTAGAAGGGGTTGGGGTCCCAGACAATCTAGAATGGAGTTTCAGATGTAGAGAAAATTACTGTTCACTTTGCTCATGTTTATATTAGATGAACATTTAAAAGAATCAAAACAAGGGATTACTGTCCAGAATATATAAAGAACTGTGATGACTCAACAACCAAAAAACAACCTGACAAAAAGGGCAAAGGACTTGAATAGGCTTGTCTCCAAGGAAGATATACAAACAGCCAATAAATACATGAAAAAACATTCAACCTTACTAATCATTAGGGAAATGCAAATCAAAACTACAGTGAGACACCACTTCACACCCATCTGGTTAGCTATTGTAAACAAACAAACAAACAAAAATAGGAAATAACAGATGTTGGAGAGAATATGGAGAAATTGGAACCCTTGTTCAATGCTGATGGGAATGTAAAATGGCCCAGCCATTGTGGGAAAAGAGTATGGAGGTTCCTCAGAACATTAAACAGAATTACCTTATGATACAAAAACTCTATTTCTAGGTATATACCCCAAAGAATTGAAAGCAGGGACTCTATGTTATCTCTCTGTAAGAGATATTTTCACACCCACATTCATAGTAGCATTGCTTATAATAGCGAGAAGGCAGAAGCAACCCAAATCAGAGTGGAAAACAAAATGTGGTATATACATACAGTGGACTATCATTCAGTCTTGAAAAGAAGGGAAATGTTGGCACCTGCCACATGAGTGAAATTGAGGACATTATGCTAAGTGAAATAAACCAGGCACAAAAGGACAGGTATATGTTTCCACTCATATGAGGTACTTAGAGAGGTCAAAGCCATAGAGACACAAAGTAGAATGGTGGTTACTAGGGGCTGAGGAGTGGGAATGGGGAGTTATTGGGTATAAAGTTTCAGTTGGGAAGGATGAAAAAGTTCTGGAGATGGTTGGTGGTGATGGTTGCATAACAATGTAAATATACTTAATGCCACTGAATTGTACATTTACAGTGGTTAAAATGGCAAACATTGTGTACATCTAGTGCAGTTTTTAAATGATAATCTTTTAAATGATTAAAATGGTAGATTCTGTATTATGTATATATTATATTGCCACAATTTACAAAAATCAGAGACAACTTTTAAAGGGAATAGAAACCTCAAAATTGGCAGCCTGTGACCCATTTAAATGAGAGCAGCAGTTCACCCTCAGTGGGTTAGGGCCTGGGACTTTATGGGATCCGGGGATTTATAAGCCCCCAGCCTTTCTTAGCACCAGCTGGTGTAGCTACTACCTCTTGCTTTGAGTTATTGCCCAGGTTCCCAGTAGATCTCCCCAGAGGGTAGGACCAGGGTGATGGTCCCACTTGCCTTACTGTCAGTGGGGCATCTCTGCCCAAGGTAGTAAGTTTCCATTCTGGTCCTGCCCCCAGCTTCTCAGCTGGGCTTGAACCATCTTTCTTGGTTGGGGGGAGCCCAGCAGGTGTCCTGGGCCTGTGCCAGCAGCAGCTGATCCACCTGCCCAGAGAGCTGAACACTGTGAGGAAATTTCCACAGCTCTCTTGGCCCCTCTGCGTTCTCATGAGTGACTTATCCTTTGTTCTCCATAGGTTTTCTTTTCCTCTGCCTGCAGCGTTGCTGTGGATGCCACCCTGAGGCAGAAAGCTGAAAAGTTCCAAGCTCACCTGACCAAGAAGTTTCGATGGGACTTTGCAGGAGAGCCTGAGGACTGCGCCCCGGTGGTGGTGGAGCTCCCGGAGGGTGTAGGGACCAGCTAACCAGGAATGTTCTCGCCCCGTGGAGGCCCTTTGTCTCATGGCTGCAGTCCTGGGCTTCTCCGTTCCCCCATCCTACTGGGACCTGCTGGGGCAGTAGCCCCACCAAGTTCTGCAGAAATGGAGCCAGAATTCCCTCTTTCACCAATAAATAAGTTCCTTCAGTGCCACAGGGGCTGTATCCTGTCCTGAAGGCATATTTGTGGGTTCCCTGTCAGCGTGGCCTTGGTGCTGACCTAACTGAATTCCAAATGACCTGCCTGGGCAGCAGCCTGCTTCCTTCCAGAAGAGAAGAAGTTGAGCCAAAGCCCGAGAGAACTGATTGCTTATTCCATAGAAGCATTAGAAAACAAGAAACCCTGGACTGTCTGGGAGTCCGAGATGTCAGTTGATGACTTTTTAAAAGGTCAACAGGGGGTAACAGGGAGATGAGCCAGAATTTCTGCCTGTTCTTGTTAAGTGGGAATACGTAATACAGAAAACATGGTGTGTGACCACTCTGGAGCCCCAGATTGGGGACGGCTTTGGAGAAGACAGTTGGGTTGATTCTAATGAGCAGTCAACTTTTGTTTTCTCCATCTAAGGCCCTTTCTCCTGTCCAGAGGTCCCAGTGGATAGTCTTTCAAGATTGACCTCAGAGGCCTTGCCAGGGCCCTACCCCTCCCATCTGCTCCATTCTGAGGCCTCAGACCTAGAAGTGGGACTTGGCAACTCTCCCGTACCCCATTCCTTACCACAGCCACCATGACTATTTCTGATGACCTGGAGATTCAACAACAGAGAGAAGGTTCTTGCTCTAAGCCGGCTTGTCTTTGGCCCTGTTGAAGTTCTGCGCCGTTATTTGAAGCTCCAGAAGTGACCTGGTCAGTCTAGATCTTCCCAGTCCTACTGCAGCTCCATCGGCCACAGGAGTGAGGATGCTCTGGTTCTGGGGAGCCCTGAGGGCACGCCCATCAGGCACTCAGGCCCTGCATGACCTGACCTCACACTGTCGTGCTGTGACCAGAGTCCCTGAGCTGCTCTCCCAAGGCTGCAGCTTACACCAGGTTTCTGAATGAAGATCCCTGATGGTTAAGACTTTTGGTTCCACTTGTTTCCTTGGAGTTGTTTTTCCAAGAGCATAATGTACATTAAAGTCTTTGAGTTGAGTCTAAATCCCCTTGTGTGAGTCTCGCAGTTAATCTGCCCATTTCCCAGCACAGCCAGGCAGTGTCCCTAGGTGCACATGTCCTCCCTCTTGAGCCCCGGGGGACCCTGCCCAGTCTCTGCAGGCACTGGAGGAGAGAGGCAGCCAGTGATGTGCTGCAGTCACCGGTGGGGCTTCCGAGATAGACACGTCTGAAGAAAGGATCCAGGCCCTGTAGCTATATAGTAACCAGAAATTTCACCTTGTGTGAATTTGCTATTCTTTTTTATCCCCAAAGCCCACTCGTCAGAACTACCTGGGGAGCTTGTTAAAAGTGCAGATTCCAAAGGAGTGAAACCCTGATCCATGCGTCAACAGAGATGAACCTTGAAAACCCTGTGCTGAGTGAAAGAAGCCAGACAGAGACCACGTGCATGATTCCATTCATATGGATTGTCCAGAGTTGGCAAATCCTTAGAGACAGAAGGATTGTGGTTCCCAGAGGATGGGAGAGTGCGGAATGGGGATTGACTGCTAATGGGTACCAGCTTCCTTTTTGGGGTGATGAAGGATCTGGAAGTAGACAGTGATGATGGTTGCCCAACCTTATGAATATAGTAAGAACTACTGAAAGTGTACACTTTAAAATGATGAATTTTATGGCATGTAAATTACATCCCAATAATACTTTTTTAAAGTTTTTAAGTTCCAAGTCCCACCCTACAGGAATCCAGAGGCAGTGGATCTGGATGTGGCCTGCATTCTGAGGCAAGCTTAGAGTTACTACCTGGAAGTAACAGCAATGCAATTGGGTGCCTAGAGCGCCACTCGGCAGAATTTGTCTCCCACTGTCATGGTCAGGGCAGCACCTGGGAGTTCGATCATGTGCCCTTGTTCTCTGAGCTTCTTGGTCTTATGTCTACACAGACACTCACCCCTCCACCTGCGCACACAAATGGGTGAAGGAAAACTAGCTACAATTTATAAATGCTGTGTTCTGTTACTTAATCTTCACAACAATATTGGTAAGTGCTGTTATTATCCACATTTTACTGATAGGAAAATGGGCTCAGAGAGCTTCAGTCATATTGCCAGTGTCCCACACCTGGTAAGAATTGAGGACGAGAGTCAAGCCAAGCCTATTGGTGTCTGTAGCCCAGCCCAGCGCTGCATTCACTGCTATGATTTACTGCTCTCCTGCCCTTGCAAGTCCAAGACGGCCTTCCCCTCTTTCTACTTCCCCAGATCTGCCTTTGGCCCTGCTGACAGCCAGCTGTGTGACCTCGGACAAGCTGTGAACATTCTCTGGGCCTCATGTACGTGTGTATAAAATAGAGTTTGCTTGGATTGGGGGTTTCTGGTATAAATACTCCAGGCTCCCTCAGGCTCCCTCCACTTAAAAATGAACCCTTGTGTTATTTTAAACGTTTTCCAAAGGGAGACTGCATTTACACAAGATAATATGGCTGGACTGACAAAAAAAACAACAGGTCTCTTGTTTGGGACTGGAGTGACATGGAGTCTCTGTCTTCTTGTCCCAGCTGGCAGTCCTCTCTGTGTCTTTGATGAATAAAAAATGTGAAAACAAATTAATAATTACTTAATACTGGCAGTATTTTTGGAAGGCAGAAACCTTTCAAACTGAGAACCAGTGGCTTTGCTGATCTCTAAGCTCCCTTCCAATTCTAACGCATCTGAAAGTGAAGCTATTGGCAGGGCCTGGCCTGATTTTAAAATCCCCTCAAATGCAGGCCTCCTGGGGTCTGGCTCTTATTTGCAAGGCTGCTTTATCCTATTAACAGAACCAGCAGAGGTAGGGACTTTCCAACCCCTTCCGCTGTCCCCGTGACAAGCCCTCACTGCTCTGAGCCCTGTTCTGTCTAATTTCTCACCACTTAAGCAGTGGAGGAGTTCCCCACTGCTGATTGCCTCTTACTGTTGGTAATTATTTTTCCAACGTCATCCCCTTGTAAATATTATTTAATATTCTCAGGGCGCTGTGACATGTTGGTTTCTCCAACTAATCAGACTTTGGCTTGACCGAGATGCTGTCCCCTGCCGAAATGGGGGCTGGAGATACAGAGAGAATGCCATGGCCAAGCCACCTCCGAATTACGTCTGCCAGATTTAAAGCAGGACGGAGTTGGGAGGCTCACCTGAGCTACCTGCTAATACTGGGAGCAGCACTTCCTCACTGTGGAGTAGACCACATCTGACCCAGGCAGGCTTTGTTTTCCTTAGACTCTTCTAGACCTTTCTACAGCGTGGGGGCTGGCTCATTCTCCCCCCAGATCCTGGGCTTCTGCTGTGGACTGGCCTCCCTGCTGATATGGGGGGGGTAAGAGCCAAACCTCATGTCAGCTGCTCCCTATTGGGAGGCAGGGAGGCCTGTCTCCCCCCTCCCCCCCAGCTAGGCCTTCTGTCCTGTGGGCTCAATCTGTGCTCACCTGCACAGACTCAGCAGATTTCTCTGGAAAACAGATCTTCAGGGTTCTCAGGCTGTTGATGCATGGTGGGAGGAAGTTAGGAGAAGTAGGGGGCTTCCCAATGTCAGATGGCCTGTTTAAAAGAAATTCCACAGGTGTCTCTTCTTTGGCTCTCTGTCCTGCTTCTTCCCTCCCCAGGTTTCTCCATTTTTCTCTGTCCGTCTCCAGACGTTTTTTTTTTTTTTTTTAACCTGGCTTGAGTCTGGCCTCTCCACATCTAAGGGGATGCCAGCACATGGAGTTACATGGTGAGATGAGGGAACTGTCGCAGAAGTAGTTGGAAACAAATGTGGGGCCTGCACCAGAGCAGAGAGGCTGGGAGAGCTGTTACAAAGGAGGAGGCATCTGCGTCCTTCAGAATGCAGAGCCAGGACTTGTGGAAGACACTGCGCAGGGCAGAGGTTGGCTTTCTTCCTTCTTCACCCAGCAAATACTTTCTGAGCACCCACCCTGTGAGCTTATGTTCTGGTGAGGCAGGGTGGGGGCGGGGGTTGAGGGGGGGCAGGCAATAAGCATAAGAAGTAGGTTTATTTATTTATTTACGCCTTTTAGGGCTGCACCCATGGCATATGGAGGTTCCCAGACTAGGGGTCCAATTGGAACTGTAGCCGCCGGCGTACACTAGAGCCACAGCAATGCAGGATCCGAGCTGCATCTACACCACAGCTCACGGCAACACCGGATCCTTCACCCACTGAGCGAGGCCAGGGATCGAAGCAGCGTCCTCATGGATGCTAATCAGGTTCACTAACTGCTGAGGCACAACGGGAATTCCTCATTATTTATTTGTTTAAAGAAGTAGATTTTAGAGCATGTTGTGAGAAATGCTCTGGAAAAAAAAGTAGAGCAGGATAAGGGAAAGTGAGAGTCCTGGCAGGGTAAGGGGGCATGTGGCAGTTTACATGGGGGACATTTGAGCGAAGGTTTGAAGGAGGTGAGCAAGTGAGCCATGTGGATATCTGGCAGAAGAGTGTTCTCGGCGGAATGAACGGTAAGTGCGGAAGCCGGGGCGGGAGCATGTGTGGTGTGTAGAGGAGCGCCAGGCTGTCAGCATGGCGTGAGTGCAGCCATCAAAGGAGAGAGTGGAGGAGGAAAGCCCAGCTTGCAGAGGGGTCAGGTTGTCCAGGGCTTTGGGGCTGTGGTAAGAATAGTGCATTTTACTCAGTGAAATGGGGACCCGTTAGAGGGTTTTAAGCCAAAGAGTGATTGGTCTGACTTTTGTTTTAACAGGATCACAAGCCGCTGTGTTGGACACAGACTGCAGGGGGATGGGTGGAAACAGGGAGACCAGTAAGGAGGCTAATGCAATAATCCAGGTGAGAGATGGCGCTGACTCGGATCAGAGTGGTACCAGGTGTGCACACTGGCTGCATTCATGACTCAGCGCCCTTCTAGACTGATAACCCCTCCTTCTGAAGTCTCAGGTTCCTGGGCAGAATACTGATTCATTTGGTCCCCTGTCTCCTGTCCCATCAGGGATCTGCCAGCCCTGCCTGCTCCCAGATGCCCATGGTACATTAGGGTAGGCGGGGCAATGATGAAGGACTGAGCAGGGCTGCCACAGGAGTTCTGGGCAGTGGGGTGGAGGCCGGGAACTCGATGGCTCTGCTGAGAAGCAGGAAGTGAGTCAGGGCTGAGATGGGCTGTGATAGCCGCTAGCACCCAGGGAGGCTGTTCTTGCAGCCCCTGGGCAATGAGGAGGGTCACCCTTGCTGTTTGGGGGTTCTGGTAACTAACAAGAGTTGACGGCTCTTGGTAGTAATTTGTCCTGGTTAGGGATCATTTGTGCACCTACTTCTACCAGAGAATGTCCATGGACTTGGAGGTGACTAACATGAGCCAGCGTGGAGCGGGGGCCTCCCTCCTTGCTGCTGGGCTCATGCTGGGTCCTTCATTCAGCTTCTTCACGTGGGTCCCCAAGTCTTTAAGGAGGCAGGTGAGGAAACAAGGCTCGGAGAGGTGATGCACAGGCCAGCAAGTCTCATCAGAGTTAGAATCCCAGCCAGTCTGAGTCCAGCACGACCCTGCCACCACGCAGCTCTCCTTAATAAGGACGGTTACATAATCTGTGATAATTACCAGTGGATCCAAGGCTGCCAGCCTGATAACTGGCAGTGTCCACCACTTACAAGGGTGGTGGGCAGGCCCTGCTGGCCTCTTGTTTCATGACATCTTGCTAATGTTTCCACCCAGACTTTTAGGATCTGTATCTGGCCTTGGGCACAACGGGCCGGCCTGGCTCTGGTGGGGTGGCACCTGGAGGAAGGGGAGCAGCATTTGGTCCTGAGGGAGGCTGCTTCTAGTCTTTTTATGGACCACCAGGGCCACTGAGGGGCTGTGCAGGCTAGGGTGCACCTGAGTGGAGACAGAAGGTATTTGCTTTAGAGAAAGATTCTGCCAGATATGGGGCCTCTGAGGGGCTGATTGAATGCCCGAACATCGTCTGTGGTTCAGTAAGCTGTTTTATTCCAAGTCCAGTAGCCCAAAGGTAGAGAAGAGGATGTAGGGAGTTGAGCAGGTGTCTCCCTGATGTATTTTGAGTGAAGAAGTCTCCACCATTGTTCATTTCCCTTTTGGAAATTGTCTGTTTATGTCCTCTGCTTGTTTTTCTAGTGCATCTTCTTTTACAAAAAAAAATATGCATTTATCTTATCATAATATATCTTAATGTTAGAAATATTTCCCCCAGTTTGCCTTTTAACTTTATGATGTTTTGAAATGTATATTTACTTTTTTATGTCAAATATGGCAGGCTTATTCTTTTTGATTTGACTTTCTCCTACTGCTTTAATACTTAAAAGTCCATTCCTGAATCAAGATGGAATACCCATTAACCTATGTTTTGTTCAAGTGTTTCTCGGTGTTATGTTTATTTTATATTTTGCCACAGTCAGAACTATGTTTCCTCAGCCCCAATCCATCCCCACTCCTACCTTTCATACCTCACATCTGTTCTTGATTTTTCCTCTCCATATTTTAAGTCCTAAATACCACCTCATGCCTCCATCCTCGTCCTTTCCTCAGCCATCAAGTGCTTCTCATTAGGCTTCCTGATCCTCTCAAGGCATTTATAGCCAGAACTATGCCCATATCTGGCCCTTGGTATTACAGTCTGGTGATGTGGAGTGCTTTTTTGTTGCTTCTCAAGGCTAGAATCATTTGTTCACAATTCTGTACTTGCTCCAAGCATGGGACTAAGTGCATAAATTCTTTATTGACTGGGAGATTACCTCCTCCTTTATGAGAATGTTCCATCCCTACATTAAAGATCCTAGAATGGCCAGTAGTTGCTATTTTGTAGGCTGAACAACCCATTTCTCTTCACCTTCCTTTTGATATCAAGCCTCCTTTGCTATGAGGAAGGCTTTTTCTACTCCATGTCATCTTTGGTATGACATGGCATGATGGAGTGCCAATCACAGTACCTCATTCCATCCTTCTGTCCACAGAGATAGACACTCAGCTTCAGCTAAGCCACTTGGCATCATCTCTGGGATGCTGCTTCTAGAAGGTGCAGAAAGATACTGCATGCTTTTGGAGTTGTGGTGGTAGAGGGACTCTGAGCTGGACCTATTAGGGCTCGTCATACCCATTAAAAAAAGCCCTTTCCCCAGAATTGAGGATAAGAGCAACACAGAATGAAGCTGAGCCTAGACATAAGCCTAGACATCATCACTAGAGCACCTGGATCCAGCCCCACCTGCAGCCCATGATCCCTAGGATTCCTCTAAATGAGCCATTACAATAGTTTTTTAACTTTTTTTTTCAATTTTATTTTATTGTGGCAAAGACATTTAACATGTGATCTACCTTCTTAAATTTTTAAGTGTACGGTACAGTGTTATTGACTATAGGTACAATGTTGTACAGCAGATTTCTGGAACTTATTCATCTTGCTTAATAGGGACTTTATGTCCATTGACTTGTAACTCCTCATTTCTCCCCCTACCAACCCCTGGCAACCACCATTCCATTCTTTGATTCTATGAATTTGGCTATTTTTGAACTTCATACTATTCACAGCAATGATGTGGAAAAAACCTAAATGTCCATCAAAAGGTGATTGGATGATGAAAATGTTGAATTCACATACAGTGGAATATTATTCAGCCTTAAAAAAGAAGGAAATTCTGTAATATGTGACAACCTGCATGAAACTTGAGGACATTATACTGAGTGAAATAAGTTAGTCACCGAAAGAACAAATACAATACTTTTTTCTTTAAGGCCCTTTGTGACAGGTCCCTGCCCTTGCAGTCAAGCGAATCCTAATTCATTCTTACATTTGTGAGGCTTTTGTTGCCTTCCCATCTACAAAACTCCCCAGATGGCAAAGCTCAAAGGAGCACAGAGACCACAGGCTGATCCTGCAGTTGGTGAAATCAAGACCCCAGGAGGAAAAAAGAACTCATCCAAGGTCACGTGGCGAGTTGTTTTCTGCCCAAAAGGAAAAAGAGCTTGTACTCCCTGGCCAGCAGCCTGGACCATGCCATGGGCCTCAGCCACAGCGTTGGAGTTCTGGGTGGCTGTGGATCTGTTGTTTTTGGACACCTCACCCAGGCGGGATTGTCGCTGCCCCACAAGCATCTGTTCAGCCAAGGGAGAGCTCCCGGATGGGCCGGAACCAGGCTGGGGAGGATGTTGAGTGCAGCTATTTCTGCTGCTCCTGACTCGGTGGCCCCTGTCGGGAGAGGGTGGTGGTGGTCAAGACCGAAGCGGCCGTTTACAGCCTGCTTACTGTGTGCCAGGCAACATCTTAAACCACAGCAGCAGCTCTACATACATTCACCTTCCAATGGACGCCTTGCAGCATCCTTGTGAAGGAAGTATTATGGGAATCCCCGTTTCACCTGCAAGGAAGACAGGCCCAGAGAAGTTAGGGAACTTTCTGACAGCCCCACTGCAATTGAGCTCTGCGCTTAGACTAACCCAGGCCAGCCTGACTCCAGAGCCTAAGGTCTTACCCTTTGCATCAGGGGAGGTGAACTCAGAAGCCGACAGGGGTCAGGCAGGCCCATGACTGAGTGGACGAGGGGCGTGCCTCTGCTCCCTAGCTCCGGCCCAGGGCAGCCAGTTCAAGGCAGGCTTGTCAGAGCTTCCAGTTTTTCAAGAGAAGTCGGGAATCTGGGTTTTTACATGAAACTTCTCTGTTTTTAAGTGTTGGTAGCAAATTTAGATTTAAAAAAAATAAAAAACACTGTGCATGCCAACCAAAAGCATTTGCAAGCCCAACTTGCAGCTTTTCTGCTTTACTCCACTCTTGTGTGGCCAGAGGATGATGTTCTAACCCTCGGGGTCTCTGCCCATCCCCTGGTGGGAGAAGTGATGTTGTTAGACCCCAGTTCTGCCTGGGCCCACACTCACTCATTCTGAATGTGCCTCAGAAGTGAAGTACCAAAAGCAGGGACAAGGAGGGGGTGTGTGGAAGCCCAGAGAGCAGACGGAGACTCACTCTTCAGTTTTACAGGTGAGGACGGAAGACCAAGCGAGGCGATATAGATGGACAGTAACCCACCCATCCAGTGAAAGAGCTGCTGGGCTAGACTGGGGTCCTTATGAGCCACAGGTGTGGTGCCCTTATCACCACAGCATTACCAGCTGATTGCCATTTGGCTAGAAAGAAGAAACACCTGGATTCTGGAAATGAAAAAATCCCAGCCTTGCTCAAAATGATAATACTAGGGAAGTTACTGAAGCTTTCTGGAACTCAATTCCTCATCCATAAAATAGTAACCACCTCTCAGGATAAGATCGAAAAGCAAATGAATAGAGAATGTGGAAGTAAGTCTTTTTCTTCCCCAAGTGTCCAGGACACAGCCAGGCAGCAGGAAGACAGGAGGAAGGACCTCGCTCGTGCCCTTCCCTCTCAGCACCACCCTTCCTGCCTTCACTCAGACCCTGCCCTCTTATTTGGCCCACACGACACGCAGACAGGCTTGGTCATCTGTCGGAATCGATTAGAGGGGAAGGTGATGGGGAGCTGGCTGGGTAGCAGGGCTGTGTCACTGTGAAGGGCTGGGCTCAGTGGCCTCTTGCGGCAGCGCTGGGCCACAGCGCCTGATGCCCTGTGTATTCCTCAGAAAGAGGCTCAATGTGTTTCCTCCGTCCCCGTGGGGCACGGGCGTCCCCGGGGGGCATTTGCTGAGGCTTCAGGCCCGCAGACTCATAGGATGCTGCTGGCGGCCGGAGGTGGGGGTCCTCGTGCTTCTCTGATCCAGGGCATGCTCTGGCACACACGCTGCCACCCCACGCCCTCCCGCCGGTGAGACGTGACGAATTGGTCATGACGCCCTTTCCTTCTCAATGTGATGCCCCAGGCAGCCTCGGCCAGCGCGGGAAGCTGGCACGTGAGGGGAAAGCCCCTTGTCTTTCCCGGTCCAGTTGAAGTGCCCTGGTCTTAGAGCGGGGGGACAGGCCCACAGAGGGCAGAGGCTTTGTCCAAGGTCACCTGGCATGTTCGTGTCAGGTGGCCATCCCAGCTGCTCCATGTGCAGCCTGGAGCCTGGGCTGCATGGGGCTGAGGCTGCTCAGTAGGGGCAGGTTTCCATGGTCTCATCCACCTGCCCCAAGTTCAAGAGCTGTGTTCTCACCTGTGTTCCCCACCAGGAAGCTCCAGTTCTGCAAGCATGTCTTGACCCTGCTGTAACCCTCAGACAAGTCCTTAAGCTTCTCTGGGGCTGTTTTTCTCCTACATAGGGTATTGGCTCTGCCCCAGGCTCCTGTGAAACCCCAGCGTCCAGTCTCTAAAGGATATGGGGCTGCATGCTCCCCACCTCCCCTAGCAGGGCACTGAGCCAAAGATGCTCATAGCTCCCTCTGGGTGCTATGTCTGGGACCAGGACCTGTGTGCTGGACATGCACTGATGCACAGTGACCCGCCAGAGCGGAGTCTGTCCCCCTCCTTCCTCATCCTCAGGGCCAGGAGCGAGGCTACATCTCCAGATCATCAGCCCTCCGCCCTGGGGCCTGGCACAGAGGAGGAGAGTGAGTACATGAATGGGTGGATGGATGAATAATATCCTAACAGCAGTGCTCATCCAGCCCCTTCCGTGTGCCCAGCTCCCTGCACATGTCATCACTCATCCTGGCGGCCGCCTCATGCTGGAGAGGGAACCACACCCCTCCCGTCATCTGTTCAGTATGTGAACGTACCCTTCTCTCCTAGCCGTGGTTCCCAGGGCTCCCCAGAGCCCGTAGCTGCCCCCGACACCCTGACCCAGGCCCGGCCAGGGCAGCCACCCCTGGCTTCTCTTAGGTGTTAGCAGCCTCACCCTGCATCCTTGGTCTGGCAGGCCCAGGACTCTTATCACCCCTGCTATGAGATCAGCCCCCAGAAGAATGATCAAACCTTGGCCCCCCTGTGCTTGCTCAGCTTGGCATGTCTGTGAGGTTCTCAACCCTTTTCCTGGTGCCGGAAACAGCCTCTTGGCCTGAGGTTCTCCACAAGGCTTTGTACTGACTTCCCCCCATCTCAGCAGGAATGATCAAGGTTGAACTCCTGGCTTCAGAGCAGGACTGAGGCCAATGGGATGAAGCTATAGGAGGCAGATATAAAACCTCATTATGAGGTAGAACTTACAGTTAAAGCTGCCCAGAATGGAGTGAGCTCTTTGGAAGTAGTGAGTTCTCTGTTCCTAGAGGTATGCAAGTAAAACCCAAGCAGCTTAATGGGGCTAATAGAGACATCCACCAGGAGAGTAGCTTCACTAGGTGGTTGTGAAGTTCCCTTCCAGTTCTTAGATCACAGATCTCCTTTTTATTTTCTCGGACTTTCTCCTCAGATCACTCCCTAAGGCAGACACAAGCAATAGCAGATCCAATTCAGGGCAGAGGACACAGGAGTCCAGAGGCCAAAGGTGAGTTGTTTGTGAACACACAGCTGGACTCAGGACCAGGGATCCTGGAACCCAGCTGCATTTTTGCAGGGTCTTTACTGGTCCTTCCTGAATCAAAGCCAAGGCTAATTTGAGGTCCTAATCTGGCTTGAGTGGTTGCTGTGATGGTGTTGGCTGGTGGATCCAGCTACCAGGTGGATGGGAGCCTGGGAAAGCAATAGGTGTGGGGACTGGGGGCTCTGGGTTCAAACTGACAAAATGAGGGGATACATGGGGGACAGGTAGCTTTTTAGGGGCCCGAGGCCATGGATCTCTGAAGGCCTATACACTCGACCCTATGAGGAGGACGGGAGGAGCAGCCCCCAAAACTCTCCCTCTTGTGAGCTCCACAGAGCTCACACTCCTCTGTCTCTCTCACACGCTCTGTTCCGGAACAGAGCAGCACCGACATCCAAACCACTCACACACATCACACACGTGCGCACGCACACACACACACACACACACACACACACCATGCACAGGGATACCCACAGAGACACACCTTGCACGCGGGCCCCGCCTGCTCTGAAGCCCCCGCTCAGCAGCTGGCTGGGGACAGTAGGCAGGGCAGGGGTGTGCGCTTGGCCCTTGATCTGCAGGTCTGATTGTATGAAAGCTACCTCCCGCCTTTCCCCATGACTGACTGTCTGACTGACTGCCCATCCGGGGCCAGCAGGGCTGGGGCCTGCAGGGAGGTGGTGGAGCAATTCAGCAGGCTCTCAAGTCAGCTAATCTGGGTTCAGATTTCAGCTCTACCACCTTCTAACTCTGTGACCTTGGCAAGTTACTGGACTGCTCAGAGCCTCAGCTTCCTCATCTGGAAAGTGGGCATAAACATAATACCTCTTCCATCTAGTAATCTCTGTGGCCCACAGGCCTGGCGCATAGTGGGTGTGGAGATATTATTGGCAGCTTAAGGCAGAGTTTCAGCTACCAGTTGGCCACTTACTCCTTACATGAGCTCACATTTCCATGGCCAGGGGCGGGGTGTCCCCAGAAACAGTCTTTGATATTGAACAGTGAGCAGCTCCTCAGCTAGAACCTGAACTAGAGTCTTAGCAATTTAATACCTTTAATAATTTTCTGGAACCATAGACTGCAAAATCCAGAGGCTTTGTCAGCATTTTTGAGCCTCTCAAGGATCTCAAAGCACAAATCTCAGAGTCTTGAAGCTGTAAAGAGGCCTTGGAAACATCTGGTCCAGCTGCCTCACTCCTAAGCTAGAATCCCAGACACATGGAGCCTCAAGAGTGAGACGAGAATGTCGAGTCCATTCTAGTCCAGTTTGGCAGAGTCATAAACTGAGGCTCAGAGAAGGTGAGCACCTGGAGCGAGGTTGTACAGCAAGTTAGAGGAAGCACTGAGACCAGATCCCCAGTCCTGGCTTCCCAGGCTTAGAGTTGGCCCATTTGTGGAGGCCTGGAGAAGGGGAAGGCGGAGGAGGAAACATTTGGACCAAAGCAAGGATTTTCCAGAGATTGTTTTTGAAAAATCAAACCGAAAAGAAAAATGGGAAAGGGTGCTGGCTTCCCTTTATTTTCTGCCTTGTCTTCCTCTGGGCACTCATTCTCTGCCGCTCTCAGCCGGCCCCCAGCTCTGCTCACAAGCTGCTTCCAGCCGCCCACGGGCTTCCTAAAACAGTCTCTGCAAGCTAATTCCAGAGGGTGAATGGCAGAGAGCAGGCCTGGGGGGGGGGCCTCCTTAGCTAGCGCAGGCTCAGAGCTGGCTGCCCCCAATCCCAGCCCTCTCCCCAGGAGCTTTAGCCTCTGCCCACCCTGAGCGGAGTGTAGATGGGTTCCAGCTCCCACCACTACTGCCTGGCCTCTCAGAATGGGCTATTTATTTTTCCTTCTTAAAAATGTGGTTTTTAAAACTAGGTATTTAGTAATACATATGTAATAACCTACAATATTACATATTTATCATAAAATAATCAGGAAAGTATAAGAACTAAATTAATTAGATAACCTGTAATCAAACTTCTCCAAATGAAACAACCATTAACATCTCAGCATATATCCTTCCAGACTTTGGTTGGAGCACATCTTTTAGAAAGAAGGGCTGATTCAGTACATAATGTTCTAAAACCTGTTTATTTTCCCCATCATATATTCACAAACATCTGTCCTAGTCAACAGTTGCACTTCTGCAACATGAATTTTAGTGGCTGCATAGCACTCTGCATGTGACTACACCGCCCTTTACTCAGCCAGTCCCTACTGCTGAAAATTTTAGCTTACGTACGTTTTTCCCCATGAGACGCAACGAATCATTAATTCTTGTAGTTAAATCTTTGTTTATCCTGATTATTTCCTTATAACAACTTTTTGGAACTGGAATGACTGATCAAAGGGTTACCCTTTTTAAAAAAGATATATGCAAACTTATAACTCTGTTCTCTTTTTCTACAGAGAACGTGTAATAAAGAAAAATTAGAAAGTACAGCTAAAGGAAAAAACTGTTTAACTTCCCCTGAATCTTACCACCAAACTGTGGTTAAGAATTTTGCTGTAAAACACTAGGCTTTTTCATATACGCGCATCTGTGCTTGTGTGTGGGTGGGTGGTACATGTATACACAATGCGATTCCACTGTACATGCTGTTTTGTCAGATTTTGATATTTTTTTCATGTCTGTAAATTTACGTTTACTGGATCACTTTTATCAGCTACATAATATTCCATTGTTTGTAAGTACCTGGGCATAGCCACTTTCCTGTTGCTGGGGAACAGATTTCTGAATTTTCGTGAGCATTCTATAGTGAACATGCTTAGAGCAGCATCTTTGCTTCTCATCCACATCCACTCTTAGGCTCCATGGTAGTAGATTTGCTGGATGGAGGGCTTGGTGTCCTTGAGATTGCATCATTTCTCACTGTAACTCCAAACATCCGGCTGGTAGAGGGGCTCCACCAAGCTCCTCTGGTGGCTACAATGTGTAGAACCCAGCAGGGAGCTTGTTCTGCATCTCCTGCTCTCCAGGCTGATTGCTTGCATAGGGGCCTTTGCCCAGAAAGGCTCATCTGTGCTTCCAGCTCCTCTCAGGAAGCGAGGCTCAAAACTAGGCTCATGGGAGCCCAGCCCACGAGCCAGTTACTGCTGGCTCTCCACTGCCCTCTTCCTGAACACCCTGGGCAGGTCATGTGCCCTCTCTCTGCCTGCAGCTCCCCACTAGCCTGGGATTATGGAGAGCAGGTGTGACATGTCACCATTGTTCTGAGGAGAGGAAAGATGCAGCCAGGATACTGCCAGTTGACAGTTGGTGCTTAGAGACTGTAGGGCTGGCCTTGCAGGGCATGGGGGCCCTGGTTGCAGGCCTGAAGGGTGTATGAGGGGACTGAGCTCCACCAGAGGCTGAAGGTCAGCCTGGGCGGAGGAGAGCATGGGGACAGCCAATGCAGAAAGGAGGTGGCATTGCATAGCCAAGGAGCTCAGAGCAAGAAGGGCCAGGACCAGCACTGGACAAGCAGTAGGACAAGCTGAGAGAGTAGATAGGGGCTCTGCCCAGAGTTTCCTGGGTGCTGGCGGCCAGGCCTCCCCAGGACTGTCTCTCCTTATCCAGTGCCCCTCCATCCATCATGGCCACTGCTCTGTTCTCTGGGGTCTCACTCTGTTCAGACTTGGGAGAGCAAAGAGCCATCTGAGAAGCAAGCTTAAAGCCAACCAGAAAGAGAGGGAGAGAGAGTTGGGGGAGGGGGGGATGGGGACTAGGAGATGAGAGGCAGCCACCCAGGAGAGGAGGCCGTGCCACCCCGACCTCTTGATTGACCAGCAGAAGGTCTAGACAAAGACCGTCCTGGAGTTCCCGCTGTGGGGCAGAGGGTTAAGGATCTGGTGTTGTCTCTGCAGTGATTCAATCCCCAGCCCAGCACAGTGCGTTAAATATCATTGCCACATCTGTGGTGTAGGTCACAGCTGCACTCAGAGTCCATCCCTGGCCCAAGAACTTCCATGTGCCGTGGGTGTGGCCAAACCCTGCCCTTCCAAATCAAAGACCTTCCCAGTGGTTAGCTCAGAAGCAGCTGCATCAGACCTTTAAACTGGGAGATTGGGGTTTCAGGCAGCTCCGAGTCGTCCCTCTGGATTATACTGTCTGTTGTGGTTTTCCATGTGCCCTCACATTCCTGATCTCAAAGCTCATGCCCTGGGCAGGCAGAGTTCAGGGATGATGCCAACTCTATAAAAGTGTGTGGCAGGTGCATGTGGCCGTGAGGAAGCAAAGCAGATCTAGGCACCAGCTAGAGATGAGGATCTTGAGTTGGGCTCAGACATTTGTTTCATTTAACTCTCACTCCTCATTGTACTCCTATGTCTATTTTGAGTGTTTCGCTAGAGTACAACGGAACCAGTCCCGGGGCAATGGGTCGGGACATTTGAGCCGCCTAGTGAGAATGCAGTGAAGCGTGGAAGTCCAGCCATGTCCTGGGACATCGTGGGCGCTGGCCAGGGAGACATTTCTTTGAGCAGTTACTCTGCTCAGTGTCCCTTCCCCAGCTAGGTCCCTTTTAGTCACTTGATTCAGGTGGGCTGGCCTGAATCACCTCTCAGTGGCCTCTTTCTCTCCTTTGCCCACTCTGGGCTGGGGCTGCTGGGATTGGTGGGTGAGCAGTGGTGTGCTTCCCTCACAAGCACCCGTCCGTGCCCAAGCCTGGCTGTGAGCCTCTCAACCACCCTCCTTCACTAGTGGGGCAGCTTCCGGGAGACTGAAGTTGGAGGCGCTTTTGGAGAAAGTCAGAAGCACACCCTTGGGGAAGTTCCTGTTGTGGCTCAGCAGTAACAAGCCCCACTAGTATCCATGAGGATGCATGTTTGATCCCTGGCCTCGCTCAGTGGGTTAAGGATCCAGTATTGTCTTGAGCTGTGGTGTAGGATGCAGACGTGGCTGGGATCTGGTGTTGCTGTGGCTGTGGTGTAGGCCGGCAGCTGCAGCTCTGATTCAGCCCCTAGCCTGGGAACTTCCATATGCTACGGGTGCGGCCCTAAAAAGACAAAAAAAAAAAAGGAAAACCGCACACCCTTGGCCCTTCATCTTGGGGTGGTGGCATGGGGAGAGCAGGGCTCTTGGCTGAGTGGTCTGATAATAAAAATATCAATGGCTAGCATTTAAGAGCACTCAATACATGCCTGGCATTGTCCTAAGTATTTGAATGTAGTACCTCATTAGTCACAAAATGTGGCTGCCATTATCATCCCCATTTTACAGGTGGAGAAAACGAGGTACAGAGAGGTTAAGGAACTGGCCCAAGATTTCATAGCCAGCAGGTAGCAGAGCTGGATTTAGAGTTCGCGCTTGTCACATAGAGCCAACCAAACACTATCCAGGCTTTATATCATCTGAACTCTGTGAAACCCTCAAGTCCATCCTTGGCTTCCCCAAACTTTCTTTCTCTTGCCTGGGCTCTAGAATCTCCTCCTTGCCTGGGCCAAGCCACCCATCTCCATTCAATACTGCATGCTCCCTGAAGGTAGCAGCTTTGTCTTTCTCCCTTTCTTGCATTTCCAGTGCCTAGAAGAAGTGCTTGCATCAGAGTAGTAAATAGATGAACAAGATTTGTCCTGTGAAGAGATGATAATGGAGTGATGCCATCTCAGGCTGCCTGGTCCAGCCCTACCTGTGTGAAACTGGACAGGTCACTCCACATCTCTGTGCTTCACTGTCCCCACCCATAAAAGAGAGATGTCAGTGCCTTCCATCCATTTGTGGGGCAGCCAACACTCTGGGGCTATCCAGCTGCTATTATTAGTACGTTATTACCTAAGGACACACTGCTAGTATTAGACCCTGGGTCTGGTCAAATGTGGTTCTCTATCCACACCGCCTCTCTGGCTGCTGCCAGGAGCTTGAGCGGGTGCTTCTGGGCTGGACCAGGCCCTCTCCTTCACCCCATATGTGAGGAAGAAGACCCTGTTGACACCTGTTCCCAGCCCGGCCTGGCTGCTATTCTTGGTACCTCCCCATATCGCAAATCACCAGGCATTTTCCCTCCTAAATTCCGCTCTGCGTTTCCATAGGAACTGGGGTGGGGGGAGGGTGGAGATGGGGGAGGGCCCTCCCCCACGGAAAGGAACTTCATTTGGGGCTGTTTGGGAGCGGCTGGCAGCGCCTGGCGGTGCTTCTCCCACTGCTCCTCTCCCCGCTTTCCAGACCCCTCCCTGAACAGCATGTTCCTCCGACCGTGATTTTTAATGCATTTATCCTGGCGCTTAATTTATCCCTCATTGTGATCAGATTTAGCTGAGAGCACTGTGCGCACAGCGCAGGCAGGCCTGCATATTCATGAGCTGGTTCATTCATGCCACCCGAGAGGATGCCAGGTGCCAGGAGCCAAGGGCAGCGGCCTGGGGCCAGGGATCCCATCTGCAGCAAGGGTGACCTAGGGTCTGGGGTCAAAGGCCATGGCTGGAGCCAGGCAGGTGGCCTAGGGTACAGCCTGTGTGGGGAGTCACTGGGTACAGGCTCTGGAGTCAAACTGTCTTTAAGACTTTCTCTGCCATTTCTTTGTTTTTCTTTTTTCGTTTTTTCTTTTTAGGGCCGCACCTGCAGCATATGGAGGTTCCCAGGCTAGGGGTCTAATCAGAGCTGTAGCCACCCGCCTACACCACAGCCACAGCAATGCAGGATCCAAGCCGCGTCTGCGACCTACAGCACAGCTCATAGCAACACCGGATCCTTAACTCACTGAGCAAGACCAGGAATCGAACCCACATCCTCCTGGATACTAGTCAGATTTGTTTCCACTGCACCACAAAGGGAACTGCTTTCTCTGCCATTTCTAATGAAGTCACTGCACCTCTCAGTTTATTCATCTGCAAAAGGGGCCAATAATGGCACTGCTCTGGGTCACTGGAAGGGTTGAAAGAGATAATACAGATCAGTGACCATGGGCACAGGGTGGGAGGAGGTAGGGGCCGGTGTAAGTGATCAGCATATTCCACCAGCATCATGATGGTCATGGCTGAGCAGTGGTTCATCTGGTCTAGTCCACCAGGGAGAAATAAGGAGGCAGCAGGTGGCACATAGGTCTGTTCTGGAGGGCGGAGGATGTGGGGCACATGGTATCTCTCCCAGCCTGTGCCTGATTCCTGGTAACAGCTCCCCTTGAGTGGACATCAGGAGGCCAGTCTCCAGGAGGGCAGGAGAAGCCCAAAGAAGCCATCCAGCCTCTGAGGAAAGGCCACAGGGATCATCTGGATGTGTGAGCCCTTCCAGGGCCCAGCAGGTTTTCAGGAGACTGGGGCTCTGGAAGGAGACTGGGCTCTTGCCTCCAGGTTCTTCAGGCCCATGGGGATTTCCCTGTAGATTTGCCGTCATCACTATTCATCCTGTCAGTTTAATGACGCCAGTCCCTGCTGGGTGCTGGGGACACACTTGTCCTCAGGGAGCTCTCATTCCGTAGGGGAGGTGAGCTCAGGGTAAGGAAAAGTCAGGTTAAGGAATAGTCAGGGACTTCACATGAAGCCAGGTCAACTTCTGTGGAATTCAGAAGAGGAATGGAAGAAGTCACCCTGGCTGGAACATCAGGGAAGGCTTCCTGTAGAAGGCGGCGTTTCAGCAGAGTCTTGAAAATGTGGCTATAAAGAGATAGGTTGGAATGAGGACATTTGGTATCTAAGGGACAGCAAAGGCCTGGTGATGGGAACTTGACCTGGGAGGTGCTGGTCTGATGGAGGCTGGGAAAACCATGAGCCCCAGGCAGAGGGGTCCTGACTTATTGCAGTTCTCCCCTGAGGCAGCGGGCTGGGGCGGGGCTCACCTCTGTCCCTCACATGCATGTGTGCACTCAGGGGTCATGTTCCAGCTTGTGGGAGAAAAGGAGAGAGCTCTCGCCCCAGCTCTCCTGATTAATCTATAATTAAATCAGCCGCAGAGCCACGTTGTCATTAGGGGGGCTGGTGAGGGAAACAGTGATTTCTCTGTGAATCAAGAGCCCTGCCAGGTGGCTGTGGATCAGGCCATGCCCAGACAGCCATCAGGGGCAAGGGACAGGCATCGGAGGCCAGAGCCTCGGGCCTCAACCGGAAATAAGAAAACCACAGCTCACACTGGGCCATTTACAGAGTATTCCCATCACGATCTTGGTTAATCATGACAATACCATGAGGAGGCTACTATCACGTATTCCTATTTTACAGATGAGAAACTGAGATGCAGGGAACAGAGGAGTGAGATAGCCTGGCTGAGACATGGGTTTTAGAATCAGAAAATCTTAGGTTCAGTGTTCTCAGATGCCTCTTGCTGGCTGTGTGGCCTCAGACGTATTGCTTACCTTCTCTGTTCCTCAGATTCTTCATCTGTATGTTGAAGACAAAACAGTATCGCTTCAAAGTCGTTTTGTTGTAAGGATTGAATGAAGCAATCCGTGTTATGAATTTAGCACAGTGTTTGGTGTTTAGCAAGTGCTCATCAGGTGCTACTGCTTATCATCACGATTTGTCTAATTGCTTGTTTCTTATCAGTCTTTCTCACTAGAATGTGGGCTCCATGAGGCCAGGGACTATGTCCACCTTAGTCATCTCTGTGATGCCAGCAGTTGTCACTTTTAGTGGTCCGTAAATTATTTTATCTGAGACAGCATTAGGTAGGCTGAAAAATGCCAAATAAATGTTAGCTACTATTTTCTCTATGTTTTTCCTGGCTCTAAAAAGGATAGGAGGAGACAGGTATTACTGTTTTTGTTGTTGTCTTTGTTCTGATCAATGTCTTATCCCAAGTCTGCTATTTGGAGTGGTCTTTCCCGAAATGCATTCATGAAAAGTCTAGAAAAAGGCAGGGAGCCTCAATCCACAGGTGGCTGCTGAAAGATAAGAAAGCAGGTTGGAGGAGACCCGGTTTCTGGAGGAGTCATCTGGGGACAGCTTGGGAGACCTCTGGGCTACCCAGCAAGCCCACAGCTTGGGGGGCCCCGGAGGAGCCCCTTCCTCTTGTCACGTGGGGCACTTTGGACTTGTGGAGAGACCGGCGGGTCTGGAGCCTGCAGCCCACTTAAAGCGGATGCGTTCTAAGGGGACCTGCCATGGGTGATTCTGAGGGAGTCTGGGGATCATTGTCCTATGGGGCAGTGCTTTCCAGCCTCTCCACTGGAATCTGAGGTTTGTTACACAAATAACTGTTAAAGTTCTAGATTCTCCAAATGATCTCCTTTAAGTATGGTCACTTCAAGTGGATTCAAAGTTACAGAGATAACTGTGGGCCCCTGTTCACTTGCATCCTTGAGTGGGGGAAATTACCTCGACCTCGCGGAACCTGCAGCCTCTCACCTGTATTTCAGGGTATGAGTAACTGATGGCTGTTAACAGTCATTCATGGGAAGTTCCTGTTGTGGCTCAGTGGTTAATGAGCCCGACCAGTATCCATGAGGACACAGGTTTGATCCCTGGCCTCGCTCACTCAGTGGGTTAAGAATTCGGCATTGCCGTGAGCTGTGGTGTAGGTCGCAGATGCGGCTCCGATCCCATGTTGCTGTGGCTGTGGCCAGCAGTTACAGCTCCGATTCGACCTCTAGCCTGGTAACCTACATATGCTGTGGGTGTGGTCCTAAAAAAAAAACCAAAGACAAAAAAAAAGCAGTTATTCTTGGCCCTGAGGCAGGGGCTGGTGTGCCCCGCCCACCTTCCCTGGGTGCGGGGGTGCTTGCTGATGGCCTCTGCCTCTCTGCCCCAGGGTGTTCTCTACTTCAGGTGCACTTTCAGCCCAAAGGGCCAGGGTCTTAGGGCCCCAGGAGCCATCCTCCACCAAGGGGGTTGGGGGTGGTGGAGAAAGACTTCCTTGCCCCTCAGTGGGACAGTCGCTTGCAGTGGCAACTCGCTTAGCTCCATTCTTGATGTCGCTCCCTTTCTTGGCTCATTCCCCCTCATCGTGACTAAACCATGGCACCCCAGTCCTCATCCAGGGGAATCCAGCCTAAGACACTGTCCAGAATCGTGTGTGCTTCCCTGACCTATAAAAATTCTTGAGAGGTGTCAAAGGCCCGTGGATAACCTTGGGAGTGTAGTCATCACGTGGGCTATAATGACAAAAATATGGAGGCCGGTGGCTCTAGGGGGCCAGTGCTGGTCAGCAGATGGTTCTGGTAAAGAGAAGCTGATGGAAACCCAGGTAGCAGAGAGCTCTGTGTTGTGGCAGCTTCACCTCCAACTCTCATCAGGAGCCTGATGCAGATCCTGAACTGAGGACTCTGTGCTGAACGTGGAAGGCACTTGCTTTGTTTTAGTAATCACCAATTAAGCACCTACTGTATGCTGGGGATACAGAAGGATAAAAAAAGTGAATAAGAGTGAGTATGCTTGCCCCTGGGACTTCAGTGTCATTTGGGGAAGAGATGTGTCAACATGTGGCTTGAGGTTGGAGAGGAGCTGAGAAGACTTGAGAGGACTCTGAGAAATTCATCCATTGATTTAAGATACATTTATTGCACGCATAGGGTATACAGGCACGGCGTTAGGCCTTGCGGCACTCAAAAGTGAGAAAAGTCAGCTGACATTTATTGAGCTCCTACTGTGTGCCAGGCACTGAGTAGGGTGCCTTCCAAAGTTCATCTCTTTTCTTCTCACAACAAACCCATGAAGAGGTAGCTATTCTTATCCCCACCACACAGAAGAGGCCCAGAAAGGTGATGTCACTTACAAGACCACATGGCCGGTTAGTGGCAGAGCTGGGATTCAACCTAGATCTGTCGAATTCCTAGACCCCAATACTATTTTTTCCCCTCGAATCAGACTGTGGTTTTTGTCTTAAATACCCACTGAGTGAACCAGTTTTAAAAAGAACAAAACCTGGAAGCAAACCAGGCCAGGCTCAGATGGAGTCAAAACACGCTTTTGCTGGAGTTGAGCTCCTGCTCAGAAGCCCCATCTCATCAACAGGGGCCCTGGCCTGGCCTTGACCCCTGTCTGTAGGGAATCCAGGACACCTGGAAGCTGACCTCATTCCACCCTAAAGTGTCAGGGAAGGAGAGCTTGGTGGAAACTCGCTCCCCGCACCCATTGGGCCTCGGATGGGACTGACACAGGATTCAGGCCAGCACAGGGCTCAGACCTCCCCCTCACCTCCCCAAGGGTAGTCAGGGCAGGGCCTGGCTGGATGGGCGATGATGTTCCAGTTACTGTTGCTACAGAAAAAACCACCCGAAAGCTTAGAGGCACAAACCAACCATTTTATTGTGCTCACAGACTCTGTCAGTCAAGAATGTGAACAGGACACCACGGGTATGTGTGCTTCATGATGTCTGGGGCCTCCCCTGGGAAGACTCGATAGCTGAGGGTGACTAGACAGTGGAGGCTGGAATCCTCTGGAGTACATTCCCTCCCACGTCTGGCCATTGATGCTGGCTGTCAGTTGGGATCTCAGTGGGTCTGTCAGAACAACTACACATGGCCTTTCCATGTCACCTCTCCCTGGACTAGATTGGGCTTCCTCACAGCATGGCGGCTGGGTTCTAAGAGCAAGCATCCCAAAAGGGCCTTGTGAAAACTGTAGTGCCTTTTATGACCTAACCTTGGAAATCACATAGCCTTGCATCACTTCTGCAGTAATCCAAGCCCACCCAGTTTTGGAGGAAAGGAACAAAGACCTTACCTCTCAATGGGAGAGCATGTGAAATTAGAGATATTGTTGTGGTCATCCCTGTCACATAACTTGCTACTGAAGTCAGTCAGTAGGTGGATGTTGGCTCTCAAAACTGTTAGACTAGTTTGAGTGAGTGTCTGCCCTGAGTGGAGATAGAACCAGCATCATGAATGCCAGACTAGGGGGAGGGTAATCTGAGTGGGTCAGAGAACAAGTATCTCAGATTGAGGTTGACTTCTGAGGTCTAGCAGCAAGGCTGGAGGTAACCTGGCATTGAAACAAAAATTGTTTTATTTGTTTGTCTACTACTGCTCCGTTGGTCCAGCTGCCCTCTCACCCATCCATCCATCCCTCCATCCATCCTTTTATCCATTTACCTACCCACTGTTCTATCCCACTGTCGTCTCATTTATTCAACAATACAGTTGGATCATATACACATTTAACTTATACAAATTCAACCATATCCTTAGCAAAACACAGAGAGAGGAAAAACTAATTTTCAGAGCACAGTTGACTCTACCTGCCATTCCGCTCAGTGGGTGCGTGCCCCTGAGGGAGGATGGCTGAGTCACATGACTTTCCAGGTGATTATGCAGAAACACATTACTAGATGGGTTGGTGAAAGCAAAACCACAGATGCCACATTTCAGGGGCGATTGGTTGGATCTCATAGGGCAATTTTAACTGTTTCACCTTTCATACTGACTTTCCTGCCTTCTGTGTGGGATGGGACCCACCTCTCTGTGATGGGCTGATCCCTAGTGGCAAGACCAGGTCCCTGACCTCAGTATCCTCACAGTCTATGGCAAGTGCAATGGGACAGACATGTAAATGGATCATGACAGCATAGTATGGAAAATACCATGACTTATTAAAATACAAGTCTATGTAAAGTTGGAGCAGCATCAGGGAGCAAAAGACCACTGGTGGTGGAATAGGAAATGATTGAGGGAGGCCTTTGTGAATGTAGGACATTTAAACAGTATCTTAAAGGATGAGCTTAAATATTCAAGATACTTAAGAGGGAGAAGGGCCTGCCTGGGGGAGGGAATAACACATTATTCAGAGATTCTCAAGAACCCAGGGTATTGAGGAAACGTAGAGTAGGATGGGTAGGCAGGAATGGGGGGACTGAGTCTCCCGCCATCACTAGGCTGGATCCCAAGGGCCCCAAGTGCCAGTGAAGGAGAGGGTTGGAGGCGTAGAAGAAGGTTAAGCAGAGGAGTGTGAGGGTCAGAGTTGTCTTTTGGTTAGATCTCTGGCTCCTGCATGAAGAATGGATAGGAAAGGAAGTGTCTGGAAGAAGGGAGACCAGTGGAGGGGGCTGAGCCCCACCCATGTTTCTGTGAGTTCCAGAAGGTGTGGCTGCCATGGAAACAGCTTGGTAGTAAGTGATCCTGGAGAGAGTGAACTGAGTAAATCCCATGCCCCACCAGGTGAGGGCCCAGTTATGGGGCACACCTCCCACTTTGGGTTTAAGAGCCCAAATAGATTTCCTCACAAGCCTCTAAGTGACCAAAGTCTCTCCTCAAGAGTCAGCTGGAGGGCTTGGGTTCTGGGTCCCATGCTGCATGCCTGGTGACCTTTGGTGCAAGCCATGGGCCATAGTACATGCAGGCTGTTTATGTTAGGTCTGGGTTTATTGTAATTCCTGGATCTGAGGACTCATGTCTTTCATCAGGTCTGGAATTTTCTGAATACTCCCTCTCCCCTCTTCTCTCTGTCTTCTCTTCTTGAAGCTCTAAGTAGCTTTGTTACACCTTCTAGGGCTAGCCTCCAAATCTCATGTTTTGCATCTTTCTGTCTCCTCTCTCTGCTATGTTCCGGATAATTTCTTCACATTCCAGGTCATATTCTTTTCTCTTCATATGAGGCTGGTCTGGGTTTAAAGCACCCCCTCCATGGGTTTTCACATATCAGTTATTATAGTTTTCATTTTTATAAGTCCGACTTGGTTCTCTTTCAAATCTGCTTGTCCTTTTGGGAGAGTCTCTTGCTCCTTACTCATGTTTTTGCCTGGCTCTATTACTTCTCTAAGCACATGAAGTGTATTTATTTTGTATTCAACCCTGTAATACAAATATTTGAAGTCTTTGGGGATCTGCTTCTGTTGTGTGTGACTTCTTCTGTCTTTCTCAGGGTAGCATGTTTTTCTTAAGTTCTTTGAATCTTTTCAATTGTCAGTTGGACCTGTATCTATGGGGATTCACTGAAAGCTAGATTGAGGGGATTTTCTTCTAGGGAAGATTTTGTTTTGCTTCTGAGAGCACCACATAATTTCTTTTTACATTTTTTAATGCTTCGGAAAATTGAACAATTTCCTACAAAAAACGAAGTCCACAAGGCTTTAGAGGGAACCACTATTCTAACTTCTGCCATCACTGATTACTTGTGAAGATTTATACAAATGGAATAACTCAGGATTCCTTATCTTGATGTAATATTGATGTGATTCATTCATGCTACTGTAAGTGGCAACAATTTGTGTAGTGTTCCAGTGTATGAATATACCACAATTCATTTATCCATTGTCCTGATAATGAACATTTGAGTTGCTTCCAGTTTGGTGCTATTATGAATGAAGCTACTATGAACATTCTTGCATATTACTTTTGGTGAACATAAACACTTATTTTTATTGGATAATACCCAGGAGTATTGGATGATAGAGTATATGGATGTTTGGTTTTAGTAGATAAGCCAAATGGTTTTCCAAAATGGTTGTGCCAATTTACTGTCCCATGAGCCATATATGAGAATTCTAAGTGCTCTGCATCCTTACCAGAACTTGGCATTGGATAGTTTTAATATTTGCCACTCTGGTGGGGTATATCATTGTGGCTTTAATTTGTGGTTTCATGATGATTAATGCTGTAGAACACCTTTTATGTTTATTGGCTATTTTGATGCCCTATTTGATGCATGTTCAGATATGTTGTTCACTTTTTTTTAAGAACTTAGAATTAATTGGAATACACTGGAAAAGTAAAAGTGGTGCGTATTCCACATTATGTAACACCTCCAGCAGAGTGTAGGGCAGTGGTGCACTTGTACTGGCTTTTGGAAGTAAAAATAGCCTGATTCGTAGCATTTTCTGATTTCCTCAGTGTAAATACTCCAGCCAGAGCCAATTTCAAGCTAGCAACTGAATGGCTTACAGAATTCTTGAATATTTAGACAAGGAGCTCCCATGAGCCAGTATGGATCAGCTCTGGGACACCACTATGTCTGTGGCAGCACCTCTAATGAAACTAATTGATATTTCTGCAGCAAAATATGTAAATATTCATACTAATTGGTATAAAAAAGCCTCACTTCAGTTGAGGTCAGTTTTTTGCCCGCAAATGAGTCAACCACCAATTAACTGTAAAAGAAGAACTTTCAGTTTACCGAGCTCTTTGGATTTTCACATTGCACGAAAAAGATTGTGGATCTATATCTGCTTCTAGTCCACTGTTTGAAGATTTGCTGGTGCTGTTGGGGCATGTCAGGAAATCCTCTCAGACTTGAGTGCACAGCAGCAAACAATGATTTTGAGCGAACAGACCTCCAAGGTCCCTTCTGATCCTGGAAGTCTACAGCTAAGAATTTGAGAAATATTCCACTAATTGTCCACTTTCCTTTATTTCTGTTTTAACATTGCTGTGGAATAGAGTCTTTCAAAATGTGACTTCCACAACCCAGCAATCACATAGCGCTTCCCACAGAACATTCTGGAGTCAGTCTGCCTAGATTAGAATCTTGGCTGTACCATTGACTTGCTTGTTGATATTGGGCAGCCTCAATTTCTTACTCCGAGCCTCAGTTTCTCATCTGATCATGAAAGCTGAGGTTACAAAAATAGAATTCCTGGGGACCACCTCTGGGCTGCCTCCTGGGGCTTCCTCATACCTGAACCCCCCAGGTTGCATCAGATATCTTGGACCAGTCAGCATTGGTGAGTAGAGGACAGACAATTTGTAGTGGCAACAAGAGAACCTACATTGCCCATACTTAGTTCCCTGGGGTGTTTCTCCAGCTTTCTACCTTGATGATCTGTGCCTGCAGTGGCTGGTTAGGGCAGCTGCTAACCAAGGGCAGTTTCTCAAAGCCAGACCTCACTCAGTAAATCATGTGCTTACCTGAGGAATATCACATCCCAGGCCTCCCCCTATCCTGGTGAGAATTTGAACCACTGTGGGTTATCTCAGGCCTGCACTGCTTCTTCCTCTAGAGCCTGTCTGGTGCACCATGATTTAGATCCATCTCCCCTCTCTGAGGGGCAGTGGAAGCTGACATGCAGCTCACATCCTATGCTGTCTGGTCCAGGGGAGACCTTCTGTCAGGGACAGGGGATGGTGGCTGAGCCTTTGATGTGTGAGCAGGTCAGGGGCCTTTCTTGTCAGGTTCTCATCATTAAACTGTTCTCATGGGCTTTTAAAACTTGGGCTGTCTTATCTTTTCCTTATACATTCATTGGTGCTCTTTGCATGTTCAGATATGAGCCCTTACTTGGATAGATGTATTGAAAACGTACATTCTCCCAGTCTGAGGCTTGTCTTTTTTTTTTTTTTGTCTTTTTAGGGCTGCATCTGCAGCATATGAAGGTTCCCAGAGTAGGAGTCGAATTGGAGCTGCAGCTGCCAGCCTACACCACAGCTCACGGCAATGCCAGATCCTTAACCCGCTGAGTCAGGCCAGGGATTGAACCTGCATTCACATGGTTACTAATCAGGTTTGTTACTGCTCAGCCACAGTGGGAACTCCCTGAGGCTTGTCTTTGAATGCTCCTAAATGAAGAGTTCAGATTTAATGAAGTCTAATTTATCATTCTTTTCTCTTATCATTTATGGTTCTTATACCTTTTCAGAAATCTTTGAGAATGAAGATATTTATCCATGTTTTCTTCTAGAATTTTTGTTTTGGTTCCACATACAAATCTATGATCCTCCGTCTTGAATTTGTTTTGTGTGTTGTATGATGTAAGGGTCAGAATTCCTTTTTTTCTTTTTCATATGGGTATCTAGTTTTGACAGAACTATTGATTGAAAATACAAAAATACAAAATAAATATACTTTTTTGCAAATTTTATTTGGGGGGGAGCTGCGTCTGCAGCATATGGAAGTTCCTATGCTAGGGGTCAAATTGAAGCTGCAGCTGCCAGCCTACACTATAGCAATGCGGGACCCGAGCCACATCTGTGACCTACGCTGCAGCTTGAGACAATACCAGATCCTTAAACCACTGAGAGAGTCCAGGTATCAAACCCATATCCTCATGGATACTAGTCAGGTTCTTAACATGCTGAGCCACAATGGGAACTCCTGTAAATATTTTTAATTGAAAACTACTTGTCTTTTCTCCACTGAACTACAGAGACACCTGTTATCGTATATATGTGCAGCATCTGTGTTTTGGACTCTCTATTCCATATTCTTTTTTTAAAAAAAGTATGGTTGCTTTACAATGTTTTGCCAATTTCTGCTGTACAGCACAGTGACTCAGTCATACATATACATATATTCTTTTTAAAATATTATTTTCCATCATGGTCTATCCCAGGGGACTGGATATATTTCCCTGTGCTATACAGTAAGACCTTGTTTATCCATTCTAAATGTAATAGTTTGCATCTACTAACCCCAAACTCCCATCCTTTCTACTCCCTCCCCCCTCCCCCTTGGCAGCCACAAGTCTGTTGTCTGTGGGTCTGTTTCTGTTCTGTAGGTAGGTTCGTTTGTGCCATATTTTAGATTACACATATAAGTGATATCATATGGTATTTGTCTTTCTCTTTCTGATTTACTTCACTTAGTATGATAATCTCAAGTTGCATCCAAGTTGCTGCTCATGACATTGTTTCATTTCTTTTTTAATGGCTGAGTAATAGTCCATTCTATATATGTACCACAACTTCTTAAACCACTTATCTGTCAATGGACATTTAAATTGTTTCCATGTTTTGGCTATTGTGAATAGTGCTGCTATGACCATAGGGGTGCATGCATGTATCTCTCCTTTTTTTTTTTTTTTTTTGGTCTTTTTAGGGCTGCACTCGTGTCATATGCAGGTTCTGAGGATAGGGGTCGAATCGGAGCTATAGCCGCCAGCCTATGCCACAGCCATAGCAATGCGGGATCTGAGCTATGTCTGCGACACACACCACAGTTCACGGAAACGCTGGATCCTTAACCCATTGAGCAAGGCCAGGGATCGAACCTGCAACCTCATGGTTCCTAGTCAGATTCGTTTCCACTGTGCCACGACAGGAACTCCAGGTGTGCATGTCGTTGAATTATAGTTTTTGAATTATAGTTTGAATTATAGTTTTTTCCAGATATATGCCGAGGAGCAGGATTGCTGAATCATATGGTAGTTCTCTATTTAGTTTTCTGAGGATCCTCCATACTGTTTTCCATAGTGGTTGTACCAATTTACATTCCCACCAACAGTGAAGGAGGGTTCCCTTTTCTCCACACCCACTCCAGCACTTGTTATTTGTGGACTTATTAATGATGGCCATTCTGACTGGTGTGAAGTGGTAGTCTTTCCGTATACCCTGAAATCTAGTACTGTTAGTCCTACAGTTTTCTTATTTTTCTTCAATATAGTCTGTCCAATAGAAAGTCCTTTGAATTTTCATATAAATTTTAGAATGAGTTTATCAGTTCTGTACACTTTAATTACACAAGGAGGTTCATGTATCCGCCACCACGGTCAAGATACACAACAGTTCCATCTCCAGAAGAAGCCCACACCCGGCCCCTCCATTTCCCTTTTTTAGCCACACCCATCTCCCTGCTCACATTTTCCCCCCACCACATCAACTATCCCTAATCCCTGGCCATTGCCAATCTATTCTCCATTTCTATAATTTTGTCATTTCAAAAGTGTTGTATAAACAGAATAACATAGTATGTAACCTTGTAGGATCAACTTCTCACTCTCTGCATAAATCCCCATGATAATCACCCAAATCATTACAGAATCAATAGTGTGTTCCTTTTTATTACTGAATAGTGCTCTGTGGTGTGGATGTACACATTTGTTTAGTCATTCAGTGAAGGATATGAATTGTTTCCAGTTTGGGGATATTATGAATAAAGTTGCTTTGAACATTCATATACAGGTTTTTGTGTGAACCTAAGTTTCTATTTCTCTTGGATAAATGCCCAAGAATGCATTTCTGGATCGTATGGTAATAGCATGCTTAGTTTGCTGTTGTTGTTGTTTTCAGCAGCCCCTATGGCATATGAAAGTTCCTGGGCTAGGGATCAAATCTGAGCCACAGCTGCAGCCTATACCACAGCTGTAGCAATGCCAGATCCTTAACCCGCTATGCCACAGTGGGAACTCCTAGTTGTTATTGGTGGTGGTGGTTTTTTTGTTTGTGTTTTTGATATAGACTTTATTTTTTAGAGCAATTTTAGATTCACGGCAAAATTGAGTGGAAAGTACAGAGAGTTCTCATACGTCCCCTGACCCTACAAGTGGGTTTTTAAAAATTTTTTGGCCACCCAGCAGCATATGACATTCCCAGGCCAGGAATCAGATCCGAGTGGCAGTGGCTACTTAAGCTGTATCTGCAGAAATGCTGGATCCTCAACCCACCATCGAGTGGGCCAGGGATCGAATCTGTGTCCCAGTGCTCCCAAGATGCCGCTCATCCTGTTGCACCACAGCGGGAACTCCCCCTGCCCCTACATTTGCACAGCCTCTCCCACTATCAAAATCCCCCACCAGAGTGGTACATTTGTTATAATGGATATATGGATCTGCACTGACACATGATTTTCACCTAAAGTCCATAGTTTACATTAGAATTTACTCTTAGTGTTATACATTCTACGGGTTTGGACAAATGCATGACATGTATATCTTTATAGTATCATACAGAGTAGTTTTACTGCCATAAAAATCCTCTGTGCTCTGCCTATTCATCCCTCCCACCTCAAACCTCTGGCAAACATTGGTCCTCTTACTGTCTCCATAGTTTTCCTTTTTCCAAAAGTCACATAGTTGGAATTTTACAGTCTGATACCTTTTCATATTGGCTTATATCACTTAGTAGTATTCTTTTAAGTGTCCTCCACGTCTTTTCTTGGATTGATAGCTCATCTCTTTTTTGCACTGAATAATATTTTATTGTATGGATATACCACAGTTAATTTATCCATTCACCTGTTGAAGGACATCTTGGTTGCTTCCAAGTTTTGGCAGTTATGAACAAAGCTGCTATAAATATTGATGTGCAGGTTTTTGTGTAGATCTAAGTTTTCACCTCATTTGGGTAAATACTGAAGAGTACAATTGCCGGATCATATGGTAAGAGTATGTTTAGTTTAGTGAGAAACTGTCCTCTAAAGTAGCTCTACCATTTTATATTCCCACTGGCAACAAAATGAGAGTTCTTGTTGCTCCACATCCTCACCACCCTTTGGTGTTTTCTGTATTTTGGATTTTGGCCATTCTAATAGGTGTGTAGTGGTGTCTCTCTCTCTCTCTCTCTCTCTCTGTCTTTTCTTAAGGGCTGCCCGTGTGCGGCATATGGAAGTTCCCAGGGTAGGGGTCGAATTGGAGCTGCAGCTGCTGGCCACCATCAGAGTTACAGCAATGCAGGATCTGAGCCGCGTCTGTGACCTACACCACAGCTCACGGAAATGCTGGATCCTTAACCCACTGATCGAAGCCAGGGATTGAACCCACAACCTCCTGGGTAATAGTTGGGTTTGTAACCCACTGAGTTACAATAGGAACTACAGTATCTCATTGTTTTCCCCAATGACATATGATGTTGAACATCTTTTCATATGCTTACTTGTGTATCTTCTTTGGTGACGTGTCTGTTCAGGTCTCTTGCCTATTTTTTAATTGGATTGTTCATTTTCTTATTGTTAAGACTTTGCTTTGTTTTGTTTTGTTTGCTCTTTAGTGCTGCACCTGTGGCATATGGAGGTTCCCAGGCTAGGGGTCAAATTGAAGCTGTAGCTGCTAACTTATGCCATAGCCACAGCAACATCAGATCCAAGCTGCATCTGCAGCCTACACCACAGCTCACTGCAATGCTGGCTCCTTAACCCACCGAGTGAGGCCAGAGATCAAACCCGAGTCTTCACGGATTCTAGTCAAATTCATTTCTGCTGAGCCACGATGGGAACTCCTTATTGTTGAGTTTTAAGAATTTTTTGTTTCTTTTGGATAACAGTCCTTTATCAGACTCATCTTTTTCAAATATTTTCTCCTAATCTATGGCTTGTCTTCTCATTCTCTTGACATGGTCTTTCCCAGGGCAGAAGTTTTTTTTTTTTTTTTTTCATTTTAATGAAATCCAGCTTATTATTTCTTTCACAAGTCATGCCTTTGATGTTGTATTTTAAAAGTCTTCACCACACCCTTGGTTTTCTCCTGTGTTGTCTTGTAGGAGTTTTATAGTTTAACATTTTACATTTAGATCTATGATGTTTTGAATTAATTTTTGTGAAGAGTGTAAAGTCTGTGTCTAGATTCTTTTTTTTTTCTTCTTTGCATGGCAGTGTTCAACACATTTTTGATGACTGTCTTTGCTTCATTGTATTGCTTGTGCTCCAAGATCAGTTAACTATGTTCTTTCACTAAACCACACTATCTTGATTTCTGCAGCTTTATAATAAGTCTTGAAGTAGGGTCGTGTCAGTCCTCTGACTTTTTTCTTCTCTATCAGTGTTGAGTTGGCTAGTCTGGGTCTTTTGCCTCTCCATATAAACTTTAGAGTTAGTTTGTCAATATTCACAAACTAACTTGCTGGGATTTTTGACTTGGATTGTATTAGACCCATATATCAGCTTGGGAAGAGATGACATCTTGACAGTGTTGAGTCTTCCTCTCCATGAACGTGGAATATCACTCTATTTATCTAGTTCTTCCATTTCTTTTCATCAGTTTTATAATTTTCCTCATAAAAACCTTATGTATATATTTAGATTTATACCTAAGTAATTCATTTTGTGAGATGCTAATGTAAATGATATTGTATTTCTTAATTTAAATGCCACTTGATCATTTGCTGGTATATAAGAAAACAACTGACTTTTGTATATTAACCTTATATTCTGCAACCTTGATATAATCTTAATAGTTCCAGGAGTTCATGTTTATTTTTATTAAAAAAAAATGTCAAACTGTTTTCAAGGTGTTCTATATGCTATACCATTTTAAGTTATGTGTATGTGTATAGCCGGCCTCATACTCAGCAATGTATGAGTCATCCAGTTTCTCTGCATCCTTAGCAGCATTTGATGTTGTCACTACTTTTTACTTCAGCCATTCTGATAGGTATATAGTCATAGCTCATCGTGGTTTTAATTTGCATTTCCTAATGGCTAATTATGTTGAATATCTTTTCATGTGCTTACTTGTCATCTGAGTGTCTTCCATGGTAAAATGTCTATTCATGCCTTTTGTCCATTTTCTACCTGAGTTTTTTTTCTTACTGTTGAGTTTTGAAAGTTCTTTAAATACTTTAGAACTAGTCCTCCAAAGTATAGTTTTTTTTAATGATTTTTATTTTTTCCATTATAGCTGGTTTACAGCGTTCTGTCAATTTTCTACTGTACATCAAGGTGACCCAGTCACATATATATGTATCCACTCCTTTTCTCAAATTATCATGCTCCATCATAAGTGACTAGGTATGGTTCTCAGTGCTATATAGCAGGATCTCATTGCTCATCCATTCCAAAGGCAATAGTTTGCATCTATTAACCCCGAATTCCCAGTCCTTTCCACTCCCTCCCCCTCCTCCTTGGCAACCACAAATCTGTTCTCCAAGTCCATGAGTTTCTTTTCTGTGGAAACGTTCATTTGTGCTGTATATTAGTTCCAGATATAAGTGATATAATATGGCATTTGTCTTTCTCTTTCTGACTTACTTCACTTAGTTTGAATCTCTAGTTCCATCCATGTTGCTGCAGATGGCATTCTTTTGTTCTTTTTCATGGCTGAGTACTATTCCATTGTGCATATGAATTGCTTCTTCTTCTTTTTTTTTTTTCTTTTTGCCTTTATGTAGAGCCGCACCGCGGCATATGGAGGTTCCCAGGCTAGGGGTCTAACAGGAGCTGTAGCTGCCAGCCTTCGCCACAGCCCGCAGGATCCAAGCCGCGTCTGCAACCTACACCACAGCTCACGGCAACGCCGGATCCTTAACCCACTGAGCAAGGCCAGGGATCGAACCCGCAACCTCATGGTTCCTAGTCGGATTCGTTAACCACTGAGCCATGAAGGGAACTCCCTGAACTGCATCTTCTTAATCCATTGATCTGTCAATGGACATTTAGGTTATTTACATGTCGTTGTGAATAGTGCCACAATGAACGTATGAGTGCATGTCTTTTTCAAGGAAAGTTTTATCCAGATATATGCCCAAGAGTGGGTGGGATTGCTGAGTCATATGGTAGTTCTATATTTAGTTTTCTGAGATACCCCATACTGTTTTCCATAGTGGTTGTACCAATTTACATTCCCACCAACAGTGAAGGAGGGTTCCCTTTTCTCCACACCCTCTCCAGCACTTGTTATTTGTGGACTTATTAATGATGGCCATTCTGACTGGTGTGAAGTGGTAGTCTTTCCGTATACCCTGAAATCTAGTACTGTTAGTCCTACAGTTTTCTTATTTTTCTTCAATATAGTCTGTCCAATAGAAAGTCCTTTGAATTTTCATATAAATTTTAGAATGAGTTTATCAAAACTTAAAGAATATTTTGATTTGGATTGGGATCTATAGATCTATTTGGGAAGAAGTGACATCTTCCAAATAGTGAGTCTTCCAATCCATAAACAAGTATATCTCTCCTTTTGTTAAGGTCTAATGTAATTTCTCTCTGCAAGGTTTTGTAATTTTCTGTGTAGAAGTCTTGCACATCTTTCATTAGAGTTGTTACTCAGTATTTTATGGAGTTTGGTGCCATTGTTAATGGTACTATATTTATATTTAAATTGTTTGTTGCTCATATATGTAAATAAATTAATTTTTTAATATTGACTTTTTATGTAGAGGTCTTGCTAAATTCACTTATTAATTTTAAGGTTTTTTTTTAGATTCTTTTGGATTTTCCACATGCACAGTATGTCTTCTGTGAATAAGGGCATTTTTACTTCTTCTGTTCCATATTGTACATTTTTCCCTGCCTTATCGCATTGGCTAGTCTGCAGTGTTGAATAACAATGGTGATAGTAGAGAGTTCATCTAAAGGGAAAAGCTCTCAAATTTTTACAAATAAGAATGAGGTTAGCCGTAGGGTTTTGTAGGTGCCCTTTATAGGATTAATGAAGATGCCTTCTATTCCTAGTTTTCTGAGAGTTTTTTTTTATTATGAATAGGTGTTAAAATTTATCCAATATATTTTCCACATTTTGAGATGATAATATAACAAATTCTGTTAAAGTGGTGAATTATATTTGAATGTTGAACTAACTTTGCATACATAGAATAAATCACATTTGGTCATGATGTATTATGCTTTTTATATATGACTAGATTTGTTAATATTTTGTTTAATATATTTGCATCTACGTTCATGGAGACATTGGCTTCTAATTTTTCTCTCATATAATGTCCTCAGAATTTGGTAAGGGTTTAGGTTTAAATCATGAACCAGGTCACAAAATATTCCCTCCTTTTCTATTCTGTAGAAGAATTTATAGAATTGATTCTTTTTATTCTCTAAACATTTGGAAGAATTCACAGTGAGATCACGGCCTTAGAATTTTTTTTTATGGTAAGGTTTTTAATTATAGATTAATTTTCCTTAATAGATATAGGACTATTCAAACTGTTATTTCTCTTGTGTCTGTTTTGATAGGTAAAAATTTTTGAAGAGCTTGTCCACTTCAATGAAGTTATCCGTTATTTGGCATTAAAATGTTTATAACCTCTTATTTTTTAAATGTATGTAGTATCTGTGGTGATGTCCTTTCTTCATTCCTAATGCCAACTTTCTCTCTCTCTCTCTTCTCTTTTTTCAAAGAACCAACTTTTGGCTTTGTTAATTTGGGGGTTCACTGTAAATTGAAATTCTCAGCTTGAATTTTTTAAGTACCTCATCAATACTTAAAATTCAGGCCTAACATGAGGCCCATGTCAGGGCCAGTCTATTTCCACACTTTCATAGGGGATATTTTTCTTTAATCTCACACAGACTCCGGGTAGAGACAGATAATTTTATTTGCTGCCTCCCTTTGTGAGGCAGGATTTTTAAGTTCATTTTTTCCAGTGGTGCAGCCCCTCTTGGCTCCATAATATCCACAGGATAACCCCTGACTCATTCTACTCTCTGCCTTACATGGGCCATAGACTTTGTGTTACCTGAGCTGTAGATGTCTGCATGGCATCCTGCAGCTTCAGTGTGGGTTTATCTTGTTGATCTCATGTTCCTGATTTGTTTCTGGCACGAGATGATTTATTTACTTTAAGACATCTATTTCCATATATGGTTTATTCTGGCATTTTCAGGTGTTTAATAGTGAGAAGATTCTAGTGTCTCTCACCTTAGGGCCTTTGCACTAGCCGTTCCCTCCATCTGGAATGATTCCCCCCCACATACCTGGAGGGATATCATGCCTCCTTCACTCTCTTCCTCAAATATTACCTTCCCAGTGAATGCTACCTGACTATCCTATTTAAAACTAATAATCTGCACCAACTGTAGCACTTCCTACTCCTCTTACCCTGACCTACCTTTTTTATTTTTTTCATAGAATTATAACCACCTAATAAACTGTATCCTTTTTTTTTTTTTTTTTTTTTTTGCACTTATTGACCAGTCCCCTAAGCTCTAGGAAGCCTGAATCTTTATCTGTTTGGTTTACCAAAGTCTCCCAGATTCCTGGAACAGTGTCTGACACATGACAGGCTCTTAGTAAATATTTCTTGAATTAATTGAACAAATAAAGAAATGCTTCCAGAAACAGGAGCCCTCTTATTAGCTAGGGGGAGAAACAGGGGTCTAGAGAGGAAAACAGAGAGACGGTGGCAAAGCCAGGACCAGAACAATAACCCTTAGTCTGTGTCCAGCACTCCACAGCACTGAAGTGTCCTCATTGTCTCCTTGGAGCCTTGCCCTGGGCCCCAGGTGTGGGCAAGGCAAGAAAAACAGTCTTCATTTCCTAACACTGTTGGCCACTTGCTCCTTCTGGAAGCATGATCTTCCCCAGTTATGTCCCACAGCATTCTCGTGATTACTCTTCTGCTTCTCTGTTCACATTCTTTTAGCCTCTTCTGGTCAGTTCTTGAAGGTTGCTGATTCTTAAGTTTCTGCGCAGGTGATTTTCTTGACTCCCTTGAACCCCTTTGCATGAATGACTTCATTTACTGTATGCCTTCAGTCTCTCTGTCACTAGCTTCAGCCTCGCCCCTGATTTCCCATTTTCCTGGACATCTCCTTACAAACCTATGGTGACTGGGAAGCCCCTTGGGTGCAGGAGAAAAGCCTTAGTATTGAAGGCAAAATACCTAGTTCTGTCACCTACTCAGCAAACCCTTGGATCAGTCATTGTCACTCTTTGGGCCTTGAATTTTCTCTCTGAGAAAAGGATATTGGTCTCATAGGTCGCTGGGGGGATTCCAGGGAATCTACAGATGGACAGCTCTTTGTAAACTACAAAACATGCAGCCCAAAGGAAGGACAGGACCATGTGTCCGCAGACACCTCACCTGACTCAGTTTCCCAAGTGGGCCTTCTACCCCTTTGCCTTTTGTGCAGTCCTACCAGCCTCCCACACCAGAGAGCCGAGCCTCATTTTTGCCTCCTACCCCTCCATCACCCACATCAGGATCCATCACCTGTGGCAACACCGGATCCTTAGTCTGCTGTGCCACAGCAGGAGCTCTATCTCTCACTCTCTTAATAGTCATCCTCTACACTGGACACCATGAAACAACATCAAAGCATATCTTTCCTGTCCTCTAAACCCTGTGATAGCACCTCTTTGCCTCCCAGATGAAGGCTGAGCTGTTCATCTGGTACTGAAGGTCTTTCCTGATCAAACCTCTGCTTTGGCCTCAGCTCTGCTGCCCTCCACATGCACGCACACTCATTTGTTTGCTTTTCCTTGAATCCCCCATGCCTCTTGCCTTTTGTTCACGCCAGGCCCTCCACCCAAAATTTCCTCCCTTCTTCCTCTGCTGGATGGGAGGCATAGCCCCTGCAGTAAGACCCGCACTGCAGAGTGGGGCGGTGAAAAGTGCACACATGGCTCGCAGGCATTTTGATATGACATTGATCCCACTTTTGCCAGAAATCTTTGGAAACAGCCTCATCTCCCCAGGCTCATCCATCGCATGTAAGAATTGCCTCTTAACCCAAGATCTGGACTAGTGTAATCAACCAGATGGGCTGCTTGAGTAAGGGCAACCGGAGGACACAAAGGCTTAGGGTTGACCAAATGTCCATTGAGTGAAGCATGTCTATGAGATGCTTTAAGTGCGATTCACTAGATACTGAGATAAGTGGGATCTGGTTACCTCTTTGCTTGGGCTGATGGTATCAGATACCCTGGAGATGTCAGCCTTGGAGCTGGCTCAAGAGAGCCGAGGCCAGAAAGGGGCTGAGACCCATCTGTCCACATCCTTTTTCTTCTCCTCACTTAAGCTTTCTTGAGCTGCCTGACACCACTCCCTCCCAACCTCATAGCAACACTTTGTGCAGGTTTCAGGGGGCAATTCTGGCATGTTTTACCATAAACTGGGGCTTTGTCTTGGTTTCACCACTTGCTCCCTGTGTATCCTTGAATAAGTGAATTTATTTCTTTGGGCCTCAGTTTCCTGTCTGAAAAATAAATCCTCACTTAAATCCTACCAATTGCAGTTTTTGGAAGATCAGCTGAAATGCTCCCTCCAAAGCTTTTGGTGTATGCACAGGAAATAAATGTCTTCTGCCCCTCCCACTCCCTCTACACTCCATTTCAAGGGAGGAGACTTCGATTCATATCTGAGGCACTCCTCCTACTCCATGCCTGGTCCAGGGCCTAACATACAACAGGTGCCCATATGTGTTTCTGATTTGTTAAAGTGAGGGAGGGTAGCTTGGGGTTGCACTCTGTCCGGGACATTCAGACATGGTGTAAGGGCAGCCCAAATGCACCTTCCACTTATGTCACCCAGTCTTTAGCTTTTGAACCCTACAGGCCCGGGTTCAAATTCTGACTATGCTCTTACTTGCTCTGAGATCTGGGGCATGTGATCACTGGTTCCAAGCCTCATTTCCTCATCTGAAGAGGGGTGGGGGGATCCCCAGGTCAAAGGGATGTGACGAGAGTCAGGCACAACACACAGTAGGTACTCAGGAAATGGGACCCAACCTGTCCTCCTCCTGTTCCCTCCCTCCCTTCTTTTCTTCCATGTGAGAGTTGTCTCCAAGGAAACAGGAGGAATTATTTTAAGAAAAGAGCCGAGGGCTCTGGTGGGAGCAGATGGTGGCTCGGGCATCTGGGAGGCAGAGGCAGGCAGCTCTGGCCCGTCAAGGAAACAATGGAACCCAAGCATCTCCCCATCCCAGAAAGCACCAGGGCTGGGCCTAGAGGTGAATCCATGTTGAGGGGCAGAGAAGAAGCATTTCTGGCATCACAGAGCAGGGACAGAGCACTGGACCTGGCTGTGCTTTTGACTCACTTGATGACCCTAGAAAAGTTCCAGCCCTACTGTCTGTTGGCCTGTGGGCGAGAAGGAGGCCTTGCTGTGAGAGGCAGGACAAGGAAAGGGTAGGACTGAGGGGAGGGGGCTGAGTTCCAGGCTTAGAATAGTGTGAGGGAAGGTACCAGGGTGATCCTGCGCCCGGCAGAAATTCATTCATTCACTCATTCTTCCATTCATTCCATTCATATCCATAGAACATCTTCGTTGGCCAGGCCGTAAGCCTTCCTCAGAACATCCCTGTTGCGATATTTTTGCTCCCACTGTACAGGTGAGGAAACTGAGGCTCCGAGAGGCAAAAGGAGTTGCCCCGGTTCACGGAGAAAAGTCAAATCTTCTTTCCCAGTCTTGTCCTCATTTTCCATAGATCCCCATCATCTTCAACTGAAAATCTTGACCCCTCAGGGGACTTCAAATTCATGATGATCTAGACCCTGCTGGATTCTGGCTTCATCTTTGATCTCTGAAGCTTCAGCTCTAATGAACTGCCCGTGGTGGCTTGCAAGGGCCTAGCCTGGCCTCCAGGCCTTGGTGCACATTTTCCCCTCTTGCTAGAATCCACTCTGTCCTCCCTCTGCTTATTAGACCAAGTCCTACACAGCTTGGGAGTCACCTCTTCTTGGACGCCTCCACACTCCCCCGACATTTGGTCAAGGCCCCGCTGGGAATGTGGGTTTTCTCGGGTCTCCTCTGGAACTGGCAAGCCTCCTGAGGCCAGAGCCATTCCTCCTGCAAGTGTGCGTCCCTGGTGTCCGGTGGGATCAGTGAGCATGGAATGAATGAAGGAGGAAGTAAGGAACATACTGGGGTCCCACTACTAGAAGTCAAGGAAGGTTTCCCCAGAGTAGGTGACATCTGAGTTGAATTATTTTTTTAGGTAACTATTATTTATTTGCAGAGACCTCCTTTTACATTTTTAGATGAGAGCAATCAATTTTAAATATATAATCAGTGTACATTCCAAAATGCCTATTAGGAGATGGAGGTACACAAGAAAAATAAAACTAAAAACAGATACACAGAAACTTAAAATATTTTTTCTGTTATTGTTGAAACTCCCTGCTCACAACTGATATGTAACTAGACTTTATTCCTCTTCATACTTCCTTGAAATGTTTACTTTTTCTTTTCTGAGGTCTTTTTATTCAACTTAAATCTTAAATAAGGAAATCAGTCAAAACCATTTATTTAAAAAAAAAATTCAGTGGTTCCCAATTCCACAGGATAAAATTTGTGCCACTTAACAGAGCATAAAATACACCCTGTGAGCTTACCTTTGCTTAGCACTGTAGCCTTATCTCTTTTAATTCTCCTTAATCTCCAGCACTTAAACCATTTATTGAGTCCTCTGCATGCAGCTGGGTGTTTCACCTTTCTGGCATTGTGAGTTGAATTTTGAAAGATGAGTATCCAATGTGGGAAGAGACATTCCAGGTAGAAGGACCTGCACAGGCTGAGGTGTGAAACCACTTGTCTTGGGGAGAGACTGCAGAGCCTGTACCTGAGTCATGAGACTTGATTAGAATTGAATTAGGAGATGGTACAAAGTCTGAAGAGCGAAGCGTTTTGAATGCCAGGCTAACTCTGGATACCAGTTCAAATTTTCACTCCGGGTGCTGGGGAGCCAATGCAGGGTTGTGAGCAAGACAGAGACATAGATCTGTTTCATGGAGAGAGCTCTCGGGGGCTGGTGTGGAGGATGGGTTGGAAAGGGGGAGACTGGAGACAAGTCCTGGGAGGAAACCAGAGTAGTGGTCCAGTCAGGGGCTGCAGAGGCTGGGCCAGGGCAGGGACAGAGCGGTGGGGAGGAGGGGCCAGACCCAGGGGCTGTAGAGGAGAGAGAAAGTTAATTGAGGGCAGTAGGGCAAAGAGAAAGAGGCCAAGCCTCAGCGCCTGCAGGGGCCCTGGCACCTTCCTCCCTCTGCATTTTTCCCCAAGGGGCTGAGCCAGCCTGACCAGACGCCTGGTTGACCTGGAGTGTGGTGCTGGGGCCAGGCATCCCCCAATCCAGTCTCGACGGATTTGGACATCATCTGGTCTGGTCACCAGCCAAGTCTCATCATTAGCTAGATGTAGTCACTACCCGGATCTAGTCATTTCCAGAGCTGGTTATTACCCAAGGCTGGAGGTTACTTTACCTGCTGCCAAGTGGGCTTGGTTTGAGTCATATTGTCCTCTCCCAGGGTCTTTCCTGAAGCCTACGGCTCTGTGTAGTGTGAGCTGGTAGGCCCTTGGCAGGGATCAGAAGAAAATCTGACACCCAGGGTGCTGAGCCTCTTTCTCCCCGTATCAGCTCCTTTCTGGCCCCTGGATGGGGTCAGGCGACCATCGCATAGTCCCACAACTGCTGCTCCCTTAGAGCACCTTTTCCCAAATGGACCGTGGTTGCCCTCAACTGTCCCCATCTCTCCGTCTCTTTCTCTTTGAGTCTCTATGATTTCCTCTCTCTTTCTTTTTATCCTTTTTTTTTTTCTCTTTCTTTTTAGAGCCACATCCTGCAGCATGTGGAAGTTCCCAGGCTAGGGGTCAAATTGGAGCTATAGCTGCCGGCTTATGCCACAGCCACAGCAATGCCAGATCTGAGCCATATCTTCAACCTACACTGCAGCTCATGGCAATGTCAGATCTGTAGCCCACTGAGTGAGGCCAGGGATTGAACTCACATTCACACAGACACTGTGCTGGTTTCTTAACCTGCAGAGCCACAGCCAGGAATGCCTTCTCTCTTTTTAAATACGGACCTGAGGTACACATGATTGAGTTAAGAGCATCCTTGCCTGATGACACAATCTCAGTATTGGTCCATGCACAGCCCAATGTGTGTAATATAATACGCTATAAAACACAACATAGGTGTCAGGGAACCACTGTCCACCCCCATGGAGAATTAGAACTGAAACAAAATCTGACATCCACTTCTGTGCTCCACCCCACTCTATCCCCTCTGCCAGAGATCACTAATATTCTGAATTTTTTTGGCCATGCCCATGGCATGTGGAAGTTCCTGGGCCAGGGATTGAACCCACGCCTCAGCTGTAGCCAGAGCCACAGCAGTGACAACAACGCCAGATCCTTAACCTGCTGAGCCACAAGGGAACCTTGTTTTTAGTTTTATCACATATGAATGCCTAAACAATTTGTTTTTACTTGTTTATTATTATTATTATTATTATTATTATTATTTTTGCCTTTTGTCATTTTAGGGCCGCACCTGCGGCATGTGGAGGTTCCCAGGCTAGGGGTCTAATCGGAACTGTAGCCACTGGCCTACGCCGCAGCCACAGCAACGCAGGATCCGAGCCGCATCTGTGACCTATACCACAGCTCACGGCAACGCCGGATCTTTAACCCACTGAGCAAGGCCAGGGATCGAACCCGCAACCTCATGGCTCCTAGTCGGATTCGTTAACCACTGCGCCACAATGGGAACTCCAACTTGTTTATTATTTTTAAAGGTATACTGTAATAATACTGTTAAAAACAAAAACAAAACAAAGCAAAACAAAAGCCTCAGGGAGTTCCTGTCATGGCTAAGTGGAAATGAATTTGACTAGTATCCATGAGGATGTGGGTTCGATCCCTGGCCTCGCTCAGTGAGTTAAGGATCCCAGGTTGCCGTGAGCTGTGGTGTAGGTTGCAGACGTGGCTTGGATCTGGCGTTGCTGTGGCTGTGGTGTAGGCTAGCGGCTATAACTCTCATTCGACCCCTCGTCTGGGAGCATCCATATGCTGTGTGTGCAGCTCTAAAAAGACAAAAAAATTTTTAAAAAACAAAAGCAAAACCCCTCAGTGCTATGCTGAGAATTCATCCAGCTTGTGTGTAGTTATAAGTCATTCATTTTGAGGGTTGTATTCTACTCTACCACATTTATTTATTTATTTGTTTGTTTGTTTTGTTCCTTCTCCCATCAGTTGATAATTAGACCGTTTTCAGGTTTTCTGCTCTTACAAACAGTGCTGCTATGGATATTCCGGTGCCATTTCTCCTAATGCTCTTAAAAACATGGTCTGGTGACCAACAGCCTTGGCCTCACCTGGGAACTTAGTAGAAATGCAGACTCTCTAGCCCTGCCCTAGATCTGCCACATCAGAATCTGCCTTTGAATAAGATCCTTGGAGGATTCCTAGGAACGTTAAAGTTTGAGAAGCACTGGCCCAGTCTACACGGGAGAGTTCTCTCGGGCACATGTACCTGGGAGCAGGTTTGCTGGGTATACAGAGAGCTGCACTCATCTCCATCTTCACCCACACCTGGTGTTGTCACTGTCATTTTTGCCAGTTGAATGGGTATGAGGTGGAGCTCATACCCATTGAGCTTGATTTATGTCTTGACTCATCTCTCCCCGTTGGGCACGTCTCCGTGTTCAGCAGCCATACTTCCCTTTTGGGAAATGTCCCGTTGGTGGTTTTTGCTCTTCTGGGCTCACTCAGTTCAACCCCTGCCTTTGCTCTTATTATTCTCTCATCCTGAAACACCTTCCTTCTTCACTACCCTGTGTCAATTCTTCCAGGAAGCCTTCCCTGACTGCTGCTCAGGTTATGAGTCTCTTCAGACTCACTGTCAGGAATACTTGGTGTCATTGTCCCTTTATTTCATCTCCTGCAGGTTCTTCCTCACCAGAAGTTGCAAACTTTAAGGCTTGGCCCCTAAAAAGTTTTGTTATTTTTTTTTCAGTTTAGTTGCTATCACTTAAAATTCAGAAGATTTTGCATTTTAAAAAATCTGAGTTGCTGATTTCTCTTGGAAAAAAAACAAAAACAAAACAAGATATCACCCCATTGGGCCTTCTTTCCTACAAGGCAACAATCAGCTGGCACTGAGGAGGGGCTGCCCCTGCCAGACGGTGTGTCACAGTCCACACGCCTCCTTGCTCACCGCCTGCTTAAAGTCTGTTTTAATGATTTTTATTTTTTCCATTATAGTTGATTTACTGTGTTCTGTCAATTTCTACCGTACAGCAAAGTGACCCAGTCATACATATATACATACATTCTTTTTCTCACATTATCCTCTATCATGTTCTATCACAAGTGACACAAGCGACTGGATATAGTTCCCTGACCGCCTGCTTAATAACCTGCCCGGGCTCCATGACGCCTGCCTGAGTACAACAGTCGTTTATTCCTCCAGACAAATATTCTCCCATCCTTTCCCTCCTCCCGATAACTCTCTCCCTGTCCCTGCTCAGGCCTTTGCACCTTTCCCCTGGATGGTCACACCAGCCTCCCCCGACCTTGCTTCTCTAGTCTTGTCCCTTCCAGTTCACTGACCATGTCACAGCCCTTCAAGAACCAGCAATGGCTCCCCATTGCCTTCCCAGGCATCTCCTGACTTTCTTTCTTTTTTTTAAAGCATTATTACATTATGAATATTTCATGTTCACAAAAAAGTCTAGAGAGCAGTATAACAAAACCCGTGTACCCACCACCCAGCTTAAGAAATAAACCAGCTTGAAATAATGCCCCTATTACATTCCCTTTCCTTTTTCCCTCTGGGTCACTACTCTCTTGAATTTGCTATTTATCACTGCCATGCGTATTTTTATGTTTTCATGTAATACACTTCTGTTACATATGCATGTGTCCCTAAACAATATACAGTATTGTGCTGCAGGTTTTCAAACTTTATGTATCTGGTATCAAGCTATATCCTCCACCTGCCATTTGCTTTTTTTCATCCAATGATAAATATTTTTTAAAAAATTGTATCAAAGTATAAAATTCAAAGAGTACACTAATCATAAGTGTACAACTCTGAATTTTCGTGAACTGTGTCACAGTGTGTTTTTTGAGATTTATCTTCATGGATGCCTGTGGCTTGCATTCACCTCTTTTGAAGATGATAGCATGGAGACTTTTCCATCGCCTGAATTCATCACTATTTATCTTATCTCTGCTTGGTGGGCAGGCTTGTAGCGAGGCCGTGTCCAGCTTCCCACTATTACACACAATGCTGCTAAGAACATCCTAGGACCCCTGTGTGGGGTGTTCTCAAGGGCAAAGCCTGCTCATCTCTGACCAGACCTTACATTGCCAGGTCACTGTCCAGTCCTTGGCTCTTGCTGGCTCCCAGCTTTGACAATTAGGTCTTCCCAAATGCTCCAGGCAGCCCTTCTATGCAGCCTTATTGATACTCTGCCCAAACATAAACCACTTCTTTGCCTGTTACATACTCTTGCTTCCTCCCTTGGAACTCCAAACTCACTTCTTCCAGGCCCCACTGGAGCTAACTCCACCAGGGAGCATGACCTCATGGTGTCATCTCCTCTGAGTGGTATCCTCTTACCACAGTTGTCAGGGCCCATGAAGACAGAGACAAACTTAGACTAGACAGTAGGAGTGGTGAAAGGAGGCGTGAATGGCTGGTAGTGAGTGTGAGAAGCTGGGCTATGCAACTGATTGCTCTGGGCTTTGATAGATGAATAGGAGTTTTTTGGCTAGAGATGGTGGAAGGGCATTGCAGGCACAGGGAAGAGCAGAGAAGCATTCAGATGTTTTGGGTTGGAGATGTAGGTAGAGTGGGTAGGTGGCGGATGAAGCTGGAAAAACAGCTTCGAGGAGCCTTGAATGCCATCCTTTAACGCTGTTCTGATTCTGTTTGTATTTAACTGGCATTCTTGGGAGATATGGGAGCTGGGGAGAGTGAGCACATTCATTTGACACCCACTGAATGTCAGGCACCAGCAAGGAGCTTTACACTCATTATCCCTTTGCTTCCTCGATCCCAGTTGGGAATACTATCCTAATGTCCCCATTTTACAGGTGGAGAAACTGGGGCTCAGAAAGGGTAGTCTCTTGTCTCTGATGGAAAAGCCCCAGGGTACTCAGCTCAGGTCCCTCCGACTTCAGGGATTGTTTTTAACCCCTATGCTGCCATAGGCAAGAAGACACCAGGGAGAGGGTTCTTCAAGAAACAGGTCACCAGGAGGGGGCACACGTTCCCAGTGGCTAGAGCGTTAAGTTCGAATCCCGGGGGCCTCCGACTCGCACAGTGTGACCCGGACCAATCTGGTCTTGTGTGGGCCTCAGTTTCTCTTCTCCACCGGGGGCGCGGGGGTGCGGCTCTTGTCAACCTAGGTTCCTACTGACCCTCTGTAGCCTGGAGTTCCAGCCCTCGCTGTGTGACCTTGTGCCAGTAGCCTGCACACTCTGGACGGCCAACCGGGGATCTCTAAGCGCCCTTCCGGCTCGCGACCAAGCGTCGCTGGCCACGGAGACCCTCCCCTTCCCTCCGGAGTTGAGGGGGCGTGGGTGGGGGTGGGCGCTGGAAACTGCCCCCACCCCCAGCCCCGGGCTGGTGGCCGGATCCGCGCCTGGTTTTGGGCGCAGCCGCGCGGCCCCCTCCCCCGCGCGCATCTCCCCGCCCCCCGCCCCCTCCCCGCCGCTCTCGGGAAGCCGGGGCCGCGCGGCTCCTCCTCCCGCAGCCGCATCTGGGGCGCCGCGCCGGCCGGAGGAGAGGCATGGGGCGCCCGCGGGCCGGGGCCGGGGCCGGGGCCTAGGCGGGCGGACCTGCGAGCGGACCAGAGCGACGACGGCGGCGTAGCGCAGCGGCCGAGCGGGCCGGAGGCAGCCGCGGCGTCCGGCGCAGGTGAGGGCGCGGGGGTGGCGCGCCATAGCCCCGACTCCCTTTCCGGGGCCGGCGCGCCCCATTCCCTCGTCGAGACCCCCAAATCTGGGTCTCCTCTCGGACGGACCTCCCTAAACCGAAGGGCGGCTCTGGCGCAGAAAAGCCCCCTCCCCCTGCCGATTCTGTCTGAGCCCCCGACCCGAGGGGGCGGCCCTGCGACTGGGAAGCCCCCTGCTCTGGGTGAGATCCCGCAGTCTAGGTCTCCCCCGACCCTCAAGCCGGGGGGCGGCGTCGCAGGGGCCCGGAACCCCCTACCCAGGGCCGAGCCCCCATTCCAGGTCTTTTTCCCGCGGACTCCCCCTTGTCAACCGGCTGCTGAAGCTGCGAAGCCCTTGCTCCGGCCCGACCCTCTATCCGCAGGGCGGCCAAGGGGTCAGACAGACCCCTCCCTAGCCCAGCAACCTTGGAGCTAAGCAGAGGGAGGGTTCTGCTGGCCGGCCGGCCGGGACATTCCTCCATTCAACCCAGCTGCCTCCAATCCCGCTTCAGTAGCCCGGGGAGCATGCCCGCCGGGTCCCTCTTTCCCGAGCTCTTTCCTCGGACCTGGCATCTGGGGAGGGGGCGAGGGCAACCCCACCCGCCCCAGCGCGGCATAGCGCCCCCTCCCTGTTTGCGTACCCGGGAGGGGCCGGGCTGACCCGGGCACCTGGGCTGGGGGGGTGCTCACATGGCTACGGGAGGCCCCCACGTGCGGCGCCCCGCGGTGAAAGGGGTTCGCGTTCAGAGCCCGTGGTAGGTGGACCAAGTGGCCAGAGAGGCCAGCTAGGTCCAGATGTGCCGGGCCTGCTGGGAGGGGACATGTGTTACCGGGACACGTAATGGCCCTTGGCCTCTTTGAACCAAACCTGTCGCCTCCGGTCCCCCTCCATCCTTCCATTCCTCAGTCCCTTCTTCCCTCTCCCTTCTTCCCGGCGCTGCTTGTGTTGAAGAGGGGCTGCCAGAGACTGTTGATGTTGGGGAAAAAATGAAATAGGGGAAGGGGTTATGGGTTGGCAAAGGCCAGTGGTAGGGTTGGGGGTTGAGGGGGTGGATGTGAAGACTCAAGCTCAGAGGGCAGCGCTAATGGGGGGAGCCTGCACCCCCACCTGCCTGGAAGTAGAAATGACAGAGGGGGAGGGGGCTGTAGTCCTCTGCTTCCAGGGAGGCTAGACTGGCCTGCCTCTGCCCCATTGCACACCTCCCCTCCCAGCCCAGTTCCCTGGGGTCCTGGCTCTCTACCTCCCTGTCTTCGCTTGTGGGAAGGGGCTGTGTTTTCTGCCAGGCTGGGGGAGCGAGACTGTACAGGACCATCTCAGAGAGTGATTGTTGGAGGGGCCCAGTTTCTGTCCCACAGAGGGGACTGTGGGCTTCCTGGTCCCAGGGTAGCTTGAGGGGCCTGAGCCAGACTCCTGTGGGCAGCAGGACTGGGTGGGGCTGCTGAGTGGGGTGGCCCATCAGTAGCTGGAGTGTTGGGAGCCACCAGCAGGCCCTGGAACTGGCTGTTGGCGGCCAGTCAGGACAGATGCGGATTGTATGCCCAGCAGCTCCTGGAGACACTGGCTGTGCACGTGGGGCAGGTGTCTGTGCTTGTACCTGTGCTGTGGCGGGGTGCACTAGGGTTCCTGGGTCCTCCTGGGGCCCAGAGACAGCAGCTGGACTTCTGTGAGCATGCCTGTGTGTGGTGTGCAGGGCACCCCCACCCCCATTCATGAAACAGCGGCCAGGCTAGGCCTGTATGAGGCACAGGGGACATGTAATGGCCTGATGTGGTCCCCACCCTCAAGGAGCCCCTGTTTTGTGGTGGTGGGGAGATGGTCTGTGCTGGGCGCTGGGGATGGGTGCAAGGCCCAGACTGGAGAGAAAGTGTGGGGTGGAGCGGGCCGATGGATGGTTGAGTTATGTGGTACCCAGGGCAGCATCCGACAGGAGCCAGCCTTGCGTTGGTGCTGCAGGTTTGAGGGCTGTGCCCTGGGCGCGAGGCTGCCTGGCAGCTGAATTGGTGTTTTTGAAGAGAGGCAGTGCAGCACTTGTAAACTAAGGAGAGACTGTGTACTTTGGAGCTTTTAGGGACGTATTGGATGTACCAGGGGCACCCACTGGCATCTCCTTAGGTTCTTGTGTGGTTTATGGGCCACTGGCTCCTTAAATGCCAGTCTTCATGATGAGGAGGCTCTGAGAATTTTGTTGGGTACTTAGTGTGACAGGGAGCAGGCAGTCTACCCTCCCATACATCCACGATTGATAGATTCATTCATTCAAAAAAGCTTTTAAAAAATACCGTTATCTGATTACGATGTGTTTAAATACTACCACTTACACATTCTGGAATGTGAATTTGTAAAATCTTTTTTTTTTGCCTTTTTGCCTTATCTAGAGCTGCACCCGCGGCGTATGGAGGTTCCCGGGCTGGGGGTCTAACAGGAGCTGTAGCTGCCGGCCTATGCCAGAGCCACAGCAATGTGGGATCTGAGCCGCGTCTGCAACCTGCACCACAGCTCACGGCAATGATGGATCCTTAACCCACTGAGCAAGGCCAGGGATCGAACCCGCAACCTCATGGTTCCTAGTCGGATTCGTTAACCACTGAGCCACGACGGGAACTCCTAAATTTGTAAAATCTTGAATGTAGATTTTTTTTTTTAAAGCCTGTGGTAGGTACTCAATAAATGTCCACAGCTCCCAGGTTGAAGCCCGGCCTCCTCCCCCACCTCGTCACTCCTCTAGCCACATCTTGCATCGCCACCTCCACCTCCCTCATTGGCTCCGGTCTCCCTGGCCTGCTTTCAGTTCCTGGAGCGGTCCAGGTTCCCTCCAGCCTCAGGGTCTTTGTACTTGCTGGTTCCTTGGCCTGAACATGCTTCCCTCCTCCCCACGTTTGCCTACCCAGCTCCTCCTCATCATCCAGGTCTCAGCTTAGGCGTCACTTCCAGAAGAAAGCCTGCCTTGGTGCCCAGGCCAGGTTGTGTCCCCGTCACCACCTTGACAGCCCCGAGGACCTCTGTCTTCACTTCTCTGTTCCTTATTATTGGATGTCGCTTGGTGTGCTTAATGTGGGGAGGGCCAGGGTTTTGCCTGCCTCTTCCTGCTATTCCCTTGGTACTGAGGACAGGTCTGGGCCATTGTCAGTCAAGGGCTGAGGGTAGGGCATGGTGGGACCCTGAACCATCCCTGTGGGTTCTTGGCCCCCGACAGGGTCTGCAAACCTAGAGGCATCTGGCTGGACTCTAGGAGTGATAGGCCTATGGCCTTGAAAATCCCAGTATGTCTAGGGGCTCTACGAGAGGGTGAGGGGGCCACGCTTGGGCAAGACCCTACATTTTCATGAGTGTATCTGTATCCATCTTGCTGGCTGTTTATTCCTGAATCAGTTCATCTGCTCATATCATCACCTGTTTACTGGTTCACTCCTCCTTTCTTTCACTAGGCCACCAGCTCCTTCATTCCTCCCGTTCCTAATCCTCCATTCTGTCTTTGAGCCACCAGCGCTCCTGAGGCCTACTGGGTGCTCAGCCCCATGCCGGGCTTGGGGACACAGAGTCAAACCTGAGGGGCCCTGCTCTGCAGACTGGAGTCATCCCGCCAGGCCCTTCGCAGTGAAGGAGGCCGGTGCCGTCCCGGCACTGGGAAGGGGCCACTAGTTGGGCCTTGCAGGAAAGTGCTTCCTGGAGACATACCCTGGCTCTGGGCTGGATTTTGGAGGATTAGAGGGATCTGGGTTGATGGAGAGTGGCAGGGAAGGGTGCTGCTGGCTGAGAACTGCACGGATGGAGGCAGGGAGGCAGCCAAGTGCTGGGCAGGCCTGAGGTTGGCGGGGGTACGTGTTCTTCCAGGAAGTGGTGACCTCCTGAGTGGGCTGGCCGTGGAGGTGGGCAGTGTGCTTGCTGTCATGTCCAGCCTATGCCAAGAGCCCTGTTGCTGCTTTGCTGTGTGCCCTTGGATGGGATATGTGCCCTCTCGGGGCTCCCTTGGTAAAGTGAAAGCTAGGGCCTGGTGACCTCAGTGGGACCTTGCGTGTGCCCACAGTCTGGAGCCTTTTGTCCTGGCCTCCCCGAAGGGAGTCCTCAGGGGCTTTGCCTCCTCTTTGAGCCTGAGGAGGGCTGTCACACGATGGGGCTTGGTGGCTTTGGAAGGCTGCGTGTGAGGCTCTGCAGTTCCTTCTGACAGAGGACCCTGATGGTTACGGGAGCATGGGGGCCAAATGGACTGGCTGGGAGGGGTGCCCTGCCGTACAGACTCTACTGCACCCTCTTTGGGAAAGGCTGTCGCTGAGGAGGGGATTCCTGTGTTGGACCAAAGACAAGCCCACTCCCCACTTAATCAAACTCTCGTGGTGGGAGCTCTTTAAGACTTGTGTGACCAGACGCTTTTGTTGTGGCCTGGGGGAGAGTGCCTGTTCTGCTCCCACATCTGCTCTGCCGTCTCCTGGTGGTCGCCCCAGGCCAGGACTGAGGCCCACAGGGTGTGTGCAGCACTCCACAGTTTGCAGAGCACATTTAATCCCCACATCTTCCAGCCACCCCCCAGGGAGGAGTTGGAATTAAAAAGAGATATTGTTTCCATTTCACAGATGAGGAAACTGAGGCTCAGAGCAGTTGGGTGGCCGCTCGGGGTCACTCAGAGGGTGGGATACACCCCCTGCCGCTGGGCCCTGGGGGTTCTGGTGCCCAGTGCCTTCTTGCTCATGGATCACACCCCATCTCCTGAGCCGAGGAGTGGGGCCTGGATCCCTCTGTGTTGGGTTTCGCAACGCCGCCTCCTCCCCGCTGAGCTGTCTAAGGTGGCCTTTTCAAAAACCCAAAATGAATGGAAGCAAATTTTGTTTGGAGAATTTTGCTACACCCATCGCCAGGGCTGGTTGCAAAACCAGGCTTGGAGAGCCGTGCTGATGTTGACGGTGATAACAGCAAGAACGGGGGAGCGCTGACTAACACCCATGCGTTTCCACGGGGCATCAGTGACCACCTCCTAGGGGCCTGTGCTGGCCTCGGTTTAGTGAGCACTAGCTCTGAGAGCCATGGAGCCGGCCTCACCTCTAGTCCCATCGCACTCCACGATTACTCTCCCCATTTCACAGACGAGAAAACTGGGGCACAGAACACGGTAGTAGGTCATCCAGGGCCCCACAGCTGGCGGAGTGGTGGCACCAGGATTTGAATCCAGGTCAGTTAGAGTTTCAAGTGTGGTCTTAGCCCTGTGTTCTGAGGATTCAGAAGTTGCCATTTGTTCAACAGAAGTGTTAGGTGGGGGCATGAAAGGTGGGTGTGAGGCCGTGGGAATCAGATGCAGCAGACCCAGATCCTAGTTTGAGGGACCCTGGGCACACGCTGGAGGCGGAGCTCAGCCTGGTCTGAGACCAACGTCAGAGTGCCTGTGGATGTCACTCCCTGGTCACTCAGCAGTGCCTCACCCCCGGCGCTGCCAGAGGCCGCGGGGGAAGATGCTGTTAGTAAGAGAGCCGTGGCCTCTTCCAGCTCCTTTATTTGCCACTAACACACGGTTCTGGTCGGTGACCTGTTTTCCTGGCTTCCGGGGTGGGCAAGGAGGTGACATGGGTCCTGAGAAGTGACCACGACAGCAGAACAGATGGAGAACAAAATGCTTGGTTCCCGGGCCATGCAAGGAAGGGGCAGAGCCGCCTCGCACACACACCGCAGTCCCCAGGGCCCGGTCACAGGCGTACGGCCGGTCCTGAGAGGGCAGGAGCAAACACGGCATTTGTATTCCTCTCTTCGGCCTGCGAGGCCTGTGCAGGGCCTCTGCCTCCTGGAGTTTGCTTCAGAAATGACTACAATGACATTTGGTCTACAAGGGGGTCATCTTTAGAAAACACGTGATGGGGGCGGGTTGGTTCTGTTTTTGACACTGTAGCAGTGGGGCAGGCATCCTGGCATGTAAAAGGGGCCAAGACCGCTTACTGAGCACCTGCTGTGTGCCTACCCCTGTGCTGGCCCCCCCCAACAAGGTGCTTGTGATTGTGCCGGCGGGGTTTCTGTGCGCCCAGGTGCCAGGGCTGGGGAGTGAGAACTAGCCTCGGGTTCAGTCAGTCTTTCTGCAGTGACAGGGGAGGCTGCGGTGCCAGAGGTGGGCCCAGGAGGCTTTTGCTTTGCAGCTGCTAGGAGATGGGGCGGTTGGAATACGACGGATGAGCTGGTTGGTCGCTGTGTGTTGTCGGCTGCATCCCAGAACCTCTCTGAGCCTTGCGGTCCCCATCTGTTTGCCCCGTGCGGGGTCGGGGGGTAAGTCTCTGAGGATCTCCCAGCTCAGCCCAGCTCACAGAGGTGATTCCAGGGGTGAACTCAGCTGGGCTTCCCTTGGGGAGGTGTCAGGGAGCCCCACTGTCCTCACCCCTGACCCTCTGCCGGGCTCCCCACCCCGACTCCATTCCCCCCAACCCTGCCCAGGGGAGGGAGCCTTTCCTTCCGCCCACTGCGGGCTGACTGCGCGCGGTGACGCAGCAACTGAGGGCTCACAGCGCAGCTTAGAAACGGGGATCCGGGTTTGCTAAAGACAGGGGAAAAGAAGGTTCTTCCCACCACCCCCAGCTGCCTGCCTGCCTGCCTCCCTCCCTCCCCCGGCTGCCGCCAAGCCCTGGCACCTCCTCAGCTCTGCCAGATCCACTTTGGGATGGGAGGATCGGAGCTGGAGTTTCTGCTGAGATGGTCCCAAGTTCAAGTCTCTGTGTGCCGGGGCCTCGCTGTGTGACCCTGGCACGGTTGCCTGTCTTTTCAGGGCAGGGCGCACTGTGAGGGCTGGGCGATGGGATTCTGAGGCTGATGAGGCAGCTTCGCAGTGGCGGGTCTGAGGCGGTTACCTGCAACTTGGGAAGAGTCCAGGCTGGACTCAGCCTGCCTCTGGGGGGTGGGTGGGCAGGGCCCTTTGCCGCCTGCCTTCTCCATGTGTACACCCCAAAGTGGAGGGGGTGGGGTGCCGAGATCATCTCTAGCTCATGGCTGAGGAAACTGAGGCTGAACAGCTGGTGGGTGTAGAGCAGGGATTTGAACCTGGGTCTGTGTGACTCAGGCATCCAGGTGAGAAGGCAGGTGAGCCCCAGGCAAGAGGCCAGTGTGGTGGCTGTGAGCGTCTGTCCCCCGTGTCCTCCCTAGGACTCCGACTCCATTTCTCCATCTGTGCAGGAAGAGGGCATGAGGTGGGGGTGGGGGTGCCTGGCCCACCCCTGGGCCCCAGCCTGGCTGTGCTGGGAGTTTTCTGAGGCTCCTCACCTACTCGCAGCTCGGAGGTGTGATGGCAGCGAGGAGGTGTCAGCGTCTCATGCCTCTCCCTGCCGGGGACCTGCCACCTTTGGGGTGTGAGAGATTCCTGGAGGACCAGGTGTGTGCAAGGCCTTCCAGGGACAGCGTGGGCGGCCACGGAGGCGGGTTGGCCCTGGGCAGCCTGGGGGTCTTGGCTAGTCATGGGGCCAGGCCCCCTCTGCCTGTCTGAGCCTCTGGCCCTCTTCTGTCTAGTTCATCAGGGCACTCAGGGACAGTGAGGGCGTTGGCCGGTAGGTAGGGCCGCCTTCGGGCCCTTTCCTGCCCCTGTGCGGGGTGAGTGTATGTTTGTGTTTTTCACGTGGGGGCGTTGTGTGTATGTGGGGTGTGTGACATTGTCCCTCGCTGCCCCAGGCCAGGCCTTTTGCATATCATCAGGTCCTCCTCGCGCTGGGGGGGAGATATTTTCATCCCTCTGCATTTCCCTTCCCGCCCTCTCTTCTATCTTCTAAGTGTTCATTCAACAAAACCTCTTAAATGCCCTCCCTGTGCCCAGAGCAGGTGCTGGGCATGTGTCAGCGGACCGAGCCCCTGGTCCCTGGCCTGTGGAGGATCCACAATCCTCTTGGGTGGTCAGCAGTCACAGCCCGCCTCCCAGAAAACTGTAAACACAGCAGTGACAGGCGCTGCTGCCGCAGAGAAGTACAAGGTCTCACCTGTTCTGGGAGTCAAGAGGGCTGCCCCAGGGAGGTGACGTGGAGCTGAGACCCGCGAGTGGGGAGTTAACTGGTGCAAAGGCCCTGTGGTGGGGGCAGCATGGGAAGCATGCGGGTCGCAGACCCGGGGGGTAGGGAGGAGCTCGGGGTGAGGTGGCAGCAGAGCCAGGGGTGGGGACACGGGGTGCTGCTGACATATGGGGAAGCTGAGGCTCGCGGAGGTGGAGCGGCCTGTCCAGATAGGACTAGAAACTTGGCTGAATGTGGATCGGACCCCTGACGGGTTCCTGGAGGAAGCTCTCGCCCTCACTGAGTCCAGTACAGGACGTTTGAGCAACTTGCCTGAGGCCCTGCAGCAAGTTCGAGTGGAACTGGGCTCCTCTCCCCAGCCTCGCGGCCTCCCCCTGCAGGAATGCTTCGCACTGAGAGAAACTGGGGAGCCACAGAAGGTTCCGGAGCAGGACAGACCCACAGTGCTGTCCTGGCTGGCCACGCCCCAGGCCTTCCCGGCACTGGCATGGAGTGTTGGCCATCTGCCTGCCTGCTGAGGCCGAGGCCAAAGCTGACTGACTCTGCTGACCCAGTGTGTCACTACTCTGCTGCACTAGGCAGGGTGGGGCACAGGCAGTCAGCAGCCTGTTGCAGGGCAGTGGTGGGCAGGGGGTCGCCAGAGCCATCAGCCTCAAGGCTTCCAGGAGCCATTTGTCAGGTTGGGTTTGGTAAAGGACAAGGCCGTTCCTAGAGGCTGGGGTAGGGGAGGCAGCCTTAGGCCTGGAGCCTTGGGGAATGGGACTAGGGGTTTGGCTACAGAACAGAAGTTAGGCCCTTTCCATGTCCCATGTCCCTTCTCAAGCATCTTCTGACTCTTAACACTTCATGGCCTCTGGCCCAGAAGACGTTCCCAGCCCCTTCTGGGTCTCCGGTCCACACCCAGGTGAGATTATCCAGAACCACACCCAGCCCTCTCACCCTTCATGGCCCAGAGCCCTGAGCATTCCTTGCCTCCATCACCTGCCTCTGTGCTCTCTTGCACCCCCTTCCTGGCCCTGTCAGGCCCTCCCCTACTCCCAGATCACACCTTATCCTCTGTTCACCAGGCTTCGCATTGACTGTTCCCTCTGCCAGGAAAACCCTTCCCCAGAGTCTTTGCTCAGGAACTCCTATTTGTTTTTTACCACTTGACTCAGGCCTCTTCCTCCCAGGAGACTGGCCCCCTTGTCCCGTGTGGGTCACTCCAACCCGGCCTCCAGAGAACCGTCCACATGTGTGTCCGCCTCTTCCCCACCAGACGGAGGCCCCTCCAGGTAGGGGCCAGGCTGGTGCCTCTTGGCGCCCCCGACAGTGCCCAGCCTCAGGCCTGGCACACAGTGGGTACACTGCTCGTGGGTGTCAGCCAGGCACTGTTGAGGCTGGTGGCCAGGGTGAGGCTGTGGCCCCCGCAGAGGTGCAGGATCACGTGACAGGTGCCTCAGACCAGAGCCCCTGGCCGCTCGATCTTCTCCTCCCCAACCAGGGGGCGAAGGCTGCATGAGCCCATCTGGGGCACCAAGGGGGGAGGCTCGGGGCTGAGCAAGCAGGATGTCGGCTGGTCGGCAGCCCTCTTTTAGCTTGTGGACCTACCAGAGCTGGTTTTTGTCAACCTGTGGAGAAGCCCAACTACTTGGAAGGAATTCAGTTCTTATTCTTTAAGCCTCTGAAATGTGAGGCCTGTTTATCACTGCAGCGCAGTCCATTCACAGTAATACAAACACCTATTTTGTGCCAGACATTATTCTAGGCATGGGGCATAATACTTCTCACCCCCAAATGGCTGTTGGAAGAATTTAATGAAAACGGTACGTGAAAGCCTTTAGCTTTGAGCTGGCACATAGTAGGCTCCGTGGGTTAGAGGAGTTGTTTCAGATCTGTTTTTGTGTCTGTAAACAGTCAGGAGAAGCAGCCGCGCAGGGACGGCCGAGGCTGGGAGGGAGGCGGTGAGAGGAAGGGCCCCCGCACGCCCAGCCCGGGAGCATGGAAATCGCACCCTCTGGAACCAGCCTCACTGGCTCTCTGCCTTCTCTGACCCCCCGTCTCAAGGCTGACCTCTGCTTAGTTGTTCGGTGCTGCATAACAGATGACCCCACAATGTCGTGGCTTTAAATGGTAATAAATGTCTGTTCTCTCTCTCATTCGGACACACACGTTCTGTCTTGAGCCACTTTGAGGGAATCTGAGCATCTTTTCTAGGGAACCTTAACCCGTTGTCATTGTTAGGTTAAACTGGAGTGATGCCAGTTGTTTCCCGTGGGACCTGGGCCAGAACTTGATCTCACCCATCTCTCCAGTACACCCGGTGACTCTGGGTCGAGGGACCACTGTCCCCTCGGAGGTGGGGAAGCAAGGTACAGAGAGGGAGAGTGGTACTCTGAAGAGCACCCAGCTGGCAGCTGGTAGAGCTGAGATTTGAACCCAGACTGGCCATTCCCGGGGCCCAGGCTCTGCTCCCTCCTGCCTACGGGGAGAGTGGGCAAGGGCGGGTGGGAGGCTCCAGCTGTGTGGGGCCTTAGTGCCTGTTTAAAAATGAGGTGTTGGAATTCCTGTCATGGCTCAGTGGTTAACAAATCCGACTAAGAACCGTGAGGTTGCGGGTTCGATCCCTGGCCTTGCTCAGTGGGTTAAGGATCCGGCGTTGCCGTGAGCTGTGGTGAAGGTTGCAGACGCGGCTCGGATCCTGCATCGCTGTGGCTGTGGCGTAGGCAGGCGGCTGCAGCTCCATTCCACCCCTAGCCTGGGAACCTCCATACGCCGCGGGTGTGGCCCTAGATAAGGCAAAAAGACAAAAAAATAAAAAATAAAAAATAAAAATGAGGTGTTAATAGTGTTAATAGCAGCAACTCTTCATGCCCAGCTGTTTTAATAAACAGGGTTATATGTTTTTTTTCTGGTTTTGTTTTTAATTGAAAGAGCAAAACTGAGTGGAAAGCTGGGGACTGCCTCAGCCCCAGGGATGCTGGGAGGCTTTTTGGAGCCACAGACTGATCTCCCAGGGTGGCCCCCAACAGCCTTGTCCCCACAACAGGAGGAAGTAAGCCCACTCTGAGGGTTGGCCTGACTTTGAGTCTGGCTCTGTTCACCAGCTGTGTGACCTTCAACGGGTCGCAGAAACCTTTCTGAGCCTCAGTTTCCCCACCTGTTCCCCATTGGATAACAGCGTCACTGCCTGCCTTGGGGGCTTGGTGTGAGGGCGTGGTGACATTCTCGTCTTAAAGTATCTAGGACGGGGCCTGGCACCTAGTAGCTGCTCAAGAAAAAGCAGCTGATGTTGTGTCTTTTATGACACTCCCCCACCCCCACCCCACCCACACGGGAAGCCTTTGGTGCTCCCTCCCACACCCAGCCCAGGTCAGCTCACACAGAGCTGGCCTGGGCTCTGGGTGGGACCAGCCTGGGAGAGGAGCCAAGGAGCAGATTCACGTCTGTGCAGAGTGCCTGTACCACAGAGGCGCGGACTCGCCCCCATTTTACAGACGGGGGAGAGAGAGGCCCAGAAGTGACCTGGCTGGGGGCCTCAGTGGTGGAGATGGGGCTGAAGCACAGCCTCTGGACTCTGAATCTAGTGCTCCTTCTGCTGTCCCGCTCTGAAAGATCCTTGGGAGAACCTCAAGAAGCTGAAGAGAGTTCTAGAAGCCCTCAGGGTTCCTGGGAGCCGAGACCCTTGTGTTCTCCATCTCTCAGTGCCCTGAGACTCCTGAGTGACCCTGTTGGAGTTGACTTCCTCTCTGCCTTCATTACAAAAAAAGTGGTGGGGGAGTTCCCGTCGTGATTCAACGGAAACGAATCTGACTAGGAACCATGAGGTTGTGGGTTCGATCCCTGGCCTTGCTCAGTGGGTTAAGGATCCAGCATTTCCGTGAGCTGTGGTGCAGGTTGCAGATGCGGCTCGGATCCCGCGTTGCTGTGGCTGTGGCTAAGGCTGGTGGCTACAGCTCCTGTTAGACCCCTAGCCTGGGAACCTCCATATGCTGCAGATGCGGCCCTAGATAAGACAAAAAAAAAAAGAAAAAAGTAAAAAGTGGTGGGGAGAGCCTGGATTCAGGACTGCCTGGGACCGACGCCTCCTCCTCTGGTCCCCCTCTGTGTCCCCCTCCCCCAGACCTACCTCTGTGTCCCCTCCCTCCTCTGCTGGCCTGGTTTGTGCGTGGCCCACATTCAAGGTTGCTGCTTTTGGGTAGGAGGTCAGGCATTGAGAACCCAGCCTAGAAAGGCCCACCAGGCCCACCCTGACCTGGGCCCCTAGGTGGACTCTGCCTGCCGGTGCAAGCGGCTGGGGGCTGGGCCAGGGCTCTTGTAAGGGCCCTCCCAGCGCTCAGGCCCACCTCACCCCCCACCCCCTCCCTGTGTGCCCTGGGTTGCGAGCAGATATATTTAGACAGAATGCCCTGTTCTGTACAGATCCCACAGCCACTGCGCCCGTCGGGGCTGGGGAGGCAGGGCCTGCAGCTGCCACACCTGGTACCTGGAGCTCCCTGCGGCCAGCTTCCTCTCCTCCGCCCTGCCCCCTTGGGCCACATCTCTCTACCCGTGGCCTCCAGGTCACAGCCAAACTCAATCAGTTGCTCCCCTCTTGCTCCCCTGCCCCCACTTCCTCTGTCCCCCCTTAGCACCAGGAGTGCTTTCTCCCTCGTGAAGTCAGTCAGCAAACGTGGATTCGTGTCTGCTGTGGGCCAAGCCCTCACTGGACCTCGGGACATGGAGATGACCCAAAGGTCCTGCAAGGTGGCCACATAACGGGCTGGGAGAGGGGTCACAGGCCACCAGGTCATGAGGATCTGTGTTGTGAGAGCAGGCAGCCATGGGACAAGGGCTGGGGTGATGGTCTGGGAAGGGTTTTTGAAGTCTTCCAAACTGAGAACTATAGGTTAAGTGGCAGTGAGCCGGGAGTTCCCCTTGTGGCTCAGCAGGTTAAGAACTTGACTAGTGTCCACGAGGATGCGGGTTCCATCCCTGGTCTTGCTCAGTGGGTTACAGATCTGGTGTTGCTGCAAGCTACAGTGTAGATTGAAGATGCAGCTGGGATCCTGTGTTGCTGTGGCTGTGGCGTAGGCCGGCATCTGCAGCTCTGATTCGATCCCTAGCCTGGGAACTTCCGTATGCTGTAGGTACAACCCTGAAAAAGAAAAAAGAAAGAAAAGTGGGAGTGAGCCGACTGCCAGAGGCCAAGCAGGCATTCCTGGCAGAGGTAAGAGCATGTGCAAAGGCCAGGAGCTGGACGAGGGCCTGGCTATGCCCAGGAGAGTGGATGGCCGAGTCTCCAATACCAGGTGGAGGGTCTCGCCCCGCCTCCCCCCGCCCCAGGCACTGGAGAGCTGAGGGAGGGTTTTCAGCAGGTCAGTGGCCAGTCTGGTGTGAGCGTGGCCGGGTGGCTGGTCAGCAGTTCCACCGGCCAGGCTGGCTCCGGCTCCCGCGGCAGATGCGCTGTGCCTGGCCAGGTGGGAATCAGAAATAGCTCGCACATGCTCAGCGCTCCGTGAAGTGGCTCCCCCGCCTCAGCGCGTTTCATCTGCACCCGAGTCAAGGACAGCTCGGTGCTTGCAAGCTGGGTGACCTTCTCCCTCCGTTTATTAACACACTGCCCACTGGGGCTGCAGGCAGAGCTGGGAGAGCGGCAGACAGGGGTCCCCCAGACAGCAGAAACTCCGAAGGGTTAGAAGATGATATCTGTCCGCCGGAATAATGCCCAGCCAGATAAACCTCAAGATACAAAAATGAGAGTAAAAATTCCCTGGGCTCCACCTCCCTGTGGTGACCATCATCACCGTTTTGCTGTCAGCCTTCCACTTGCCTCTCTCCAAATCGATCTGCCCTAGCAGATGGATTCATTCATTCATTTATTCATTCCGTCACCATATCAGCCCCTGTGGTGAACAGAGGGAAATGGCTCCGAGTGAGCAGACACTTACTATTCACTCTCAGGGGACTCAAAAAGTAGGTAGAACTGTGATGAGGCTTGCAGGGGAGGGTCATAGGAACCGCGGACGCAAATGAGAGGTCCCAGCCCAGGCTGGGGGCTGGGAAGGCTGCCTGGAGGAGGTGACACTGGGCTGAGACCTGAGGGATGAGCAGATGTCATGTTTATAGAGAGGAGTAGGGGAAATTATTCCTGGTGGAGGGAATGGCAAATGTGCAAACCCTGTGGTGTGAGAGCAGTGGTCTTTTAGGGAAGAGCAAGGAAGGGGCCGGAGGGACAGGCTGGAGCACTGGAGTGAGCAGGGAGGACACTGAAGCATGAGTGGGTGGCCAGGACCAAACCTTGAGCAGCCTCGGGGGCTGTGGTCAGGGCTTGGGGATTTATATAAGAGCATGGGTGCTGGTGCCTTGAGGCTCAAGTTCAGATCCCACTCTGCCACTTAGCTCGTTGACATCAAGCAAGTTACTTAAGTTCTCTCTGCTCTGATCTTCTCATCTATAAAGTGGGGTCAGTAGTGGTCCCTACCTCATGGGACAGTTTCAAGGATGAAATGATGTAGAAAATGTAGGACAGTGCTTGGTGTACTCAGAATACTCCCATGAATTGTAGCTCATTTAGTTTTGAAGTCATCTGCAGATGAAGTGCACGTGTGTAGATGGTTTGCACAGATAGGGTCACCTTGGTACCATTTGTCTGTAGCTACCTTTTCCCTTGATGCTGGCCTTTTCTGAGTGAAGGACTGCAGAGTATCATTATATTTTAAGTTTTGTATTGTGATACAACATATGTGTTGTGGAGTATGCTAATTTAATGTATATATAATATGGCTTCATTCGTGTGTGTATGTATATACACTGGAAAATAATGGAAGCAACCAAGATGTCCTTCAGTGTGTGAATGGGTGAATCAAGTGTGGTACACACATTTAATGGAATATTATTCGGCAATAAAAAGAAATGAGCGATCGAGCAAAAAAAAGGCATGGGGGAGCTTTGAACACAATTGCTAGTGAAAAGCTAGTCTGAAAAGGTTACATACTGTCTGGTTCCAACTGTATGACATTCTGGAAAAGGTAAAACTATAGCGACAGTAAAGAGATCAGTGGTTGCCAAGGACTCAGGGGGAGGAAGGGAGGGTTGAGTAGGTGGTGCACAGAGGATTTTAGGGCAGTGAAGCTCTTCTGTACGATACTGAGCTGGTGGGTACATGACATTGCGCATTTGTCAAAACCCATAGAACTTGACAATACAGAGCGAACCCTAATTTAAATTTAAACCATGGACTTTAGCTAATAATAATGTATCAATACTGGTTCCTCAATTGTAACAAAGGTACCACCCTGATGCAAGGTGTTAATAATAGGGCAACAACAACAAGGGGGAGGGAGAAAGGATACGTGGGAGCTTGGTACTTTTCTGCTCAATTTTTCTATAAACCTAAAATTGTTCCAAAAAAAAAGGGAGTAAAGCCTATTAATTTAAAAGTAGAAGTAGGGGAGTTCCCATTATGGCTCAGCGGAACGAGCCCAACTAGTGTCCGTGAGGATATAGTTTTGATTCCTGGCCCCACTCGGTGGGTTAAGGATCCTGTATTGTAGTGTAGGTTACGGATGCAGTTCAGATCCTGCGTTGCTGTGGCTGTGGTGTAGGCCAGCAGCTACAGCCCTGATTTGACCCCTCACCTGGGGACTTGCATATGCTGCTGGTGCAGCCCCTTTAAAAAGACCAAAAAATAGAAATAAAAGTAGGGGTTCCCGTCGTGGCTTAGAGGTTTAAGAACCCAACGTAGTTTCCCTGAGGACGCAGGTTCAATCCCTGGCCTTGCTCAGTGGCGTAAGGATCTGGCATTGCCACATGCTGCGGCGTAGGTCACAGATGTGGCTCATATCCTGCATTTCTGTGGCTGTGGCTGTGGCTGGCAGTGACAACTGCCATTCAGCCCCTAGCCCGGGAACTTCCATATGCTGCAGGTGCAGCCCTAAAAAGATTTTTATAAAAAGTGATAAAGAGTTAGGCTTTTTAAAAGTAAAAGCAAAATGTAAAACAATTTAAAAGTGTAAAAGATAACAAAAATCATTAGAGCTATCAGCTGTATTATTGGAGATGTCCCACAAATTGTTCTGTCTGGAAAGGTTTTTCTTTTCTGGCGTTGGGGTGGGGGGTTAAAACTCTAGAACACTTCTGTGTTTCATCTCTGTTTCCTCCCTCGCTGCTCATTCTTGTGGTGGAAGTACATCCCCTTGTCATTTAAAACTCTTCCAAAACACCATGTTTGGTGGTTCCCTAAAGCAGGAGGCGATTTAAGTTCTGACAGAATAGGAACCATTCTGTCCATCCATTTGTGTTTGGAAAAAAAGAATGGAGAGTGATAAACTGATGGAATCATGACTTTTCAGGTTATGGGTGTTACATTTTTAGAAGACACAATTTAGAATCACAGCCTCTTATTTGGTACCAGTGCATCTCAGTATCTCAGTATGGTTATCTTTAAATGACAGAATGAGGTATGTTTATACTCTGTAAATAAATGATTATGAATCTTTGAACAGATGAGACAACATTTCAAGGCTTAAAAAATGTTAGAACCCCTAAATTGGAAAAAAAAAACACAAAGTATTCTAGTTTAATCTTTTTTTCCCCTTCCAGTGTAACTTTGATTTATTTTAATTTTGAAAAAAACAGCTTTTATTGAGGTATAACTGACATACAATAAATCACACATATTTAAAGCGTTCAAATTGATAGGTTTTGACAAATGTACACGCTAGTGAAATCATCACCATAATCAAGAAAATTAACGTATCCTTCACTCCCAAAAAGTTTCCTCCTGGCCCTAGGTGAGCCTCCCTCTTGTTCCTCTTCCACCCCCCCACTCTACCCTTGCCCCTCCCCGTCTCCAGGCAAGTATTCATTTGTGTTCCTTAGAACCTTCTATATAAAGAGAATCATACATATTCTTTTTTTTGGCTTCTTTCCCTCAGCGTAATTATTTGGATATTCATCCATGTCGTAGCACATTTCAATAGTTCGTTCTTTTTTATTGTATTGAGTACTATTCCATTGTGGGGATGTGCCACCATTTATTTATCCATTTAATTGTGTACATTTGGACTTATTTCAAGTTTGGGGCTATTACAAATAAAGCTTCTATGAATTTGTGTTTTCAAGTCTTTGTGTGAACATATGCTTTCATTTCTCTTGAGTAAATACCTAGGTTAGGAATGACTGGACAGTATGGTAGGTGTGTGTTCAATTTTTAAAGAAGCCTGTCAAGGTATATTCCAAAGTGGGCGCACTATTTAAAATTCCCACTAGCAGTGTGTGGAAGTTCCAGTCCTTTCATGTCCTCACCAACACTTTGCAGCGTCATTCTTTCCAATTTTAGGCAATCTAAGAGTTGTAATATCTCATTGTGGGGTTACTTTGCAGTTCGCCAGTGACTACTGATGTTGAGCATCTTTTCGTGTGTTTATTTGCCATCTGTGTATCTTCTTTGGTGAAGAGTCTCTTTGTATCTTTTGCCCATTTTTAAATTGGGTTGTTTGTTTTCTTTTTTCCTTTTTGCTTTTTTAGGGCTGCCCCCACGGCATATGGAAGTTCCCAGGCTAGGGATCAAATTGGAGCTACAGCTGCCAGCCTACGCCACAGCCACAGCAACGCAGGATCCAAGACATGTTTGCAACCTACACCACAGCTCACAGCAACGCCAGATCATTAACCCACTGAGCGAGGCCAGGGATCAAACCCGCGTCCTCATAGATGCTAGTCGGGTTCACTAACTGCTGAGCCACGACGGGAACTCCTGGGTTGTTTGTTTTCTGATTCCTGAGTTTTAAGGGTTCTTTTTGTATTCCAGGTCTAAGTCCTTTAAAGGATATGTGCTTTACAGATATCTTCCTCCAGCTTGTGGATTGCCTTTTCAAAGCACAAGCCTTTTTAGACTTCGATGAAGTCCAGTTTATCAGTTTGTTCTTTTATGGATTGTTTGTTGTTATCATATCTAAGAAATCTGTCCCTAACCCCAAATCATAAAGATCGTCTGTGTTTTCTTCTTGAAGTTTTGTAGTTTCAGGTTTTGTGTTTATAACTATGGTCCATTCTGAGTTAATTTTTGTATATAGTGTAAGGTATGGATTAAATTTCACTTTCTGCTCATTTATTCTAGCACCACTTGTTGGGAAAAAGAAAAAAATCTCTTGTGGCTCTGCTGATTTTCTCTGCTCCTTTGTCAAAAGTCAATTGTCCATATATGTGTGAGGGTCTATTTCTGGACTCTTTTGTTCCATTAATCTATTTGTCTGCTTTTATATCAGTATCACAGTGTGTTAAAATCAGGCCCTCCAGCTTTGCTTTTCTTCTTTAAAGTTGCTTTGACTATTAAGGGTCCTTTGCATTTCCACATGAATTTTACAATTAGCTTATCAATTGCTACAAAAATGCCTGTTGTGGTTTTGATTGAGATTGATTTGATTATATAGGCCCATTTGAGGAAAATGAACATCTTAACAATATTAAGTTTTCTAATCCTGAGCAAGGTATCTCAGTTTATTTAGGTGTTTAAAACAAAACAAAAAAACAACTTAGCAATAATTTAGTTTCCCGTATCCAGGTCTTTCACCGTGTTTATCCGAAAATGTCTCATATTTTTAGTGATACTGTATGTGGTATTTAAATTTTTAAATTTCTGATTGTTCGTAGCTGGTATATATTTAAAAATTGATTTTTGTCTATTAATCTTGTGTCCTGCACTTTGGTGAGGCTGCTTATTGGTTCTGAGAACTTTTTTGTGTGTGTGGCTTCTATTGGATTTTCTATGTAGGTAAGCATGTCATCTACAAATCAAGATAGTTTTATTTCTTTCTCATCTGGATGCCTTTCATTTCATTTTCTTGCCTAATTGCCCTGGCTGGAAACTCCAGTGCAATGTTAAATAGTAGTAGGAGAGTGGATATCCTTGTCTTGTTCCTGATCTAAGAAGGAAGCCTTCAGTCTTCCACCGTTAAACGTGACGTTCGCTTTGGGGGTTTTATAGATGCTCCTATCAGGCTGAGGAACTTCCCTTCTATTCTCTGTTTGCTGAGAATTTGAAAAATCACGAATGGCTATTGGATTTTGTGAAATGCTTTTTTCTCTGTCTTTTGGGATAATCACCTGGTTTTTCTCTTTTAGTCTGCTCTGAAGTACATTGACTGATTTTCAAATGTTGAGCCAACTCTGTACTCCTAAGATAAGCCCCACTTGGCCTTTTAATATGTTGTTGAATTAGATTTGCTAAAGCTTGGGTTGGGATTTTGGCATCTGTATTCAGGAGGGCTACTGGTCTATAGTTTTCATTTACTGTATTGAATTTGTCTGGTTTTGGTATCAGGACCCCATAAAGTGAGGTGGCAAGTATTTCCTTCTCTTCAGTCTTTTACAAGAGTTTGTTCAGAATTACTAGTGAAGCCCATGGAGCCATGAGTTTTGTTTGTGGGAAAGTTTTATTTACAAATTCAATTCCTTTAATAAATATAGAGTTTTTGCATGGGCTTGGGAATTGGAAATTTGTCCATTTCATCTAAGTTGTCAAATTTATTGGCATAAAGTTTCACCAGATTCCTTTGTTATCCCTTTAAAAAATAATCAATTTATTGAGATATAATTTACATACCATACAGTTTACCTATTTAAAGTGTACAAATCAATGGTTTTAATACCATTGTACACAGAGTTGTACACCTGTCATCACATCCATTTTAAAACATTTCATCACCCCCCCCCCCAAGAAACTGTATACTTGTTAGCAGCCTCTCCTCCTTTCCCACTCCCCACTCACCTGCCCTTAGTCCTGGGCAACCACTAATCTCCTTTCTATTTCTATAGATTTGCTTATTTGGAACACTTCATATAAATGGAATCATATAATATACAGCCTTTTGTGACTGGCTTTTTTCATTTATCATAATGCTTTCAAGGTTTACACAAGTTGTAGCATGTAACAGTCATTCATATTTCATTGCTGAATGGTCTTCCGTCGTATGGATATACTACATTTTATCTGTCCACTCTTCAGTTTATGGACATTTACATTGTATTCACTTTTTAGACATTACAAATAATGCTGCTGTGAACATTGTATATAGGCTTTTGTGTGGACATACATTTTCATTTTAGGGGTATTTATCTAGGAGTGGAATCACTGGTTCATATGATCTGTGTTTAAGGTTTTGAGCAACCCCCAGGTTGTTTCCCAAAGTGGCTGCACTATGTTGAATTTCCGCAGCAATATATGAGGGTTCTAATTTTTCCAGATCCTCACGAACATTTGTAACTGTCCATCTTTTTAATTAGAGCCATCCTAATGGGTGCGAAGTGGTATCTCATTGTAGTTTTGACTTGTACAACTTTGACAGCTACCGATGTTGAGCATGTGTTTATTGACCATTCATGTCTTCTTTTGAGAAATGTCCATTTGAATAATTTAAAATTGAGTTACTTGTTAAAATTGAGTTACTTGTCTTTATATTATTGTGAGTGTTCCTTATATATTTTTGAATACAGATCTGCTATTAGATGTATAATTTTCAAATATTTATCCATTCTGTGGGTTGTCTTTTCACATTCTTGGTAGTGTCCCTTGTAGTCCTTGTTAATTTTGCTGATGTCTAACTTACCTATTTTTGCTTTTGGTGTCATATCTAAGAAACCATTGCCTAGTTCAAGGTTATAAAGATTTACACCTGTGTTTTCTTCAAGCATTTTATAGCTTCAGCTCTTACACTTAGATCTTTGATCCGTTTTGAGTTAATTTTGTGTACATTGTGTGAAGTAGTCTAACTTTTTTTTCACACGGATATTCAGTTGTACCATTATCATTTGTTGAAAAGGCTGTTTCCCCCACCTCCCCCATTGAATGTTCTTGGTACGCTTGTTAGAAGTCAGCTAACCATAAATGTAAGGGTTATGTTTTTTTCTGGACTCTCAGTTCTGTTCCATTGGTCTATCCTTATGTCAGTACCATACTGACTTGATTGCTGTAGCTTTGTAATAAGTTTTAAACCATATTATTCTTTTAATATCTGTGTAATCTGTAGTGATATCACCTCTTTCCTTCCTGATATCAGTAGTCTGTGTCCTCTCTCTCTTTTTATATTTTATTTCTTTGATCCATCTGGCTAGAGGTTCATCAGTTTTATCGATCTTTTCAAAGAACCAGCTGTGGTATGTCTGATGTTTCTCTGTTGCTTTTCTGTTTTCCTTTTAATTTATTTCTAGTATAATATTTATGATTTCCTTGTCCCTATTTAGTTTGGTTTAATTTGTTCTTCTAGTTTTTTAAGGTAAAAGCAGAGACCATTGATTTGAAACCTTTCTTCCTCACTAATATACGCATTTAGTGCTATGAAGTTTCTCCTAAGTACCCCAGAAATTTTAGCAGCACTCCAGAAACTTTGATTTCTGTTATTTTCATTTTCATTCAGTTCAAAAATATTTTCTAATTTCACTGTTGTTTCCCTTTGATTCATGGGTTATTTATTTATTTAAATATTTAAAAATTTTTCATTTCATATTGGAGTATAATTGATTTAAAATACTGTATTAGTTTCATTGGTACAACAAAGTGCTTCAGTTATACATATACATGTATCCATTCTTTTTCAGACTCTTTTCCCATATGGGTTATCACAGAATACTGAGTAGAGTTTCTGTGCTCTATAGTAGGTCCTTGTTGATTATCTATCTCATGTATAGTAGTGTGTGCATGTTAATACCAGACTCCTAATTTATCCCTATCCCTCAACCTCTCCCCTTTGGTAACCATAAGTTTGTTTCCTAAATCTGTGATTCTGTTTCCATTCTGTAAATAAGTTCAGTTTTTGTATCCCCCCCTTTTTTTTTAGATTCCACATATAGGTGATATCATATGATATTTGTCTTTCCTTACCTAGCTTACTTTACTTAGTATGATAATCTCTAGGTCCATCCATGTTGCTGCAAATGGCATTATTGTATTCATTTTTATGGCTGCGTAATATTCCATTGTGTCTGTGTGTTCACACTCATGTACATCTTCTCTAGCCATTCATTTGTCAGTAGGCATTTAGGTTGCTTCCATGTCTTGGCCATTGTAAATAGTGCTTCAGTGAACATAGGGGTGCATGTATCTTTTCAAATTATGGTTTTCTGCAGATAGATGTCCAGGAGTAGGATTGCTGGATTATATAGTCTTTCTGTCTTTAGTTCTTTAAGGAACTTCCATACTGTTCTTCATAGTGGTTATATCAATTCACATTGCTATCAACAGTGTAGAACAGTATGCTTTTCTCCACACCTTCTCCAGAATTTATTGTTTGTAGGCTTTTTGATGATGGCCATTCTGATTGGTGTGAGGTGATACCTCATTGTAGTTTTCATTTGCGTTTCTCTAATAATTAGTGATGTTGAGTATCTTTTCCTGCAATTTTTGGCCATCTGTACGTCTTCTTTGGAGAAATGTCTACTTAGATTTTCTGCCCATTTTTTGATTGAGTTGTTTGGTTTGTTTGTTTTTAATATTGAGCTGCCTGAGCTGTTTGTGTATTTTGGAGATTAATCCCTTGTTGGTCACTTCATTTGAAAATATTTTCTCTCATTCTGTGGGTGTATGGGTTATTTAGAAGTGTATTATTTTGTTTCTAAATATTTGGGGATTTTTCCAGGGTTTTTTCTGTTATTGATTTTTTTACTTTAATTCTATTGTGATCATAGAACATATTTTGCGTGACTTGAATCTTTTAAAATGTTTTGAGACTTGTTTAATGGCCCAGAATATGGTCTATTTTGGTAAATGTTCCACAAAAAGAACATATGTATTCTGCTCTTATTGCTTGGAGTGTTCTACAAATGTAAGGTCAAATTGGTTGATAGTGTTATGTAAAATCTGCTATATCCTTATTTATTTTCTCTTGTTCTATCAAGTATTGAGAGAGGGGTGTTGAAATCCTTGGCTATAGTTGGAGATTGTCTGCTTCTGCTTGTATTTCTGTCACTTTTTGCTTCATGTATTATGAAGTTTTATTATTAAATGCATAAACATTTGAAATTATTGTTCCTCCTGGTAGATTGATCTCAATCACTATAAAATGACTTTATCCTCTAAAATATACTTTTTCTAATGTAAATATAGTGCTCCAGTTTTCTTTTGATTGGTGTTAAGATGGTCTATATTTTTCCGTTCTTTTACCTTTTTTTTTTTTGACCACGCCCATGGCATGCAGAAATTCTGGGCCAGGGATCAAACCCACATCACAGTAGTAACCAGAGCCACAGTAGTGACACTGCTGAATCCTTAACCTGCTGAGCCACCAGGGAACTCTTTCCATCCTTTTACTTTTAATGCACTTTTGTTTTTGTATTTGAAGTGCATTTCTTATGGGTAGCATATGGGTCTATTTTTTATGTAGCCTTAAAGACCCTTCTTTTTAGTTGGTGTATTTAGACCATTTGTACTTAATATAATTGTTAATAAGGTTAAGTTTAAATCTCTTATCTGTCTTGCTGTTTGTTTACTACTTGTCCTGTCTATTCTTTGTTCCCCTTTTCCTGCCTTTTTTTTTTAAGGGTTAGTTAAATATTTTATGATTCTCTTTATATGTTGTTGATTATTAGCTATAACTTTGTGGGGTTTTTTTTGGTAATTCCTGTATGGTTTATAGTACATTTCTTTAACTTATCACAGTCTGCTTTCAAGTGATATTCTGTCACTTTATGTATAAGAATATTACATTCTTTTCCATTCTTCTTCTTATTATGCATTTTACTTTTACATGTTTCAAATACAATACGTTATTATTTTTTTCTGAATAATTATCTTTTAAAGAGATTTAAATAATGAGAAAGCTAATCGTGTGTATTTATTTATGTAGTTACCATTTCTAGTGCTCTTCATGCCTTTTTGGAGATCCATAGTTCTCTCTGGTATCACTTTCCTTCGACCTGAAGGGATTTAACTTTTCTTTTAGTGTGGGTCTGCTAGTGATGAATTCTTTCAGCTTTTCTGTCTGGAAAAAATCTTTATTTTTAACTTTCATTTTTGAAAGTTATCTTGGCTGGGCATAGAATTCTAAGTTGACAGATTCTTTTCCTTTAGTACTTTAAAGATGTTGTTCCTTGCCGTCTCACTTGCATTATTTTCGACAAGAAATCTGCTATCATTCTTCTCTTTGTTCCACATTATGTAACTTTTTTTTTAAAACCCGACTGCTTTTAAGATTTTCTCTTTATCACTGATTTTGAACAATTTGATTATGATATACCTTGGTGTAGTTTTCTTTGCACTTCTTGTCCTTACATTCATTGAGTTTCTTGAATCTGAAGGTTTATAATTTTTCACAAGATAGAATGAGATCCAGGGACAGAGAGGAAGGGTCAGGCCCCAAAGCTGGGTTAAAGCCACTCCTAACTCAGTTTCCCCGTCAGGTCAGGTAGACTGAGGGATACCTACACTTCAGGACATTCTGTTTTCCAATTAGGAGTTTCTTCTAAGGTCCGAGTACACCGTGACAGAGTGTCCAAGTTGTCAGGTAACTGGGTGTGACCCTCAACTTGATGACTCAGCTTATCTTCTGGTTCCTTCTCTGTTGAGACATGGGGCTTCCATCTGGGAGGATATTAGCCCCTGCCCAGTTGGGTCCTAAAACACACAGTGAAATTAAAGAAATATTATCAGAAACAGGGATGACACATCTTGTTTATATATTAAAGTGACAGGTTTTCTTAAACATGAAGTTTGGAATGGACAAGAGTGTAGGGAAAGAGGGCTTCCTAGATGCTATCAGCAAGAGTGTAAATTGAGAAACTGACACCTTTTTTCTAGGGTGGTACAGAATATTTTAAAATTGGGGTCAAAAAGGCTTAGAATTTTGCATGTGCTTGACCTGGCAATCCCAGCTCCAGGAAGTTATCAAGAAAACAATTTGTATTATTAGAGCCAAAAAATGTGAGTTTGAAGCTGGCTGGGCCAGTGATCAGCTTTGTGACATTTGGCATGTTACTTTACCTCTCTGAACCACCCTTTGCTTATCTGTAAAATAGAAATTTTAATCATTGTATCATCAGGTTGTATTGAGGATGGAATGAGATAACTTGAGGGTTAAGTGAGATAATGTGGGCAGGATACTCAGCACAGGGTCACGCACAGAGCCAGTCTTGTGCTGCTGGGTGATGTCTTGATGATGATTACACATGGAAAATAAAGACATGCCCAAAACATCAAAAATGGTCATCTCTAGGACAGGAATAATTCTATTTTCTGAATGCCTCTCTGTTTTCTTCCATCTTTCTACAGTGAACACATATTCCTTTTGTAATGAGAAAAAAAAATGATAGCAGTTAAAACACAGTGTGTGTCGTTCTTCCAGAATCTGCTTATGAAGGAATGAGGGCCAGGCCAGAGGTGGGGGTGGCAGGGCTGGAGAAGGGCCAGGTATCCAGTCCTCTATCCCTGATCTCCATCCAGGTCAGAGCCTGGGTTAGACTCCAAAAGGAGGCTGTGGAAGGAGGTGGTGGAGAATCTATAATTCTAGGCCCACTTACTCACCATGTGACCTTAGTCAAGCATCTTTGCTGCCCTGTGCCTCAGTTTCACCATCTGCAAAATGGGCATATGGGGTGTTCCTGTTGTGGCTCAGCAGAAGAGAATCTGATTAGTATCCATGAGGATGCAGGTTCGATCCCTGGCCTCACTCAGTGGGTTAAGGATATGGCATTGCCGTGAGCTGTGGTGTAGGTCGCAAACTTGGCTTGGATCTCGCATTGCTGTGGCTGTGGCGTAGGCCGGTGGCTACAGCTCTGATTCGACCTCTCACCCGGGAACTTCCATATGTCTTGGGTATAGCCCAAAAAAAAAAAAAAAAAGAAAAAAAAGAAAAAAAAAGCAAACTAAAATAAAACCGGCATCTAAGAGGCTCTACCTCATAGTGTTTTTGAGACTTCATTGACTGTTTAGTTTCAGCACGGTGCCCAGTGGACAGGAAGTGTCAGCTGTCGTCACCGTTATTATTACTGTTCTTATTATAGTCATTCATCATTGCCTCTAATGCAGGTGGTGAGGAGAGAGGACTGGCCAGTCCAAAGCAGGGCTCCATTTCCCTCACAAGGTGAAACGTGATGTGAGAGAGACAGCGCGGCCCGGCCAGAGGCCTCTGGGCAAGCCACCATCTCTCTGGCCTCTGATTCCCTCTCTCACCAGCGGGGACACCCGTTTCCATTTGGTAAAGAATAAATGGGCCCTTAAGTCCAGTATCCACACACCAAAGGCGCCTAATATTTGTTCCCTTCCCTTCGTGGATGACCCTCATGTCAGGGAGAAGAGTAGGAGAGGCCACGTGACCAGGCTGGGTGTCGGACACCCCAGCCTGCCAGATGCCAGTGCCCCGAAGCCCCAGATGTCCCTCCTCCAGCTCCCTGATGGCCGAGGAGGGAACAAGGAACAACATGGGAACATTAATCTGCCTCATTAACTCACTTTGTTCCAGAGTTGTAGCAGTTAGCCTGCAAGCAGTCTGGGCAGCAGTTGGACCTGGGCAGGGATCAGCCAGACCGCTGGCCCCCTGCCTGCCCAACCTGCTGGGTACTGGCTCTGTCCCCAGGGAGGGGAGCTGGAGAAGGGGGCTGCTCTGGCAGCAGAGTTCCTCATGTCACTAAAGTCAGAGGCAGGAATGGAAGCCTTGGCTTCTGTTCACTCATAGACTCACAGTAATTTGAAGGATGTTTATTGGGTACCTACTATGTGCCAAGGAGACTGTACCTGCCATGTTTAAGTGTGGCTGGGAAGAGTGGAAGGGGTGGGGGGCAGGTAGCAGCAGATGAAGTCCTAGAAACAAGGAGACATATAGCTGTAGATGGACTTGGGCTTTTCCCTGGAGAGCTTGAGGCGAGGAGTTGACGTGATCAGATTTGTATTTCGTGGGGCTTTTCATCTGGGGAAGGAGTGCCATGAGGATTTGGCTGAGCTGGTCATCCTGCAGTGTGGAGACCAGCCTGAGAGGCTTTAAGGGTTGAGAAATGTGGTTCCTTGGGGATGAGGGACCAATTAGGGAGCCGAGCAGAGCAAAGGGTTCATGTCCTTCCAGTGAGTCCTCCTAGCCTTTGAGTCTCTTCTTCGTGGAGCAGCGGGCTGATTTCCAAGGCCCCTCTCCTCACAGCCTGCAGCCTTTCCTCTGCCCTGGCCACGCCTTGCTCCCTCCACCCCAGGCCTTAGCTACAGTGAGGAGCTGAAACCAACATGATCATGAACCTCAAGGACTAAACCTGGCTTTGGATGTTAGTGTTGACCAGAGAGTTTGTCTGTATCTTAGCTCTTTTCATCCCCACAGCACCCATGGTGGGTAAACAGAAGTCTTCCCATTTTACTGATGAGGAAACTGAGGGGCAGAGAGGTGACGTTTCTTGCCCAAGGTCACGGAGTTAGTAGCAGGCAGAGCAGGGATTTGAACTCAGGTCGGATGGATTGTCAGACCCGTCTTTCTCCACCGTTGATACTTCCAGTGGTCCCTCCCAACTCTGGGTTTTGTGAAATAAGCACCAGCAAGTGTTGGGTGCCTGCCGTGTACCAGGTGCCATGTTGGGTGCAACACTTTGCATCATCATTTGTCCCTGTCAGCCCCAGGAAAGAGTGTTCCATTCCACAGGGGAGAAAATAGAGGCTCAGAAGGGAAAGAAGTCAGATCTGGGTCTCCAATCTCTCCAGCACCTGCCCTCCCATCCCTGCCCCCACCCCCCAGTCAAGGTCCCCTGAAAGCCCATGGCCTCAATTCCCCAAGGTAAGGCAGTTTGTTGGCATCTCAAAGCACCATCTGCCTGCCGCCGTGTATATTCATGGGGCTTCAAAGAGGAGGCTCCAGACAGGAGGCTTTTACTTTCCATTCCAAGAGCAAAAATCTCACCCTCTCAAATGCAGGAAAGATGCTCTGGTTGGGGAAAGATTTTATGTCTTTTTCCTTTTTTTTTTTTTTTTTTTTTTGCCAGTTGGCGAACTGCTACCTCCAGCTCTGACTTCTGAACGTGGTTGGCACAGACTCTGCCTGGTTGGTTCTAGAAGGTGGGGGTTTCAGAGCCACAGGCTGAGTAGTATCTGTCCTCTGAGGCGATCTGGTCTCACTTCGGAGTCACAAAGAGCAGGGCAGAGTTTAGGGGGGCCTGGGCACGCCCGGGTTACCCACTCAGTCTGCTTAAAATGCACCACACACATACAGCTCTTCTCCTTGCCTTTATGTATGTTTGAAATTTTGCACAGTAAGAGGTTAATAGAGGATTTAAAAAAAAAAAAAAGCACTGAAAAAAAAAAACCCCACAAATCCCTACGCTGCAGACTGATTTCCTTTAGGGTGAGGGCCACCCACTTCTGGGCGTGGCAGCCCCCGGCCTTCATAGTCAGGCTTCTCTAGCGCTTTGGCTACAGCGAATGTCTCCTCTCTGCCCCCTGTTCCCTTCACTCCACCCTTGGCACCTGCTTCCCCCTCAGGCCTCACCAACTCCTGTTCATTTTTCAAGACTTATTTTCCATGTCACCTCCTCTCTGAAGCCTTCCCTGATTCCTTCAGGCAGTCACACCTGCCTCCCTCAGAGCCCTTGCTCATCTTCCCTCACCAGCAGCCCCCGCCAGTGCAGTAATGATGCTTTAGGTGCTGTGCTCTCTTCTTTACTCAGAGTATGGCTTTGATTCCTCCTGGGGTGGTCCCACATGTTCTTGAGGAAACTTGAGGCTCAGAGAGGTGAGGTCACTTGCCCAAAGTCACACAGCAAGTGAGTGGTGGGGTGAGGATCCAAATGAGTGTTTGGCTTTGTGGCCCAGCCTCGCAAACCACACTGCCCTCTGCCCTGCCCATCACACGGCACTTTGTAGCACAGTCTTGTTGGCTTGGTCTCTCTTGCTGGCCTGGAAGTTCTCCAAGGATGAGTTCCGGGCTCTGGATCCTGTGTACCCAGCCCAGGGCTGGCACTGGGGAGGCGCCGACAAGCATTTGTCCAAAGGATGGAAAACCTAGATCTTAAATCTTGGAGGCTATGTTCCCTGGCCCCTGCCATTATGGAGTGAAGGCAAAGGCTTAAAAGTCTCCTGGAAGCTGCTGTGGAGACACCAGGGGCAAGAAACCACACCTTCCCACAGGGATGACCAGTTATTTGGGGAGCAATGGCTTCTTGGACTGCAGGAAAGGAGGACAGGGCTCCATGGACAGCAGGGAGGTCTTGGTTGCCAGATCATTCTGCAAGCAATGATTGAGCACTTAACTGTGTGCCAGGTACAGTACTAGGCACTGGGAGCGCAGCTGCAAAGAAGCCGGACCCGGTCCTTGCCCCCACACTGCTCTCAAGTGAGAGGCTGAGAGAGAACAGACAGGAAATGGACAGAAATGCTACAAGGCTGAAAAGAATGATGGGAGGGGTCTGGGGGGCAAGCATCAGAGGCTTCCAGGAGGTGGTGCTGAGGCTGGGCTCTGCTGGCTGAGGAAGCTGGTCAGGGCAGTGTGGTCCGCAGAATTCTCCCAGGCGGATTGTGCAAAGGCCCTGCAGTGGAGAAAATCAGGGCTCACTCAGGGACAAATGAGAGGGAGCTGTCTCCCAGGGCCGGGGGATGGGTGCCAGCGGAGGTCCGGGAGATCTGAGGAGGGTAGCAGTGGAGGCAGTGTTTGGTTTGAGCTCAGCTGCAGGCACCCAGGTGAACATGTAGGAGCTGGTTCTGTTTCCAAGGGAAAGTGGACCAACTCAGGGCAGGGGTTGGGGCTGGGGAGCGGAGGGGCCAATTCCCTGTTCGTGGCAGGACTTGTTGCCTTTTTACTGGGCTGGGCTGGAGAGGGTTGGGGGACACTGGCTCCCGAGATGGGGGCTGAGACACGCAGCCCTCCTTGTGAGAATCCCCAAAGTGGCCCGGGGGGCGCAGGGGTGGGAGGGCAGCTGGGTCCCTGGTGCGGGGTGATCCCTTTCTCCGAAGCCATCCCTTCCCAGCCCGTGTCTGGAACTGACGTGTCTATTGGAGGTGAAAATTGTGCCTCCCGCCTGCGCCCCAAATTGCCCCCTGGGAGTGGCAGAGCACCAGGTGCCCATTTTAATTCTCCGACAGTCGCACTGTTTTATAGTTCCTATTTGGCTTTTTATTATTATTGCTGCTAATGGTTTGAAAAAGGCCTTTTAATTAAAGTTGCAGGTTGGAGCTGGTGCCTGAGCCCCTGGGGTGGGTGGGAGTGCTGGCTTCCCGCCTCAGAGCTGGGGGCTTCTGCGCGGGGGTCTGCTGTCCCTTTGGCAGAAAGACTAAGGGGGGCGGCCCTGCCATTAAGCCCATGGCGACAGCCAGTCTGGGGCTTCAGCCTGCCTGCGATGCAACCAGAGACTGGCCTGGAACTTTTGTTTCCTGTTCAGAACCTTCTGTGGCTCCCCAGTGTCCTCCCCTGCAGGAGGCTGTGGGCCGGGAGGTGGGGGGAAGTCGTCTTTGCCACCTACTGGCCGCAGGAGCTTGGGCGAATGGCTTCACAGCCACAGCCTCCGTTCACTCCCCTGTAAAACAGGAATGCTGAGTTCCTGGCGTGTAGGGTGGGTTGTTAGAAGAAGAGAGACCATCCCAGCGTCTGGCCCACACCGCACACTCTGGGAATGAGGCTACGTTGTTGTGACAGCCGTGACTGTGTGGATCTGCAGGAGGTGCTCTGTTAACAGGAGCTGCCCTGATCCCCGGGTTGTCGCTGTCTTCTTGCCCCCTTGTCCAGGAACGTGCAGGAGGCCAGACCCGCCCTTTACGTTTGCACCTGCTGTTTCCCATCGGTGGTGCCTTCCTCCACCATGGCCTGTCTGAAAGTCCTCCCCCAGCTCCTCCTGGGACCTGGGTTCTCAGGGCTGCCTGGGCATCCCCTGCTAGGGGCCTGTTCTGCCTCTCATGGCCAGTTTACCCCCAGGAGTTGCAAACTCCAGTGCCTGCAGAACCCAGCAGATCCAGCCAAGAGGAACGTTGTGGAGGGGAGGGACTGTAGCCTTTTTGCGAGACTTGCTTCTAGGAGCTGCTGCTGTCCCCCTTCCTCCCCAGTGGCCTTTGCTAATTCAGTTACTGAGCATTTATTGTGTGTTAGCCTGAGCTACAGGGCACTTTCTCCACTGACGTCCTCTATTTTCATTCTGGTCACCACCTGTGACCCTTACTGTGCCCATATGACTGATAAGGAGACAAAGGCCACAGAGCTGAAGTTTTGCACCACCAAGGTCACCCAGTTGACAGCTGTTGAGGCTCCATCTGGTGCTCGCTCCCCAGATCAGTGTTGGCAACTGCATCAGTATCACATTTCTGCCCCAGGGCCTTTGCTCGTGCTGTTCCTTCTGCCTGAAACTTTCTGTCCCTGGATTCCTGTAGAGCTCCCCCTACTTCATTTAGACCTGAATTCAAATGTCACCTCCTCAAAGAGCCCCCTGTTCCACCTTTTATCCTGCTTACTGCTTCATGACAGAGGTCACACTCTGAAATATTAGACAGTTGGTTTGTTTAATTTCCATCTCTCCCACTGGACTGAAGGATCACATTTGTTTTGCTCACCTCTCACCTCCAGTTCCCAGAACTGGAGCACACAGTACCGACAGGTCTGTGGCTGAATGACTCCCCTGCTCTGCAGACTCTCCGTGTGGGTGGGGCTGAGTTGGGGGTCACATTGGGGTTCAGCAATCCCAGGGCCAGAAGAACTGGAGGGCCCTGCTGTCCCTGGGGGAGGCCCTGCATCAGCCTCTCCCCCCTTCTCTGGTTTCCTTTGCTCCCTCCACATGCCCTGACCTGACTGTGGCCCTGAGTCCAACTAGAGTGGGCCTCCGCCCAGCTTAGCTTCTACCTGCTGGACCCTCCTGGGGCTGCTAGAGTCCAGCAGACCCACAGGGGACCCCCACCACCCACTCCAGCACCCAGTCTCTGCCCTCTCCCTGCTGTGCCCACACTCCCTGCCTCCCCCTAACATCTAATTTGGAAGCTTTTGGACTTGGAAGGAAAACAGGGAGATACGGCCTGGGGAGCTGGGAAAATGGGGAGAGAAGGTGGGTGGGACTCGGTAGCTGCCTCATTTCCCGCATTCTGAACAGGGATAACTAGCCCCATTTTGCACATTAGAAACCGAGGCCCAGAAATGTTAAATGATTTGCTCAACGGATAGAGCCCAATTTCAACCCCCACGTTATTCACCGCCCCCCCACCCCGGGAGGTCAGACCTGGTCCAGGCCTGCGGGCAAAGCTGGACCCCACAGTGTTTGAGGGGTTACTGCCCAGTCACCCCAGGATTCATTCGGATGACATTATTGTGTGCAGCACCACGCTGTGTGTGGGGATGGGGGGCTGTTGTCGGGGCGGAGGTGGCTGGGACTGCTGGGATAGGCTCTGAGAAGGCCGTCCAGGTTCGGGGCTGCAGGGCGAGCTAAACTCTGATGAGTGACAGCTACCCAGTGAAGACAGGAGGAAGAGCAGGGGGAGCGTATGGCAAAGCTGCTGGGGCAGGAGGAAGCAGGACAAGTCTGAAGGCCTGGGAAAAGGCTGGGAGGCTGGTCTGTGGTGAGCCAGAGGAGTGAGAACAAGAGGGTGCCGTGGAGATGGGGAGCCTGTGGTGGCAGCAGAGCCAGGAAGGCAGAGAATCTGGAATAGCCAGTGGGGTCCGATTAACATATTCATGATCATGCCAAGCCTCATGAATATGCTAATCAACCCAGGGAGGGGAAGGTGGGGGGCGGCATCTTTTCTCTGTGGTAGAGAGAGGCCTCAGATCCCAACACCCTCTCCTTCTGGAAATAGAGCCCCAAGTAGGGGTGGGGGGATCCCCCACATCCTCAATGTCAGCCCCTCCCTTCTCCTGGCTGCCCGCCAGTCCCTGCAAACCCTCCCTCCCCCAGGAAATTCCGGCTGTTCCGGAAGTGGGGATGGTACAGAAGAGGGGTGTCCCTGGGACACCCACACATGCACCGAGGGCCTGGCCGTCCTGTGATTTGCCTGCACGTGGCTGGCTTCACTTCAGTGACTCACCGGGGAGGGCATATGGTGGGGGCTGGGGAGGACCAGGGAGGCAGGCACTAGCCCCATACCCAGTGCCCCTGGTCCCATGCCCCCAGCTTAGGGCAGGGGTCTCCCCTGGTCCCGAGGCACTTGGGTCCCTGTGGCCACACCAGGTTGGAGGTGTCTGTTGTGTCCCAACCCATCCCACCCACTGATTGCTGGGAACTGTGAAAGGAGAGAAGAGAAGCCGCCTCCCTCAGAGCTCCCAGACAGCCTCCCATACGACCCCCCAGCAGTGCTCCCAACCAGGCCTGGCCCCTCGGGGGGCTGTCAGGAGGCCAGGTGGGTGAGGGGGGTCAGGAGCCAAAGTGCTTCATGCAGGTGCTGCGATCCCGTGGGAGGAGGGGGTGGCATAATTAGCTGTCACTGAAGGAGTGAGTCAGGCACCACTCACAGTTTTGAGTCAGCCCCAGGGGGTGAAGGGGAAGGGGACACGGTCAAGGTCACAGGTGAGCAATTTGGGCCAGGCCTCCCCGAAAGCCTCCCACTGCTCCCCCAGGCTCCCGCTGGAGCAGTTGATGGTTCCATCACCGTCCCTGCATAGAAAGGGAAGCTAAGGCCCGGAGGGGGGCTGGGTCCTTTCTGCCTGCACTGCTCCCCACCCCATGCTTTTGCCTTGCTGTTCCCTGTGCCCGGAACCCTTCCCCACTCCTTCTTATTCACCAGGGTTCTCAGCTTTGCTGTCCTTTTCAGAGGGCCTTCTGTCACCCTGTCTTGGCCCCTTGGCTTTCTCTGTCCCGTGCCTTTGGGACACTTACCACAATTTATAATAGCTTTTATCAGTTTTACTTTTGCGAAGAGTTAAGCTCTCTGAGCTCCAAGTCCACATTCTATGCACCTGGCATAGAACAACCACAACAGAAATACCCAGCACTTACTGAGCATGTACAGTGCAGACCCCTTCAGAGGCCTAGATCCCCCAGTAACCCTTTGAGAGAGACCAGTTTCCATCACTCCCATTTCGAGACGAGGAACCCCTCCTTTAGGGGCAGGCAGGGTCTGGTCTTGGGCAGTCTGCCTGGAGCCTGCACTTTCATACATAGGCCCCCGAACTCTCTCTCGTCACTCCCTCTGCTCCGATGCACACAGTAGGTGCTTGGTAGAGATTGACTGGGTGAACAGATGGGAGTACAAACTTCTTCCAGGGTCACCCAGACATTGAGGGAAGAGCCAGGCTCTCACCCCACCTTCCTCCTCCCTGTGTTTTTGGATGCTCCTGAGGCATTGTCCTCAGCACCCAGTGGGCACCACGACAGCTTCCCTGCTTCCTGCCTGCTGGCGGCACATGCTCAGCTACCCGGAGATCCTGTGTTTGGTTTTCTTCTCATTTCTTTGAGCAGACTGAAGAGTGGGAATACAGACAGCCTATTGGACCAGGGTGTCGGGATGAGAGGTTTAATTTCCCAGGAGCTCCTGGCCGCTGGAGTAAGATGTAAGGAGACAGGGCTATGAACTTGGACACTGCAGCCATTTGGGGGTCTTCCCAGGGTTGGAGCTGGGTTCTTTCTGCTTAGATCCCCCTGGTTAAAGGGGCAAAGCCAGAAGCTTTACAGCCAGGCGCTTCCGCAAGCTTGCTGTGTGCCCTTGGGCAAGTCACTTGTCTTCTCTGTGCCTCAGGCTCCTTTTTGATGGGGCACAGGATGGCTCTGGTTTCTCGTGCACTGTGAGGACCTGGGGAGCTGAGGAGGTGCCTCCAGAGGAAGTAATGGGAGCATTTGTTGACTGGAGCGGGAGGGGATAGGCAGGAGGCAGGGTGGGCAGGTGGGTGCGGCTGGGTGGGGACCATTCGGGACAAGGGGAGTCTGTTAGAGGCTGGGGCCTTAGCCTGGCAAGTTCCCCAACCTTGAAGGCTAGCCCCAGCTCCCGCCAAAGCTGCCTTGCAACAGCCTTGGTCCCGCCGATGTTGATTAATGGCCACAAGATGCCTGGGCGCCAGCAGCCGCCCCACTCGGTGGAATTAGCAGTGATTTATGGGATCGGGGCCCTCAGGGAGCAACTGTCTGAGCTCAGAGAAGCCTCGGAAAAATGGGTCAAGCAGGGTGGGGCCTTGATGGAAGCAACTGCAACCAGCTAGGAGCGACTCAGAGACATTCCTCTGACCCAGAGTCCTGGTGGGGAAGCTGAGGCCCACGGAGAGTAGGTGACACACCCAGGACCACCCAGCAGAAGGATTCCTCCGTGTCAGGACTTGTTACCCTGCCACTTGCATGCCCCAGGCTGCCTGGCACACACGTTTCATGCCCCTGTCATTTACCAGCAAGGAGCTTCTTCCTCTAACTGGCAGCAGAAAGCAAAAGCCAGAGCTGGTGTGAGGTGCTGGGAAGTATTTTAGACTTCAGGATGGCCAGGGAAAGCCGTGCGAGGAGGTGACATTGGGGCTAAGCCCTGTGGAAGGAGAGAGAGCCAGTGGTGTGTAGGTAGGAAGAGAGTGAGCCGGCGGGGGGGACCAGCAGGGGCCTGAGCTTGGAGGTGATACAGAGGCTGGTGCAGAGGAGGGCAGGGTGGCTTGGGGGGGGGGGTCACTGACTGAGAGGGAGGGGCAGAGTTAGTGATGCTAGTGAAGGGAGTGGGGCCTGTTCAGACCCCAAGCGGTCTTCCGAACTCCAGCCGTGACCTTAGGCCTCATGGGAAGCGTACTGGGAAGGCTCAGGAGTATGTGAACAGCTCGGCTGTATATTTTCTGAAGACCCCAGCTGCCTCTATGTGAAAATGAATTGGAGGGACGTATGGGGAAATGGGGAGCCTGGGATGGTGGCTCCTGGGGGCAAAGGTGACCAAGCGGAACCCAACCCCAGAGCTGGGATTTGTCGCTGGGATTTGTCGCTGGGATTTGTCACTGGGATTTGTCCCTGGGATTCTACTTTAAGCCTCTTAACACCCTGTGGTCAGTGACCAATCCTAATGTCTTGAAACCTGTTGCCACCGGTGATCCCCTGGATGCCTCCCTCCGTGGTCCGGGCACCCTGTTTTGCAGAGGCCCTGCCGCATCAGACAACTTTGTGACTTGCTCAAGGTCACCCAGCTTGGAAGGAGCGGAGCTGGGATAGGAAACCAGGTTTCTGGGTCCCACCACTCTTAAATGCCTCTCCTGCCCCTTATCTCCCACCAGAGGTCAAGGCTGCATCTCCTCAAGGGGAAAATTGGGGTTTTGGAGGCTGCCAGGAGCCCCCTGTTGGTGGATTTGAACTATATCTGCATGTACACTGTATGTGTGCGTACTCCACTCAGCAGGAAATTTGGGATGGGAACAGCTTGGGTGCGTCTGGGCCTCCTGTTTGCTGGGAAATCAGGCCAGAGCTGGCAGGGCCCCAGCAATGCTGCCCTGGCCCCGCCTTCTCCCTGACTTAGATGCCTGCCGGCAAGGGCACTGGCGGGCAGTGAGTGGCCGCTGGCCCATGGTTGCAGCTGACACACATTGTCTCTGGGCCACTTCACGTCTCTGCCTTTGACAGAGGACCCTCCAGCAGAACCGGCTGAACACCCTGGAGGGAGCTGCCTGCCTGAAGTTCTGGCTGCCGTGGGTGTGGAGGAGTCCTGTTCACCTTGCCAGGGGGAACCTGGCTTGGAGCAGTAGAAGAGGCCTCCACTGGGAGATGGGACCCTGAGTTTCCTGGGAACTTTGTAGTAAGTCAGGTCCCTCTCTAGAGCTGGTCCACAGTTTTCCCATCTGGACAGTGGAAGTCAAGTGGAATAGATTCGGTGATTTTAAAGGCCCACTGGTCTGAATCTCTGCTCCTCACTTCACTAGCTGTGTGGTCTTGGGCAAGTACCTGCACCTCTCTGAGCTTCAGAATGTCTGTATTCTTCTCATTTTAGTACTGACTTTGCAGGACTTCTTAGAGTAGAAGCAGGTAAAATTCTTGGAAGACCAGGCACACAGCAGGCGCCCAGTCAAAGTCAGCCGCACAAACTAATAACAACTACGTAGTCTAACAATAATAGCTAACATTCATTGGGCCCCTCCACGCACCATGTACTTCCTCTGCATTCACTCTTCACTGCAAACGTATGAAGTCTGTATGCTTATTGTCCCCGTTTTACATTGAGGGAACTGAGGCACAGAGAGGTGAAGGGCCATCCTGAGATCACACTGCCGGGAAGTGTGGAACCTGACTGGCTCTGGCTCCCTGCCTTTCCCCAAGTTCTAATCTTCCTTCTTGAATTCCCAAACCCCAGCAGAGCCAGCTCGTGGAAGCATTTGCCAAGGGGAACCCTGTCTTAGGAGCGCTGCTGGGGTTTCAGCACCACGGATAGAGCTTAATGGCCCCACTAAGCTGAAGCTGAGGGCCTGAGGAGAGGGAACTGACTCTCGGCTGTGCCTGGGGCCCTGGATGGCAAGCCTTTCCAGGGGGGTGGGACCCACCACCCCTTCTTCACTATGTGGAGACAGCAGGGCTCTCGATGAGCCAGCAGAGCCAAGGGTCCACCCCTTCCCTTGACTCAGTGAGTCCACTGGATGCAGAGGCCCATCTTCCTGGAAGGGAAGGAGCCAGGGCACTACTTCCAGGTCGCAGCATCACCACATCCCCATCCTGGGCTCTAGTGTCACCATGGCAACCAGTGGCAGGCAGATATACTTACTCCTAAAGAGCTGGCTCCAGGAACCCCAGGCTGACTTGGCCTTAGGAAGCCCAGGGGCTGGTTTGAAGGTGTCACCACTGACTCTGCTCTTCCTCCAGCCCACTGTATAGAGAGGAAAACCAAGGCCCAGAGGAAGGAAGACTGGATTCCTGGGATGTGCTAGCTAGAAAGTTCCCAGGGATCAGCTGGCCCACTGCTCCATTATATAGATGAGAAAACAGAGGAAAAGGACCGTTATCAAGGAAATCTGAAGTAGGTCCTCCTGTATTGTTTTCTGAAAGCAATGCTTCATTTCCTTCCTTACCTGTGCCATAACTTTAAAGTATGTGCTTTGTGTGTTTGGTGTCTCTTCCCTGCTGGCAGACAGGTTGGAGCCAGGGCCATTTGTTTGTGGCTAAATCCCAGGAGTCCCACAGTGCAGATTCTGGGGCCAGCTGGCATGGGTTCAGATCCCAGCTCTGCCACTTAGCAGCTCTGAGGCCTCAGGCAGGTCATCTCTCCTCTGCGAGCCTCAGTTTCTTCACCTGTGAGACGGGGAGAATGATGGCCCCTGCCTCGCAGGGTTTCTTTGCAGGTTTGCTCCGATGGTAGGAGCGCCGAGCCTTGCCGGTGGCAAGTGCAAACCAGTGTCAACTTCTGTCTTTGTTACTGGTTTGTGGGCCCCTGATAAATGGTGAATGAAGGAGCAGAATCCACCTGCCAGCCCCTTCGTGAGAGCGTTCCTTCAGGAGGTCAGGTGCAGCCGCCTCCTGACTCTATTAGTTTTTCACTCCAGCAGACACTTACTCCTCACCTGCCTTGTCAGAGGGACTTGAAATTTAGCACACACTGGAATCCCCTGGAGAGACCTGACACTGCAGATCCATGGCCCCACCAAGACCCCTGGGATCTGAACCTCTGTGGGCACCCATGCTTGTCATCAGTGACAGGAGGCTGTTGTGGCTGCCTCGGGGGGTTCAGTGATGAACTGCCCTGCCACCACGGGGCTGGCGGGCTGCTGAGGTGGCCCTCTTCCCCTCAGCAGGACCTCAGGCTTCGTTCCACAGACACTGGAAACCTGAACCGCTGGGCCCAGGGAAGGAGGGGTAAACCCTAGAGGGGAGCCATCAGGGAGGGCCTCCTGGAGGCAGGGGTGTTTCAGTCAGGCCTTGAAGAGTGGGGAGGATATTGCCTGGCTGAGATCGGCAGATGGCTTCGCGGATGGGGGTGCAGCACACACAAAGTGGTGGAGGCGGGAAAAATAGGCTGTCCCTGATGTGTGGTGTGGGATGAGCTAGTAGATGATCTATTTGGAGAAGAGGGTGGGGTTATGTGGATCGTCAAGGACCCTGAACGTCACATCTCATACGAGTCCCTTTACTTTCTCTCTCTGTTTCCCTTCCATCACTGCAAGGTCTCAGAACCCATTTGTTCCACCCCTGACCCAAATTATCTCCCTCCCCAGCCTCAGTTCATCCCCATTCACGCTCCTCTTTCTCATAAATACCCTGACCTTGAAATCTGTTCGCTGTGAAATGAATCCATGATGAAGCCGCCAGGCCTGAAAATGGGTTGATCACGGGGGGATGGGTTCCTGGTAGTGAGAGGCTGAGTCTTTGTAACAGGGCTTTTCAGTTCGTTAGCCTAAGGCCAGGACTCCAGGGGTAGGAACTCAGACATGACAGAGGACCAGGGGAGGTGGCCAGCATGGCTGCAGCACCTTTTCAAAGGTCACTGTGGGGATAAAAAGCGATGGATGCACAGAAAGTATCCAGCGTTCACCCTGGCACTGAGTAGGTGTTCAGTAATTAATGTACCCATGTCGTGATTTTCCCAGGTCTGTTGTGGAGTGATGATTTACAGCTTCCCTTTCAATCTGGTAAGTTCCTGATTTGGATAGTAAAGTGTGTGGTCATCGCGTCTATAAATAACAGCTGTTTCTTGGGAAGCCTGATTCCCTAAGGTGTTTCCGGGAGAGCAGCAGCCCCAGCATCCCCACCGTCCCTAGGAGATGGGCCGCCTTCCTGATCCCGACGTCCTCCCCACCCTGGCCCCACTTTTCTTCCCCGGGAGGAGAAGCCCCACTGGGCACAGCGGTGCTCGTGCCAGCGCTTCATCCCAAGCGAGCAAGGATGCCAAGGTCTCACAGCTGCCACATTTTTCGCATGTGAGTCCTGGGTGGCTGCGTGACTTCCCCAGATGCATCTCTGAAGGAGGTGCCTGGGGACAGGAAAGTGATCTACACAGAGAGGCAGGAGGCTGGCCTGTGCTGGGCCTGGTTGGTCCCCCTTGCTCAACTTGACCTTGGGCCAGGCTGGCTCCATCCCACTCTTGGCACCAGTTTCTTGTGTGTCGAAGAGGATGTCCCCTTATAGATGTGGGGCCACAAGCAAGGTGACAGATGAGCTTTCTCTGAGGCCTGAGCAAGTGCCTGGGTCATGGTGGGGACGGCCCTTCCTAGGCAGGGCAGTAGGGGTGGCCTCCTGTGATCCCATTCACGCTCTTGGCCCTGGAGACATTCACCCCTTATGCCAGCACCTGCCCCGTCCTGACCCTCCTGAGGCTCGGAATTCCTCAGATACCTGGATTGGCAGGTGCTTGGTCAAAATGTGTGCCTCACTTTCCTGGCCTGTAAAATGGGCCTGGTATTACCTACCTGTTATTTCTGTGGGAAACTCAGATGACATGATGGCTGATAAGAGGCTTGCTCAGAGTACCAGCAGGTGGGGAGGGAGTGGGTGGTGATATCTCTCTGCTCCCACAGAGGTCAGCCCAGGCCTCTGCACACAGTAGGTGATCACTAAGTGCTTCCCAGCAGCAGATGGCAGGGGGAACGATGTGTGATGAGGGGCCCTGTGCCCCGTTGCAGAGGCCAGAGAGGAATGTGGTCGTGCATGGCCTGACTCCTCCTACTGTGGACATGAGGCTTCTGCTGCCCCCAGAGGCTTGTCCTGAGTCGGGGGGTCGGGGGGGACCCTGTCCCTGCCACTGGGGGGACCTCACTCTGCCTGTCACCTGGCAGTACCATGAGCCCCTAACTCAGGAACCCTGAAGACCTGTAGGCTCGGATGGGCCCAACCGATCTAAATGTCAGTCCCAGCCCTAACATGCTGGCAGTCTGACTTCAGGCAAATCATTTCACGTCTCAGAGCTTCCGGTTGCCCCTTTGTAAAACGGTGATGATAGAAGAGACTTCACAGAGTTAGGGGGACCTGATGGCATGGCACAGAGGATCAAGTGGCACCTGCTGCTGCTGGGATTACCCTTTTCCTCATGCCAGCTATGCCACTTGGCAGGACCTGGCATGTCATTATAATGATGTTATAAATGGCAGATGCCGTACGAAACAGTAGCAGAGGTGCTAGATCTCATTCTGTCATTTGCTCAGTAAATATCTATTGAACCCCTTCTGTGTCCCAGTTGCTGGGCTGGGGGCTCCTGATACATCAGTAGGGAAAAGAGATGGTGTCTTTCTTCCCTCCTGGGCTTACTTTAGGGTTGGGACTCATCAAACTGACCAGTAGGTGTGGCATACTGCAATCTGCATGGTGACACATGCTCTAAACAGGGCAAAGCCATAGAGGGTGAAAGCAGGGTTAGACGGGGCATCCAGCTCCAGGGTCTGCATGGCCTCTCTGAGATGACATATGACAGTGACTCCAAAGAAACGAGGAAGGACAGGAATTGTATGAATACCCAGGGAGGGGTGCTCCCAGCGGTGGAAATAGCAAGTGCAAAGGGCCCGTGGTGGGAGTGGGTTGAGATGGAAGACCATCTGGGAGGCCAGTGTGAAGGGAACAGTGGGCTTGATGAGGGTAGTGGTGGGAGGTGGGGTCAGAGGGCACCTGGAGGCCAAATGTAGTTTGGCCCCATAAGCTGAGGCCAGTCCTCTGTCTGCACTCCGAGTGAGATGAGGGCCCTGCGGGCTTTAAGCAGAGACTTGCGTCTTAACAGGACCCTTGGCTGCCATGTGGGGACCAGGCTGAGGGGATCAGGAGTGGAGGCAGAGAGGCCATGCAGAGGCAGCTGCTCTAATCCAGGAGAGAGATGCTGGTGGCTGGGACCAAGTGGCAGTGGTGAAGGGTGGTTGGATTCTAGAGATGTTTTGAACATAAGGACAAAAGAATTTCCTAGTGGATTGAATGTGGGGAGAGAGAGAGAATAGGAAGGAGGGAAGAAGAGGAGGGAGGGGCAAAGAGAGAGAGAGCGCTGATGTTAAAGCCGGAAGGCTGGGCAAGGTCACACCTGTGGACAGGAAGGAGACTGAGCCATGATCACTTTAAGGAGTTAGGTTTGAGTGACTAGAAATGTGTCTGGTGAACTGAAAATGAGAATGTGGGTCGAATTATAAACATAAAGAAGAATAAAATCTTTTTCCATCATGGAAACCTTCAGAAGGGGCCACAGGAATGAGCGGGGTAGTCCATGCTGGCCCCTCGTGACTTCTGTGTGACCTTGCTTAGGTACCTCCCTCTCTGGGCCTCTGATTCCTTTTGGAAGGTCTCAACTCTACGACTAATTGGTCCTCCTTCAGCCATCTCCGTGGAGCGTCTGGGGCAGCCACGAGGCTCCAGGGGGCCTGCAGTGGTGGAAGGTTGGGGGTGGGGGATGGGGGGCAGGGGAGTCGAGAGTGGGGAGAAAATTGGCCTGGAGAGCTGCAGGGTTACAGACAGAGCAGCCACAGCTGAGAAAGAGGAGAGATTCGGGCAGAGGCAGGTCCCGCTGGGATGATGGAGAAGGGGCAGCTCCTGTGAGAGGCGCCGTGACCTCAGGCCGGGCCTCCGTCCTTGCAAAGCGCTGAGTCAGGTGGTCCCCGAGTGCAGCTCCTCCAGGCCGGGCAGGAGCGAGGAAGCCCCTTCGCCCCCACCGTGGCCTTTCTCTGCTGCTAACCTTGCAGGGGGAATTTTTTGTTTCAACCGTCAAGGGCAGAAGTGTCTCCATTAAGCATCCGGTCAGAGAACTCAGTATGTGGCAGTCACAAGGGGCCTAAGAGCTCATTGTCCAACTGGGGAAACAGGCTTTGTGTGGGAGAGTGGCCTGCCCTGGCCACAGGAGCGGGGGCAGAGCCGGGCTCCAGGCTCTGCACTGGGCCCTCCCCTCCCCCACCCCTCTTGCCCTTCTCTTTCGTTTTCCGTACCCTTTTAGGAAAGGGGTCGGTGGGGGAAAGGGAGCAGGCTCTGAGGCAGGCTGACCTGAGTGCCAAACCCACTTCTGCTGCTCACTTGCTGTGTGACCTTAGTTGAGCCACTCAACCTGTCTGAGTCTCATTCTCCTTGTCAATCAGGTGGATGTAACGATGCCAACCTGTCAGGGCTGTGGGGAGTAGAACTGTAAAAATAGGAGGCTGACAGGTGCCAGTCTCAAGCCCGCTGTGCTGATGGGCATCTGGGCTATCCAGTAGCAGAAGATGCCCAAAGCTAAAGTGAAACGGATGCCAGGCAGGTATTCCCACTTGATATTTCACCCAAAGCTGTCACACAAGGTGCACCCAGAATTTGTCTCAGAGGACCAGGACCCTGGTGTGTGCACGAGGCGGGGGCGGGGGGGAGGGTCTGGAGAAAAGGCCAGCACAACAGGGAGGCTGAGAGCCGTCCTCTGGTCCATTCAGTGCAGCTTCCTCTGTGCCCAGTCTGGCCACACTGGAAGCCACAGTGTCCTGGTCAGCAGACAGTGGCTGTGGCAGGTCTGGAGCCAGCCCCAGCAAAAGCTGTTTATCTCCAGCATGAGTAGCTAGGGTGGCTTGCTGGGGTGTGATGGCCTGGGCAGCTGGCATGCTGCCCTGTTCTAGGAGTGCGACGGAACTCAGAGTGGCTGTAGCTGCCCCCACACCTCCTGTCTCCTCCTCTTCCCAGCTACACTCATCAAGAGTGTGGACCATGGAGTTCCCATGTGGCTCAGCAGGTTAAGGACCCAGTGTTGTCTCTGTGAGGATGTGGGTTCAATCCCTGACCTAGATCAGTGGGTTAAGGATCCAGCGTTGCCACCGGGACCTCCTGTGGTTCACCTGGTGGCCACATCTCAATCCTCACCACCCCGGGCTCTGGGCATCAGCACTGTCCCTCACTGCCTCCTCCGTGGCAATCAGAGCCTCTCATGGCATCTCTGGCTGCTGCATCTCGTGCCTGTACAGCTTCCCTTCCTCCATTGGTCCCCTGAATATTTCTGCTTTTCAGGGCTCTGTCCCAGCCACCTCCTCTTCTCAGGCCACACCCTCTCTGGGGGACTCATCAACTGCAGTCTCTTCAGTGTCATTCTGAACAGCCACAATCCTCAAACCCCCAGCTCCATCCCTGGCCTTTCCTGGGAGCTCTCCTATATGGCACTTGCCGTGTCCCAGAAGCACCTCCTGCTCAGCATTTGCCCTCAAGCCTGTCCTTACCTCTCTGTCCCCTGACCAGTGAGTGGCACCATTGTCCTCTGCATGGACCCTGATAGTCATAGCATCCCTGTTGCCATCATTTTTTCTATTTACAGCTGCACCTGTGGCATATGGAAGTTCCCAGGCTAAGGGCCAAATCTGCCTGCACCACAGCCACACCTACGCCATAGCTTAGGGCAGTGCTAGATCCTTAACCCACTGAGCCAGGCCAGGGATCAAGCCCGCATCCCCACAGAGACAATGTCAGGTCTTTAATCTGACATTGTCAAAACTTCATGGTTCCTAGTCGGATTCGTTAACCACTGAGCCACACCGAGAACTCCTCCATCAGCCTTTTTAAAAACAAGTATAATTTATATGCTCTAATTTTACTTGTGTTCATTTCGACAGGTTTTCATAAATTTATAGTGTGCAACCATTACCACAACCCAGAAGTTTCCTTATGCACATTTGCAGTCAATCTCCACTCCCATCCCAACCCCCAAGCAACCACTGATCTGCTCCCTAGTTTTGCCTTTTCTAGAAAGTTCATATAAATGGAAACACAATATGTAGTCTTTGTGTCTAGCTTCCTCCACCCGGCATATATTTTTATATGTTTATCTACACTGTTGTGCATATCAGTACTTTGTTCATTTTTAGTGCTAACATTCCATTTTATGGATATATGACATTTATCTGTTCTCTGCTTGATGGGAATTTGGATTTGGGGCTATTATGAATAATGCTGCTATAAACATTCACGTACAAGCTTTTTTTTTTTTGTCTTTTTGCCTTATCTAGGGCCGCCCCCGCGGCATATGGAGGTTCCCAGGCTAGGGGTCTAACAGGAGCTGTAGCCGCCGGCCTTTGCCACAGCCACAGCAACGTGGGATCCGAGCCGCGTCTGCAACCTACACCACAGTTCACGGCAGCGCCGGATCCTTAACCCAGTGAGCAAGGCCAGGGATCGAAACCGCAACCTCATGGTTCCTAGTCGGATTCGTTAACCACTGAGCCACGATGGGAACTCCAACATACAAGTTTTTATAAGGAATGTACTTTTGCTCTTCTTGCATTCCTTCCTTTTTCCACCATCCCACCAGACCCTGATTTTCACAGGGAAGCCGTGTACTTCCAAGGAAACTGACTGTACCTTCCCAACTCAGGAGTAGAGCACATGACCCAGGCTAAGCCAATCAGTGTGTCCCATTCCCCGAGCCCAATGATTGGTTCCTGGATGTGCATGTGATATAAGCAAGTCCAGTCAGAGTGACTCTTAGGAACTTGGCTGGAAGTTTAATCCTGCCTCATGCCCCTGATAGTGTAATTTGGCTGAAACAGCTGCAGCTGTTTTGCACTCACGAGGGAAGCCAGCCTTAGGATGGAGCTGACGCAAGAAGTATGGAGCTGAGAAAATATCAGCAAAACAGAACAGGAACTCTGAACTGTGCTTGAAGTACACTACATGGGTTAGTCAATTTACTTTATTGTTGAAGGCAGCTTGAAATGGGCTTTGTTGTTGTTGTTGTTGTTGTTGTTGTTTGTTGCTCAGGGGTTGGCAAATGATGGCCCTGGCAGACTCCAGCGCCCCTGCTCTAGGTAGACCATTGTCAGCAGTCAAGTGGCCTATAGCACCCACCTCTAGGCTCCCCCAAGGAGCCGCTGGGTGGTCTTTCTCCCACCCAAACTTGATGAGCCCTTGGCCTCCCCACTGCTCCTAGGAAGGCCATGCTCCCTGGACTAGCACTGCAGGGCCCTCATGATCAAGTCCCTGCCTGCTTTTCCCACCCCGTCTCCCCTCCCTCCTCTACCCCAGAGCACACAGACCGGTTCCCCGCCTGTGCTGACGCCTTGCAGCTCCCCAACCGTGACGTGCTTTGTCCCTCCCTGGTTTGTCTGCCTCCTGTGCCTCCTCCAAGGCCCAGCCAGAGCCTCACCTGCCTTTTTTTCTTTCCCTTCTTTTTACAACCGCACCTGCTGCATATAGAAGTTCCTGACCAGGGGTGGAATTGGAGCTGCAGCTGCCGGCCTGCCCCACAGCCGCAGCAATAGGGGATCCAAGCCGTGTCTGTGACCTACACGGCAGCTTGTAGCAACCCACTGAGCAAGGCCAGGGATCGAACCCACATCCTCACAGACCCTATGTTGGGTTCTTAACCCTCTGAGCCGCAACAGGAACCTCACCTTCTTTTTGATATTCCTCTAGTCCCCCCAGGCTGCTTGGGGCTTCCATGGGCCCCCGGCTACCTTCAGTCATACTGGACTCTCAGGTCTGTTTACATGTCTGCCGCCCCCACCAACTAATTCATCTCCTTGCTCTCAGTTTGGCCCCACTCGGGGCCATGCCCAGACTAGGCACTCAAGAAGTGTTTGTTTGTGGGGCACGGTGTTCCCTGCCCCTCTGTTCCAAAGCCACCGTGAGGAATCAGGAGGGCTCCCGGCCAGGTGAGGCTCGGGAGAGGGGACCATCTGGGCGGTGTTAACCGGGGAGGCGGAAGGGTCGGGGTTGCCTGGGCCCCGGCACGAGCGCCTCGAGGAAGTGCAGAGAAACGCCTCCCAGGATTCAGAGAAAGTAGGGCAAGCGAGAGTGGGCCACTGCGGCAGGCCCTGGAGAGTGCAGAGTAGAAATGAAGGGATTATGAGCAAATGTCATTAAGATAAAGACCTTCCCCAGCCTCTGAAAGTCAGAGGGCCGAGAGGAGGCCTGATGGGCAGTGAGGGGGCTGCTGGGTCCCGTCAGAGCTGCCGGAAAGTTTAGAGATTTACAGACGGGCCCTTTGGAGGATTTGGGGAACATCTGATTTCCAGGTCCTCCACTCAGCTGGCACAGCTTCCCAAGAAGCTGCCGTGGAGGGTTCAGGGGCTCACCGCCCTCACTCCCTGAGGGCGAGGGGGGGGCTTGGCTTCGACAACCCAGGGCTTAGGGCTGTGGCCCCACTCAGTGCCCCTTCCAGAAGCATGTGCTGATGTAAATCCAGAGCACAGAAAACCAGGCCAGGCCTGAAATCCCTCATGGGACTATAGTGAGAAGCCAATGAGACAGTGGATGTAAATATGCCATGCATACTGTAAAGTGCGGTCACACTCTCTCAGTGTCTCTCCTCGATGCAGCCTTCCCAGAGACTCCCCCAGCTGAGCCAGTCACCCCATCCTCATGGCTCCCCAGACTGTGCACAAGCCCCACTCTTACACCCATCCGCTCTGTCACAGACACTAGGGAGGACATGTCCCCCCGCCAGACTGAGCTCCTCGGGGGCAGGGACAAGCACATAACTTTCCTACCTCTGGCTCAGCGCCTGGCCTAGAACAGGAGTTTGGCAACTAGTTCTTGAATGACATTGAGTTGTGGAGAAGAAATTAACTTGCGGGTGCCGGGGAGCCTCGGTTCGTGAAAACAGGGACAGGGTGGTACACGGTAGAAATCTTTCTAAAGAAATGATAACGTGTCTTGCAAGTTGTGGTTCAAGCAGTGTGAGTGTCTGGAAATGGAGTTGGGAAGTTGAGAATGCTAAATGTTGTCTGGTCTTAGGCTGTCCAGGAGGGTAGCCACGAAGCGTGTGTGGCTATTTCAATTAAAATTGAATTCAAAGTTCAGTTCTCAGAGTTCCTGTTGTGACTCAGCGGAAATGAATCTGACCAGTGTCCATGAGGACGCAGGTTCGATCCCTGGCTTCACTCAGTGGGTTAAGGATCCGGCATTGCTGTGGCTGTGGTGTAGGTTGGCGGCGACAGTTCCAGGTAGACCCCTAGCCTGGGAACCGCCATATGTCGTGGGTGCGGCCCTAAAAAGGCAATAAGATAAAATAAAACTCAGTTCTTTAGTTGCATTCGTCACATTCCAAGTGCTCAATAGCTTACACGTGGCTCAAAGCTACTATGAAAGTGTGCAGATTCAAGCATTTACATCACTGAGGAGAGCTGACTTGGGCAGCACTTCCCAGTGCCTTGAAAATTCATGTCCACTTTATCTTGGCCCCTCATCATTTGAAGGGGATTGTTTCCAAGATTTCTGGGAACGAGCTGGGGACCCTGGAGCCTGATCAACCTGGGTTTGGGTCTCGGCTCAGCCATTGACTTGTGCAGCCCGAAGCAAAGGAACTCCTGCCTCTTCCCTGAGGCTCAGGCTCCTGTCTGTAGAACGGGGACCGTGCGCCTGCGCAGAACCCTGAGGGTTGGAGGAGAAAGCCTGCAAAGCGCTTCTCAGCGCTCTGTGCAGGAGCGAGTGAGGAGGGTGCACATGTCCGGGAGCTCTCAGAGGCCCCCGGAGCTTGGAGTTCACTTACCCCAGGGCAAGGCACGCTGGAGCTCATCTGGGCACTGGAAAAGGGTCTAGGGCAGTGGCCGGCGGGCATGGCTGGTTGGGGATAGTGCGTAGGTGAGGGCAAGGCTGGAGCTGGTGGGGCTGAGGCTGGACCAGGGTAGTGAAGCTCACTCCTGAGCCCCTCACTTTGCAGTCCGGGTTAGCCTGCACTTCCTCCACATTGAACTCTCTGTCGCCCACCAGCTGATGGAAGATATTGCTTAATAGTATGAGCACGCCAGCATCCATATTTAGTGGGCATTTTCTATGTACCAGACACTGGGCCCAGAGACATAATACACACATGCGTTAGCTTATTTCATTCTCACAACAGCTCTTTGTAATAGGTATATTGTTTTTCCCATTTTATAGATAGGAAATAGTGAGGTCTTTTGTTCAAAATCACACAGCTATGAAGTCATGGAGCACGGGTCTGGTTCCAGGCTGTCTAGCTCCAGAGTTTCTGCTTTGGATAAAGTACAGACTCCTTACTTGGTCTTGAAGGACCCTGCAGAGCCCTGCAGAGTCAGCCTCGCTCAGCCCTTCCATCTTCACCTCGGGTCTCGCCCCACCCATCTATCTAGTGGAATTCTCAGACACCTCAGGTGTCTCCTTCCTAGGCCTGTGCCCTTATTTATCCCTTGACCTAGATGTCCTCCCCTCCCCCCGCCAACCCTCCACGGAGTCCTGTTCGTCCGGCAGGACCAATTCTGGTGTGAGCAGCTTGAGGCCAAGGACTGGGAGTTGTGAGCATCTTGAGGCCAAGGACTGGGCCTAGGTCCTTTTTGTGTCACAGTGTCCAGCACGTGGCTTGGGGCGTTGGGTGGCTTGGTAAACTCTGAGTGGTAGGTTGGAGGGAGGATGAGTGAGTGGATGGAGGGATGGATGGAGTGGTTGAGGGTGAGTCAAGGGGTGAGTAGGAGTTGGTGGGTGATTGGACAGCTGGATGGGCGGATGGAATGTGGCTGGACGGTGGTTTGTGTGTCAGATGCCGAGGGGGATGGGGCCCGAGCTGAGCGCAGGGTTGGTGGCGTGGAGAGCAGCAGTGGTTTGAAGGCATCTGGGAGCAGAATTAGCATGGCTTGCAGAGGGCTGAGGGGCAGAGCAATGGCCAAGTTTCTAGCGTGGGGACTTGGGAGGATCATGGTGTTTTCAGGGAGGAGCAGGTTTGGGGGAGAAAGTGATGAGGTCCATTTAGGGTGTGTGGGGGTGGTGAGGGGCCCATGGAGTG
>PVHT021183543.1:18264020-18281211 GCA_004024745.2 Catagonus wagneri | reverse complement strand
GGGGGCGGCCAGTGCCAAGGGGGTGCAGGCAGGAGACTCGCTGCTGGGGATGGGCCCTGAAGGGTGGCAAAGTTTTGACCAGCCCGGGAGCGGTTACCCTGAGCTGGGAAAACACACAGGCCAAGGCAGCAGCGGAAACAAGCAAGTTATGTCCACAAGCTCTGCGGGCGCGGGAGGCTTCGGCTGTCAGTCAGCGGGAGAAGAGGAGGCTCATCGTTTCCTCTGCCCTAGCTGGCACCCTGTGGCCACAGCCGCCAGAGTCTGGGAAGACTCCGGGGTGATCTGGGAGCTGTGCTACTTGAGACAAGTCACCTCCCCTCTCTGAGCCTCAGTTGTCTCATCTGGGAACTGGAATTGACACCACTTGCCTGGTTGGCTGAGCGGAGAAAGTGAGATCTGGGGGTGTGAGAAGCCCCTGCTTGCAAGAGGAAACTCCATAAAGGCTATTTTTAAAAGCTGTTATTTCATTTCAATTCAACTCCACAAATATTTATTAAGCTAGAAGGTTCTGTGTAAATCCATCTTGTAAATTAAATTTTTGTACAAATTTTACCTGGGCCCGAGGTGGCAAGGTTGGCGAAGGCCGTTCATTATTTGAAGAGGCCTGAGTCCGTTTGTGTTTTGAGTCAGTGAGGCTTTTGACTTTTCAGGCTCTCAGAGGGAGGCTTTGGTTTGTTCCTCATGTGATTTGAAAAGATCCTCCCAGCTGCCGCGGAGAAGATGGACCGAGGTGGGCAGCAGGGAGGAGGCTGGTGCAGTGGTCTGAACGAGAGAGACCGTGGTGGCCCGGACAGGTGGTGACTCAGCGGATAGAGAAGGGAATTCGAGGGATGCTGGGAGAGGAGGAAGTGGCATGGGAGACCCCTGGCATCTTGGTTACAGAAGAGGGTGAGCTGGGTCCAGGTACCTGGTTTGATGATGCTATAAGAGGGCAAGGTCTCTGGGGAAGGTCTCAGACTGGGCCCTGGACACGAGGAGGAGGTGATGTGTGAAGGGTCCACCAGGCAGTGGGCAAGCTGCCAGTGGGAATTTGGCTTCTCTGACCCGGTGCTCTGGGGAGCAACCTGGGCTGGAGAGAGAATTAAATGTCTGTGATAGGGAAGCAGGGGAAACCCAGAGCTCGTGGCAATTAACAAGTAAATATTTATTCGGCTTTGGAAACATTGGTTGAGTGAAGTCCCAGAGCACCTCTGCCTGCCAGGTGCTGGGGTGGGCGCTGGGGATCTGGCAATAAACCGAGGAGACAACTCTCAGCCTCTTGGGGCTGACATTTCAGTGGGAGGGGCGGGGTGTAATCAGGATAAAGTCCTCATTTGCATATCCTGTTATATGGTGTTACATGCCCAGGAGAACAATATGGAGGCAGGAGAGGCCGGGCGCTGGGAGCGCTGGGTGGAGTGGCTAGGCAGTAGTGATACCAGCTTGTGCCCCTGAATTCCTTTAAGCCTCACAACCTTAGGAGGAAGACGCTGTAATTATTCCCATTTTAGTAATAAGCGACTGGGTCAAAGAGATGTTGAGAAACTTGCCCACAGTCACTCAGCTATATAACTGGCAGAGCCTGGGTTTTTACCTCAGTTAAGAGCGTGTTAACTATTATGCAGAACTGCGTCTCTTCAGTGAGGTCCAGTCTCAGCCAAGATCCGAAAGAAGTGAGGGGGTGAGGCTTGTGGACATCTGGGTGACCGGTACTCCAGGCAGAGGAGGAGCCAGTGCAAAGGCCCTGAGGCAGGAGCATGCCTGGTATATTTGGGGAACGGTGCAGAGGCCAGGGCAGTAGGGCAAAGGCAGTGACTGAGAGTAAAGGGGAGAATCAGACGTAGTGGAGGGGCCATTGTGGCATCTGTACAACTGTCACCTTTACCTTGGGTTGAAGTGAGGCCGTGGAGGGCTTAGAGCAGAGGGGCAGAATCTGACTTGTGGTCTAGCCTGATTCCTCTGGCTTCTGTGTCGGAAGCAAGGGCAGAAGCTGGAGACTAGAGAGGACCTGAGTAATCCAGGCAAGAGGTGCGGATGGCACGGTCCACAGCAGTGGTAACAGTGCAGGCGGTGCATCAGCTTCTTGAGCCTGGTGAAGGTGGAGTCAGTAGGAATTGCTGCTGGCTTGGGCGTGGAGGGTGGGGGAAGGAGGGCTCCAGGGCCTGAGCTTGAGTGCTAGAAGGGGGTTCCATTGACCGCAGTGGGGGCTGCTGAGGGGAGCCGCTCATAAGGTAATTTCCATGTCCGTGATCCCTTTTAATGTCGTGGCTGCTCTGTGTGGTAGACACTGAAACTCGGAGTTTATGTGATTTGCTCAGGGTCACTCAGCCAGAATGAGGTGAAGCCAGGACCAGAAGCCAGGTGTACATTGTAGGGATAGGAATTTTGGTGCATTCATTTGATCAGTAGACATTTGTGGAGCACCTACTATGTGCCAGGCACTGCACTAAGCATTGAGGACAATGACCAATGATGGTGGCCCTGCCCTGCCCACATGGAGCTCCCAGTCTGATGGAGGAGGCAGCATCAGCCAGTGATCACGGAAATGACTTTCTCATGTCAACGTGATAAGTGGCAAGAAGAAAAAACTGAAGTAGTCTTAGGAGCCAGTAACCAGGGACCTGGCCTGGCTGGGAGTTCAGGGAGGGCTTCCTGGAGGAGGTGAATGTCAAATGCAAAGACCCCTGGGATAGTCTGTGAAGGTGTTGGGGAATTCTTGGGAAGTACTCCCTGGTTTCCCAGGCCATGGAGGAGGAACTCCAAGAGAACCACAGGTTCCCAGAGGCCAGTTGTCCACTGGGAAGTTGCAGAATCTTTCAGTGTTGGATTGTTCTAACAGCTTTACTAAGATAGAATTCACACACTGTACAATTTACTCGTTTGTTTTTATTTTTATTTTTGTCTTTTTGCATTTTTATGTAGAGCCGCACCCGCGGCATATGGAGGTTCCCAGGCTAGGGGTCTAACAGGAGCTGTAGCTGCCGGCCTTCGCCACAGCCACAGCAAGGCAGGATCCGAGCTGCGTCTGCAACCTACACCACAGCTCACGGCAATGCCGGATCCTTAACCCACTGAGCAAGGCCAGGGATCGAACCTGCAACCTTATGGTTCTTAGTCAGATTCGTTAACCACTGAGCCATGAAGGGAACTCCAATTTACCCATTTAAAGTGTATAATTCAATGGCTTTTACTGTATTCACGAGCTGTGCACCTGTCCCCACAATTCCTTTTAGAGCATTTTCATTATCCCGCAAAGAAACCACAAACCCCCTAGCTGTCAGCCCCTCCGAATCCCCCCACCTGCAGCCGCTAATCTGCTTTCCGTCCCCACATTGTTGCCTGTTCTGGACATTTCATGTAAATGAACCCATACACCTCGGGGTCCTTTGTGTCTGATTTCTGTCAGTTAACATAATGTTCTCAAGGTTCATCCCAGTGGGAAGTCTCGGAATCTTAATCACCATCAGGGCCAGCAAGAACATGAGGCAAGGAAGTGTCTTGTGTGCCTCTCCCACCTGTTGTAAAATGGGGAGTCGGAAGGAGCCTGACTCTGGTCCCTCAGCAAGGAAGTTGCGGGGGTGGGGGGGACTCCAGGGCGCCTCTCGGGACCCCCTGCCCCACCGCCCTCCATAGAACACCTCCCTCTGTCTTCACCTCTTTTCCTTCTGCTTTGGGCTCCGACCGACTTTGGCGAAAAGTGACAACGGGGTTGGGAACTCATCCTCCAGAGCAACCAAGAGGCTCCTGGGAGTGGGGGTGTGGGATGAAGCGGCCTTTTCCTTCTCCCAGGAGGGCCTGGTTCCTGCTGATTTAAAGATCCAGGCAGGAGCAGCGGCACAGGTTCAGCAGGGGTGGGTGGAGAGGGGCACCTGGCTTCCCTGTGATGTAGGGGGTGATAGGACACCTCCTGCTCTGAGTGCAGTGGACAGGGACAGAGCCCCTTTGAAGGGTCTTTTTTTTTTTTTTTTTTCGTTTGGCTGTGCCCACAGGGTGTGGAAGTTCCCAGGCCAGGGATCAAACCCGTGCCTTGGCAGCAACCCAACCTGAGCCATAGCAGGGACAATGCCGGATCCTTAACCCACTGAGCCACCAGGGAACTCCTGAAGGGTCTTTATCAGGTGGATACCCAGTGTCAGATATTCTACCTGTGTTATCGTCTTAATCATCACAGATGCCCTCAGAGGAGGCCCTCTTACCTCCATTTGACAGGCAGGGAAACTAAGGCTCAGAAAGGGGGGCAGCTGCCTGCCTAGTGTCGCCCGGCAAGTGAGGGCTCAGCTGGGATTCGAACTCAGGACTGTGTGACTCTGGCCCCTTTCCTCACTGCCCCCACCCAGGGAAAAAGAGGGAGAAGCAAGACAGGCGCCTTTGGAACCCCGGCGGCTCCCCAGCTGCTGTGGGGATTCTGTGGGTGGTGGGGAAAGTGTCGTAAATATGCATGACATGCAAATATGCCACTGAAAAACAATGTGGGGGCCCACGTGAGCCAGGATGCCAGAGCACTTTGGAAAATGTAATGTTATACAAACACTTGGATTCTATGACGATTGCTCCATGCTGTCCCCTTCTTCCCCAGGGCCAGGCCAGGGGTGTCAGGGTGGAGGAATTATCCTTGGCCACCTCTTAATTGATGTTCTCCCTGGTTCCTGCAGGCACCCGTGCCTCCCCCTGCGCCAGGTGCCAGGGAGCCAAAACCTGGTCGCCCCAGATACTGGAGGGCCCCGACCCGCGCTGCTTCCTGCCGGCACCTCTGACCGAGTGCCCGGAGGGATGTGTGTGCCTGCCCTCGGTCCAGCGCCTGCTCCCAAGGTGACGCCTGCGGATTTCAGACCCATCCCCATTCTCCTTCTGCACGTAGCTCCCCAGTTGGTAAGTACCTGTGCCTGCAGCGTGGGCACATGAAATCAAGCTGCTAACCTGCCCACCCATGCTTGGCACAGTTGGGAAAGGCCCAGCCTTCCCACCCTGCAGCGCCCATGTGCTGGTGAAGGGACCCCCTTGAGAGCTTTTCTATGTCTGGGCTCAGTTTTTAGTTTAACTGCTTGTCTCATGCAGTAAAGCCCAACTCTGTCCATCTCAAAGGCCTTTGTACCCAAGGGGCTGGGGGTGGGGGTAGTGGCACAGGCTCAGGAAGGGAAGGGAAACAGCAAGCCGTGCTGGAAGCCGTGGACCCTCTGGGGCCCCCAGGGTCAGGGGCTGAGGTGAGGCCACCAGAGCTCCTGAATCGGGGAGCCCTGTTGTTCCTGCCCTCTGGCCTGTTCCACCAGCTCTCCTCCAGTCCCCACCAAGCCAACCCCAACACAGATGAGGGGCCCGGCCCTGCAGCATCTCTGACCATCCATCTGAGGACGCTGCTACCCACCCACACCGGGTCCCATGATCCTCCCCACAACAGCGATCCCAGCAGCCTGCCTCGACTCGGTGCCAGCCCCAGAACATGGTACCGTTCTCCTGCATCCATTCTCCTGCCACCTCCCCGGCTGGGCAGGAGGGACTAGTCTAGTTCACAGATAAGGAAACTGAGGCTCACAGGAAGGAGCTCAAGGGGCTCCCCCAGGGCCACGCAGCCACCCCTCGGTGTTGCACGGGGCTGTTGGTTCATGATCTGTCTCCTCCTCTGGCCTCAGCCACCCAAGGGTCAGGAACAAGGGCTTCATTCCCCACTGGACAGCCAGCAGCTGGCACGGTGCCTGGACGTAGTGGGTGCACAGTAAATAATTGTAGAAGGAAGGAGAGAAGGAGAGGAGGGAAGGCGCTCTCACCTCCCTCTGCCCTAACATGGGCGGGATCCAAGAGCCCACTGGCCTTTGGGCGACTGGTCCCTGATGACCCCGGAGAGCTTGTGGTCAGCTCAGGCCTTCAGCAAGGCGGCCAGCCCCTCTGGTCTCCATTCTCTCACCTGCCAACAGCTGACCAGCCTCCCTAACCGGATGGTGATGAGAAGGGAAAAGACTCATAAATATGGGTAACATGGAAATGTCATAGGATAATTTCTTTTTAAATGTGAAGTTCGCTGTAGATAATGTATGTAGAAGTCCTTCTTCGGGAGCAAGAGTCACCCTCGTGTGGTGTCCCCCCTTAGTACTAATAACCGTGAAACGAGCCTCTTAATCAGCTGCCCCCCAGCCTGGCCTCCCCTTCTGGCCGGGGCCATTGCAGTGGCACAGATGGCTGTTGTATTTGGCTGGGAAGCTATCGCAGGAAAAGAAGCGATAAGGCTGCCTGGTCTGAGAACTGTGTCTGTGAGATTTAATCATTTGCAGACACACCCGGTGGCGCCCTGGGCCCTGCATGCCCTCCCCAGGGACTAAATATGTAACAGGAGCACCCTGAATGGTGCCCTGGGCCCTGCATGCCCTCCCCAGGGACTAAATATGTAACAGGAGCACCCTGAACGGTAGCAGGCGTTTTGTGAGCAATTACTACGTGCCCGGCATTGTGCTAAGTGCTGCCTTTTCTTCATCATCTCAGTTGAGTTCCTGACGAGTGGAAGGTCGATGGGGAGACTGAGGCGTGGACCTGGGGGAGACAAACTTCCCCCAAATTTCCACCACCCTGTGCCTACCTCCAGCCCCCAGGCCAGGCCCAGACAGGGGGACGGGATTGTGGCCGCTGGGAACACAGCGTAGCTGGCAGCACGCGGCATGTGTGGCCCAGTGACGGAAAACGGGATTCCTTGGCACGAGCTGGGCGAGCGCAGCCGTCAGCACTGCGCCGAAAGATGGAGGCCCGGGCAGCAGCGAGGGAGGTGTTACTGCTGCTATTTTGCTAACAAGCTGGTTATTTAAAGAACAGCCAAAACTGAAGCTGGGAAATCGGATGGGGAGCCTCCGTGCCCAGGGCAGAGGCAGCCAGGGGTCTGCGAGCCTGGCTGGGCAGGGACAGAGTAGCCACACATTCCTTTTTTTTTTTTTTAACTTGTCTGTTGTTATTAATAATGATAACAGCAGCATCAAAGTCCGGGAAAGGATTGCCTTTGTGAAGAAAAGAAAATATAAGGATTGAGAGTAGGGCAGGAGGGTTTCTGAGGAACAAAGCAGTATTCTAGTCATTGACCTGGGTGGTTTTGTGATAATTTGTTGCAATAAACATTTCGTATTGTGTTCTTTGCTCTGTGGATTAGATTTCACAGTATAAAGGCTAACAAGCAATTATAACAATAGTAGTTCATATATATTGAGCGCTTACTGCTAGGCTTTTTGCAAAGCGTTTTACCTTATCACATGGAGTTCTCACAGGTCCTGTGATTCTACCCATTTTATGGAGGAGGAAAGCGAGGCTTAGGTAGAGTTATTTGTTATGGGGTCAAAGAGCACTGGAGTGGGATGAGAAACAGGACAGACTGACTCAGGCCACCATCACTGTCCCATGTTTGAGATTGGGGCCAGGAAATTCCCCCCAAAAGGCATGGATTCCTCCCCTGGTCCCTCGAACATGTCACTGCCATTGCATTTCTTTTCTTTTTCTTTCTTTTTTTTTTTTTACGGCCACACCAGCATCCTAGCTGCATCTGCAGCGTATGCCTCAGCTTGCAGCAATGCCAAATCCTTAAAGCAATGCTTAAACCAGCAAGGCCAGGGATCAAACCTGAATCCTCAGGAACACTGTGCCGGGTTCTTAACCCGCTGAGCCACAATAGGAGCTCTGTCATTGTATTCTTAATGCTTGGGAGGCCAGAAGGTGCCTGTGGCCAAAGGCAACACATGAGGCATCGTCAGAGCAGAGCATTTAGCCATTTAGTAAGTGTCGGCATTTAGGAATGGGACCTCCTCAGGGACAGGCCAGGGGAGGAGGCCAGGGCTTACCCAGGAATCAATCAAAAGGTCATCCAGGTGAGACAGGGTCAAACCCAACCTCTGAACTAACTGCATGTGGGGCTGACCTGCCATTTCCTGAGGATCCGCAGTGTTTTAAGCCTATCCGTTATCTTCCTTAATCTTTAGAACGACCCTGAGAGATCAGTGGTCCTGGCCTCATTTTCCAGATGAGGGGACTGAGGCCTCCCGAGAGGAGATGACCAACCCAAGTCCACACAGCCAGTGCGGGGTGGAGCCGCCCCACAGCTCTGCCGTCTCCGCCTTAGGGAGGGACAGATATACAAACACCCAAACAAATGGTAAACCGAGTAAGCAGTGATTCCATCAGTGCAGTGAAGGAAATTAATGGTGATGTTATGAAGATGAACAAGGTAGGGGGCCTGAGTGACACAGAACAGCATCGGAGGCTGGCTGTGGGGCTTTAGTGAGTGAAAACCTGTAGAGGGCTAGAATAATCCCATTGTTGGGTTACTGGTGGCTGCTATTTCTTCCATTGTGACCATCAGAGGTGACACCTGCCTACTGTGTGTTTGCTACATCCTGCCAGGACCCTCAGTGCAGACTGGTCCCCCAGTCTCGCCTCTCCTCTCGGTAACTAAGAGTCAGACCCCGTTGGGGGACAAAGCCCAGGAAGGTGGGCAGCTTAACTGGGTGCGCGTGGCTGGCTGGACCCCAAGCCGGCACCACGCCCATCCCGAGCCCCGGCTGCAGGCCCACCAACTCATTTGCATTTGCCGATAAGCACTGTTGCCAGAAGCTGTGTTATGGAGATACCCTGGATTTGTGTTTTTTTGATAACCACTAACCCTGCCTAGGAAGACAGATGCTACCTTACAAACACTCAGAATCTTAAATCTCGAGAAGGCAGAGAAACTTGCACTGGTGAAGTCAAACTCTTGGAATCATGGAATCTTAGTCATAAATAATCCAGCAAGAACAAGCATATGCATTTTACAAGTAAGTTCACTGCACCTCTCCTGAAGACAGTGATAAATTAGAAACTACCCAATTATCTATCGGCAAGAGATGGTTAAATAAATTACAGTCCAGCCAGACAATGGCGTTCGCAGCGGCAGTAGAGACAGTGCTGTAGATCCATACTTGTTGACATGGAAACATGTCCATGGTGCATTGTTGAGGGAAAAATAGGAGGTCATAAAATGGTGTATGTTGTGTGATCTCATTTTTGTTAGGAAATAATATATATAAATATATGCATGCTCCTGCCCAGAAATACTCCCAGAAGGACAGCCATTATACCGTTCATAGGAGTTTCCTCTCAATGGTGAAATATGGACAAGGACTATTTTTTATTTTTGCTAGTTTCATTCAGGTACTTTTCAGGTAAAATTTACAGAAAACTCAGCCCAGACTGGTTTAAACAAACATGGAATTTATTGGCTTGTGAATGTAAAGTCCGGAGGTAAGTCTGGCTTCAGGCTCAGCTGGCTCCAGGGGCCCAGATCTTATTACTAGGACCTGATTTTTAGTGACCATTTCTCAACTATGTTTCCTCTGGGTTGTTCTGATGTTCTAATAGGGCTTTCCTGTACTGGTGATAAGATGCCTGTCCAGAGGAGCATGCAAGACTTCTCAGTTTAGACATAAGTCCCAGAACAGAGTCTTGGCATTGATTGGTCAGATTTGTGGACATGCCCACAAGGCCTGATTGGCAGTCTGGGCCTACATGCAACCCCCCAGCTGGAGGTGGTGTTGACACCCAGAACTTTAGCAGTGGAGAGAGGGGAAGGATGGCTTCCCCAGAGAGAATGTAGGTCTATGGCCTAAAGTAGTAGTAGCCAGACACAGCAATGCCCCCTGCTGTGCTTATCTGAATTTCCCATCATGTGTGGCTTTCACAGACAATACAACTATTGAAAAGAGTTGACCCCAGACCTTACAGTCAGAAGCTCCCTGAGGGAGTTTTAGACTCTCCTGGACTCAGAATGTCAGAATCTCTGAAATGCCAGTTCAGCTCGGGATACTGACTCTCTCCATGTCAGAGTCCGCACTCGGCCCAGAGTTCACACTGGGCTCTGTCCTGGCCTCCAGGGATCTTGCAGTCTTTGAGGAATGAGAGGAGCTCTCAGATGATTCATCTGGGATGTAGGTGTGCATCAGGGGCTGAGGGAACACAGTGGGCAGCATGGGAACCAGGAAGGCTTCCAGGAGGAGGTGACATGTAAGCTGAGTAGCCAAGAATATAAGACACAGGAAACAGAGGAAACAGTGTGTCCAAGGCCCTGAGGTGTGAGCCAGAGGTGCGTGGAGGCCCGTGTGGTCAGAGAACAACCAGCAGATGAGCGGTGGCAGGCCCAGATCACGCGGGCCTTGAATGCTGGGATAAGGGCTTAAACTTGATCCCGAAGGCAGTGGGGAGACTTTGAAGGATGTTGTGGGAAGAGGAAAGTGTCAGCAAGCTCAATCTGGCTGGTGCTGAGAGCACAGCCTTCGAGGGGTCAGGTCGAGATGCCATGTGGGGAAGGAGAGAAGAAATCCATTGGCTCCTCCAGGGGGGCTTAGCTACCTACTGGCCTAAATTCCTCCCCAGCCTGAGTCAGAATTCCTGCCCTAGGGTATCTGGCCACTGCTTGCATACCCCCAGACATGGGGAACTCACTGTCTATTCCCCCATCTCTAGTTAAAAAGCTCCAGCAGGGAATCAAGTCTACAGCCCTGTCATTGCCTGAGGCACACCCAGAACACTGCCCACGCACCTGCCACTAAGGGCTGGAAGAAGCCTGTATTTCCAGGCCAGGGAGTTTGCTTGGAGCTTGAATGGAGAGGGGCAGGCAGAGAGCAGAGGAATGTTTAGACCTTCAGCCCCATATCTGCCTCAGCACTTTCCAAATGCCCTTTGCATTTTACAAGCAAGAAACTGAGGCTCAGAGAGGCCAAGTCACCTATACAGCAATACAGAGAAAGTTAGAGGCGGGTTTGGAACGGGTCTCTTGTGCCCTTCCCCTCCATGGCCCTCTCCCCAACCTTCTCAGGCATGAAAAGCTCTTTTTTTTAAACTCTAACCATTCCAGATTGTCCCCTGAAACCCTTCTAAACTCAGAGGTAGCCAGCAACATCTTTTGCGTCTATTTATTTTGACAGCAGCATTTTTTGTTTCTGATACATATAGAGCTGTGATGCACACAAGCCATGTTTTATGGCTTGTCCCTAATACCTCACCGTTTCCCCCGGTCCCCATTAAATCGTTCACTGTCACACTCCACAGACATTTATTAGTGCCTGTCATGTGCCAGGCACTGTACTAGACACCAGGCTACAAAGATGCATTAGAGCAGCCCCTGCCCAGAGGGAGAGGTGCCTCCATCAGCGGCGGCACATGACACGTGGCAGATCAGAGAGAGGTGCCGATCCCCCGGGGGTCTCTGGGGCCAGAGCAGTTGATTCTGTCCCTCTGAGCATAGTCTTGAAGGACGGATGAAGAGGGTTCTTCAGTAGAAACAACTGTGAAGGGTGAACCAGATAGAGGAGCTGGGCTATGCAGAGATCCCACCTGCTTCCTGCTAAGCTCTTAGGCCCCCAGGGATGAGGAGTGATGGGAGAGAGAGGGCTGGAGAGGTTGGCCCAGGCCAGGCTTGGAAGGTCTCAACTACTGGGCCGGGGAGTTTGCATTTGGTCATCAGAGGAGAAGCCAAGGGCAGAGCAGGTTTGGGTGTTAGAAAGACCAGTGTGTTGGGCTTGTGACAGTTGCGAGTGACGGTGGGTAGGGCAGGACCATAGGAATGGCTGAGAGGGGCATTGAGCACGAGATTTAACAGCACTTGGGAGTTCCCGCTGTGGCTCAGCAGGTTAAGAACCCGACTCATATCCATGAGGATGCAGGTTCTATCCTTGGCCTCGCTCAGTGGGTTAAGGATCCGGCATTGCCATGAGCTGTGGCATAAGTCACAGATGCAGCTCAGATCTGGCCTTGCTGTGGCTGTGGCGTAGGCCGGCAGCTGCAGCTCTGATATGACCCCTAGCCTGGGAACCTCCATATGCCGCAGGTGATGTCCTAAATAGAAAACAAAAATGAAAAACAGCACTTGGGGACTTAGTGGGTGCTGCAGAAGGGGTGAGGGAGGGTTGAGTTCAATTCTGTGAGGGGGGTGGGGGCGGGGGGCTTGAGAGCCCCGTGGACCAACGTCAAGGGGGATCTTAACAAAGGCTTGTCAGAGTCAGTGAGAGGTTCCCAAGGCAGGGCGGCCAGCAGAGACCTCTTCAGCTTTCATGAGACTTGAGCAGCAGCTCAGTGAAGGCCCCCGGGATCTCTGTGTTCTTGCTGAATGACTGAGGCAAGTCCTTCCCCCACCCCCCATGGAGCCTCAGCTTGCTCCTTTACAAAGTGAGGGTGATGATGGTACCTCCCCAGGAACTGAACTGTGGTAGGGGCCCAGGAGGATGTGTTGGGGGCAGGCTTTCTTTGCACAGTATCCAGCACACAGTATGTGCTGGTGACTAGGGACTGCTCCGATTATTGTGGTCAGGGGTGCAGAGGTGGGCAAGGGCCCTGGGGTGTATCACCCGCAGAGGGGAAACCAGAGACCTTGAGGGAGCCTTGCTCCCTGCCTTTGTGTCTCTTTTGGGGAAGGTAAGGTCAGGGCCCTGGCACTCAGACCCAGGGGAAAAGCCCTGGGGAAGGAGATTCCCGCTTAGGCTGAGAAAGCTATAGCTATTTAGGTACAAAGAGCTCTATGCAGATGGGCTAACTTGGATGATAATGAGCTCCCCATCACTGGGAGCATTCAAGCATCAGCTGCATCACAACTTGACTGAAAATTCTGTAGAGTGTTTGTAATTCTTCTGAGGATTTGGAAGGGCCTTTCTAGCCCAGAGAGTCTTTTTTTTTTTTTTTTTTTAATTTTATGGCTGCACCTGCGGCATATGGAAGTTCCTAGGCCAGGGACTGAATTCAAGCCACAGCTGTGATCTGCACTGCAGCTGTGGCAATGTGGGATCCTTTAACCCATTGTACCCATCTGGGAATTGAACCTGCACTTCTGCAGTGACCCCAGCCTCTTCAGTCAGTCAGGTTCCTAACCCACTGCACCATGGTGGGAACTCCAGCCCAGTGAGTCTTTGATTTCATGGGTTTTTTTTTCCTTCTCTGAGCCTCCCTTTCGTTGTCTGTAATATGGGGAAAACAGCAGCCCCTGTCTTAAGAGTTGATTGCAAAGTTTAACTGAAATCATCTAGAACAGTGCTTAACCCAGATTTGGCATATAGCAAGTGCTCCGTGAGTGGCTTTCAGCATTGTTGATGTTATGCTAAATTCCTGGGTGTGTCACTTCCAGCTGAGGGCTTCAACTTGCTGTTTGTCGGTCAGGTGCTCCCACTCTGGCTTTCTCATTGCCATGGTCTCAGTCTCTAGCTTCTCCCCGCCCCCCAGCCCCTTGGAGGTGGTAGGAATTCCAGACCCTTCTGGGCCCCTTTTAGCTCCTGCTTGAGCTAGAGTTGGCAGGTTGGGGCGGCGGGCGCCATCCGCCTCCCATATGCTTCCTGCTATTTAGAGGAAAACTCTCCCGCGTTCCTCCAACCACACGGGCTGACATTTCCAGACAGACGCTGGAATCAGCTCTTCGGGGGATTGGCAGATAAATTTGGCCCTGGCTGTTGGGAAAATCTTCAGCCTTACCAGGGAAGCGGAGCCCAGGCTCATCGACTTCCGTCCACCCCACGGACTCCACAGGCCTGGTCCTCCCGGGGGCTGGAGCATTGTCCTGGAGCCTTGCAGATCGGGGTAAGTCTTACCCACCCAGCCTGCCACCAGGAGAGCCCCTAGTCAGGAAGTGGGCCTTCCAGCTTTGTGTTCAGAGTCAGCGAGTTTGCAAGAGGAAGCAGTGCCCTCTCCCCCTACACCAAGACCCCGGGGTGTCACCCAGCTGAACCTTGTAGAGGAGGTTTAGATTAGAGAGACCTGAGCTCAAGACTGCTTATGTGCCTCTGACTTTGGGCAGGTGGCTCTGAACTTCTTGATCTGTAAAATGGGGGTAATAATAGGATCTGTCTGAGTAAAAGCCCTTAGGATGGTGTCAGGCTCATTCTAAGTGCCCAACAAATCCTAACTGCTGTCGTCACCATCATCATCATCGTTATTGTTTTCATTTTTATTTGGCCTGGACCAATGCCTGGCACATAGTAGGGGCTTATAAATATTAGTGTTTTTCTCTTCTTTCTTATAGCTGCAGCTACCTAGGGGATGCTGGAACATTTCAGAATAAGCTCAAAGAGGGAGGCAGAAATGCAAGAATAGGGACATACAGAAGCTGCCACATCCAGGGTAGAGTGTAGGTGGCCAGACGCTCCAGCACGCATACATGTACACACATGCGTGCGCGCGTGCGCGGGCACACACACGCTCTCTGTCCTAAAGTTTCATTCACCCCCACCAGAGTCTGGGATGCCCATCTGCTTGAATCCTGTTGGTGCTGAGATTTAAGCAGCATTCAGAGGGCATGAGGTACAGAACAGCTTGGTTTTGATGGACGGAAGGGAGAGGAAGGCCTGGCTGGAGGTGGAACTGGGGGGAGCCTTCAGGCATCAATGGCAATAGGAGGGTTCAGGAAGCCTGAGTAGTGCTGCTTGGCTGGAGTAGAAAGTGGGCGGCAGGAAGGCGTGGGAAACAAGTCTGAGCTTCATTCAGCACCTCCTGATTGAGCCCGAGTACCAGACCTCATGCCAGGCACTGGGAAGCTGGTGGAAAAGATGGGCCTGCTTCCTGCCCTCAAGAAGCTTTGGTTCTGATGGAGGAAGGGTGTAGATGGCAAGTGAATTAACAAGATCCTAAGTTGTGCTCAAATTGACCGAGGGGCTGAGAGAGGAGGTAGCATGGGCTGGTGGGAGTTGGGTGCCTCCTTGAGGCAGGATGGGCAGAGAGGGCCTCTCTGTGACTTGAAGTTGGAGCTGACCCTGCAAATGCTGATCAGGGTAAAGGGACAGGGAAGAGGGAGTAGCCAGAGCGAATGTTGGGAAAGAAGCAGGAGCCAGATCCTGGAGGCCTTGAATGCCAAGACCAGTTGGAACTGCTCTTGATGGAGGTCATTCTGGTGGTGGGTACAAGACCCCAGCGGGGGAGAGATGGGAACCAGGAGACCCATCTACAAAAGATTGATTGACAGCCTGCTATACAGGCTCTTGGAGACAGTCAGCGGGATAATTCTGGACCAGCTACAGGTGGGTGAGCAGAAAGAATGGAGAGAGCACTTCCCTGGAGTCAGGAGCTGAGCAGACAGGTAAGTTTTGAAAGGAGGATCTGGACGTATGTTTAGCTGGGAGGTGAAGTCAGGTAAGGGAGGAGACATCAGGGAACTTCAAGCCAGACACCAGAGTGGTCAGGAGGCATCTTAGAGGAGTGCCAAGTGCTGAGTGTGGGGTATCAGGACTGGAACTGAAAGCACACAGGTATGGGAATGCACGGGCTGATGCACTTACCTGCACTAGACCTAGAGCCCAATTCCAGATCTCTTTCCCTGCTGTGTGACTTTAGGAAAATCACTTGACTCCTCTCTCAGTTGTTATAATACCAAATCAACTGGAATTGAATTTAGCTGCATTTAACAGAAGAAAAGAAAAAGAAAAAAAGAAAAGTACAGTGTTATAAATATCCAGGAGATTATTCTCATGTAACAAGGATGACAGTCAAGCCAGGGCCAGTGCAGCAGTTCAGGCAAGTGGTCAAGGGCCCAGGCCTCTGCTATCCTTAGTGTATGTCCTTCTTTCTCATGGCTTCAAAATGGCTGCTCTACCTCCAGATGTTGCATCTGAATTCCAGCAAAGACTGTGTGTTTTCTGAATCTGCCCTTCTTAGCAGGAAAACAGTAGATTTCCTAGAAGCCCCATTCAGTGGACTTTTGCCTACATTTAATTTATCAGAGGTAGTCACATGGCCATTCTTGCTGCAAGAGAACCTGCTGAAGTGAATATTTCTAACTGGGGACTTCTGCTAATTAGGCAAAGGGAAAGAACAGCTAGCAGGACCGCTCACAGGATCTGCTTTAAAGTGCCCACCTCACAGAAACTGTTGGGAAGATTCTGTGAGATTATTGTATGTAAAGTATTTAGCATCGAGGAATAGAGCAGCCTCTCAGTAAGTGCTGGCTGCCTTTATTATACTGCCCTACTTCATTCATTCACTCATTCACTGACTCAGCAAGGATGTATTGTATTCTGAGCACTGTATATAGTCCTGGAGACATGACAAGGACAGTCCCTGCCCTTTTGGTACCAACAATGAATAGGGAAAAATGGGCAAGGAAACAGGCAGATTCACTCCACTCCAACCGATATCACTGGGGGATTGGAATGTCCATTTATTCATGTCTGGGTTTTTGTTTGTTTGTTTGTTTGTTTGTTTTACTTCTGTGATCCCGCCACCTAGAACAGTGCCTGGTGCACATTAAGCACTCAGTAAGGAGTTCTGAATGAGTGAAATAATTTAAAGTACTCAAGAAATAATAATTGGAGTTCCCATTGTGGCTCAGTGGGTTATGAACCTGACTAGTATCCATAGTACTTTTCTAAAAATTTGTCCATTTCTTCTAGGTTTTCCATTTTATTGCCATATAGTTGCATATAGTAGTCTCTTATGATCCTTCATATTTCTGTGATGTCTGTTGTTACTTCTCCTTTTTCATTTCTAATTTTATTGATTTGTGTCCTCTCTCTTTTTTTCTTGATAAGTCTGGCTAAGGGTTTATCAATTTTGTTGATCTTTTCAAAGAACCAGGTTTTAGTTTCATTGATCTTTTCTGTGGTTTTCTTCGTTTCTATTTCATTGATTTTTGCTCTGATCTTTATGATTTCTTTTCTTCTATTAACTTTAGGTCTTGTCTGTTCTTCCCTCTCTAGCTGCTTGAGATGTAAAGTTATGTTGTTTATGTGAGCTTTTTCTTGTTTCCTGAGGTAGGCATGTATTGCTATAAACTTTCCTCTTAGAACTGCTTTTGCTGCATCCCAGAGGTTTTGGAGTGTTGTCTCTTTGTTGTCATTTGCTTCTAGGTATTTTTTAATTTCCTCTTTGATTTCTTCAGTGATCCATTGGTTGTTTAGTAGTGTGTTGTTTAGTCTCCATGTGTTTGTATTTTCTGCCATTTTTTTCTTGTTGTTGATTTCCAGTCGTATAGCATTGTGGTCAGGGAAGATGCTTGATATGATTTCAATTTTCTTAAAGTTACTGAGGCTTGATTTGTAGCCCAGGATGTGATCAATCTTAGAGAATGTTCCGTGCGCACTTGAGAAGAATGTGTATTCTGTTGCTTTTGGATGGAATGTCCAAATATCTATGAAGTCCATCTGATCTAATGCTTCATTCAGGGCCTGTGTTTCCTTATTGATTTTCTTTTCTTTTTTTTTTTTTGCCTTTTGTCATTTTATGGCCGCGGGTTTATGGCCGCACCCGT
>PVHT021183543.1:18090137-18251093 GCA_004024745.2 Catagonus wagneri | reverse complement strand
CCCTTCCCCGCTTTTTGATTCTTATTTTTCACGATCTCTTTCTGCTCTGCTTTGCTGCCAGTGTGGATTCCATAGCACAACACCCTCAGGCATCTCTGGATTTTGAGTTGGACACGCTGGGTTAAAATTCCTGCTCTCCTATCGGTTAGCTCTGTGACTCTGGGAAAGTCAGTTAACCTCACTTGTTGAATGGAAATAGTAGGTCCTCTAACCTCACAGGGTCAAGAGAGATATAAATGATTTGGAGCATGACAAGTCCTGGGCCTGGTGGGATTTCTCAAGAAGTGATAGCTGTTGGGCTTCCCGCTATGGCTCAGTGGGCTAAGAACCCAGCATAGCGTCTGTGAGGATGCAGGTTCAATCCTTGGCCTCGCTCACTGGGTTAAGGACCTGGCGTTACTGCAAGCTGTGGCATGGATCACAGATGCTGCTCAGATCTGGTGTTGGCCATGACTGTGGTATAGGCTGGCAGCTGCAGCTCCAATGTGACCCCTAGCCCGGGAACTTCCATGTACTGCAGGTGCGGCCCTAAAAAACAAAACAAAACAAAAAATGATAGGTGTTAATATCATTCCTGTGATTATTACTTCCCTGTGGCTCTCATGATGGTCCCTGTCCCATGCCCACGCATCAGGAGAGGTGCCCAGAGCTGCAAGGAGAAAACACCACCGGTGTCTCCTCTGTCTGAGAAACGGATGACAAGATTTGCTGCTGGGATGGTTGTGGGGATGACAAAGAGGAGCCAAGGCTGAATCCAAGGCTAAACCCAAGGTCAGGGTGTGATCATTTAGGAAGGTGGAGCTACCGTCAGCTGGTCTGGGGAGGCCCTAGGTTTCAGGGTCAGGAGAGGAGGTTTGAATGTGTCAGGTTAGAAATGCCTGTTAGACGTCCAAGTTGAGGTGTTGAGTGGAAAACTGGATACATGAGTCCAGAGTTCAGGGGAAGAATCTAGGCTAGAGATGTAAATGTGGAAGTAATCGGACTTCTCTCAGTCTTCTCCGCAATTGCATAGATGTTGTTTTATTTTGTGTGCTTTTCTCATAAATGGAACAGCAGGTCCAGTTGACCTGCACCAATCTTTTTTCAATCATTCTATGGTTTGGACACTTCTTCTCAGGTCAATGCGTAGAAATGGACCTGATTCTTTTTCGTGGCTGTGTACTAGTCCACAGTGCGGCTGGATGGAAGTTATGTCCCTAGTCTCCTACTGCTGGACATTGGTTTTTCCTTGCCTTCTCTCGCTCACTGTGCCATGGGCAAGCTCACAGAGGTCTCCTTGCACAAGCGGGTGGAGTTGCTCTGGTTGACCTTGGGGCTTATCTATTTTTAATATTTGGCCTCTATCCAAGGTTTTATTTCCAAAAGTTTCTTTGGAAAGTTTGAAAGCAAATATTTACTAAGTCAGGCTTTGAATTGGGCCTGTCACACACCTGAGGACCCATCCAACCTACAAGAAAGTACAGTAGTTGGAGTTCCCCTCATGGTTCAGTGGTTAATGAATCTGACTAGGAACCCTGAGGTTGCAGGTTCGATCCCTGGCCTTGCTCAGTGGGTTAAGGATCCGGCGTTGCCATGAGGTGTGGTGTAAGTTGCAGACGCAGCTCGGATCCCGCATTGCCGTGGCTGTGGCGTAGGCAGGTGGCTGCAGCTCCAATTCCACCCCTAGCCTGGGAACCTCCATATGCCGTAAGTGTGGCCCTAGAAAAGGCAAAAAGACAAAAAAAAAAAAAAGTACAGTCGTTAAGGAATCACAGTGGCTGGGAATCAGATGATTCAAGTCCCAGCTCTGGCTCTTTCTCACCATGTGTCCTGGGCAAGTTACTTTCTTTATGCCTCTGTTTTCCCATTTACAACACAAAGGTAACAAGAATGCACCCCCTCTCCCTTATGGGAGTGGTGGGGGTTACAGGAGATAATGAATGCCAAGTCTTGGACTTAGCCAATGCCTGTCATGGGCTAAGCACTCTTTCTATATGAGCTCCAATGTTTATCATTTACAGCTATGAAGCTAAGCTGTGATTTCCTGACTGATTCCTTTGTTCTTTTTCTTCTTCTCTTTTTATTTTAAATTCCCTTGTGTAAGTAAGAAAAAGAAGTAAGAGATCAGAAGAAAGGTAAATATAGAAATAAGATAATTCCAGATTATATTTTGCTAAAGGTGGGCTATACATTTGCCTCTGAGCTTCTTCATAGATAAAGAAAAAAAGAGAGAAATACAAGAAATAGCATGACTCACAGTGCCCTTGAAAGGGAAAGAAGGCAGTTAATTGCTCAGGTGTGTACCGAGTGACCAAGTCTAAAGTGCCATTCATACAGTAAGTAGAGTAATGGTAGGGGCTGCTGTGGCTTTAGTCCCTGAAGGATCTGAGGGTGAGGCCTGGTGGCTATAGGACTCTGAAGGCCAGGGTACCAAGAGGTGGCTGAAGGAGGCCGAGCCCTTGGCCTTTCAGGCTGGTGAGGGAGACAGCCACAGCCACACCAGCCCTACTGCAAGACACAGTAGGCTCCAGGCTGAAATGAGAGCTCAGAACCATGCAAACTGGAGTTCTCTTGTGGCTCAGTGGGTTAAGGACCTAGAGTTGTCACTGCAGCAGCTCGGGTTGCTGATGGGTTGTGGGTTCAGTCCCTGGCCCAGAAACTTCCACATGCCACAGGCATGGCCAGAAAAGGTGTGCAAACTGAACCAAGAAGCAGTGAATTTCAGTGGCAGAAGACTTCATAGAGGAAGGTATTTGTCCTGGGCTCTCCAAGGCCAGGTCAGACTTTGACCAGTGGCGTCAAAGTGGAGGTCGTAAGATCCCCACGAAGTTGTGCTTGGGGACAGAGCATCGGTTCGTGGCATCTCACAGATAAAGGAAACTTAGAGACCTGAGTTCAGCTGCCTTCCCCATGAAGAAAAAACTGAGGCCCAGAGAAGGCAGGGATGCATCTGACGTCACACCAAGAGGCAGGGACATAGCAGGCCTCAAACCTGCGCCCCCTGCCTCTCTGTCCAAGGCTAGTTCTTCCCCTTCCCCCACCCCCACCCATTGTGGCTCCTTCTCTGGGTTCTGGCTCGCCTCCTGCAGGGTCATTAACCACCTACTGCCTGTCATATGGTGTCCCCTTGTATTTAACTCCCACTTTGTGACTTAGAGAGGCCCAGAATAGCAGCCCCGAGGGAGGGGGCGTGCCTCCGCTGCCCTCCCCTCTAGTCTAACTGAATTGCTCACGGTCACAGCTCCTTCACTAAGAGCAGGGTCCTGGGTCCTGGGCCTCTATGTCATTGCAGGGGAACTGGCTTGTCCCTAAGTAAGACCCAGGTGTAAGAGGTAACGTACCTACCTGGGGAGTCCAGGAGACACACCAAGCCCCGGCTTTGATCCCAGGCTGCATCCTGACCCTAGCCCCAGACTGAGCCCCAGCCTTGCTTCTCCAGGCCAAACCTCGACCCTGGCTCCAGACTGAGTCCTAGTCTTGGCCCAAATAGTTGGGGCCAACTGACCACATGAATAGTTGGGGTCAGCCCTTCCTCTTGTAACTCCTGGAATCTCAGCTGAGGATCCCCCTCAACCAATAAAGGCCAGTGCCCTGAGCATCCTGTCTCAGAGACCTTTCCCCCACACCCTGGCCTGAGCCTCAGAGCCTGGTCACCAGTAGCCGTTCAGTCCCACCGCCTCTGACCATGAACTCTGCATACCCAAGAGGGCTGCCAGCACAGCTGAAATCAGCCCTCCCCCTCCTCCTAATTTGCCGCCGAGCTAATTCCCCACGCCGTGTGATCCATGTGCGAGGGGAGATATTTATAAAATCTGTGTCCTTCATGATAAAGCCAGCCCCAGCGACCAAGGCCAGAGCTGCTCTATTCATTCTCTAAAGGCCCCAAAACTTCAAACCGCATCCACCACGGAGGGCCCTCATTACAGTCTGCCGGTCCACCAGCAACCAGAGCTCCTGCATTTTGGAGCTGCCCTAGCAGACTTAGAACACTGTTCCCAGCAGCTGCCAACCCCAGCTGAGCGGAAAAGGCCAGGCGGGAGGCAGGCAGCAGACACCACTTCGAACTCGGTGTACCTGCTGGTGAGTCACCACCCATCTCTAAGTGTCCATCTCTTTGTCTTGCAAATAAAACAGTGGCCCCTGATCCCATGGGCTGGGGAATGGGAGTCAGTGAGGGGCACAGTGCTTAGCAGAGGCCTGGCAGAGAGGATCTGCTCAGTGTTAGACCTGTGACCACCACGACCAGGGTCACGTGAGCAAGTGGGCAGTTCCTGCTATCCCTTCCCCAAAGGGGCGCCGTGTGGGTTGTCTAGAAATCTGTTAAAATGCAGATCAGCATGGGAGGGAGGCAGCTTAAGGCTGTCCTTCTGAAGAGTTGCAAAGGCTCCCTGCATCCTATGTTAGGCCTCGGGCCCTGGGTCATAAGCAGAGATTGGCCCGGGGTCGTGTCCCTAGACTGTCCCCTGTCCTCACACCACCTTCACCAGTAGGTCAGAGACCTCAGTGGTCTTCCAGGCCACCTCTTCCCAGGGCAGAGCCTCCTCCTCAAACTCTGCCAGTGTTCCTCTGGCCTCTGCTTGCCCTTAAGTTCCGTCTCCAGTAGCTCCTAGCACCACTGGGATTTTCCACAGTTTGTGCCAAAATCTTCCTCCCTGTAATTTCTGCCCTCTTATCCAGATGCTTCTGCTTGGACCATTGATTGTTGAGTGCAGCCCTGTGCACTGGGCTCTGAAGACCCATGGGCAGAAAACTTGACCTGATCCCTGCTGTTGAGTTTACGATCCACTTTAGAGTCAGATGGACTTGTATCCTAATCCTGACTCCCCGTGTTGCATGCTGTGTGACCTTGTGAAGGTCACTTACCTGTGTCCTCATCTGTAAAATGGGTTGCCATGCAGATGATAGGAGGTGATACACATGAGGCTCTGAGGACAGGGCCTGACATGTTTGGAAAATGATAAACAGTTGGGTTAGAGGATTCAGGCCAAGGGTGGCATGGCCCAGGCTGGAATAGACAGCTACCCAAGAAAGGGAGAATTGGCCCACGCTCGGTCAGGAGAACAGCTCTGAGAAGGTGAGGCAAAGCCGGGGTGTGATCAGCCAGGCAGACAAATGGGAAAGCTCTCCGGGCAGTGGGCACTGCTGAATAGGGATCTGGAGACTTGACGCCCACACGCTGTCATGGTGGCAGAAGCCTGGGTGTGTAGTGGCAGTTGAAGCTGGAGAAACCGCCTGAGTCATGTCACAAAGGACCCTTGTTATCAGGCTGCAGAGTTTGGGCTGTAGCCTGTGGTCGCCATGGAGGCAGTGAGGGTTTAGGAGGCATCGTCAGGGGGTGTGGATGGAAGGGACCGGACTGCTGTGACCCTCCAGACAGGCGATGGTGGCAGGTCCAGGCCTGGGGCCGCAGGCTTGGAAAGAAATAGGCAGATTTGAGAGCTGGCTCAGAGCTGGAACCACCAGACCTGGCCAGTGTGCTAGAGGGGAGGGGGCACTGTTGGCGCAGAAGAGGGGGCGCGGGGGCACCTCGGCATCCAGCTCGGGTGGCTGGGGGAGCAGGTCTGCCAGAGTAGGTTGGGAATTCAGCTCAAATGTGTTGAGTCTCAGATGCCTGGTTGACATGTAAGGGGAGGCAGCCAGGGGGTGATGGATCCTCAAGTTAATGGTTATCCCTAAGGGCAGAGACCGTGTTTCTCCTGGTTTCCATGAGGCCTGATGCAGAAGAGGGTCACCAGAGCTCTGACTGGGGAGCTGCCCTGCCTCTCTGCCCCGTGAGGCTGCAGGGGTACAGAGGGGCCCTGCCCTCATCCAACTCCTGAGACAGACTCCATGGTTCCCACCTCCTCCGGGCCGTGATGTCAGTCATTAAGTGGCTTCTGAGATGAGCCAGGATTGTGTGGGTTCTGGGCTGCGTGTGTGTGTGTGCATGTGGCCCTGGAAGCACACACGTGTACACACGGGCCTCCGTGAGTAATTCCAGTGGTGCTTCTAAACGCCGTCTCCATGGAGAGGCCGCCCCCACCGCCCCTGCCCCAGGTGGCTCCCCTCCTGGCTTCTCCATGACCCGGATCCGACCCGCCTCGCCTCCCACACCTGCAGGGCTCTGGCTCCCGAAAGCTTGGGTTCGGGGGCCTCTCCCCAGACACACCTCTCATTCAGGACCGGCTCCAGCTTCCAGCCATGCGTGCGGAGGCCACGTGGAGGGTGGGTGCTGGCTTGCGGCTGCCTGGGTGGGAACCCCACTCCTCCACCCTGGTGTGTAGCTGCCGGAAGATAGTGATGACTCTTCTGGGGGGATCTGGTCCTTGCTGTGGCCACGGGACCCTACAGGATCTGCCCTCCGCTACACACTGCCCCCCCTCCCGCCCCAGCCACACTGGCCCCCTTGCCATAAGTCCCTCACCCCACACACACTCCCACACGCTGACACTCTCCCACGTACTCATGGTCTCGCACACGCTCACACACAACACCAGCTGCACGCTCCCTGGTGCACCTGCCATTCCTCTACCTGGAATATTCTTTCCCAGGTATCCACAGGGCTCACCCCTCTCTTTTGCCCAAACATTGCTTTCCCAAAAAGCCTGTTCTGACCACCCTTCAAGCCCATTTTTCTTCATCTGCTCTAATTTTCTTCCAGGAAGGTACCGTTACTTGATGTTACGTTATGTCCGTCTGTACCCCCCTCCCAGCGTGTAAGCTCCATGAGGCAGGAATGAGTGAACCTACAGTCCTCAGACCAGAGCCTGGTCCCTGCTGATCAGTACTGTGGCTCTCACGGTTGCCACCTGCTTCAGCCTGAGCCAAAGTTCGTCTGCGCCGTGCTGGGCACTTCCACACACCTTACCTTTGTGGCCCTCACAGTCAGTCCCGTGAGCGAGGCACAGATATTATTATTCCCACTATCTAGAGGAGGGCGTGAGGCTTCGTGAGTTGTCAGGGGTCCTTGAGGCTGGCCAGGCTGATGGAGTTGGGGCCTAGGCCTGCCCGGTCCCAGCTCCAAGCCAGTGCTTGCTGCCAGCTCCAAGGTCACCACCTGCAGTCTTGGGAGCACCATTTATATAGCACCCTGGCAGCGGTTACTCCAGCCCACCGAGGAAGGAAGAAGATCTGTGCTAAGGAGAAAGGCTGGGCCTGGAAACTGGAGCCCCAAGTTCCAGTCCCAGGTTGACCTGCTTGTTGCCAGGTGACCTTGGGTCTGCACCCTGGAGTGCAGTGAGTGAGACCAGAGGTCTCCCAGCTCTAAACCCCCCCCACCACCACACACACACCAGGTCCGCGTGAGGGATAGGGACAAGGAGGCTTGACCTCCTTTTGGGGTAGTTCCAGGGGTCCGTTGAAGACCGTGCACCTCAAAGGCAGCCTTAATTAGCCTCAGTTTCGTCATCTGTAAAGTAGGGACCCTAACAGGTACTGCCGGCCCTCCCTCTGGGGGCCGTTGTTTTCAAAGGATTCAGAGGAATGAGGATGGCCTTTGTGAGCCGTGCCCTCTTAAGGAATGACAATTCATCAGCAGTGACCACCTCACCCAGCCCTGTGTTAGAAGGTGACCTGTGCCCCAGGGAGGAGTTGCTAGGAAGAAAAATCCTGCGAATCTGGAGGGGTAGGGAAGTAACCATCTTTATTCCCACAGCGTAAACAAGTAAACTAAGGCTTGGACTGGGGACATGATTTCTCTGAAGTGGTGAAGCTGCCCTGCTCCCCCTCGCCCTGGGGCTCAAGGTCAATATACAGAGGATTGCTCAAAAGCTTTTTAGGAAGTGTAAGGTCTGGATCTCAACCCATCTAGACTTGGGTGGGCCCAGGTGATCAGATGCAGGTGGTCTGGGAAATCAACTTGAAAAACACTGACACAGAAAATGGAATAGTGAGAAACTGAAACTGTTGTACCCACAGCATGCATTCAGCTGACACGTATTACAAGCCTCCAGGGCTGAGCCCTGGACTAGCCTGTGCTGGGGACCTGGAGATGCCCCCAGGGTGAAGGGGGACGCAGATGTGGAAGCTAGAAAGCACTCCCTCCCTTCTACCTTCTTTGGATTCATTCTGGTGCTTTTTTTGTTTTTGTTTTTTGTTTTCTTCAGATTCTTGAGTTGGATGCTTATCATATTATTTTTCAGTCTTTTTTTTTTTTCTAATATAAATGCTTGAGGCTCTGTATGTCTCTCTGGGCACTGTCCTTTTGCTGCATCCCACAAATGTGATATATTTTCATTATCATTCAGGTCATAAGGTATTCTCATTTCCCTTTTAGTTTCTTCCTCAACACGTGAGTTATTTAGAAGTATGTATTTTTAAATTTGAAACATATGGGTGATTTTAAGTTATCCTTTGTTATTGCTTTATGAGCTTTTTTTTTTTTAATGTATGTATGATACTATTTCTTTAGTATTGTTGAGATTGCTTTATAGCTGGAAACATGGCCTGTTTTTGTCAGTGCTGCATACGTGCTTGAAAAGATCATGTATTTTCTAATTATTGGGGTAAGAATTTTCCAGATGTTCTAAATGTCCAGTAGCAGTTCTGGTGTTTTAGAGAGAACTGAGGCTAGCGGGAGGCAAGAGGAGACTCCTGACCTGTGTGTCTCAGGGGAAGCCTCCTGGAGGAGATGCTGCTGAAAGATGTGTTAGCCAGGTGGGCAAAACAGAAAGAGCTCTCCACCTAGAGGGAAGAGCATGGGCAAAGGAGTGGAGGTAACGAGAAACACGCAGGGGAAAAAAATGAGAACACTGATAGAACTTGCGAGGAATATGAGGTGAATCTGGTTGGGGTGTCAGGGTCAGGCAGTGATGTTTATTGGAGGATGTATGGGTCCTAGGAGGTGGGGTGATTCCAGTTTCAACTAACATAGCCATGCAGAAGCGCATGTCAAGTGGCAGGAACTGAGAGTAATAATACTAATTCCAGCTAACATCTGTTGAACCCTTACTCTTTACCCAGCACTATGCTAAAAGTTCTCCGTGGATTCACTTACTTAATCCCCTCAACAGCTCGGTGAGATAGATGCCATTATCACCTCCATTTAACAGATAAGAAAACAGGGACCAGAGAGGTTAAGTAACTTGCCCCAGGTCACACAGCTCCAAGTGGTGGAGCCAGGATTTGAAGCCAACCAGAAACAAGGTAACTGCAGCTCCCATACTCTTAGTCACTACACTAGTTTCCTAAGTATTACGGGGCTGTTGAGGAATGACCTTGGCCCACTCTCGCCAGGCTTGGTTCACCTGAGACAGGATAGAGCTGAAAAGCATAGGCTGGACAAGATGAGGGTTTTACACTCATGAGAACAGGGTTCCATTGTTGATGACTTCCCAACTCTGTGACCTTGAGCACGTCACTTTTGCTCAAGGAGCCTTGGTTTTCTTGTCTATAAAATAAGTCTGCCCTCTTATTCCGTCTACCTCACGATGTGTGATGTGTAGGATCCAATAAGATCCTGTGTGCTTTGCAGTCTCTAAAGTGCACTGCACACATGTGTCATTGTTGGACCAACTCAGGGAGATCTTGGAATGCCAGGCTAAGGGAGCAGGGCTGCCTTCTGTCAGCGGTGGGAAACTTTGTGTGGGCTTTGAGCAGGGGAGGGGCAGGGAGCCCTGAGCCTAAAGCCAAAAAGAACCTCTCAGATCTTCCATCCAGCTCTGTCAATTCAGTAAATATTTGTAAGTGTTGAATGAGTTTCTACACTGAGCCAAGTTTCAGCTCATGAGCCAATTCCACTGGGTTACAGAGACTGCCACTTTGAGGATTCTGGGAGGAAGTGAGCTTTCGATTAGCCATGTCTGCCACAGGTGCAGGGAACAGCAGTGGTGGCAGGCTCTCTGTCTGCCATTCAGGCTCTAGTCCAGAGGCTCTTAAGAGGATGGCACTGGCCTCCAGGAACTATTTTTTTGTTAGCACAGTAATTGAGCCAGCACTACTTAGGGAGCTGAGAACCAGGAATGCTCTGCCTAGCTCCTCACAATGAAAAACTCTCCCACCTGCATCCCACATGACTTTCAAATGCCCTACTAGCTATTTCAGCAGGAAAAAAATTTCCTGAGCTTGTCCCCTCACTATATTTCATATACATGCATGAAGTCCTTTTTTTTTTTAGGGCCACACCTGCGACATATGGAGGTTCCCAGGCTGGGGTCAAATCAGAGCTGCAGCTGCCAGCCTACACCACAGCCACAGCGACATGGGACCCAAGCTGCATCCGCGACCTACACTGCAGCTTGTGGCAACGCCAGATCCTTTAACCCACTGAGCGTAGGCAGGGATCGAACCCGCATCTTCATGGATACTAGTCAGATTCTTTACCCGCTGAGCCACAGTGGGGTATTTTCTGCACAGTCTTAACATACCCTGAATTTCCCAGGAAGGTAACTAACTATCACATATACAAAGGAAATGACAGGCCTTTGTTCACAAATTTACCAAGAGTTGATCGCCATTTTAGAAGGACTGCGCCCTCTCTACTTGTGGTACTTGTGGTGTTTGAGTAACCGATTCAACAGCACGCCTCTCTCTGTCTGCGTTCACAGCTCTCACTGATTCCGTATGTGTGAGTGGCATTATGCCTTCTAGTGGAGTTGTGGTCCAGCATTTATGCTTTATAATATACTCCATTATAAATTACTTGCCTTTCACTTCATCATTATATTTCAGTTAGGGCACTGTTGTTTTTTTGTTTTTTTTTTTTAATTATGTGCGTAGGTGGGTAATAGTATTTGTCCATTTTATTTCAGGTTAGTAAAGGGGTACGTTACCAAAAATGGGCCATAAAAATGGGAACTGGGGTCTGGTGGATTTGGGTGGGGTTGAGAACTACTGCTGGGCCCAGCGCCTTCCTTTCGTGGGGAAACTGAGGGCCAGGGAGGGAGGAGGCCTGCCTTTGTTCACGTGGCAAGTGGGAGGCAGAACTTGAAGCTTAGCCTTGAGGATGATTTGTCTCACTTGGTGGGGGGTGGCGCATGGAGGCTGGAGATAAAGAAATGCCAGAGGCAGAAGAATGGGGGTGGGAGGAGGAGTTAGCTGGGGATCAAAAAGGCAGTGCCCTGGGACGCAGGTTCAATCCCTGGCCTGGCGTAGTGGGTTAAGGATCCGGCATTGATGCAGCTGTGGCTTCGGTCACAACTGCAGCTCAGATCTGATCCCTGGCCCCAGAACTCCATATGCTGCAGGGTGGCCAAAAAAGAAAAAAAAAAGACAGTGCAGATAGTGTAAGAAAAAGAATATATATGTATGACTGGGTCACTATGCTGTTCAGCAGAAATTGATACACTATAAATCAACTATAATTTAAAAAAAAGAAATGAATTAAAAAAAAAGTGCAGAGCTGGGAGATTTGGACGCCAGGTAGGCATGTGTCATAGAGCATTGGGCCAAGTGCAAGGAGGGGCGAGGGGCCATATGCCTTTAGTTCTTTCTTGAGGAATTCCTCCCTTGACCAGAAGAGCTGGCCATCTCTGGCTGGGAACCTCCAAGGAAATGAGGCCACCCCACAGAGCTCTCCTCCTGCCCCCTCCACCCCCAGAGCAACCAGAGACCCAAACTGCCCCCAGCCAATCATCAGACAGCCTGAGGCCAAACCAGCTCCCCGCCCAATCCTGGGTGGCGGAGGCTTCCGTTCCCTGGGAAAATGATGTATCTGTTCTGAGAAACCAAATATCCTACAATGAATCCAATTAGGTTTCATAGGCACATGAAAACGCCATCCATCTCAAATGTCCTCTGCAAACCTCCAGCCACCGATAAATATTTTATTCCATTCCAAACTGTCCTAGGCAGAATATCAAGCAGACTCTAGCCACCTCCCTGATGGGTCCAGACAGTCCTGGACAAGAAGGGTGTTCTGGACAGAGAGACAGAGCCCTAAATCTGTGCTTTTGCCCTCAGGTGACCTTGGGCAAGTTGCTTTTCCTTCCTGGGAATTGAAAGGCCTTACTTGCAAAATGGGTTTGCAGTAACTCCCGCTTCTCTCCTCCCGCACGCAACTGGAAGTTCATGTTCATCGTCAGACAAAGAGAGTGCAGCTCTGGCCAGCATCGTGGTTGGTGTAGGGAACAGTAGCTGTGAACAAAACAGGCCAATCCCCACCCTTACAGAGCTCATGATCTGGGAGGAAGGAGCAGAAATGAACTCATAAACAAAGACCGCTTTTGAAGGAGGTACATTTTGCAAAGAACACAGGCAGGCTGCTATGTCAGAGAGAAATAGGGAGCACCAACAGACTGAAGGGTTAGGGCAGGTCCCCAGAGGCCAAGATCTGAGTTGGAGAAAATACTCCCTGTAGACAGCTCAGCAAGTGCAAAGGCCCTGAGGTGGGAAACTCCTTGGTAGTCTGAGAATCAGGAAAACCAGTGTGGCTGGAACCAAGTGAGCAATGGGGAGAGAAGTATGAGAGGAAGCTGGACACAGCAGCAGGACCGAGTAGGATGCTGAGGCCATGCTACAACTCTGCTCAGCGATGAATTGTGAAACCGTTCAACTGTGAATGAGCAGGCCCAGGATGACACCCATCAGCACAGTGGGAAGAGCACCCAGTCAGTGCTTTTTTTTTTTGTTTTTTTTGTCTTTTTTGCCTTATCTAGGGCCGCACCCGCAGCATATGGAGGTTCCCAGGCTAGGGGTCTAACAGGAGCTGTAGCTGTCGGCCTACGCCACAGCCACAGCAACTTGGGATCTGAACTGCATCTGCAACCTACACCATAGCTCACGGCAATGCCAGATCCTTAACCCACTGAGCAAGGCCAGGGGTTGAACCCTCAACCTCATGGTTCCTAGTCAGATTCGTTAACCACTGAGCCACGACGGGAACTCCCAGTCAGTGCATTTTGAGTCCAGGTTCCCAGCTGGAGCTCGACTGATGAGAACAGACAGGCAGAAAGGAGCCACCCCTTACCCAGGATATCTCTAGACCTGGGAGGATGTTTGGGATTCAAATCTCAGCTCCGCCACTGACAGGCTGGGTGAGCTCCTTCACTTCTCTGGGCTTAGTTTCCTCCTCTGAAAAATGAGGCGTGATCTCGCCTCCCCTGCAGGACTGTTCAGTGTCAAGTGTCTGATGGATCATAAGTGCCCAGAGAATGAAATAGTTCGTTATTATGCTGTCATCATTATTACATTAACTCATTTGCTCCTCCTAGTGACCCATGGTTACTCCCAGAGTCCCTGAAGGCCACCAAGGTAGGCTGCAAGATGTTCCCCCGGAAGGGCACCAAGTCCCAGGGCACATCTTATATGGCAAAGGGGGATCCTTAGCAGCAGGCTGACTGCAACTGGCGCATCCCCCTGCTCCCCTCCAAATCGCTCATAGATCACATCCCGTAGCATCTCTCGCCTCTTCCAGTGAGCTTTGTCTGAAAGCTTCTCCAGAGAGACTGTGTGTGAGGGGGTGGAGTGGGGTGAGAGAAGCAGAGGGGATGGGCACGCATAGATGGTGCTCTGTGTATGATGCTGGTCTCCCCACAAGACAGCTCTGCATGCTTCTGCATGAGCACTGGCCTGGCTCGTAGGAGCTATTTACAAATGTTGGTTGAATGAATGAATGAGATAGAAAAATGAGCATGCTGCCATCCCAGCTTGTGGGAGCCCCTGGTTCAGTGGGTACCCTGACAGCTCATTCCAGCACATGCAAGATGCCCTAGAAGCCTCTGCAAGGTGCAGAAGCTCCTGGAAGGAGAGACTGCTGACCAGGCTGTGGGCCAGAGGGGCAGTCAGTGATCAGGTCAAGGAGCACCCCTGCAGAAGGTGGTGTGTGAGCCAGGCCTTGCCCCAGACCCAGGGAAAGAGAAGGGCATTCAAGGTAGAGGGAAGAGCACACAGAATGGCCTGGAGGAGTGGACAGTGGGGATTAAGATACTTCTGCGGAAGTGGGCAGGGGCAGGATTGCAAAGGGCCTCGAATGCCAGGCAACCAGGGAAGGGTCTTTGTCAAAGGAAGGTGTGATTGGAATCAGGAGGACATGTTCCTTTTTTGGGTATTTAATTTTTGTTTTAATTTTTTTTAGGTTTTACTGAAGTACAGTTAATTTACAAGGATGTGATCATTTATGCTGTACAACAAATTGACTCAGTCATACATATACACATATCCATTCTCTCTCAGATTCTTTCCCACGTATCACAGAATACTGGGTAGAGTTCTCTGTGCTATATAGCAGGTCCCCGCTGGCCAATCATTCCATATACCTCAGTGTGTACATGCTGATCCCAAATCCTCAGTCCATCCCTCCCACCCCCCCCCATCTGTCCCCTTAGGTAACCATAAGTTTTTCAAAGTCTGTGAGTCTATTTCTGTTTTGCAAATAAGTTCATTTGTATCCCTTTTTTTTTTTAGATTCCACGTATAGGTGATATCATATGATGTTTGTCTTTCACTATCTGACTAACTTCACTTAGTATGATAGTTTCTAGATCTATTTTGCTGCGTTAAAAAAGAATGCATTATTTCATTCTTTTTTATGACTAATATTCCATTGTATATATGTACATCTTCTTTATCCATAGCTCTGTTGGTGAATGTTTAGGTTGCTTCCCTGTCTTGGCTATTGTAAATAGTGCTTCAGTGAACATTGGGACGCATGTATCTTTTCAAATTATGGTTTTGTCCATGTAGATGCCCAGGAGTGGGATTGCTGGATCATATGGTAGTTCTATTTTTAGTTTTTTTGAGGACCCTCCATACTGTTTTACATAGTGGTTGAACCATTGTACATTCCCCCCAACAATGTAAGAGGGTTCCCTTTTCTCCACACCCTCTCCAGCATTTATTATTTGTAGACTTCTTGATGATGGTCATTCTGGCTGGTGTAAGTTGGTACTTCCTGGTAGTTTTAATTTTCATTTCTCTAATGATTAGTGATGCTGAGCATCTTTTCATGTGTTTTTGGCCGTCCATAAGATATGTTGAGTTATTAAGGGCATGAAGTCTGGACTTAGATGGCCTGGGTTCAAATCCCAGCCCTACTCCAACAGACTCTGTGACCTTGGGCAACTTACTCTTCATCTGTAAAGTGGAGATGCTGATATAATTAACTGCTATAATTATAGCAGCTCAGAGGTCAGAGGTGGTCAGAGGTTAAAATGAGTTAATGTATGTGCTGAAAGTGCTTATAACAGAGTCTGACACATGGTGAGGCTGTTTGTGTTTGTTATTACAGGTATTGTATACACATGTGAGAGAGACACAGGCCATTTCTGAAAGACCACATGAGAAATTCCATGGGGGGGTATAGGTACAAGGGAGACTTCCTATTTTTTGAACATATCCTGGGCATGTGCTATTTTAATAAGAATGGCGGGTGGGCCAGGGAGGCTGGATGGGGCTGGGGAACGGTTGGACCAGAAGTGGTGAGGGTCCAGTCATGCAAAGGACATGCGGAGGGAGGCAGGGCCACATTAGGCTATTGGATACTGCCAACCTGAATGGCTTGATGACCTGTTAAATGTGGATGACAGGGAGACGATGGAGCAAGGGCACCCCATAAGTAGCACACCCATATTGGGACATCCAGACCCAAGTGGATTCCAAGCCTGGGGGCCTCCATAGAGCTGGGACCAGGAAACCATGTCAGGCTGGTGCCTGAGAGAAGGGCCCAAGGTGGGAATAGCCCCTGGGGCCCAGGGACACTTCCTTGAAAATGACCAAAGCAAATGATTGGTATCCACGCAGAGGCTGGGGCTGCTGGCCTGGATCATGAAGGTCACTGTTGGGAGCTGGAGCCACAGTGGGGAGCTCATCCTTTGTCCCACCTGTGCAGCCCCTCACGTTGGTGAGGAGTTGAGTGGAGGTGAAAGGTTCACCACTGAAGTCACGTTGGGCACAGAAACCCTGCTTCTCTTGGTCCCAGAACTGGCCAGGGTGTTGGGGCATCTATGGCGGGGATGGCTCATCACAGGCTGTTCAGAAACCACAGATGGCTCTTGACCCTGGAACACAGCTTTGTAATTACCAGGTCCTCTGCCTGAGCCCCCTTCCCATCGCTGGGAAAGGGGGGGATATGGTTGAGTCCCCTTCACTCAGGGCCGTCAGCGGGGGGACACTTGGAGTCTCAGACTTTGTGAGCTGTGAGAACCTTGAAGACTTCCTGTTCCAGCCAACCGCATGGTGTGCAACTGGATAAACTGAAGCCCAGAGGCATCAGGGGCCAGCCTGTACTCACATTGTGGGTTAGGGGCTCAGCCAGGACCAGTCAGTAGGCTCCATGCTTCATCTTGCCAGAGTGAGAGGTGGGGGACAGTGGAAAGCCTGTGGGAGTCTGATAGACCCCAGTTTGAATCCTAGCTCTGCTTCTCACCAGACAAGCCCCTTACCTCTGAGCTTCAGTGTCCTCATCTTTCAATCAGAATTAATGATACCTCAGTCTGAGAGCAGTGGGAAGCCCAAGGACGTGTCTTAAAGCGGCTGGTGATAAACAATGAGGTCCTACTGTATAGCAGAGGGAACTAATCAAAATCTTAAAATAACCTATAACTCCTATAACTGAAAAGAATATGAAAAAGAATACACACATGCACATATAAATATAACCAATCACTTTGCTATACGCTAGAAACTAATACAACATTGTAAATTAACTATACTTTGACACAAAAAAAATTTTTTGAAGAGGCTGGTGCACAGTAGGCACTCAGTGAGTGCTATTCCGCCTTAATATGTAGTCCTATATGGTCGTGCACTTCTTCCTGTTTCATCCATCCATTCATTCTTATACCAGGCTTTTATTAAACACCTGCTGTATACCAGGATCTGTGAGCTATATCAGACTCAGGAGCATTTTTGTCTTCAAGGAGCTTACAGGGTGTAGGAGAGAGAAATCCCGATTTGCTGGAAGGGTGACTAAAGCACCATGTGCCCCCTGAGGGTCAGAGAAATACTCTCAGAGGAGATGGCATTCAGGGTGGGCCACTGGGATGAGCAGGAGAGAGGGAGGGCTCTCCAAGCAGAGGAAAGAGCAGCTGCAAAATCCTGGTCATCTGAAACTATCATGTTCGGGGAGCCCCAAAGAGTCCTTTGTGTGTGGCTTCCAAGTGGGAGGCAGGGATCGGGGTACAGACAGCCTAGGAACCAGGCCTAGGGGCTTGGGTTTCATCTTGGTTGGTGTTTTCCTGGAGATGCAGAGACAAGAACTGCACGGGGATCTTTGAGGGGATGATCCCTGGAAATCCTCACTGGGGAGTGGAGAAGGGAAGGAAAGGGGGTCAGTAAAGGATTGCTACCTAGTCAGGTACCGCTGTGGACAGCAGGGGACCCTGGGAAAAGAACACACAACTCAGAGTTGCCAGCACAGAAGGGTTAAGGAGTCTGGGGGTTTATCCATCAGCTGCCATCCACCACAGGTTGAAGGCAACTTCTGGGGGCCTCAGCTCCCATATTTTCTGCTTGCCTTTTGCATGGGCTGTGCTTGTTCCTATAGACAGGGTCACAGTCTTTTCAGGAGGCAGCCTTTGGTAGGTGGAGGTGAGTGTCCAGGGGATGAGGGCAGGGCTCCCACAGCATCTGCTACAGCTTTCATCCTTCCATTGTCTTTTGGGGAAAAGGGACCAGCAAACGCCTGTGTCAGGAAATGCAGCCCCTCGGGGCCTCCTGCACAGCCCAGACTCACCTTCCCACAGGCATCCAGTGCTGGGGCTCTGTCCGCTTACCCGAGCCAGGTCGTGCTTGCTCAGAAGCCTCCAGGTGACTCCCAGGAGCTGCAGTTTATTATTTTTAAATAAAACTTTATAATACGTAATAGATTTGCATGGATCAAAATTCTGAAGACTAAATGTAGTGTGATATCCAGGACTGAATCCTAAAACAGAGATGGGACATTAATGGAATTGGTGAACCCCAAATAAAGACTGGAGTTTCATTACTAGTAACGTACCTATGTTAATTTCTTAGTTTTGACAAATGTACTATTGTTATGTAAAATGTTAGCATTAGGGAAAACTGGGTGAAGGTTATATGGGAACTCTCTGTACTCTCTTTGCAACCTGGAATAATCTACAATTATTCTAAAGTAAAAGGCCCATTTTTTTTTTAATTCTGAAAAAACATAGTAGAAAGGTCCCCTTCCTACCCTTTCTTCCATCCACTCTGTTCCTAGAGTTTGGGGTACCCTTCCACAGGAAGGCAAAGGTGAGTAATATTGTTTTGCCCCCTTTTCAGACGACTGGTACCCTTCTGTAGAAGCTGTGGGAGTCTTGCCCCTGCCGTTTCACCTCACTGTCTAGTTCAGGTTGACTGCTTCCTCCTGGAAATACCTGCAACTCTCCAGCTGAGGGATTTCTTTTAGCTTGCACAGGGAGGGCGGGAGTGCCGGAAGTTAGTGCCCCCAGACAGCCCTCAGCCGGTGCAGAAGGCAGTAGAGAATAAACACCCCTGCTCCCTCGACCATCAGAGAGGAGACTCTGAGATGTGGGTTCTCCCTGCCTCACAGAGTTTCCCTGTGGGCCTGAGCTCAGATGCCCACAGCTCAGAACTGTCCTTTATTGCCTTTCCTTGTTTCCCACTCCATCATTTGGAGGTTAATTCAGCATCACCTCCCAAATAAACTCAAATCTTTGTCTAGGTGTCTACATCTGAGAAAACCCAAACTATAACGATTCCTTGATGTTTTCACTTAACAGTGCATTTCAGAGAGCTCTTCATGTCAGTACTTAGAGTGGCTTCGTTCTTTTTCACAGCTGGATAGTATTCCTTAGTGCGCTAGATCAGTTTATCTAGTCTCCTAATGGACATTTGGGTTGTCTTAAGGCTTTTGCTAGTACAAACAATGTTTTCAGAAGAACCCTGTGCACCTCCATTTCCCATGTGTAATGCAAGGTTGGTGGATAATTCCTGGAGTGAAATTCCTGGTGGCAGGGGTCTTTGGGGCCCTGCTCTGTTTCGATGGCAGATGGCCTGTGGTTTAAATCTAGAGTTCCCAGTGTTCACCAAGGCCCTCCATGATCAGGCCCCAGGTACCTACCTCCCCCACCCTCACCACACAGACAACTTGCCGTCTATAATTGACTCCATCTCTCTCCTCTGACCATGATTTGTCAGTGCTTTTACCCTCTATGAAATGTTCTTTCCTACAGTCTCATCTGTTGAAATCTTTCTTGTCTTCAGAGATCTGGCTGAAATGCCACCTCTTCTAGGGAGCCTTTTGGTGCCTCAGTGAGTACTAACCCTTTTTTTCACTGGGCTGCACATTTTGGCTTTGATGCTTCCTGGAATTTATTTTTAAGTGTTGTCTAATTGCCGTGTGTATTTCTGCCTCCTGTACTTGGCCACATGCTCTTCAAGGGCTGGAACTGTCTGAGTCACAGAGCAGGCTCCATAAATGTTGGAGGAATTGAATTAAATGTGCTGGCAATTGCTGCATTCTGACCATTTTGTTCTAGTCGTTGCCAATATGACCTTCCAGGATGGTCCCTCAGCGGGGCCCAAAATGAAACAGGCTGATGCAGGTGACCTCTGGGGCCCACCTGCCTCACAGTCAGACCTCATGCTGGAGAACGGGGCCATGTGTGCCCTGGATGACCTTCCCCTGGTCGTCCTCTCCCAGGAGGGTTGTTGTGAGCAGGCAGTTAGAGGTTGTATACCCTGATCCAAGCTTGGGGCTCCATGAGCTGGTGACAGACAAGACACAGTTACCTGAAAGTGAGAGACAGCTCAGAGAAGTGACTGGAGGCACAGAATCAGGACCCAAACTGCTTGTGTTCAAATCCCAGATCCATCACGTTCTACCTGTGTGACCTCGGAAAAGTCACTTCTTTCTGCACCCTCTATAAAGTGGGGCTAACAACAGTCTGCCCTCCATAGGGTTTATTTGAGAATCCAATGAGACAGTTGATATAAGGTGCTTATGTATATGTAGGAAGTGTGTGCGCGTGTGTGTGTATGTGTTTATATATACACACACACACATACATAATGTACATATATGCACACATATACACATATATACATATGTATGTGTGTGTGTATATATGTGAAGCTTATTGTATACACATATACATAATGTACATATATACACACATATATACACATATATACATATATGTGTGTGTACATATTTGTGAAGCTTATTGTATACACACACATATATGTACATAATATATATACACACACATATATACATAATATACATATATGCACACGTATATATACATATATATGTATGTGTGTATATATATATGAAGCTTATTGTTTGTATGTGTGTGTGTATACAAAGCTTATTGACAAATAAGTTTCAGAAAGATCTTGAAAGTCCTGCTGTGTAGCACAGGGAACTATATCCAGTCACTTATGATGGAACATGATGGAGGATAATGTGAGAAAAAGAATGTATACATGGGGGGGCGGTGCGTGACTGGGTCACTTTGCTGTACAGTAGAAACTAAAGGAACACTATAAACCAACTATAATGGAAAAAATAAAAATCATTAAAAGAAAAAGAAAGGTCTTGAAAGGCTTTGGGGGGCTCCTGTAACAAGTACCTACCAAAAACTTTCCCCGGCGCTCTGCAGGCACATTCTTGCTGAAGCTCATACCTGCAAGTGAATGTCTTCATGTTTTACATTGTGATAGGATACACATAGAATTTACCATTTTAACCATTTAAAAGTGTGCAATTCAGGGAGTTCCTGTCGTGGCTCAGTGGTTAACGATTCTGACTAGGAACCATGAAGTTGTGGGTTTGATCCCTGGCCTTGCTCAAAGGATTAAGGATCCGGTGTTGCGGTGAGCTGTGATGTAGGTTGCAGACATGGCTCAGATCCCGTGTTGCTGTGGCTGTGGTGAAGGCCGGCAGCTACAGCTCCAATTAGACCGCTAGCCTGGGAACTTCCATATGCCACAGGTGCAGCCCTAGATAAGGCAAAAATACAAAAAAAGAAAACAAAAAAAAAAGTGCAAATTCGGTGGCATTAAGTACAGCCACCGTGTTGTACAGCCATCACACTAGTTCTAAGACTCATCAGCTCTGAGGAAAATCTGATATCCATTTAACAGTCCCTCCTCACTCCCCCTTCCTCCCAGCCCTGGCAGTCTACTTTCTGTCTCTATTAATTACCTATTCTGGATATTTCTTATAAATGGAATCAGACAGTATGTGGGCTTTTGTGTCTGGCTCCTTCACCTAGTGTAAAGTTTTCAAAGCTCATCCATACTGGAGCATGTATCAGCATTTCATTCTTTTTATTACTGAATAATATTCCATTGTATAGCAAGTGGAGTATCCTATCCATACTTGCCAGGTGAAGAAACTGAGGCTTGGAGAGGCCAGCTGACCTGCACAATGTCACTCCACTTGGAAGAAGTGGAGCCACATTCAAACCCAAGGCAGATGGCGTCCAACACCTGTGTTCTTTCTCCCTTAGCACCTCCTGGTGGACAAATGCTCTCTTATCCAGCTAGTCCCACTTGGCCCCTTACAAGAGCCCTGCACAGTTGGGATAATCATCTTCATTTTCCAAATGAAAAACTGAAGTGGGGAAGGTGACTTGCCTGAAACAGCCAGGTCTAAGGGTCCTGGACCCTGTGACCACAAGCAGTGCTTTGACATGGTAGCCAAGGTGGTTACTGAGGTCCCTCCAGATCCTGCTGAAAAGGGGAAGAGGAGAAGATGAGTCCTGCCTCTGCCCCTCCTTAGCCCTCCGCAATCTTGGAGCTGTCTGTGGTGCTGACGGGCACCGTCTGCAGCTGTAACCAGCTGTCCCTTGCCATCCATCCCAGAGTGGTTTTTTGGCTCTGGTTCATCAGGAGAAAAAAAAAAAATCTCTCCTTTTGACCAGCACCTCTGCCAAGTGGAGCCTGACTGCTGACTGTCCAGCCTGAGCAGCGGGGTGCTGGGGCGCAGCAAGTGCAGAGTCAGGAGGCCTGAGACCTTCGCAGCCTCCACCTGCCAAGTGGCAAGTCCCAGCCCCTGCCTGAGCCCAGTCAGCAAAGTGTATCATGAGGAAGTTGGACAAGATATGACAGATTCAGTGCTGAACCATGGTTTGTAGGCTTGGGAGGGATTTCCATGGGGGACTACAGAGGGCGAGACCCCATCCCTGTCCGCCTCCAGTCCCATGTAAGCATCATGGGCAACACCCACATGCAGTGATCAAGTTCCAGGTAGTGCTGTCCTGTCTGTGCTGATGGAAATGGTGTCTGTCTCCTCTGTGCATACGGTAGCCACTAGCCAAATGTGGCCATTGAGCAGCAGAAACGTAGCTGGTGAGACTGAGAAACTAAACTTTCACTTTAATTTAATTCTATCTAAGTTTAATTGAATGTCAAGAGCTGGTCCTGACAGTTGGGTTCTAGGGACACAAGGAAGGGTGAGGACCACTCAGAAAGTAGCCACGGCCCAGAACATACCCAGACCTTGTTATCTCATGACCTCCAGAGGGCACTGGCCTAGGAGTCCAGAGGCCTGAGTTCAAATCACAGCTGTCACCGACATGCTGTGTTATCCAGGACAAATCTGGACCACCTCTCTGAGCCCCTAAGTAGCTAAACAGGGCTGGTTTCCAGTCCTGTCTACCTGTGGGTGGGTCCTGTTGGTAAGGACAGCAGTAGGGAATCTGTAGGACACTCATTGTGCCAGGTTCTGTGCCAAGCCATCTGACTGTATTAACTCGTTCATCTCTCCCAGTACCCCATGAGGACACTGGACTCAGGGAGGCTCAATAACCAGCTCAGAATTACACAGTACCGAGATCCAAACTTGAGGAGGCTGCCTCCAGGCCCACATACTCAGTCTCCATATTGCATTGCCTGCAGGCAGAAGGCTGGACTGAACCCTCCCTAGGGCCACCACAGGGAGTGGCTGGAGCAAGGCAGTGAGGCCTGGAGTGTCTAGTGGTAGCCCCCGGGTGAGGCCTCGAGGTGGAGTGGGGGGGCATTTATGATCATCACCCTCTCATATTCCCAACTCAGGATTTTCCCAGGTGACGAAAGGTGACCCTCATTTCTCTAGGGCTGAGGGGGTCCTGGCTTGAGAGGGGCAGAAACACAGATCAGACCTCATTTACTCCATCTCAGCCACAAACACCCCTTCCTTTGCCTGTATCCCCATGTCCCTTCTTGCATGGGGTTAGCATATATCCATCGTTGAAACGATGACACCTGTGAGAATGAAACAGGGACTGGCCATCAGGGTTCGGGATAGCAAAATCCAAGTAAACCACAATGTATGTATGTCACCCTCCTCATGCATTAACATTTACGAGTGCCAGCTCTGTGCAGGGTCCTGCTTCTAGTTCAGAGAAACACTCAGGACTGTGATCCCTTAGGAACGTAGCTCCCATTACTGGGGAACCCAGAGGAGGCCTTACCCCTCACCTGCAAGGTCGAGAAGCCTTCTTGGAGGAGGAGGTGTCTCTTCTGAGCTTCAGGGATGTTAAGTAGGGTCAGAGGCTAGGGACAGAGCCTTTTTCAGGAAAGTTCTGGGGAATAGAAACACCAGACCAGCCTTTCTGGGACACAGACATGGAGAAGAAGCAAAAAAGAGGAGTGGGTCAGCCCCGCAGTCAGCTCCCATCTCTCCCACTGGACATCTCCAGCTCTCTCCAGCTGCTCTCCCTCTGAGGCTCTATCTGACTACCTCATTCATTTAGCAGATACTTATTGTACACCTACTATGTGATGATTCTGTCCTTACTGGGGATACAGTTGAAAATGAAATAGGCAGGAGTTCCCGTTTGGCTCAGCAGGTTAAGAACCTGGCTGGTATCCATGAGCATGCGGGTTCAGTCCCCGGCCTTGCTCAGTAGGTTAAGGATCTAGCGTTGCCATGAGATGTGGTGTTGCTAAGAGCTGTGGTGTAGGTCGCAGACGCGGCTCAGATCTGTTGTTGCTGTGACTGTGTTGTTGGCCGGCAGCTGCAGCTCCAACTCGATCCCTAACCTGGGAACTTCCATATGCTGCAGTTGTGGCCCCCGCTCTCAGAGCCCATAGGGAATGGAGAGACAGGTATCAATCAAGTACACAAGGAACTGAGCAGGATAACCAGAAACTCTGACAAGTGCTTTGAAGGAAATCAAGGAGAGGGTCAAGGGAGAGCGGAAGGCCTGATGGAGGAACTGTCTTAGATGCAGGGTTCAAGGAAGGCCTTTGAGGAGGTGATGTTTGAGCAGAGATTTGAGTCAACAGAAGCAGCCAGATATGTGAAGAACTGAAAGGAGAAGTGTTCAGTCAGAGAGAACAGCATGTGTAAAGGCCCTGTGGCAGGAAGGAGCAGGGGGTGCTAGAGAAATGATGACTGAGGGGGCCAGTGTGGCTGAGTCAGGATGAGAGGATGGAGTTTTGCCTTAGGGTGAGGGGAGACCTTGGCATGCTTTAAGGGAACTGGGTAAAGCGATTCTGTTTTCTTTGCATTGTTTTTCAAGGATGACTCTGAGATTCTGCCCCTGTAGTCCCTTTGATCTGAGCATCTAGGTCTGTTTCCTTCTACCATTTCTGTGTCTACCACACGAATATGAGTTCGGATGTGCCTGTGACCTCCAAAGCCTTTGCCGAGGACAGGCAGTTTATTTACTTATTATTTTATTTATTTATTTATTTATTTATTTATTTATTTATTTATTTTTGGCTTTCTAGGGCCACACCAGTGACATATGGAAGTTCCCAGGGTAGGGATCAAATCGGAGCTGCAGCTGCTGGCCTACACCACAGCCATAGCAATGCTGGATCCAAGTTGCGTCTGTGACCTACACCACAGCTCACAGCAACACCACATCCTTAACCCACTGAGTGAGGCCAGGGATCAAACTTGCATCCTCATGGATACTAGTGAAGTTCATTACCATTGAGCCACAATGGGAACTCCAAAGACAGGCATTTTAAATGGGGCATGGTCTCAGAGAGGCTTGGTAAGCAGCTCTGTCCCCACAGAGCCCCTCAGCCCCAAATCAGCTGCAGCACCCACATCCCGGGCCCTGTGTTCAGAGTTCACTAACAGGAAGGGCAGCACAGAAATTTGGCTTTGAGCAGAGGAGGGGGTCCAAGTTGGGGCAGTGTAGGCCACATGTCCTGAGCAGTCTGATCTAGGGGTATCTGCAGGAACCATTGCCTGCTGTTTTGTTGACCAACAACCAGTTGATTGAATGTCATGCTTTTCAAACAGTTGCTATGGACACAGGCAGGCTGGAGTCAATTTGGACCTTGAATCCATCAGGATAACAGAGCTGTCATAGACGAAAAGGATCCTGGAACATCAGCCTGGTGGGCAAGGCCATGGAATATAGGCTCAGGAGTCAGATTGATTTGTACCAAGGCCTGCCCCCTACCAGCTGTGGGGCCTAGAGTGGGTGATGTTAGCCATTTGAGCCTTCTTCTTATTTTTTTTTGGCGGGGGGTGGGGGTGTTTAGGGCTTCACCTACGGCATATGGAAGTTCCCAGGCTAGGGGTCAAATCAGAGCTACAGCTGCCGGCTGACGCCACAGCCACAGCAACGCAGGATCCAAGCCGCGTCTGTAACCTATGCCACAGCTCACGGCAACACTGGATCCTTAACCCACTGAGCAAGACCAGGAATAGCAGGCCAGCAGCTTCAGCTCCAATTCACCCCCTAGCCTGGGAACCTCCATATGTCGTGGCTGTGGCCCTAAAAAAGACCAAAAAAAAAAAAAAAATTATACCAGAACTTGGCAGTGGCTTAAAACAACATATATTCTCACACAGTTTCTGAGAGTTAGGAACTCAGGAAGAGCTCAGTGGTTCAGGGTCTCATGAAGTTGCAGTCTGGTCAACGGCTGGGGCTGCAGTCATCTGAAGTCCTAACTGGGGCTGGATCCAGTCCAAGGTGGCTCAGCCATACGGCTGGTGAATGAGTGCTGGCTGTCAGCAGGCTGCCTCAGTTTCTCCCCATATGGACCTCGCCTTAAGGCTGCTGAGTGTCTTCACAAGTGGCGGCTGACTTCCCCAGGGCCAGAGATCCAAGAGAGCAAGGCAGAAGCTGCAGCGTCTATTCTGACCTTCTGACCTGTCTCAGGGTCCTATTGGTTACACAGTCAGCCCTGTTCATACGGGGGCGGGTTGTACACAAGAACGTGAGTCCCAGGAGGTAGGGATCGCTGTGGTGTATGTTGGAGGCTGGCCGCCACAGCGGGCTTGTCATCTCACCGGGAAGATCGGCAGTGAGGGTTCAATGAGCTCACAAATGGGAAGTGCCTGGTATACAGTAAGTGCTCAAAAAAGGATCTCTTTGATTAGCTTGAACTGAGAACTCACCACCCTGTGGCTGCCTCACCTTTTTCGTTATTCCTGGGCATCCCTGAATACCTTCTGTCACCCCTTCCTTTAGCAAAATGAGTTGCTCCTGAGTCCAAGCCCTGTGCTGGGTGCTAGTGACACAGCAGTGACAAAGACAGATACTGTCCCTACTATTCCAGGCTCCATTGGACATAAATCCGGGTGATACCGAAGAGAGGGCTGGCAGATCAGGGGCTGCTTTGAATGGTTGTCAGGCAGCGGCAGCCTGTATGCTGAGAGCTGAATGAAGTGGAGTACCCATGTGGTTGGGGCTGGCAGAGCATTTCAAGCAGATGCACCAATAAGGACAAAACCCCCAAGATGGGCATTAACGATCTGTGTTCAGATCTTGGCAGTGGCTTAAAACAACATATATTCTCACACAGTTTCTGAGAGTTAGGAACTCAGGAAGAGCTCAGTGGTTCAGGGTCTCATGAAGTTGCAGTCTGGTCAACGGCTGGGGCTGCAGTCATCTGAAGTCCTAACTGGGGCTGGATCCAGTCCAAGGTGGCTCAGCCATACGGCTGGTGAATGAGTGCTGGCTGTCAGAATGGAGGCCCGAAGGGAGTAAGGGCATTTCCACGAGGTCAGGAAAGCAAGAAGGGAGAAGAGTGAGAAGACTGGCTTTGAACCTAGGAGCCATGGGAGTTTAAGTCATCTGGGTGAGGAGTTCCCTGGTAGCATAGAGGGTTAGGGAGCCAGTGTTGTCACTGCTGTGGTGCGGGTTCAGTCCCTGACCCAGGAACCTCTGCATGCTGCATGTCCAGCAGAAAAAAAAAAAAAAATTAACCAAAAAAAAAGTCATCTGGGTGAGATCTGATGGGGGCCTGGACCCGAGCAGGACTGTGGAGGTGGGGAGAGGTGGTGGGGAGATCTTGAAGGTGGAGTTGTTTTTGAGGATTTGCTGGTGAATGGAATGAGATGAGTGACAGAAAGAGGAGTCAAGGATGATTCCAAGGTTTCTGACCTGAGCAAGCAGGAGGATGGAGTTATCATCAGCTGAACTGGCGCAGACTGTCAGTGGAATGGGTCCGGGTGGGTGGGAGAGCAGGCATTCAATTTTGGACCTGTCAGATGTCCAGGGCGAGATGTCAAGGAGGCAGGTAGAGAGATGAGGCTGGTGTCAGAGGGAGATTGGGCGGAAGATGTAAATTTAGGGGTTGTCAGATATAGGTGGTGTTTAAAGCCACCGAGTCCGGCTGAGATCAGCGGGAGAGGGAGTGCAGAGAGAAGCAAAGAGCACCCAGTTCCTCTAGCATTTAGAGGTCAGAAGAGTGGGAGCCAGCAAGAGATGTGGGAGGAGAATGGGAGGGGCAGCCAGAGATGAAGTCACCAGGTAACACAGCCTGCCGCGCTAGCCCCAGCCCTGCCCCGTGCAGCACCAAGGCCCTGGGGCCCCAGTGAGCCCTTCCCTCCCTGCATAGCATCCCTTTGGAGGCCTAAGGCAATGGTCATATCCTCTTGGACATCTGTGAACATCCCCAGTGTGTTCAGCCATTCCACCCACATGGTCTCTAGCCTTTCATCACTCACCTCACTCTCCCATGTCCCACTAGCTGTCTGTCTGTCACTTAACAACAGGGCTCAGCATTGAACAGCACTGTCTACTCCATTCACTTAGACTCTCTGTTAATGCGACCTTAGACAAAACTAGCCTTTCGGGTAGCACCAAATTCAGAAGATATAGATAGAAAATAGCAAGGGGTCTGGGCTGGTTAAGGGAGGGGCTGTGAAGAAGGGAAGTGGGATTTGCTAATTCCCTTTAAGGGGGTTTGAGGTTAGATCAGCAAGGGCCTTGATTGTCATATCAAGGAGTTTGGACTGAGGAGGGAGAAGGATCCAGAGAAAGTGCTAGATGAGGGAAACGGCTCAGGTGAGTTTTGCTTCAGGAAGGGCCACGCTGGGTTCTGTTCTTAGCCTTGTCCGTGATCAGCTGTCCTGTGCTCACTGACTCCAGGAGCTGGGGTGGGGCAGGGAGACCCCACTGCGTGCAGATGGGGGCAGCGGCTGCAGGCACAGAGGAACCATGGAGCAGGGAGTGCTCCCGGGAGGCAGCGGCCCTGCTGGTTCCTCCACGTTTCCGTGAGGGCAATGAGGCTTGTATTAATAAGAGGTAATTACGGGCACCCGGATAGGCCTAAGTATAGCTCAGAGACAAAGGCAGCGCCAGGCAGCCAGCTGCTCCCGCTGCGAGGCCGAGGCCTGCTATTTTAAGATTTCCCCAAGGTAAGGCTCCTGCCACCCCTGGGTGTTGGGTGACTGAAGGGTTGGCACCTAGTGTTCCAGGAATCCTGAGCAGGAGGGCTCAGAGGGAGTCAGTGTGGCCATATGCCCAGACCACCCTCACCCAAACCCTCTGCCACCTAGAGGCGGAGCTCGAGAGGGACCCGTCCAAGGTCCAGCAAGGAAAGTGCAGAGTCGGGATTTGAATCCAGGTCCAGTTGCGTGCACTTTGCACTGAGCAGTGTAGCATCCCACACCGGAAGCCTTGGCCTGTCACCAGGAAGCACAGTGAGGTGAGATGGGGACATGACTGATAGTTATCAGGTACCTAGAGGTTTTCTGTATGACATCACAATTAATCTTTGTCATTATCCTGGAAAGTAAAGATCCTTGTACCCGTGTTATAAAAGAGGAAGCCAAGCTTAGAAAGAGTAAAAAGCATCAAATGTTCACGGTAAGGAGAGAAAGAATTAGAAGTCAGTTAAGCACTGTCTTAGGGCCAGAATCCCGCCCCCTCCCCCAAAAGAAAAAACCAGACTGAGGTTTGCATGGGAAGTCTCTTGGGAACACCTATGACAGGTGAGGGGCGCAGGGTTGGGCAGAGGGAGGAGCTGAACAGAGATGCGGTTACAACAAAAGCCTCTGCTAATCCCTTGGGAGCTCCGGAGCTGGGATGGCCCCTTCAGGTCGTTCTGAACCGGGCGAGGGAACCAGACCTTGGTGCTGCACATCATTTGGATAATGGACACGGGCCGCCCCTGGGGCAGGAGCATCACCTCGGGTGAGGCGTCTCCCTTTGGCTGAGAGCAAGTCCCAACAGGTAGCCGGCTGCGAACTCTCAGCAGCCAGTGCCCTTGGCAGCTGGAGACGTGGGAGCCTCAATCCCGAAGGGGCGCTGAGGCTGGGGAAGCGGGCACAAACTAGATCACGCTGGGCTTGCAGGACCTCCACTCTGCTGGGCACCTCCTTATGCTGTCCCACCCTCCTCAGCCGCCACTCCTTTGCTGGTGACGCAGCCCCGACACGGTTCCTTTCCTTTGCAGCCCCCCTAGTTCAGGAGGTCCAGTGAGGCTCTCTTGACTCTTAAAGTGAAGAGTCCTGGGAACCAGGCTGGAGTGACCTTGCCGTGAGGCCGTAGGCTGTCCTTTCCCCAGGACAACATTCTTTGTCTCACAGTTCCTTTAGCTCCAGCAGGCCACCTGGCTGGAGCCTAGGGTGAGAAATCTGCAGAGAATAGCTCCCCAATGGCCTGGAAAGCCAGGCTCTGAGCCGAGCAGTTGTCCCATGAACCATAGGGAGTCACTGAAGGGGAAGAACACTACTGCTTTGGCATTTTTAAAATATCATGCCAGCCGCAGTTTGGAAGCTGGATTGTGGGGTCTTAGAGTGGAGGTAGAGAGACCAGAGAGGAGGCTGGTACAGTAGTCCAGGTGTGGAGTGGAGTTACATAAGCAGAGGACACAGAGAGGAGATGGCATCAGGGGACATAACTGAGGCAGAGTTGCTGTGGCTCGGTGGCTGTCATAGTTGGGGTTCCCCAGAAGCCTACCCAAGACAAGGATTCAAGCATAATTGCTTTATTTGGGAACAGGCAGCACAGTGTGGGGGTGGGGGGTGAAGGCAGGGAAAGAAGGCAGCCAGTGAAGGGAGCACTCTGAAGCAAGGGACCACTGTGGGTAACTGGAACTCAGTCCCACTGGGTCCTGGAGAGCCCACTCCTCGGTTGTCCCACCCAAGGCAGGAAGAGCCGGGGTATTAATACACTGAATCCCCAGTGGTCAGTGGTTGAGAGCTGCAGCTTGAAGGCACAGAGGGGCCCGGACTTGTTAATTCTCTGGCAGTTTCCTGCCAGACACACATGAGCAGAGCAGGCTCAAGCTGCTAGAGAAGCCCCCGTCCCCTGCTACACACACACACACGCACGCACGCACACACAGTCCAGCAAGGATGCAGGTGCTGACAGTTTTAAAGTCAGCCTGTTGAGCACCACAATGATAAGACGTCAGGAGATGGGGCGGGACACCCACAGCCACTGCTGTGGTGACCAGCTAGACATGAGGTCACTATCAGGCTTTTGTTGAAAGACAGAAATCCAACTCAGACTTAAGCAAAAAGTCTCTTGACTCTCACACCTGGGACGTCAGGTGAGATCTTGATGAAGGACTCCAGGCTGACACTCAAAGACAGCAACCCTAACTGGAAGGAGGATGCCTCTTTCCCAAGAGTTCAGCCACAATCGCAGGGTCGACTCTCACTGGCTAGCAAGGATCCCGTTTCCATGTCTGGACCAATCAGCACTTAGGGATGCAGAGCTCTGATCGGCCAGGCCTGGGTCACAAGTCTACCTCTGGGATTCTAGCACAGGGCTGACTCCACCTAGACCGCAGGCACTGAGCATGAATCATTTTCCAGGCACAGTGGAAGCTGTTACTAAGGGAAAGACAAGGAAGGTCAGGAAAGGGAAGAATTCAAGGAGATGCCAAGGTGTCTATCTTGAGCCCCCACTGGGTGACACTGAAATATTTTACCGATGAGGGGTACTATGGGCCTTCCCAGAGCCCTGGAATGCACTGGCACTTAAGGTGAGGTGGGAGGACAGACAGGCAGAGCCCCAAAAATCAGAGACTATTTTAACAATGAGGATCCAGTCACAGGAAGAAAAAGAGTTGGGAGGTCACTTGTGGTCATTAAAGCTTCTAGCTGGTATCTAGAGGTCTCCCTGAGGCTGGCAGCCCGCACTCTTGTCTTCTTTAATCCCAGAAGCACTTCCAAGACAGGGACCTGTCTAACTCCTTCCCCTGCAAGCTAGGCAAGGGGCCTCATTGTCAAGACCGCCAGGCCTGGGGGCAGGGTTTGTCCCCCAGGGTACGAACATGTGCCAGCACTTCACAGTTCACTGAGCACTTTCCCTCCCCTCTGCCTCTCCCTCCTTTTGGCCCCACTTGGTAGATGCACAACCTAGGGCTCAGGGAGGTGGCTGTCAGCCCAGGTTCCCATGGTCCTTCTGGGCTGGCTCTGGATTCCTGGGGTCAGGAGTACCTGTGATGTGAAATTGAAGGCAGCTTCCCCCGGGAGGGCTGGAGAGGTGCCCTGGGCTAGGGGGACAGAGCAGAGCCTGCACTTCTGGGGCAGGACTCTGCAGCTGTCTTCTGCTCCTGGTGACCAGCCCTCTCCACCTCTGGTATTTCTAGGGAGTTGGGCCCCTGCCGAGCCAGCGAGCCAGTGGGCTGTATTTGCAAACTCTTCTGAGTTTGCGATATCATTGGCCTTACTTGAGTGGGCATCCAGGATGTATTACTGCACACATGATTCTCCAGCTATAGAACCAAGGAGGCTGGCCCCTGAGCCCAGGGACACCGCAGCCCTGAGTGGGTGCAAGGAGGCCAAGAAAAGGCCAGGAGAAAGAGGGATATGGGGGTGGTTTTGCATTTGCCTGAAATTGTCCTAAAAAAGACGTTTGCCCAGAGGGAGCTGCTGCTGGCTGGAGCAGAGGGAGATACTTGACTGTCGGGGACAATGGGTGGGAGTGGCTAAGGTCTGAATGACCTATTTCACCTTGGCTAGAACTGCCTCTCCTGGCCTCACTTTCCCTGTCTGTGAAATGGAGATAGCAATCCCCCACCTCATGTGGCTACTGTAATGAAGCTAAAGATGTAAGACTTCCTCTGAGGGCGGGGGATAAAGTCTCCGACAAGTTGTTTGGTGTAAGTGGAGATGCTTCCGAGGTGGGCTGTTCAGCCCCAAGGACCATCACTAAAGTGCTCTGGACTCCAGGAGTGGGGTCCGTCAGGCTCCTGGAGGCAAGGGGAGGCTCCGGCAGAGAAGGGGGGAGAGCTCGAGCTGATGACTCCTCAGAAGTCCCCAGGGCTTAGGAAAGGGGCACCGCTGGTCATGAGAACAGCTAGGTCCAAGGAAGTAATTCTTGGATCCCTGAGGGTCTTGGGGCCAGCAAGCTCAGGGTGACAGTGGCAAGTGCTGACCTCCCCTCCATGGTACAGATGGGAAGACTGAGGCCCAGAAAGGAAAGGAACTTGCCTAAGTTTGAGACTGGCATTTCCAGGATGGTCCTGGTTGGAAGACCCAACTAGTCCAAGTGCCCCATTTTACTCAGTGGCGAAACCGAGGCATGCCGACCACTCCCGAGGCTTTGCCCCGTCACCCCGTCCTGAGGATGTGCTTCTGCTGTCAGCGTGCTGAGGACTCTCTTCCAGGCAGGGTGTCATCGACATCCCCGCTGGAAATTAAGGGCTGATGGGTTTGTTGGTCTCTCTGATGTCCACAGCCCCCAGCTTCTAGCCCAGGGGTCACACTCAATAGACTTTTATTGAGGTCAGAGCAGGTTTTTACAGAGGATTTACATTAGATGTAAGGATTCTTCTACTAAAATAGTTGGACAGAACTGTCCTCAGATCTGGGTAAGAGGGGCCCTGGCCCCAGGCCCCACTCTTTAGAAAGCCTCTCTTAGAAGTTCCCATTGTGGCTCGGTGGGTTAAGAACCCAACACAGTGTCTGTGAGGATGCTGGTTCGATCCCTGGCCTTGCTCAGTGGGTTAAGGACCTGGCGTTGCCATGAGCTGTGCTGTAGGTTGCAGGTCCAGCTTGGATCCTGCATTGCTGTGGCTGTGATGTAAGCCGGCAGCTGCAGCTCCATTTCAACTCCTTGCCTGGGAACTTCCATACATCGCAGGTGCGGCCCTAAAAAAGAAGAAAAGAAAACAAGAAGGCCTCTCTGGCCCTTTTTCAACCATGTTCTTCCCAATGAAGCAAGGAATGTTCAGGGGCCAAGGGAACAAGTCCACCCAGAGCCTGCATCCCCCCTTTCAACCACTCTCTGGATACTGGCAGATCCCAGCCTGGAGTCCCCGCCCCAGAGACTTCAGGCCTGCTTCCAGGACCAGCATGGGTCTTCCCCTGGGTGGCCTGCACTGCCAGTGGGACAAGTCTGGGCCTGAGAAGTGGCTGGTTGAGGGCATGCGGAGTGATCTGGGGGTGCATGCACGTGTGGGGCTCCTCAGGACAGGGGACAGGCTCAGAGCTGAAAAGAAAGTGGAGGACAGGCGGCTCCCCCCGACCACATGCCACCGTGCAATTCAGAGGAGACCAAGAAGTCTGAGTTTAGGGGAGTTCCCGTCGTGGCTTGGCAGTTAACAAACCTGACTAGCATCCATGAGGACACGTGTTTCGTCCCTGGCCTCGTTCAGTGGGTTAAGGATCCGGCGTTTCCGTGAGCTGTGGTGTAGGTCACAGACGTGGCTCGGATCCCGCGTTGCCTTGGCTATGACATAGACTGACGGCTACAGCTCTGATTGGACCCCTAGCCTGGGGACCTCCATACACTGTGGGTGCAGGCCTCAAAAGACAAAAAGACAAAAAAATTTAAAAAGTCTGAGTTTGAACCCCAGCTCTCCAGGTTATCTATTGTGAAAATATATTCATCAAGGTAGGAGAGTAGAACGAATTTTGTTTAATAGTTTGCTAGCCTGAGATGTAGCCTTTATTTATATATATGGCATGTGTGTCTCCATTTATACTTTTTTTGGCCACGCCCACAGCATGCAGAAGTTCCTGGAGCAAGCCTGAACCACAGCAGTCACCTGAGCCACAGCTGTGACAATGCCTTAATCCGCTAGGCCAAGAGGGAACTCCTTCCATTTGTACTCCCGACTCTGCCTCAAAATGTTGAGCAGGCCAGGAGTCTTCAGAAATCCTCCCAACCTTTGGAATTCCCATTGTGGCTCAGTGGGTTAAGAACCCAACTTAGTATCCATGAGGAGGCAGGTTCAATCCCTGGCCTCACTCAGTGGATTATGGCTCTGGAGTTGCTGCAAGCTGCATAGATCACAAATGCAGCTCAGATTTGGCATTGCTGTGGCTATGGCCTAGGCTGGCCACTGCAGCTCTGATTCAACCCCTAGCCCTGGAACTTCTGCATGCCACAGGTGTGGCCCCAGCAAGGAAAAGAAAAAAAATCCTCCCAACCTTGAGATCTGTAGGGGTCTGGCTGACTTTCCTGGCATCCTGTCCTCTTCAAATCCAACTAATCCCTGTCTGTCTTCTCTCCCCAGGTTAGCTGCTGCCTGGGAGAGGTGGCCTGGGAGAGGTGACCTGGGCGCCCTGCTAGGGCGACGGCCCTTGCCCCAAGGGCCGGGATCATGAAAGGCCTCGGTGACAGCCGCCCCCGCCACCTCTCCGACAGCCTGGACCCACCACACGAGCCCCTGTTTGCAGGGCCTGACCGCAACCCCTACCTGCTATCGCCCACGGAGGCCTTTGCCCGTGAGGCTCGCTTCCCTGGGCAGAATGCTCTGCCGGGGGACGGTCTCTTCCCGCTCAACAATCAGCTGCCACCTCCAAGCAGCACCTTCCCCCGCATCCACTACAACTCCCACTTCGAGGTGCCAGAGGAGAGCCCCTTCCCCAGCCATGCTCAGGCCACCAAGATCAACCGGCTGCCTGCCAACCTCCTGGACCAGTTTGAGAAGCAGCTGCCCATCCACCGTGATGGCTTCAGCACACTCCAGTTCCCCCGCGGAGAGGCCAAGGCCCGCGGCGAGAGTCCTGGACGAATCCGCCATCTGGTCCACTCAGTCCAGCGGCTCTTCTTCACCAAGGCACCCTCCCTGGAGGGCACAGCAGGCAAGGTTGGCGGCAATGGCGGCAAGAAAGGTGGCATGGAGGACGGCAAGGGTCGGAGGGCCAAGAGCAAGGAGCGGGCCAAGGCTGGAGAGCCCAAGCGGCGCAGCCGCTCCAACATCTCGGGCTGGTGGAGCTCCGATGACAACTTGGATGGTGAGGGCGGTGCCTTCCGCAGCAGCGGCCCAGCCTCTGGACTGATGACGCTCGGCCGCCAGGCGGAGCGTAGCCAGCCACGATACTTCATGCACGCCTATAACACCATCAGTGGGCACATGCTCAAAGCTGCCAAGAACACCACCACCGAGCTGACCGCCCCGCCGCCCCCGCCTGCACCGCCAGCCACCTGCCCTAGCCTTGGCGCGGGCACTGACACCAACTATGTTAAGCGGGGCTCCTGGTCCACTCTGACCCTCAGCCACGCCCACGAGGTCTGCCAGAAGACCTCAGCCACCTTGGATAAGAGCCTGCTAAAGTCCAAATCCTGCCACCAAGGTCTAGCCTACCATTACTTGCAGGTGGGTCCCTGCCAGGGTCAGGGTAGGGTGAGAGGTTGTGGGGAAGGTACTAGTTTTGAGGCCCAGTTGTACCACAGATTGACTTGGAAAGTGGTTTCACTCAGGCCTCTATTTACTTACCTATGAAATGGGTGACTGGTGGTATCTGCTAATAAGAAGATACCTTCCACTGGTCATGCTCTTGGCAGACATTGATTAGGACCCATCTGAGACCAGCCCTGAGCTGGAACTAAAACGCCCCTACCCTTTAGAAGAAAAATCTGGAAGTTGTTCTGTCTGTCCCCTCCTAGAACCAATTGCATAGCCTTCTGCTTGCCAGCCTCCTGCTTAGTACTCCCACCAGACTGGGGGCTCCTTGAGGACAGAGACCATATCTAATGTAATTCTGTGTCCCCAAGGCCCAAAACAGGGTCTGTCATGGAGGAAGCGCTCAAGAAACGTTCGAGGAGAGAGGGGTAAATGAACAGAGGGACCCTTATATGAACAGAGCAAGAAATAAATAAGACATGGCCCCAAATATCAGGATGCTGGGAGAGAAAGAGACTGAACAGGCGGTCCTGTCCGTCTGAGAAGAATGTGATGAAGATGAGCACGGGGACTGCAGGAGCCCAGAGGCCTTAACCCCTTCGGAGGGACTAGCCTTTTTCTTTCAAACACTGATGTTTATTGAGGCACTTATTATGCACCAATGCCACACTCCTGGAGAGTGGCAGAAAGCTCAGAGCCATCTCTGCTGCTACACCCCCCATCGAGGGCAGGTTGAGTGGCTGTGAAGTAGGTGGCTCCCAGGGGCAGAGCCCAGGCTGTGGGTGGAAGTTGCAGGAAGTAGATTTCAGTTTGTGTGCAGACGGCTGCTTCGGGAGGTAGCGAGTACCTCATCCTGGAGGGTATGTCAGCACAGGCCTGGCCAGCCTTTGGGAACACAGAAGATGCATTTTGAACTGGATAAACATCAGAGTCTGACAGAGCCTTAAGTTCTTGTCGTTCTATATAAAATTCCAAAGACCATGAGATTATGGGGGGAAAGGCTTTTTTTTTTTTTATAGGAAGGAAATGAAATCTAGGCAGTATTTTATTTATTTATTATATGAATATAGTCGATTTACAGTGTTGTGTCAATTGCTGCTGTACAATAGCCCAGGGAACTCTATCTGATCACTTGTGATGGAACGTGATGGAGGATAATGTAAAAAAAGAGTGTGTGTGTGTATATATATATATATATTACTGGTTCATTTTGCCATGCTGCAGAAATTGAAAGAAAGTTGTAAATCAAATATAGTAAAAAAAGTTTTTTAAAAATTCTGCTGTACAGCATAGTGACCCAGCCATACATATATATATATATATATATATATATATATACACACACATACACATTCTTTTTCTCATATTATCTTCCATCATGATCTATCCCAAGAGACTGAATGTAGCTCCCTGTGCTGTACAGTAAGACCTCACTGCTTATCCATTCTAGGTAGTATTTTTTATATTTAAGTCTTTTGTGGCTCTCAGTCTATTTCCTTAGTTTAGAAACATCAGGGTGGTTTGATATGGTTTGGTCAATCATGTGAAAATGCCTCAGAAGCACCGCAAAAGGGTTACCCTACAAGCCCTGAGGTTGTGCTGCCTGCTTGTTCAACAGGAGGTAGGTAGGTGGGAGCTGGGAAAGCAACAGGTGTTCCCAAGGGACAGGTAGAGGTAGGAAGGATGGACTAGCAATGGTTTGGAGTAGAATGTGCAGGCCCTGGTGACTGGATGGGCAGTCCGCTGGGGAGGGGCATGTTAAGGGGAAGACTGCAGGGGGTGGGGATGGGGTGCTGGGATGAGAGTCCCAGGCAAGGACCCTCCCTCAGCCAAGAATCAGCTGCTGGCAATGAGGGAACTGAAAGAACGTGGTCTCTGTGCAGGCGCAGGGATTTAGGGAGTGTGCATTTGTGGGCGTGGTGAAGAATGGGTGTGCAGTGTATACTGAGAAGCATATGCCTGGGTGTCCATGGTGATGTATAGTAAGGGTGTGTGCTCTGTATGGGTTGAGGGAGGATGTGATGAGTCGGGGACAAGTTGAGATGTGTCCACAGTGCCGGGGTGGCTCGTGTGTCCCTGAGGAGGTGTGCCTGCTCTGTGTTCATGTTGTGTACTGGTTGAGGGCTGTGCGATGATGCAGTGGCTGGGGTGTGTCCTCGGGGAGAGGGGTGTGGGGGGAAGGGGATGCTTGCTCTCTGAGATGCGTGTACCTGGCATGGCGTGTTCACTCTGTGCTTGGGTTGAGGTACGTATGAGTGACAAGATGTGCAAACTCTCTCATGAGGTGAACCTCCACTGTGTGCACATGTTGGTGGGTATCAGGTGAACAAGGGTGTGGACTGTGTGTGCTGCCTGGAGCAGCTGGCGGAGCCTGGCCTCAGAAGGGCAGGGGAGGGCCACTCAGTTGGTTTCTGCCACTGTAACCACTGGGGACCAGGGCTGCCCTCACAGCTGTGACTTCACTTGCCCTTATCAGAACCCCCTTCTACAGGTGAAGTCCCTAGGGTTCAGATGGGCCCTTTTCCCAACTCATGGCGTGGCTCCCTGACCTCGGAAAGCCCCTCTGCTCTCTGTACCTCAGTTCACCCACCTATGGGATGGGGAACATTGGCCCTTAAGACCTACTGATGTACTAGGGTTCTCTGACTCATCCTCCCCCACCATCCTCGGGTCTGGGGGCCTGCTATTCTCATCTGTGCAAGTGGGACAGTGAGCCATCTGCCTAGATGGGGGAAGTGATGGGAACACAGTGGGTCTCAGAAGGGTAGCTGCAGTGGAAGCCGTTGTGATCGCTCCGTCTGGGCGGGTTTGCTGGGGCACACGCCGCGTGGGGTGCATTGGAGAAATCTGAGGTTGGAGAAGGCCAGAGACTTGCTTAAGGCCACCTAGTGAAGCTGCTGCAGAGCCGGCTCTGGAACCCAGGTATCCTTGCCAGCCCCGGCTCTGCCTTGCTTGTGGGTGCCTTCAGTGGCAGCACGGAAGGCCAAATTCTCCAAGGTGGAGAGTGAGAGAGCGTTGAGGTCCTGGAGATGGGGGTTCTAGCCTTCAGCTCGCTCCCCTGGTGATGAATCCGAGGCTGGGTGGCCGGCGGCGCGCTGGGGGTGTGTGCTGCCCCCGTCAGGGCACCTTCACTGAGGGCTGCCCGCCCATCCCCAGGTGCCCGGCGGCGGCGGTGAGTGGAGCACCGCGCTACTGTCCCCGCGCGAGGCGGACGCCACGGCCGAGGGCCCCATCCCGTGCCGGCGAATGCGCAGCGGCAGCTATATCAAGGCCATGGGCGACGAGGACAGTGACGAGTCCGGCGGCAGCCCCAAGCCCTCCCCCAAGACGGCGGCGCGGCGCCAGAGCTATCTGAGGGCCACGCAGCAATCGCTGAGTGAGCAGAGCAACCCCCGAAGGTGAGCGCGGCCCCGCCCCCCTAGAGTCACGCCCACAGACCAGCCCTGCCTCCGGAAGCTCCGCCCCTGGGAGATCCTCTCCGAAGTCCAAATTAGTGCTCACCAGTGAGTCCTGCCCCCTGGGAGCCCCTCACCAGAAGCCCTGGCCACTTGAAAGTTCAGCTCCCTAAGTAGGGGACGCCCTTAAAGTGGGCCCGCCCCTGTGTGGACCACCCCCTCACCGAGTGGGCCACGCCCCGTGTGGACCGCGCCCCCAGGCTTACCCTGATGGAGCATGAGCCCTCTTCTCTGGGAAATCCTTTTAGCACACTTACAACCCAGGCTCACAGGAACAAGCAAGCCCCTGACAGGTATGCCCCGCTGCTAGGAATCTCGTCTTCCTCTCCAGCCCTCCAGCCTCAGTTTCAGGTGAACCTGTGCCCGCAATGATCCAGACCCCCTAGGTGAACCCTCGTTCTGGTTAGCCCCTTTCCTGAGATTTTCATCCTTAGGTCAGCCCCTGCTCTTTGATGAATTGACTCTGGAGAGCCCTCCTTTTGGTAAACCACCCCGTAAGCCCCCACAGCTAAGTCCTGACCACAGGTGAGCCTTATCCTTTGGTAAACCATTAGAGGAGCCTTTCTAGAGTGACTGGCCCACAGGAGCCACATCACCAGGTGACTTCCACTCCCACAGGGGAACTGCCCCAGGGGACCCTCTTCTTCAGGTTAGGAGGACCCTGCCCTTAGTGAGCCCACCTCCTGTGCCAGCACCGCCAGGCTAGAGCCCCCTCTGTGAGTGTCCCTGTAGTCGATCTCTGAGTTGAGCTCCAAGATTGGGGATGAGGGCGGAACCAGAAGTCAAAGGGAGAGAGACCAGCCTTCACCTGTCCCATCACCCTGCCTGGAATTCCACCAACGGAGCCCCATCCTGTTGCTTTAAGGTTTGGAAAAGTTAGCTAAAGTGTGAAAAATGAAATGCAAGCAACACAGAAAGCAGCAATTGAGGTGTTGGAGAGAGAAGTGGGCCTTTCACATGAAGAAGTCCCTGTGGGGATTAGAACAGAAAAGAATGAGTCCAAAACAAAAGTTGGTACAGGGGATTCAGAATCCACTGAGGAAGACAAACAAAAGCAAGTCAGAAACAAACAGGACTTGGAAGTGTTAAAGGAAACAAGCTTAGTCCTACTTCTTCAACTCCTGGAGGTCAGACCCAAGGCTTCATGGAGGAGGTAGCCTGGGAGGACGGCAATAGAGGGAAGGAAACAGGGTGGGTGTCAGCAGCACCGCGGCATGGAGGGGCAGTGCACTTGGAGAAGCCATTAGTCTCACTGGTTGGGACACAAGGCCTTCTTGTGGGAATTCAGGACACCACTGGCCATTCCTAGGTCTCACCCTCTCTGAGCCTCAGTTTCCCTGTCCTTAAGTGAAGGGAGCTGAACTGGCTGATCTCTAATACCTCTTCTAGTTTTGAGATTCTGTAATTCTATGAAAGACTAGCAGAGAGTTCAAGTTGTGGCTCAGTGATAATGAACCTGATTAGTAGCCATGAGAATGCAGTTTTAATTCCTGGCCACACTCAGTGGATTAAGGATCCGGCATTGCCATGAGCTGCAGTTTAGGTCACAGATGTGGCTCAGATCCCATGTTGCTGTGGCTATGGTGTAGGCCAGCAGATGCAGCTCCAATTCGATCCCTAGCCTGGGAACTTCCGTATGACGTGGGTGTGGTCCTTTAAAAACCGCCTCCCCCCCCAAAAAAAAAAAGTAGTAGGCACAAGCCTTCAATGAAAGGGATTGATAAACAGTACAGGCATACCTCAGACTACTGGCAATAATGCAGATATTGCAATAAAGTGAGTCACACAAATTTTTCTTTGTTTCCCAGTGCATATAAAAGTTGTGCTGGAGTTCCTATTGTGGCTCCGCAGTAAAGAACCAGACAGTCTCCATGAGGATGTGGGTTCAACCCCTGTCCTCGCTCTGTGGGTCAAGGATCCAGCATTGCTGCAAGCTGCGGCACAGATCACAGATGTAGCTCAGATCCCGCATTGCTGTGGCTGTGGTGTAGGCCTCAGCTGCAGCTCTGATTAAACCCCTAGCCTGGGAACTTGCATAAGCCATAGGTGGGGTGGTTAAAAAAAAAATTATGTTCACACTGTTAAGTGTACAATAGCATTATCCTTTTTTTTTTTAAAAAAAGGACAAACAATTTTATTGGTGTTCCCTGGTGTCTCATCAGTTTAAGGATCCAGCATTGTCACTGCTGTGGCTAGGATCACTGCTGTGGCACAGGTTCAGTCTGTGGCTCAGAAATTTCTGCATGCCGTAGGTGCAGCCAAATAAGTAAATAAATAAATAATTTAAAGTAAAAAAATGCTTTGTTACTGAAAAATGTTAACTATCATCTGACAGCGCAGGGTTGCCACAGAACTTCAATTTGTAACAAAAAACCCAGTATCTGTAGAGCACAATAAAGCAAAGCGTGAGAAAACCAGGTCTGCCTGTAGTAGCAGTAGTGGCACCATTTGTTAGAACTTGCTGCAATCTGGGTTCCATGCCTGCCCCAGTGCCCTTTAATATGCATCTCTGAGGCCTTCTCACAGCTCTAGCAGGCAGGCACAGTGACATCCCCATTTTACAGATAAGGAAACTGAGACTTAAGGGGTGATGCCTTGCCCAGAGCCACCCAGCAAGGAAGCTGGATTCCAGTCCAAGTTTGTCCATGTCAAGAGCCTGAACTGGGAGTTCCCATTGTGATGAGCAGAAATGAATCTGACTAGTATCCATGAGGACGAGAGTTCGACCCCTGGCCTCACTCAGTGGGTCAGGGATCCAGCTTTGCCGTGAGCTGTGGTGTAGGTCACAGATACAGCTTGGATCCCTTTTTGCTGTTGCTATGACTGTGGCTGTGTGGCTTAGGATGGCAGGTATAGCTCTGATTCGACACCTGGCCTGGGAACCTCCATATGCCACAGGTGGGTCCCTAAAAAAAGTGAGAAAAAAAGAAAAAGAGCCTGAACTATTGGCTGTTTGGACCTTATTTCCAGAGCCTTGGTGAGGGGTTCCCAGGCAGATGTGAGAAAGATGGAAGAGCCAGGGCTATGGGGAGAAGTTGTGTGTTTTCAGGGGCCTGATAGAAGCCCCCTGAACCTTGTATCAAAACTATTGACCTTTGGGTATCCCTGACTGGAGGTCAAGGTTAGGGTCCTTGACCCACCTCCTCTCTCCAGCCCCTGGAATTGCCCCGGGCCTGCAGGGGAGGGGGCTGTAGAATTGAGTTGGTGTGGATCACCTCAGGTTTGAAACAGTCAAAAGCAGGCTTGTGCTGCCACCTTGAGGCTGCAGCGGGCATGACAGATGAGGGCTGCCTGCACCCTCTAGACTCACAATGCTGGAAAAAAGCTGTAAACTATCCCTTTACTCATTAACCCCCGTAATCCCTGAGCTGGCAGTGATTTCCATTTTTCCCTCTACCACTGGATGACTCTGGCCAGTTCTTCCACCTCTGAGCTTCAGTTTCCCGGGCTGAACAGTGGGTGGGCTGAGCCCTGTCTGCCTCTCACCCCCACCAGGAGTCTGGACCGCCTGGATTCAGTGGACATGCTGCTGCCCTCCAAGTGTCCGAGCTGGGAGGAGGACTACAACCCGGTCAGCGACAGCCTCAACGACTCCAGCTGCATCAGCCAGGTGAGGGTGGCAGTCCGCTGAAGGTCAGTGGGCTTGGGAGAGCCCTGACTCCCACCCAGGACAGCAGACGTTCAGGCCCAGCCTCTGTGGAGTGGTCCCTGAGTATCTGCCCTGTGTTCTGTTTGGTCTTCGTTCCTGAAGCTGCCTGTGTGTGTCTCTTCCCCACTGACTGTCCTGTGGCTGCCCTGTGACTGTCCTGAGCAGTCACAGGGCCTGACATTGACGGCCTAAGCTGCCGGCCCAGAGGGAGGGGTCGCTCCTCTGCTATAGATCCAGGAGCCCTGAGGACAGGGCACTGGACGCCTGGGTTTGAGTCCCAGTCTTGTCACTGACAGTGTGAACCCAGGACAAATCACCCCCTCCCTGAGCCGCAGTCTCCTGATTTACCAACCTGTTTCAAAGGGTTGTGAGGAATCAATAAGATAATGAAGATAATGTGCCCAGCATAGGGCCACTACCTTTATGGATACGGTCATCTTGCTGTGTGACTTCTGGCAAGTTGCTTCTCCTCTCTGAACCTCCAGGTCCCACCTGCTCAGGGGGTAGTTGTATTTCTAGGACCCAGGCAGCTCTGCCACTACCAGCGGTAAGCACCGATGCTGCACTCTTAGTTTGTTCAACCATCAGCTCCGTGATCCCTCACAGCCACCGCCAGAGGGGGCTGTAGCATCCATATCCCCATTTCACAGATGAGAAAACTGAGGTCCAGATAGGTGGGGTTGCGTAGCTAGGAGAAGGCAAAGCCGGGCAGAGATCTAGGGCTGTCAGACCCAGACCTGGACCTCAACCCCTACCAGACTATGCACAGTACTTTACAGTTTGCGAAGGGACAACCAGCCAAGGCTTGAGGGTTTCCCTCAAGGGTGTGGATGGGGGGACAAGGCCCAGAGAGGGTGGGAACCTGCCAATAGTGGCACAGAGAGGCAGTGGAGGCAGCTAGGTGCATAGCCAGCCTCCTCTCTGGGCAGTAACAGGCCCCAGGACCCACTGTGTGCAGCCCATTGCCCGGGCCAATGGACGGCTTAAGGCCGGAAGGCTTCTGAATCCCAGCTCCTCATCACTCCATTACTTTGGGTCTGGCCAAGCCCTTCCCGGCCCCCCACCGTCGGCACTGCCCATTCCCATGCTCCAAGGAGACCGACCACAGATGTGGGAGAGGTAAAGTCCCCCAGTGGGGGGCCCTCTGCCCCTGCCAGCCTCATCCAGGCCCCGCCATGTCCCAACCTGAACGGTTGTCCTGGCCTCCGTGCCTGCCACCCCCAATCTCTTCCCCGTGGCCAGACAGAGCTTGTAAAAGACAGGAGGTAGATCATGCCACACCCCTGCTCCTCCCGTGGCCGTGGCCGCCACCTCACCCTGGTGGAGGCCAAGTCCTGAGGCCCTGCTTCTCCCTCAGCCCTGCTCTCCGGCCCGCTGTCGCCCACCCTGCTCCAGCACACTGGCCGCCTCCTGCTCTTCACACACCTGCCGCAGGCTCCCTGCTTCCTCCTCCCTCTCCCAAGTGCACACTTCTCTCAGACTTTTGCAGAACTGGTCCTTCTCTGCGTTTCAGGTCTTGGCTCAAATGTCACCTCAGAGGGGCTTGTCCTGTCAGTCGCCTCAGGGGTCCCCAGGGTTCCGTTCCCTTACCCTGCTTAATTTTCTTGACATACTTACCACTATCTGAAATTATATTTGTTTGCATTTTTTTAGGGCTGTACCCATGGCCTATGGAGGTTCCCAGGCTTGGGATCGAATCAGAGCTATAACTGCCAGCCTACACCACAGCCACAGAAACACCAGATCCGAGCCGTGTCTGTGACCTACACTGCAGCTCATGGCAATGGCGGATCCGTAACCTACTGAGCAGGGCCAGGGATAGAACCAGCATCCTCATGGATACTAGTAGGGTTCGTTTCCTCTGCGCCACAATGGGAACGCCGTTTGCTTATTTACTTAATGTCTGCCTCACTCTGAAGACTGGGAGCTCCCTGAGGGGGGAGGGGGAGGGACCTTGCTGCCTTGTCCCCACAGCGTCCCCAGCACGTGGCACAGGGCACGCAGGTGTTTGCTGAAAGGACCGCTTCCTTTCCTCCCTGTCCCTCTCATCCTGCCTGTTCTCTCATCCCTCAGTCTTCCTGTCTGTCTGCATCTGCCTCCCTCTGTTTTTCTCTCCCCTCATTCACATGTTTCTCTGCTTCTCTCTAGTGTGTCTCATCTCCATGTTTCTCGCTGGGTCTGTCTGTCTCTCTCACATACACCATCTCCATCCCCCGCCCGGCCCTGGCACCTGGAACTCTCTTGTCCTTGGGCTACACAAAAAGGTACATGGAATCAGCCAGGCTGGGGAGCCCAGCGGGTCTCTCCCCCGACCCCTGCCCAGCCCCAGCTCTCTCCTAGCCCAGGGTCCCCTGAACCCAATCCTCACCCCCCTGAAGTTTGAGTGACCCCGAGCCACGTATGTGGCTCTAGAGTCAGAGATGTCTAGTTCCCTGTGTCTCTCTGAGGCCTCGACTCCTGCCGGATGAAGCCCCACCACCACCACCACCAGGCACTGGCCTGTGTAGGCCCTGACCAGGGAGGAGAAGCCTCTGGGCTCTGTCCCTAACCTGTATATCCTGGGGGGCCGCCTGCCCAGGTGAGAGGCAGCAGATGGGGCATCCATGGTCCCAGAAGCCAGCTCAAGAAAAAGACCGGTGAGCAGGAGGTTACAGGTCCTCAGCAACACCCAGCCCCAGACGGAGTGACCCTCTCACTCCTGGAGGAAGCCAAGACCTCCCAGCACCTGGGCCTCGGCCAGTCTGGAGAGGAGGTTAGACTAGTCGTACCCAAGTTCTCTTACAGCCAGGCCTGAATGCCCCCCCTCCAGCCCCCAGTCTTGGTCTCCCGTAACCCTGCCCGTCTCTCTCCTGCAGATGTTTGGACAGGCCTCCCTGATCCCCCAGTTTTTTGGCCACGAGCAGCAGGTCAGTATGTTTGCCATTCTCTCGTCCCCCAGTCCCAGAGTCTGGGTCTGGGTGTCTCAGGCCTGATGCCCGAGTGGTCCTGGCCCCTGGCCCGGGCAGAAGCCAGCAGGTGGAGGAAAGCCATGTCCAGGGATGATAGAGTCAGGGCTCGCATTGGTGCCCTGACCTTCCACTCCCTGACTTTCCACTCCCTGCCACTTCAGTAATCTGTGCCTCAGTTTCCTCTTCTCAGAAATGGGAAAGAATGGCCTAGATTCCACGGACAGGGCAAGAGGTAACCCCAGGATGAGGGAAGGTGTACGCTGAGAGTTTCTAGCTCCCTCCTTCCTCTCCTCCGCCAAAGCCTGGGAAAGGCCTAGGGAGACTGTTCCATTTGGACAGATCAGGGGCTGGGGTATTGGCCTCAGTTCCCAGGTCCCCTGACTTTTCTCCTTTCTTGGGCTCCAACAAGACCTTTAAGGATGTTTGGGTGCTGGAATCAATGCGGAGACTTCAGGTTTACAAAAGTTGGAGAAGACGATGCCGGTCCTGGCACTGCCTGCCTCTCCTAGGGGTGCCCCCTCCCACACACACCCATCCTGTCCCCGGAAGTGGCCTCTCCTCCCCGCCAGGCCCCAGCCTTGAGGCCAGAAAGAGAAGCAGAGAAGGGACTCTGAGTTCAAGTCCTTATTGTCGTCAGGAGTGGGCAAGGGATTTGTCCAAGGCCACACAGCCTACAGGACAAAGCCAGGACTGGCCCCACGTCTCCTGAGTCCAGCCATGGATGCCTCATGCGCTTCCCCCCTCAGTGTCATAGCTTCTCCCGAGCACATTGTTGCAGAAGGTCCTCGGGGAGCCCGCAGTCAGCCCGGTGACCTCGTCCTTCCTTCAACAGCCTCATGATAAAGGTGCGATGCGTTCACCTATAAAACTCCCAGGGCAGTTTGCTACACACAATAGGTCCTCAGTGTCGCACATACCAACAGCGCTGACCGGCTGGCCTCTCCCCAAGAGCTTGGGAGCATCTTAACTAACACAGACAAATCCTTACACTCGCCCCATAGAGCTGCCTGTAATGACAGGTACAGCTTATCAGGTGCTTACTTTCCTGGACACTACTTGAAGCAGTGATATGAATGAGCTCATTTAATCTTGACCACAGTCCTGTGAAATCTGGTCTCTAAGGAGCCCCCATTTTATAAATGGGGAAACTGAGGCACAGAGCAGTTAAGAGATTTGCCCACACTCATATTGTGAAACAAATGATGGACCCAGGAATGAAACTCTGGCAGTCTAGCCCCAGAGCTGGACCATTACTGTGTCATCCCAAAGCAAGACCCCATCACCCTCTACAATCACAGGAGCCTCTCAGTATACCTCAGGTTGCAGCTTTGGAAGATAAACACCTCTCTTTAATATCCCTTCCAGGTGAATTTTGGGTATGTTACATGGCCTACATTTTATTTTATTTTTTGTCTTTTTAGGGCTGCACCTATGGCATATGGAAGTTCCCAGGCTAGGGGTCAAATCAGAGCTGCAGCTGCCAGCCTACACCACAGCCACGGCAATGCCAGATCTGAGCTGCATCTGCGACCTGCACTGTAGCTTGAGGCAACACTGGATCCTCAACCCATTGAGCAAGGCCAGGGATCAAACCCACATCCTCATGGATACAAGTCAGGTTCATTTCCACTGAGCCACAATAGGGCCTACATTTTAATTCATCAGAGGTATCTGATGGAACTTTCCGCGATGATGGAAATGTTCTATAATCCATGCTGTCCAATAAGGTGGCATGAGCAAGTGAAATAGACTAAAGGACTGAATTTTTAAAAACTTTTTAATTAATTTAAACAGAAATAGCCATGCATGGTTAGTTGCTATCATGTTGGACAAATTTAAACCTTTCCGAACATACGCTCCAAGTTGGGTGACGATCCATGTAGTCATGTATGTGGTGCAGTGCCAGGCGAGTACACAGCATTCCATTTCATTCAGATGAGGAGACACTGATCCAGAGGACTGTGCTGGCCTGCGATCACCCAGGGGTCACACAGGACAGGGAAGGCCCCAGGCCCAGCTTTATCTTTTCTTCCACATGGTTCTTGGTTAACTTTTGCCCCCTCCCCTCTAGCCCAAGTACCTCCCAGGACCCCCACTCACTGTCCATCTTTGACAGGCTGATGCCTCAGCTTATACTGTGTGATCCAACACAGCCTAAGACATGGGTCAGACAGACCCTTCCAGAACCCTTGGAGAGTGTACATGGTGAGGCCCCTCTATGCTCACGCCCAAAGCTGCAGATTTGTGGGATCTTGAATGGTCATCTCTAAAGGGACACTTAGGAGTTCCCATCATGGCTCAGTGGGTTAAGAACCTAACATAGGAGTTCCCGTAGTGGTGCAGCGGAAACGAATCCGATTAGGAAACATGAGGTCGAGGGTTCGATCCCTGGCCTTGCTCAGGGATCCAGTGTTGCCGTGAGCAGTGGTGTAAGTTGCAGACGCAATTCAGATCTGGTGTTGCTGTGGCTGTGGCATAGGCCGTCAGCTGTAGCTCCGATTAGACTCCTAGCCTGGGAACCTCCATATTCTGCGGGTGTGGCCCTAAGAAGACAAAAAGAAAAAAAAAACCTAGCATAGTATCTGTGAGGATGCTAGTTTGTTTGTTTTCCTATTTTTGGCCATTCCGCAGCATATGGAATTCCTAGGCCAGGGATCAAATCCCAGCCACAGTTACAACCTACACCACAACTGTGGCAGTGCTGGATCTTATAACCCACTGTGCCAGGCTGAAGATCAAACCTGCATCGCAGTGCTCCACAGACACTCCCAATCCCATTGCACCACAGCAGGAACTTCAAGGATGCGGGTTTGATCTCTGGCCTCCCTCAGCAGGTTAAGGATCCTGTGTTGCTGCAAGCTGTGGCATAGGTCACAGATGCAGCTCGGATCCCACCTTGCCAGGCTGTGGCTGTGGCTATGGCATAGGCCAGCAGCTGCAGCTCCAGTTCAACTACTAGCCCCAGAAACTTCCATATGTGGTAGTCGTGGCCTTAAAAAAAGAAAAAAAGAAAAGAAAAGAAGACACTTAGAAACCATCCAGATGAGCTTAAATTAGATGTAAGATGGCAAATAGCATATGGACCGCCATTCTCCATTCTGCCCATGGCAGACATCCCTAATCAATCCTCACTGCCACTACCCTTGTTCTAGTCTTACCTTCTGTCACTGGACTATTGCATCAGTTTCATCTCTGGCCTCTGCATCCATTCCAGAACCCCCTATCCAACATCCATTCTGTATACCAGGGCTAGATTAATCTTCCTTAAATATTCATTTAGAGTATTGATTCTGCCACTTCTTCACTGAGTATATGTGGCAAGCATCTTCCCCTCACTGGCCCTCAGTTTCTTTGCTTGTAATAATGCAGGAAATAGACCATAAGATGATAAATATCTAGCACCTCCCCATTCCAGCATTCAAGACAGACATTGTTAATTGATTATAGCCTTCTTTCTGGTTGAATTCAAAATCTATTAATTAATCCATCTGGACACGTAAGATATAACCTAGTTAATATCCTAGAAAGTATGTTTAGTATTTTCTACTCCATTGTAGAGATGGGAAAATTGAGGCTCAGAGAGGTGGAAGAGCATATATTTCTTAAGGGCTCCATCTGCCTATCTCTTGCCCTGAGTGAGATGGGGGCAGGAGGGTGAGCTAAATTGAGGCCCCACAGACTCTCCAGCCCCACAGCTGAGCCAACCACCAAGCACCCCAACCCTCCAGAATGGGCAGAGCTGGCCCCTGATGCCTGCCTTTGCCCGGACAGGTACGGGAGGCAGATCTGAGTGACCAGTACGAGGCAGCCTGCGAGTCGGCCTGCAGTGAGGCGGAGTCGGCTGCGGCGGAGGCTCTAGACTTGCCGCTGCCCAGCTACTTCCGCTCCCGCAGCCACAGCTACCTGCGCGCTATCCAGGCGGGCTGCTCTCAGGAAGAGGACAGTGTCTCCCTGCAGTCCCTTTCCCCACCGCCCAGCACCGGCAGCCTCAGCAATAGCCGCACGCTTCCGAGTGAGTACCGAGACGGGGCGCGGGGTTGGTTGGCTTGTTTTGCAAGGGAATCCCGGGGACCTCCGGGACCTGGAGGTGGGGAATGCTGGGAGAGACGCCATGGGTGGGCTCGCCAGGATTGGAAGGGTGGGCAGCAAAAGCAGGAGGATTGGGGGCTGAACTTCCCACCAGCTGGTGAACTGGCGCTCACGTGAGGGGGTCACAGAGAGAGGTGTCACCACTGGGGTTGGAGTTGGGGGTTGGAGAGTGCCAGAGCTTGTGGGATACTTGGTTGCTCCTGACTCCAGACCCTGCCTGGTGGGCCGCCCTCACTGAAATCACCTGTTTGAATTAGTTCAGGTGGGCAAACCTGTGGGGGGGACCCTTCGGGGAAGAGGATTGGATCTGTATTGAGCCGTCGCAAAGGGTGGTTTGCAGGTGTCTCTCATTATTCACAATCAGGGACAGTCTTTCCTTCCTGATACTTGTTCTAAGTCCTCTGAAGAAACCCAGGCAAGCTATGCGTCCCAGAGCAAGCTATGAACATCCAAGGCCAAGGAAAATCATAGCACAGTTTCTGGCTTAGTGGGGAGAGCTTTGATCTCACTCTGGCTAGCGAGTTTTCCTCCCTGAAGCTCAGTTTCCCCATCTGTAAATTGAGGCATAGGCTAGACCTCAGAGAGCTCTTGGGGTAGATGAAATAAAGCTGTGCCTGGGGCCGTTTAGGCAGGGCCTTGCACGTGGTAGGAGCTGACAAATGTAGCTCTTATTACTGGTTCTAGACTTGACACTGAGCCTCCTGACAATCAAAGGCATATGGGGTTGGATTATTGTAGAAAGAGACACATGTTCAAAAGCTCAGCTGGTGTTTGATGTGAGTAAATGAGCCTGAAACCCGTGAATGTTCTACAGACAGGAAACCAGCGAATTGACTGAATGAACTGGTTTTTGCAAGAGAGGAGCAAGAAACCACTTTGTTTCACCATCGCCTTTCAAACCCTGGGTGATACCTGGGCAGATCCCTGAGCTTTTCCAGTCTCCTTTAAACCTTAAGGAATAGCCTCATTTGGGGATGTTAAGAGTCTGGTCTCATTTCAGAATTTCAGTCTCATCCACCTCAGATCTGATGCACCGGCAGTGAGGGCCTGTCTGGGCGGGGAAGCCCACACTGGGGATCTGGACGTGGTGGTAGTGTCTTCTCTGTTCCTTGTACATCGGTGGCCATTTCTGGTCCCTCCAGTGGGAGGGGAAGGTCGCTAGTGCAGGTGTTGTCTGGCATCAGGAGTTCCTGTGTGACAGATGCCACGTGATGGTTCTTTCTCCTAGGTGGTGCTTTTGGAGTTTCTTCTATCCTGCAGGGCCCTCGTGGTGCCTTTCTTGGCATGAGCAATCCCCCGGTGTGTATACCTCCTCAGCGTCTCCGTCCAGTGGTCCCCCTCCTCCTGCTCGGTCTCTTTTTGCCAGGGCACCTGGCCATGCCAGGCAGGCATCTTGGGCAGAATTCTCTGGTGACGACTCCAGCCTTACTGTCTCCTTCAGCTCCCACTTACCCCATGTGAAAATGAGGCTTGTGCCTTGCAGAACTGACAGTATGGGCTGGTGTGCTACAGCCTTTCTTCTAGACACGCTATCATGGCTAACCCTGACAGCCTGTTTTAGACATCTTCAAGCAGGTGTTGAGGCCCAGGTTCTGTGGCCCCCAAATCCAGTAGGTTCCTGCCAGGCTCTCCCAGGCACTCCATTACAGTCCTGTAGGAGCCTCAGGTAAAAGATCAGATTCCCCACATCATCAGCCCAAGGAAAGTTCTATAAACATGAAGTGGGCCTGAAGGAACAGATAGCACCCCAGCAATTTTCTTCAAAGAAACCCTGACTTGCCAGTCTCCCCCAACCCCAATCACTCATGAATGGGCTGAGGATGGGTGAAGGGCTACATGTCTCAGAACTGTTTGGGTCCCTGTATTCGTCAGCTCTAGCCACAACAGTTCTGCATAGCAAGCAACCGCAAAAATCATTGACATTTATTTCTCGCTCCCAAGTTTGTGGGTAAGCTGGAACAGCTCTGCTTCACATGTTTCTCATCCTCTTCCTAGGACCAAAGGGTCCTCCTGAGATCAGTGGCTTTGGAAGCGCGTGTTCTTCTCATAGTGATGGTGGAAGCACAAGAAAGCCAGCCCAGCTGTAAAAGCACATTTCAAGGCACCTGCTTGCTATGCTCTGTGCTAAATTCCTGTTGGTTAGAGGAAGTCATATGACTGAGCTCAAAGATAAGGGATGGAGAAGTACCTTCCGACCTTTGTTTAAGAAATTAATTCATTTGGGAGTTCCCTTCGTGGCTCAGTGGTTAACGAATCCGACTAGGAACCATGAGGTTGCAGGTTCGATCCCTGGCCTTGCTCAGTGGGTTAAGGATCCGGCATTGCCATGAGCTGTGGTGTAGGTTGCAGACGCGGCTCAGATCCTGCATTGCTGTGGCTGTGGCGTCGGCCGGCAGCTACAGCTCCTGTTAGACCCCTAGCCTGGGAACCTCCATATGCCATGGTCGTGGCTCTACATAAAAGGCAAAAAGACAAAAATAAGAAATTAATTCATTTGGAGTGGATAAGCAATGAGATCTTGCTGTGTGGCACCTAGTCACTTGTGATGGAACATGATGGAGGATAAGGTGAGAAAAAGTGTGTGTATGTGTGAGACTGGGTCACTTTGCTGTACAGCAGAAATTGACAAAACATTGTAAATCAACTATAATAGAAAAATAAAATCTTAAAAGAAATTATGTGGTAAAGGGTGTGGCTAGAGAAAGGTGTGAAGAATTAGGTTCTTTTGGGGGGGAGGGCTTTTTAGGCCACACCCATGGCATATGGAGGTTCCAGGCTAGGAGTTCATTTGGAGCTACAGCTACCGGCCTACACAGCTACAGCAACGTAGGATCCGAGCTGTGTCTGTGACCTACACCACAGCTCATGGCAATGCTGAATCCTCAACCCACTGAGCGAGGCCAGGGATCGAACCCGCAACCTCATGGTTCCTAGTTGGATTCATTTCTGCTGCGCACGATGGGAACTCCTAGGGTTCATTATTGATTAGGGTCAATAACTCAATCTCCTGTTGTCCACTTAGCCACATTTTTCCATGTTCCTCTCACAGAAAATATGTTTATCCCCAAGACCCCAAAAAGTCTCATCCAACTATAACATCAAGATCTCATGATTCATCTGAAGCTAATATATTGTAAATGAACCATACTTCAATTTTTTTGAAATAAAACAATTTTTAAAAGAGGGGGATAAAAAAAGATCTCATGGAGTTCCCACTGTGGCTCAGCAGGTTAAGAACCTGACACAGTGTCTGTGAGGATGTGGGTTCGATCCCTGGCCTTGCTTAGTAGGTTAAGGATCCAGTGTTGATGCAACCTGAGGCTTGGATCCAGCATTCGTAGGCTGGCAGCTGCAGCTCTGATTTGACCTCTAGCCTGGGAACTTCCATATGCTGCCATGCGGCCCTAACGCCCCCCCCCCCAAAAAAATACCTCATGATCTGTTTCTGGATGTGGCTCCTCTTGATGGAGCAACCTGAAATCTTTTTAAAAGGTACCTACCTCCCACACACAACCCCCACCCAGCATACACTGGTGAAATAGGACAGGGTGACTAGAGCTCACACTCCTGTTCAGAGAGGGGGAGAAGGGATCCAGAGACTTATGGATCCATTGCAATTCTGACGTCCTGGGCAGATGTTGGGCACATACTCTGGAATAGGGAATGTCTCTCGGTTAGGCCCCAGCTCTACTCTCCAGGGTTGGTTCCCTAAGCTGTTGTTCTCTGTGGCTCTTGGCTCTACTCTCTGCAAGCCCTTCCTTTTCCAATAGCCTCTTTGGCTGCCTAAAGAAAGCATTGGAGAATATGCCTTTGGGCAACCGAAAAGCTTTTCTGTTGGGGGAAGGGGAAGATTTAGTTCCTGGGCTAGGGGTCGAATAGGAGCTGTAGCTGCCTGCCTACACCACAGCCACAGCAACACCGGCTCTGACCTGCATCTGTGACCTATGCTGTAGCTTGCGACAACGCCAGATCCTTAACCCACTGAGTGAGGCCAGGATCAAACCCGCATCTTCACAGACAGACACTATGTTGGATTCTTAACCCAATAAGCCATAATGGCAACTCCATTCTTTTTTTTTTTTTTAATGATAGTTGATTTAGAATGTTATGCTAATTTCTGCTGTATGGCAAAGTGACTTAGTTATACTCATATGTGCATTCTTTTTTATATTCCTTTCCGTTGTGGTTTATCCCAGGAGACTGGGTATAGTTCCCTGTACAGTAGGACCTCATTGTCTATCCATTCTAAATGTAATAGCTTGCGTCTGTCTACTAACTCTCAACTCCCAGTCCCTTCCTCTCCCTTCCTCCCCCTTGGCAACCACAAATCTGTTCTGTCTGTGAATCTGTTTCTGTCTTTTAGATAGGTTCATTTGTGCATATTTTATTTTTTATTTTTTGCTTTTTGGGGCCACATCTGTGGCATATACAAGTTCCCAGGCCAGGGTTGAATTGGAGCTGCAGCTGCCAACCTGCACCACAGCCACAGCAACACCAGATCCGAGCCGTGTGTGCAACCTACACCATAGCTCACAGCAACACCAGATCCTTAACCCACTGAGCAGGGCCGGGGATCAAACTTGCATCCTTGTGGATACTAGTCGGGTTTGTTTGCACTGAGCAGCAATGGGAACCCCAAAGTGTGCCATATTTTAGATTCCACATATGTGATATCATATGGTATTTGTCTTTCTCTTTCTGACTCAGTATAATTTCCAGTTGCATCCGTGTTGTTGCAAATGGCATCATTTTATTCATTTATATAGTTGAATGATATTCCATTGTATATATGTAGTGCATCTTCTTAATCTACCAAATAACTTTCTTAGCTTGCTTCCTGCCTGGAGAAAGTTAGGGACCCAGATATCTTTTGAATGGTCTCAGGTCCTTTAGCCTAAGCTGATCATAGTTTTGGCCACACCTCTTCAAACCCTTTATGAGTTTTCAGTGTATTTGATTCTACTTAACTCCATGTGCCAAAGACCACACCCACACTTATTTTTGAGTTACTTCAATCTCTCTCGATTCAATTATGATTATGTTGGGTGCCTGAGCCTCCTTTGGAGCCATGCTCTTAAGCTTTCTAGAAGTCTTTTGAGCAGCTGAGAGAATCTACTAAATGGTACCATATTATTTTAAAGTATTAATAAAAGATGGTATAACCACACCCTTGATTTGATCTGGCCCACATGTTGTATCTTAACTGGCTGTGGTCTTGGTTTGATCTTTGTCCCCAGGCTGTATGTTCGTTTGAGATTGATTTACTAGCTGGAGAAGCTAGAGCTGACTGATTTATCTTCCAACTCAGCAAGTTCTGGGCTCTTTGTATTCCCTCAAAACACTTCCTGTGACATCCCCTATTCCTTTTATGAGTTCCTCTCTTTCTTGTAAATCTTCAGCGAGTGCAGCACAAAGGAGCCAGCTCTTACTTTCATCATTTTACCTGGAATCTGTCTTGCCCAAATCATTTATTCTCTTCAACTGACTATAGATTGACAGTTTTACCAAGTGTTTTGTTTCTGCATAGTGTGGGTCACCTTTTTTCAAGCGTCCTCTAACAGTTCGCTCACTGCTTGACACTTGATCCCAGAGCCTTTGCTATATGTGTTTATTTTTGTTGCCAGTACACTCCACTCTTGGTACCAATTTCTGTATCTGTCAACTGTTATCACAATAATGCTGTGTAACAAACAAATTTAATTTCAGTGGCACGCAAGGATACACATTATTTCTCATGCATGAGTTTTCAGGTTGGCTGGTTTTGCTCTGCATGTCCTACATCCTCCTCCTGGAACCAAAATGTACTCTTGGAATCAGTACCCTAGCCAGGATATATGCTTCTTATGGTGGTAAGCAGAAGGATAAGAGGGAAAATCCCACTGTCCAAGCACATGTCAAGTCTCTGTGTCACATCTGCAAATAACTGGTTGGTCAAGGCAAGTCTAACGAGTCCAAAGCCAAGGTCTTGGGGAATACACTTGACCTTTTGTGGGAGAAACTGCAGTTACATAGCAAAAGGGCATGAATACAGGGAAGAGTTAAGAAATGAAGTCAAAGATTCAGTCACTCACATCCCCTCCAATATAACCCATATGAATGACCCAGCATCTGTAGCTTTAAATGTAGGGATATGGAGCTCCAATTATTCTCAGTTTGGGGGCTTAAACCCAAACCAAGACACTCGGAATTATCGGTAGTCACACTTGACACCTACCCAGACATGTGTGTACACGAGCACGTAATGTTCTGTACCCTTAGACATACATATATAATATGAAAACCTATGGACACACGCACACTGATATTCTCGCATCTAATCTCCACATACAATTTCACATGCTCTCACCTACATGTGTATTTCCTTCAAGGCTAATGCCACCTCCACACCTGTGAGGAAATCATGCCCCTGACAAATGGGAGCTACCAAAAAGCCACCCCCCACATTTCTGCCACTCAACCCTCTCTCCAGGTCCCCTTAATGACCAGGGCATACTTGCCTATCTCTTCTCCAGCCTCTGGTCCCCTCGTGCTCAGCAGGTAAACTCATCTGCTTTGTGGGAAAAACAGAAGTCACCAGATTTTCAGACCTCTGACCAGAGCCGGAATTGGTCCCTATGACACCTTAGTGCTAGGTTAGGAGAGACACCTGTCATCTTGTTTGATATGTTGAAAAATTATCATGATGCACAATTTTCATTAGAATAAGGTCACTGGAGTTCCCTGGTGGCCTAGCGGTTAAGGATCCAGTGTTGTCACTGCTGTGGCTCCAGTCACTGCTGTGATACAGGTTCAGTCCCTGGCCTGGGAACTTCCGTCTGCCGTGGGCATGGCCAAAAAATAAAGTTTTAAAAAAGTGCTACAGGTGCAGCCCTAAAAAGACAAAAGACAAAAAAAAAAGGAAAGAAAAGAATAAGGTTTCCTTTACTACCACAAGCAGTGTTATAATAAATCTATAGTTCAGTTACGTCTAGGTTGTGAACAGCACCTCCCTTATACATGGCATCTTAATCAGTGTAAAACTTGCACCACTAGAGTTCCCATTGTGGCACAGTGGAAATGAATCTGACTAGGAACCATGAGGTTGTGGGTTCGATCCCTGGCCTCGCTCAGTGGGTTAAGGATCTGGCGTTGCCGTGAACTGGCAGCTTGGATCTGGATCTCACGTTGCTGTGGCTATGGCGTAGGCCAGCAGCTGTAGCTCCGATTCAGCCCGTAGCCTGGGAACCTCCACATGCCGCTAGTGTGGCCCTAAAAAGCAAATAAACACAAAAAAACAAAAAAACTTGCACCACCATACATGGCAGTCTTGCCCATAATCACCTCCCTCCTTACAGACACACCCCAACACACACAGGCACACCCTCCCTCAGCCACTGTCTCCCCACGAGGGTCACCCCTGCTCAGAAGGCTGCCCCTATCCTCAGCATATGACTCCAAGAAGTGAGCAGTCCAAGCTCTGTCCCTTGCCTAGGACTGTTCTGAGCCCCCCAAGTTGCTGAGGGGCCTCACTTTCACTCGGGTACATATGCTCTCGAGGCCATATGCCAGGGTGGGTAGAGGTGGGGGGCAGTCACTGAGACAGAGCCTGGAAGGGGCAGGGCCCTCTGCAGTGGCTGTGGGCAGAGCATGGAGCTGGCGGGCTTCCCAGCTGCCAGGGCCGCCTCCGCAGCCACCCCCTCTTTCCCTCCCCCTTTCTGACCCAGATTTCACATTCCAGAAATAGCTCTGGCAGGTGACTGGCAGGCAGGGTCAGCTCCAGCTGGGATGGCAGGGGCAGCAGCAGGTTGGGTACATATAGATGCCCCTCCCCAGCCAAAGGACCTACCCGAGAGGGCCCACTGGGGGTCATTACCCCTCAGTCTGCCCCTTCCTGCCTCCTCTCCCTCAGCTTCTGAGAAAAAGAAAGAAGGCTCTCCCTCCCACCCCTCCCTTCTCTGACTCTGCCCACCTACCATTAGCACCCATTCTCCTCTCCTCCCTTCCTCCATCCCTGTCTTCCAGCTTCCACTCCCCACTACTGTCTTAGCCATCCATTTGTCTCCCTCAGCCCTGCCCGCCTCAACCCTCTCTCCCTTTTCTCTCAATTTCTAGCCCTCATCCCCTCCACCCCCAGCCCAGAACCTCCCTTTCTATGTCTCTCCCACTCCCACTGAATCACAGGGAGGCTATGACGGCACCCAGGGGCAGTGGTGGTGGTGGGCTGCTGGGTGGTACTCTGCCCCCAAGTGCATTCTCTGCACCTGCACATGGGTACGCGTGTGTACACACTTGGGGTCACTCTTTGGCTGTGCCCAAGGCCCTAGGCTGGGCTGGGATTGGTTCCTGGCCTGGGAAACACTCCTGCTCTTTGTTCAGGGGCCCTGGGTTCTAGTTTCAGCTTTGTTGTGTCACTCTAAGTAGGTCCTGGCTCCTCCTTTTGCCTCGAATTCTCCATCTGTGATGTGAGGCTTGGGTTTGGGCACCCACACACACCTTTTATCCAAGTCACAGAATGCTCTGTCCTCCCTTGTTTTGTCCCCTCTCTCCTCCCCCACAACTCTCCCAGTTTCTTCTCTGATTCATTCTCTCCTCCATAGGCACGGGAAGGGAGGCTGACAAAATTCCACTAAACAGAAGACATTCTAGTCAGCTTTGTCCCCCTCAAGAACTCTCCAAGAACTAACCCTCCACAATCTCTGGTTATTACACTACAGGCTCCTGTCAGGTTGGACACTCCAGTCCCCAGAGCGTCAGAGCAGAGAGGAACCTCTAAGATCATCATCTCCAGAGGGGGAAAAAATAGACTTTAACTCATGTGTCAAATCTGATTTCTGGAGCTCAGGACTGAGACTGAGTTAAACAAAGAAGTGTGCTCCTATCGATTAGTGATATCTGCTTTGGCCAGGAGAGTTGCATTTATCTGACATTCCTGATTTAGCCCAGTTAAACACACACACACACACACACACACACACACACACACACACACACACACACACACACACACACTTACAGATATTTTACAAAGAAACTGCAGCCTAGAGGCAGTATCAAGTCAAGGTCACTCAGTTAGTAGGTCAAGAAACTGTTTCCCACGTGCATCTGCCTGACTTGAGTGCCCCATTCCCTTGTATGTGTGGGAGCCATCCAAGGTCTGGTGAAGAGGTACAGTATGATCATAGGAGTTTCAGGGAGAATTATCTGGCAACATGGAGAGGATGGATTAGAGGCTGTGCAGTGGTTCAGGCAAGGCACAGTGAGGTGTAGGCAGGGGGCATAGAGTTAGAGACTAATGGGAGGGTCCAGGAGACCTTCCTAGAATGAATGATGAGGAGCCAGAATTCCTTCCTGCTGGAACAGGCACCTCTCCGCAAAGGGCACTGGGCAAAAGCCAGGCTTCCTCCCTGGGCCTCATCAAGCCTCAGACAGGGAAGTTTCTGGTTACTTGAGTGCCTACTGTGTGCTCTGTGCAGCATTGTGACTCTCCTAAGTTCCACTTTTAGGCAGACCCATCGAGCCCTTGGGGGAAACGGCAACTGGGCTTAAGGATTGATGGGCAGGCCAGGACCCCCAGGATTGAGATTCTTGAACAAGAGAGAAGCATCCCTTATTCCCTCACGGTTAGAGAAGTCAGGCCAAAGGAGGAGAGACCAAGGTGCTTAAACTGAACCTTAGAGGCCCTATGGTGGTGCTTTGCAATATAGCAGCCCTTTTATTGAATAGATGTTTGCCATCATCTACAATGGGCCCGGCTCTGCTTTAAGCACCACGGATGCATCTGTGAACAAAATGAAAGCCCCTGGCGTCAGAGAAGGCACGAGTGGGGGCAGGGGGAGGCAGAGCAGGGAGGCAGACAAAACAGCATAAATAACGCAAATGAGTATATGGTTTATTGGAAATAGTGTAGGGTAAGGAGTACTGGGAGTGCTGGCAGGAGGAGTGGAGAGGTATTGCAGCATAAACAGGAGACCAGGGTAGAAGTCATTGAGAAAGATGTTTGAGCAAACACTTGAAGGAAGTGAGGGAAGGAGTAATGGTGGGAGGCACTCTAGGCAGGGGAAGAGTGGTACAAAGGCACCCGAGTGTGTTGCAGGAGGAGCAGGGGCTGGTGCAGTTGGGAGGAGCAAGACAGAGTCAGGCTCAGTACTTTGGGGCTTCCTGAATTTTCCTAAATAATCAGTCTAAAGGGAAACACTAAGTGAATGGTGTAAGTGTAGCATAGTAACTGTGAGAAGGGCAAAGTAAGACATATTTTCAAAGTGCTTAGTGCGGTGCCTGGCATCAAAATGGCTCAACAGTCCTTTCAAATTGTTGCTTTTGTTATTATTATACCTTTACGCAAAAATCACCCCAGTGATATTGGAAAGACTGTATCATCTTCTTAAGTAAGATTCTTTTCTCCATTTTACATTTGGCACAGAGAAGGGAAGAGACTTGCTTAGGTCACCCAGCAAAGCAGGTGGGGGAACAGAAGCTGGATTTTGCGGATGGCAGACCTACTGTAGGAGCGGCCTAGAGAGATGAGACCCCCAAAGGCCAGGGCTGTGAGGAGGTGGACGCAAGGGGAGAGGAGGGGAACTGACGGGGCCATGAGGCAGGCAGTGAGTGACTTAGGAATTTAGGCAGCTCCTACTGCACTTGACCCTCAAAGGCATCACAGATGTGCTGGTTTTTACTGAGGAAACAAAAGCTCAGGAGGTTGAATGTGCATCTTGTCCAAGGTCAACACAGCCCTCCAGAGGGTGAGCAGGCATTCCAACCCAGAATGGAGGACCCCAAATAAGCACAGCAAAGCGAGGCTAGAACCCAAGGGACAATAGAAACCCTTAGGACATAGATTCGATAGTACTTGAGGGCTAATTTGACCACACAAGAGTGAGAAGACCACCTCAGGCTGCTTGCTCTCATCCTATTTCCCCTGGGAAAAGGAAGGTATCCCCGAGAAAAACTGGTGCGAATTCCGTCGGCCAGTCTCTCATACCGAGCATGCGTCTCTTTCCAGCTGGAACCGGTTTGGCGGGGCAGCACGAGGGGCGGAGTCCCCCGTGCTCGGGCATGCGCGTGCCGACGTGGGCGCGCGCTCCTTCTCAGGGTCTAGCGGCTTGGGCGTGGGCTGGACGGAGCGCCCCGCGCGCTTGCGCATCGCCTGCAGCGCGCGCGCAGCGGGCCAAGTGCCGAGAGGGCTGCGCGCGCCCCCGCCCGCCCCGGGAGTTTCGAGCGACGCGCGCGCGCGTCTGACGCGGGGGGCGGGGCGGGGCGGGGCCGGCGCGGGGCTTTAACCCAGAGGCCCCGCCCCTCGCGCGTACAAAACCGGAGCCTCGGGCCGGGCCGCGTGAGGGAGGAGGGTGAGTGCCCGCCGCTGGCCGTAGCTGCAGCCAGCCCGTCCGTCACTTCGTCGGTCTGTCCGGTCCACGCCGTCGCCGCCGCCTCCTCAGCCCGGACGCCCGGGGCCCGCCCAGCGCCGCCCGGAGCAGCCGCGGCCCCGCGAGGAGACGGGCGCCGCCCCCGCCCGGCCCTACCCCCGCCCTCCTCCCCGTCTGTCCGTCCGTCCGTCCCCCCGCCCGCTCGCGCTTCCGTCCTTCTGTCCGGCTGCCAGCCCTCGGGCCCGTCTCCCTGCTCCGCCCGCTTTGTCTCTCCCTGGCTCGCTGTCTCTTTGTCTCTCCCTCGCGCTGCCTCCCAGCCCCTCCCTCGCTCCCCGGTTTCGGGTCCCCCTCAAAGCGCTCGTCTCATCCCTCAGAGCCTCCTTCTCTGAGCACCCCGGTTCTTCGGGACTCCCCTCTGAGCACCCCCTCATCTCTGGGGGCCTTTTTTCAGAGCACCTTTCACACTCCCCCAGGGCGCCCCTTTCAGCTTCCCGCACATCCTTTGGGGGTCCTCCCTTCCATCTGTCCCCCCAAACCCCGGGGGGGTCCTGCTTCCTCTTAGCCCTCATTTCTAAAGGGTTTTCCCTTTTGCCCCCCTCCCGCCCCGTATACGGTGGGACCCCAGGGATCCTTGAGGTCTCTCCTTGGGACCCCCAAAAGCTCCGCAACCCCCTGACTTCAGCGCCCCTCCCTGCCTTCCTTTGGTTTGTTCCCTGTCGCTGTCTCTCCTTGTTCTCTCTTAGGCCTCCGCACCCCCCATTCCTCTGGGTCGGGGTCCCTTCCTTTGCTCTTTCCTTCTCTCTGCCCCCACATCTGTCTGGCTGGTATCACCACTTGATGTCTCTTGCGCTGAAGACCCCTTTTTGAGGCTGCTCCTTTGCCCAGGGCTCTTGCCCCCCCGCCCCTTGCTTTCTCTGCTTCTGTCCCCTGTCTCCCCTTCTCTCTGCTCCTGTGTCTCTCCCTCTTCCCTTTTCTGTCTCTGCCGGTCTCTGGGTCTCTGACCCCCATCCGGCCCTCATGGCTTTGTGTCTGGAGCTCTTGAAGCAATGTGAGTGGTGGGGTGTCCGGGTCGGGCCGGAGTCTGCCCGCAGGCTGGCCGCGGCTGAGGCTCCATGGGGTTGGCGCTGGGGCGAGGGCTGGCGCTGGGGCAGGAGGCTTTGGGGCCTCCCCACAAAGGGGGCAAGGAGGGAGGGGCCAGGCTATCTGGCAGAGGTGGGAGTTGGGGGGGCCTTCCTGCTCTGAGGCTTCTGCTTTAGTTGCTTGAGTGTGTGGATGATGCCACGGGCTGGGGATCCCTGCCCGCTTGGCCCTGCATGGCCTGGCATTTTGTGATCGCTTGTGGGCAGGCCTGGGTTATTTTGGAGCCGGCAGGATGTGATATCACTTGGGCGTTTATTTAGACCCGACCGGGGTGGGGGCTGCGTTCTTGCCAACTTGAGTAATGAAATTTTGCAGGGGGGTGCGGCCTTCTAGGCAGCTGGGCTGTGGGATTTGTAGTCAGAACTTTCCAAGCCACCAGAATGGGCAGGTGAACCAGGATCTTGCTGGGACTGTCAGAGTGAGGGGAGAGAGTAGTTCTTATACTGATCACCCTTGATAATTGAGTTTGTTGGTCTAAGACCTCTGGGTCCTGCCTCTGCCGGCCTCAGGCTACCTTGAATGAGATCCTCAGCCTCTCCAAGGCTCAGTCTCTCTGTCGAGAGGGAATAATTGTGCCAATCTCTCAGAGTTGTTGTGAAGATCAAATGAAACCTCTATAAAGACACTTTGGGAACTGTCAATCTGTCTTTAAACTGAACCTGGCAGAGGGAAGGCAGCTTGCCCTGGAAACAGTCAGGCTAGTTCTTAGCAGAATTAGACAGGGATCTAGGCCCGGGACTCCCCAGTCCAGAGTTCTTTACCCCCAATTCCATACCACTTGGTTATTCAGAAATACACCTGCCCTTCCAAGGGGCTTGTCTCTTTCTTCATGCCAATTCCTGTTTGCTCTTTGTCAGTTTGTAAAGATAGGTGGGTGTGCCCAGCTGGATGCCTGTGCTGGGAGATAGTTGGATTTTCCATGTTCCATCCTATTGTGACCAGGGGCACTTGGGAATAAAGTCAGCAGTTTGTGGTTGTGAGCCCCAGTTGCTTTTCCAGTTTCTCGTAGAGTCACAAAACAAAGGCCCCAGCTGAGAGATGCTCCACAGACAGCTGGGGTCTGCTGTCAGGGAGCTTCTGATGTCCCAGAATTTCAGAGCAGGAGATAAGGTCAGCTATTGTAGCACCCTTGTCTTATAGATGAGGTCCAGAGGGGCCAGGGACCCACAGAGGGTTGAGCCAGGACTTCTGTGTCCTCTTCCATAGCACTGTCTCTGAGGAGGTCACTGTCAGACTGGTGTCACCTGCCCGCTGGTGTATAAAGACAGTTTCCAACATCCGTTGGCCTTTTTCTGTGGGCCCTGAGCTTGACATGCTACACAGACTTCTTGCAATGGGGAGGAGAAAGGGCTTGACCTCTGGCCTGAAAGTGAGGGTATCAGGTTTGTGGTCCCCACATCTCACCTACTCTCAGGGAAGCAGCTTCTCCTGGGCTTCAGCTTCCTTATCTGTAAAGTGGGAATGATAATCCTTGTTTTAAGATGGATTCTGAAATCATGGAATCCCTAAAGAAATATTCTGAGGCCGAATGCCAGGGTTCTGTTGTTGGCTCTGATGCTGAGATGCTGCGTTACTTCACACCAATGTCTTCCTCTGTATTTTTCCTTCTAAAAACATGAGGAAGTTGGATGTGCTGGTCTCTTAGATGCTTCCAGCTCTGACATTTGAAGCTTTTAAAGTTACTCTAAGGCCACCTGTTTGTGCCTACATCTCATCTTACCTGTTAAAAGTGTGCTTGATCACAAAATAAGAGGGAGAATATGCTGAGTGCCGCCAGATACGTGCTGATGATGTGCTGTGAGGTTTCATCAGTGACAGATCTTGTCTGGACAAAGGGATCAGAAAGACTTCCAGAAGGAGGCAGTGCTTGAGCTGGGCCTCTATACCACCCATGTTCTGCTTCTTATACAAACTGTTCCAAAGAATAGAAAGAGTATGGGTTTTTGAGCCACAAACACCTGGTTTTAATTAATCTCCATTACTTGCTGCCTGCGTAATCTTGAGCAAGTTAGTTACTCTCTTTGAGCTTCATTTTCCTCATCTGAACTCAAGATAATGATATTTACACTGCAGGATTGTGGTGAGGGTTAAGTGAGAGTCTATATTAAAAAAAAAATACACAGGGGTGCTTTAAAGATGTGAACTTTCACCTCCCAATAATACCTGGATTCCCTTTCTCTGGGTGGGAACAAGGCAGAGAAGCCCAGCTTCTCCCTCTACCTCCTGTGGTTGGGGTTTAGGTGACTAGGAAAGTGCCTTCTGGCTGTTCTAATAAATAATAACAGTAATCCTCTAATCTCTCACTTGCTCTGTGGGACATTGTATAATCTGCCAGGCTCTTTCCTTACTGTTGTTCCTCGCAACAGTCCTGGGAGGAAGTCAGAAACTGGTGGAGTTTTCCCTGTTTTGCAGGTGAATGAAGAATGGGGGGCCCCAGGAGAGCTTGCACCAAGCTTGTTGACATTGCGCCGCCCCCCCTGCCCCCCCCACCACAACCCACAGCATTCCTCCAAATTTATTCCCTCTGTCTGGTAGCCTACCTCTCAGACTGAATTCTCTGGATCTGGCATCTGTTCTGCAAGGAGAGTTTGCTTGACATTTTCCCAGCCTCTGAGCTCATCTCACATTTAAGTGGGACTAGCTTGAGTTTGGGTGGGGACTGAGTCATCACCTTCCCTAGCTTTCTCATCCTGAGCAGCAGCCAGACAGACACTGCTGTAGACCCACACGCACTAAGCTTTGCTCCCAGAAGCTCAAATGGGCTCAGGAATGTCTGGGCTAGCAGGGGAAGGCTGCAGCGATGGCTCCATACATATTTCTTCAGGGATCTGGAAGTACATTAAGCGGTTGTCACCTGGCCTCTCCTGCTCCAAGCTTCAGTTTGTGCTGTACCCTCCCACGAGGTGCCCTCTCTTCCCTTTGAGGCCCACGTTGTCATATGCCTCCTCCTCTAGGAAGTCTGATTGCTGACTCTGGAGTCAAACTGAGTTCCGTCCTAGGTCCATACTTGCTGAAAGTATGACCTCAGAGATCACTTCTGTGCCTCAATTTCCTCATACATAAAGTTTAGGTTCCTCCTCTTTATAAAGTTCAGATTCCTAAGCACTGTCCCAAGAGCTTCTAATTTGGCAGGCCTGGGGGCAGGAATCAGCTTTTTAAATGAGCGATCTGGAGGAGTCTGATGGTGTGGATGTAGGGGCTGCACTCTGGGAAAAGCCGAACTGAGAATTTGCTGGGTTGGTATCACAGTTCAGCTTGTCCCTGCTGTGTGACCTGAGATTGATCAAATTTCTGCACCTCAGTTTCCTTGCCTGTCAGATTTGGATGGAAATGCCTTCCTCACAGGTTGCTCTGAGGATGAGAACTCATCTCATCGAGGCCCCTCAAGAAATGAGAACCTGGAGTTCCTGTTGTGGCACATTGGTAACGAATCCAACTAGTGTCCATGAGGATGCTTGTTTGATCCCTGGCCTCACTCAGTTTAAGTATCCCGTGTTGCCCTGAGCTGTGGGGTAGTTTGCAGAAACAGCTTGGATCTGGTGTTGCTGTGGCGTAGGCTGGCAGCTGCAGCTGATTCAGCCTTTAGCCTGTAAACTTCCATATGCTACAGGTGTGCTCCTGAAAAACAAAAAAGAAAAAAAAAGAAACGAGAACCTGTCTGCTATACTGCCTTCCGTTGGATGTGCTAAGCTGTTTATGGCATTGCACTGCATTATTGCAACAGTCCTATGATACGGGTCCCTGTATTATTCCCATTTTACAGGTGAGGAGCCTGGCCCGCTCGTCATGGTCTTTGTTTCAGGCTGGATTGGGTTTTTTGCAGAAACAGGTTACCCTTTTCCTGCTCAGCCCTGGCAGCAGATACTGTCCTACCTGGCCAGGGTGAGGGCCGTGGAATTGAACACCTGGGCAGGAATGCAGTCCTGTCATCAACTGGGATTTAATGAGGTTGGCAGGATGTGCGGTGTGAGTGCTTCTATGGGTTTCTAGGCTTCCCAGTTATGGCTGTGGCTGCCTCCCCTCCCTCAGCCTATGTTAGAATTAGCTGGTTCCTCACCCACCCACTCCTGGGAACCAAGGCTACTTTAAAGACATATAAAATCCATATTCTAGAACTAAAAGATTATTGCTTCTTGTTTCGCTGTAAGAAGCAAGGCCAGGGAGGGAAAGGAACAGGGACATGCCTAGGATCCCAGAACAAGACCATATCAGGGCCAGGTGAGAGCCATAGCCCTTCCTCCCCACCCAGATCTCCCTCATTCCTGTACCCCTGGCTGGATTGCCCTGGGCAGAGGTCTAACACAGAGGTCTGGTTTGGCCAGTGAACAGTTCCTTCACAGGACAGGAGCAAGAGAAGTTGTCCCAAGTGGTCAGAACTAGTCTTGGCTCAGCCTGGAGCTGGTTTGGGCTCGGAATATACTTTCTGACCAGAAGCCTGCCCTTCCAGCCCTGGGCCAGGCTCTGAGAGGATGGGAAGACCAGACAGACAGGGCCTCTACCCCTGGGAACTTGGGATCTGACAAGGGAGACAAGGCCTACAATTATAAGAGACTGTGTGACAGTCTGTAATTAAGCATCTGCTGAAGAAAAGCATTGTCTGAGAAGGAAGGAGTGTGAGCCAGAGGAAACAAGAGCTCTTGTGAGGGGGGCTGGATTCCCAGAGACTGGGATTGGAGCTGATGTTCCTGGGAATGGTTTCTGCAAAGGCACAGGTACAGGGGCTGGACAAGGTAATTTTGTGTATTTATGGAAATAGTAGACTAGTTTTGTTGATGCATCAGGGCCCTGGATGAAAAATCTGGGAGGGTCCAGAAGGTTGTAGGCAGCATTAAACATCAGCTGAAAAGCCGAAGAGGCTTTGGGGGGGGCCATGGAAGGCTTTAGAGCAAGGGCAGCACAACTGGAGGATTTTTTTCAAGATGAGTCAGGTTGGGTGAATTGGAATGAATGAAAGTGATGACAGGAAGCTTTGTGAGCATCTAGGAAAAAAAGGAAAGGGCGGGGCTCGGGTGGAGCCTGTGGGAGTGGGAAGGGCCAGTTGGGGTAGGAGGTATGGTAAGGATAGCGCAACTGGGGGCCTGATGGGCCAGAAGGAAGGATGTTGGGTGTTGCTGTTTGTAGGGGGAATAACAGTGCATTGCTTGTACACCTGCTCTATGCCAGGCTCTGTGCCAGGACCTCCATGGGCCCTCTCATGAAATCCTTACAAGCCCGAGGCAGGCGGACTTACCATCCCCGTTTTACAGATAAGGAACATGTGACTCAGACCCAAGGATGACTCTAAATGCTGGCTCTTCTTGCAGTTGAGCTCTGCTTCTCCTACAGTTAAGGTCCCAGGAACTGGAGCCTGCTTGTCCCTTGGACTGGGGGCATGTCCAGGTGGGAGTGTCAGAGAATTGAGGGCCTTCTCCTCAGCTGTGAGCAGCCCCCCAGAGCCGGGCCTCAAGTGTGTCTAGTCCAGCAGTGAGTGCATCCGTGATGGGGACCATTGGGATTCTCAGCCAGCCCCCACTGAAGAGGGTTTCCTGGCCCAGCCAGAGGAATCAGTCACCTATAAAGGCGGAAGGGGACTTGTCCCAAGGTGGTGTTCGCACAGGAGAGCCAGGTGATGGAGCCTGGTTCTCATTTCCTAGGCTGCAGCCAGGGAAACCCATTGGGCGGAGGGGAGGGGGAGGGGCCTAGCACTTACCGAGGGACTACCCCAGAAGGCCCAAATTTCGGGTCTCGGGGTGCAGCTGGGAAACTGATGCCCAGTCTTTCTCCTCTGTGCCCCCTGAGCAGAGCCTTGGCTTGGGGTCATGAGGCCATACAGCAGGCACAGCTTCCATGCCCAACGCCCCCCTTGTCTCCAGTAAACACCCCCGGGATCCACTGGCTACTTTGGCAAATACTCTCTGAATTCAGCTGTATGCAGGGCACGATTGTAACCCCTCCCATATTTTTCATACCAAAATCGGGACAAGGGTTTTGTTGAGGGATTTTTGTGTTCCTTTGGAATAGATACAACCTGAGAAATATTATTCAGACCTTGCAACAGTGAATTGGAGTGACCCATGTGTCCCTTTCACTTGTAGTCATTCAGTTACTGCTTTACCATTTGCGAGGTGCTTTCTTGTAAATTTGATATTCATTCTTCATTTTTGGTTTTCAGCACATTGGTTCTGGATCCTTAATGTTTGTGTCACCTGTGTTTAATTTGCAAGGCACTTCCACCCACCTTATCTCAGTGGATCGTATACAACCCTGGGAGGTCATTTCTGTTCTTGTCCTTCTAATTTTCCAGAAAGTGACTTGACCAAGGTCCCTTGGATGCACTGGCTGAGCTGGTCGTTTATTCAACAAATATTTATCAAATGTCTGCTGTGTGCTAGGCAGTGAGCTGGCCCTGGGGATACAGTGGCAAGCAGAGCTGTCTTAGAGATTTAGTTTCTGATGTCTCAGAGTCTGCAGGATCATCAGTCTAGCCAGTATCCATCCTAGCGCTCCTGACCTCCATCCTGGGCTCTTCCCACTGCACATCCTTGTAGTGTAGGCATGAGGCTTCGATCCAGACTGTTGTAGCCTGGGAGTCTTCAGCCTGGAGCATCATGGTAAAGCCAACCAAGGCTGCAAGTCTCTGCAAACTGAACTTCAAAAGTGACAAAAGAGGTCTTCAGTAATGACTTAATTATTAACAAGAAGGTGAAGAAGGGCATCTCACCAGAAGGCCATCTGCTCCTCCCCAGGGGCAGGAATTCAACCAAGGGCTGCTGTACCTAAGATCTTGGCCTGAATTTTCTGCAGCCTCCAAATATTTGATTACAGTCTGCACAGGTGTGGAGCCCTGTGGCCATGTGCTAAGCTGGGGACCCTCTCTGCCTCCTTTAATATTAAATGAGATGAAATAAAGGCACATCCTACGATATCAGTCTGGAAAGGACTCTGTCCCAGCCCCCTCTTGTCCCATGAGTGGGAACTGCGTATCAGAGGGGAGGGGACTTGCCTCCATCCCATATTGAAAGACATTTCTTCCCTTTCCCCTATCTTAACAACCTGACTTAATTTCCCCAGACCTTTTTGTGGGAATCCTCTCCTCCCACCTGTACCAGTTCAGCATTCAAAGCCGTCTTCAAATCCTTCCTTTGCTTTAGGGCCGTTTTTCCTGAGTCTTTCCCGCTGCTTTCTCCCTTGCCCACAGCCCTGTAATGTCCAGGCTGCTTCCATCTACCCGCAGAGGCTGACCACCCGTTCTGCAAGGCTAGACCAGCAGCCCTGAGGAGACTTCAAAATCCAGGTGTCTGGGCCCTGCCTCCAGGGAGTCTGATGCCTGAAACCGAGAGGGAAGCTTCTTTGGGTACATTTTGCTGGAGTTTTTTTGTTCGTTGGTTTGGGGGTTTTTTGTTGGTTTTGGTTTGGGTGGTTAATTAGCATGTGTGAAAGTTAGTTCCTGGGCTAGGAATTAAACCCATGCCACAGAGGTGATGCGAGCTGCTACAGTGACAATGCCGTATCCTTAACCAGCTGTGCCACAAGGGAACTCCTGAAGTTATTTTTTTATGTGCAAAAATTGAGAAAGCTATATATGCATGTGGCTAAACATTTCAGACTTTGCAGAAAAAAACATGTCCGGGGAAAAATTAGTTACCCTCCCACCTAGGCTTCTAGATAATCGCTGTGAACAGTCTTGATGTTTCCTTCCAGAAATACTCTGCTTACGTGGGCAGCTGTGTCAGTACATCCCTCTTTATTACACAGACGGCGGCATATTCTCTACCCACTGCCTTGTCCTCACACAGCGCTGTCTCTGTTCTGGGTTATTCCCTGTGGGCACACACATGGCCATGAGGTGGTCCACTGACGGATAGACCACCCGTTGTTTGTCTAGTCCTCTGCTACAACAAGGTTGTTCCCAGTCTTACTGCCACGGGCGGTGCTGCAGCAAACTCTGTGCCCCACTTGTCCGTAAGCATTCGTCCCTGCATTGCCGTGGAGCTATCACTACAAATGAAATTGCTGTTTCGAAGAAGCTATGCACCTAAAATTTTGTTAGGTAGTTTTGAATTGCCGTCTTGTATTCTGAAAATCTGTTTATTTTTAAAAGCACCCTACCCCTACCCCCAAGAAAGATTCAGATTCCTTTCCTTGGTTAAGAACTGACTATTCTCATCCAGCCTGGGGAGGGGAAGAAGGCTGGCCGGTGTCACTCAGAAGTCCTCAGTCTGGAGTTTTCGTCATGGCTCAGTGGTTAATGAACCCAACTAGCATCCATGAGGACACAGGTTCGTCCCTGGCCTCACTCAGTGGGTTAAGGGTCCAGCATTGTCGTGAGCTGTGGTGTAGGTCGAAGATGCAGCTCGGATCCATTGCTGCTGTGGCTGTGGTGTAGGCAGGCAGCTACAGCTCCGATTGAACCCCTAGCCTGGGAACTTCCATGTGCTGTGGGTGTGTCCTCTAAAAAGAAAAAAAAAAGAAGTTCTCAGCCAATGAAATGTCTCCATAAGGTGCAACATGGGAGGAAGTGAGGTGTGAAGGGAAGAAATGAGCTGGAGGGACGTCTGGAGTGGAGCCAGGACTGCGGGGAGGGGATTTTGTTACAGGTACCTTGGGAACTGTTTGTGACTTGGTCTCCAGGGAGAGATTCCCCCCACACACACAGAGAGACACACACACATGCTGTGTGCTCCTTCCTGCACTTCTCTGGTGTGTTCCACGCCTGCTTGGCAACAGCAGCTGGGCCAGTGACCTCATTCATGCAGCAAATATTTACTGAGCGCTCAGATTTAGTGCTGGCTTGGCCTCTATGCCCCTGTACCTTTCCGAGCCTTGGTTTTCTTCATCTGAGGAATGGGGAGGCTCGTCCCTGCCTTTCTCATGTTACCAGGCTCGTGGGAAGATTTGGTAAACCAACCAGTGGGGGAACCGCACAAAACAGATTACAGTGGTCTTAGCTAGACACTGTGCTAGGCACCCTGGGGTCAGCAGAAAGTGAAGCTTGGACCAGTACTGGGTGGGCTGCTGTCAGTCTTAGCAGGTGGCCTGCTCCACCCTCGGGCCAGGCAGGGAGTTTTGAGACAGCTGCTGGTGAGTATCTCTTCTTGCTGTGCCCAGGGTCTTCCTGAATTTGCTCTGCCCCAGGGTCTGCCCCAGATAAAGGGGTTCCATTGACAGATGGGAGAGAGGTGGTCAGGGAGAGACCAGGAGGGTCTCCACACAGCGGCCAGCATTTTGCCGCCTCCTTCAAGCCAATAGAAATGCCCTTTTGGGTGTCCTCACCATGGCCCTCCACCCCACCCGTCGTTTCTGCAGCTCTTTTTCAGTCCTCAGCGGTGGCGGGGGATGAGGAAGGGGAAGTGCTGTCACTTTTCTAATTTAAAGCAACGCTTTAAATCACTAGCCTAGTTCTTCCCTCCTTTCTGTCAATGGGGAAACCGAGGCCTGGGGTTGAGGGCCTCCTCCCAAGCTTCCCAGCGAATCAGCAGCCTCATGGGGATTAGAAGCCAGGTGTTCTGCCTTTCCGGGCCTTAACTCTCACCAGCTTTTCCAGTCTTCAGTTTCACTTTGGGGTTAAAAACCAAAGTGAAAGAAAAAGGTGAAGCAGGAAGCCGCCGCTTCAGACCCAGCCCATGCTGGGGTGGGCCCTGGGGGACCCAGGCCAAGCTGGCCTCACTAGGAGGGGAGCAGACCTCTGCCCCACTGGCTCTCACCTTTGTTCTGGAGGCCCAGCTCGTGTGGGGGCCCAGCGGGGAGAGGCGCCAGGCTGCAGACAGGCGGTGGCCCTCTGGCCCGGCCTGGCTGTCTGGGAGACGGCCAGTTCGAGGCCAGTTCGACGGGTTCCTGGCAAAGTCAGCCTCACCCGGGTGTGGCCCCAGGTGGGGAGCTGCTCCCTTTGAAACTCCCGTCCTTCCGGGGCAATGCTGAGCTGGAGCTGGGCCTGTGCCGGCCTGGGAAATCAGTCCTGCCTCCTGAATCTAGCTTATGCAAAACAGCTCCACTCTCCCTAAAGGTAAGAGCTAGCGCCCTGCCTTCACCGAGAAAACTGAAATTTTGGTCACTGTGGGCACTTACCTCAACTCCTTAAGCACCCAGACGACCAGAAAACCTTTTGTTCTGCATGCAGTCCCAGCCCCAGGGACGGAGAGCACGGGGCCGGGGGAGAGGAGTTGTGCTTTCCTAGGAGTTGAGAGGTGGTCTCCGAAAGACCCTGACAAGCTCTAGACCTCAGATTTCCGTGTGCTTCTTTGCAGGAGCGAGTTCCTTCTAGCTCTGCTATTCAGTCGAATCGATTTTTGGTCCCTCGGAAGCTAGTGAGAGGGGATCATAACATGCGGTTTGCTTGCCTTGTGTATTTCAAAGATTAGCTGTTGCCTCATTAGCTGGGGTCTCAAGTTCCTGTTTCTCTGTGCTTTTTCTAAGGAAATTCTCAGCCTTGTCAAAGCAGATATGGTAGCAGTTTCGTTTCTTGAACAGATAGGATTTTTGGGGAGTTCCCATTGTGGCTCAGTGGAAACAAAACCAACTAGTATCCATGAGAATGGATGCTGGTCCGATCCCTGGCCTTGCTCAGTGGGTTGAGAATCTGACGTTGCCATGAGCTGTGGTGTAGTTTGCAGATGCGTCTCGGATCCCCTGTTGCTGTGGCTGTGGTGCAGGCCGGCAGCTATAGCTGATTTGTCCCCTAGCCTGGGAACTTCTATATGCTGCAGGTGTGGCCCTAAAAAAAAAAGGATTTTTGTCTGTCTCTCCTCTCCTCACCACAGTGCCAGGCTCCCCACCACAGAGCCCTGTTCGTTCAAGCCCACTCACTGACGGCACACGCTGAGCACACAGTAGGTGATCTGGAAGTTGTGGTTGAGTGACTGCATTGATGACCACACCTGGCCGTGTTGCTCCCGTGGGATGCAGAGACTGGCACTGATAAAGCCCAACAGTGTGCAGAAGCCCACACATCAAAGATCGTGCAGCCCTGTAGTTAAGAGCATAGCACTGTAGTCATATTGCCGGGGTTCAGATCCTGGGCTGCCACCTGGAACTGTGAGGCTTTGGAAAGTTGTTTAACCTCTCTGGGCTTCAGTTTCTTTACCTGCAAAATAGAGGTGATGATATTACCTGGCATGAGTCACAGTGTGAGGACAAGAGAGAGAGTGTGTGTAAAGCACTCAGCTCAGTGCCTGGTCCAGAGGAAGCACTTAAGAAATGTTAGCTCCTGCTATTATTAGAACCGGGGGAGGGCAGAAAACCTGAAATATTTAAAGACCGTCCATGTCCCATCCCTGGAGAGATGCAGGTTGACTAGGTGGGGTATTTGTACAGGAGTTAGTCATTTGATGCCCTTTGTTGAGTATGGGTCTCTGATGGAGTGACTCAAGCCAGGCTTTAGAAAGGTGACCTTCAGGACGTCAAAAGCTGGGTGGGCTCCAAGTAGATGGAGATTTTTAGGGGAGGGTGCCTATAGGTGGGAGAGTTGTCCAGGGCTGAGATCTGGCTGGAGAAGCCTGCTCAGGGCCGTTGGAATCCACCAGGCACTCAGAGCCAGAGCTCACTCGGCAGGGTCATCACTCCATTGGGGCAGTTTACTTCTGGGGACTGTGATGAGGAGCCCATTATTGAGTGTGTTGTGAGTATATTGAATAATTTTAGCCTCTCTCGCAACTTTTTTGCCTTCCCATGCTTCCCACACTTCGTGACGGGGCGCTTGGCCCTGCAGAGAGTGTGGTAGCTTTCAGGAGATGCCTGTGGGGTAGGAGGAGTGGGGCTGGTCTGACAGCACCTGTAAAGGCAGGGCTGCCACTGCTCCTGCTGCCCCAGCAGTTTCCCCAAAGGGGGCACGCGCAGCGGTGTGTGGGCACAGTTGGGGGAGGAAGACTTGGGTTCCTCCCAGCCAGCTCCGCCCCACCCACCTCCACTTCTCTTTCCAGACAATCAGCCATTCATGCTAGGTGCTGAGCCAGGGGGAGGAGAGGGAACAAGACGAACTTGGTCTCTTTCCTCATGGAGCTTGGAGACCCCATCTGAGCAGGTAACAAATGCGCAAGATACTGTCTAACTGAGATAAGAGACAAATAGTTGCTGGGAGGGACCCATTCAGAGAGGACGGTGAAGGCATCTCCGTGAAGGTGAGGCAGAGGGAGGCAGTCAAGGGCAGGCTGGGAAGAGCAGGGTCGGGACCCTGAGGTGGAAAGTGTGTGGGAACCGGGAGAGGTGTGTGTATTTTGGAGGGGTCTGCATGGTCAGGCAGGGCGTGGCTGGCCGTGGTGAGCCTGCTTAGGTCCGAGACCAAGAGCTTTGCTCATCTAGGAGGAGCCAGACGTGTGATAATGAAAGTACTACAAGTGATTTTTTTTTAAAATAACGTCATCGCTTCAGAATACTTATTATTGGTTTTCATCCTGGTCATTAGTTGCCAAGAAAAGGCTTCTTCAGTACCCCCTACTTATTGTTACCGTCCTTTCCTATATCACTGCACAGTTCGCAAAGCCCAGTTGCTTCTGTTGCTGACAGAAGCAAGTTGAAGTTATTATTGCTGTTTTTAGGAGTGATGGAACGGAAAGGTCAAGTGACTTGTCCAGAGTCTCACAGCTCAATCAAGATTTGAAGTCCTGACATACCGCTCTTTTCCGAGGTTTCTGTTTCTTTTTAGACAGGCTGTCGTTCCAAAATGATAACAGTTTAAAAGGTTCGGTATAGAATGATGTAATAATAATAATTGTGTTGGGGCAGTCGGAATGAAATGATTTTTCACTGTTTTCTGTTATGTTAAACAGTATACTTCGGGGTTCCCGTCGTGACGCTGTGGTTAACAAATCCGACTAGGAACCATGAGGTTGCGGGTTCGATCCCTGGCCTTGCTCAGTGGGTTAACGATCCGGCGTTGCTGAGGGCTGTGGTGTAGGTCGCAGACGCGGCTCGGATCCCGTGTTGCTGTGGCTGTGGTGTAGGCTGGCAGCTATAACTCCGATTAGACCCCTAGCCTGGGAACCTCCATGTGCCACAGGTGCAACCCTAAAACAACAAAAGGCAAAAATATATATATATACACTTCTTTTTTTGTTTGTTTTAGCAGTTTTTTAAAATCTCCACACACTCTCCTATCTAGCTCCTTTCCAAAGTTCTAACATACTCATCACCCTCCCTGTAGACCACCATTCTTTTTCATTTTCCATTTGAATTCTTTTTCTTTTATATCTGTTTCCTGGATCTCAGGAAAGAGATTGTAGGCAGATTATAAATAAGCCCCTGTTCACAAATACATGTAATTCAAATTAGAAATCAAAGCATTCATGCTTTATTTATTTATTTGCTTTTTAGGGCCGCACTCGAGGCATATGGAGGTTCTTAGGCTGGGCGTCAAATCAGAACTACAGCTGCCAGCCTACACCACAGCCATAGTTATGCAGGATCTGAGCCGCATCTGCTACAGCTCACGGCAGCGCCGGATCCTTACCCCACTGAGCGAGGCCAGGGATCGAACCCGCAACCTTGTGGTTCCGAGTCGGGTTCATTTCTGCTGCGTCACAACGAGAACTCCCAGGCTTAGTTATAAATATTTTGTGACTCCTGGCTTTGGGGTGAAAAAAATCAGTCTGGTAGCTGGGGCTCGTTTGTAAAGAATTCCTCAGTGGACTTCTCACTAGCCCATTTTAAGAAATTGTGGTAAAATACTCATAACAAAAATTTACCACTTAAATTGTTTTTAAGTGCACAGTTCAGTGGTATTAAGTACACTTTCATTGTTTTACAGCTATCACCACCCTCCATCTCCAGAACTCTTTTCATCTTGCAAAACTAAAACGCTGTACCTTTTAAACAACTTCTCATTACCTCCTTCCCCCAGCCCCTGGAAACCACCCTTCCACTTTCTGTCTGTGTGAATTTCCCTACTCCGGGTACCTCTTTCACCAGCCAGCCCACTTTAAGAAGGTGTATTTGAAGCGGGGAGTAGGTGGTGGCTGAACAGTTGGCTCTTTTGTTTAACCCTCCAAGTTAATGCACACTGCGACTCTTAGCTTTGTGTGGCTATGTTCCAACCAAGTTTTTAAAAGGCTGTTCATCTCCTGGGAGAGCTTTTCCCCCAGAGGCAGCCTTGGTTTCAGTGACTCTGTGGAGCCTGGACGCTGTTTCAGGGTCCTTCTTAACACAGGCAAATACTACCAGCCAGAAGTAGCACACCCGGCGGAACCTGTGCTGCCCCCAGCCTAGTGCGGTGCCCAGCTTTTACAGATGGTATCAGTCCTGGGAGGGGAAGGGATGGTTTGAGGGGCAGGTGATGTCACAGGTCTCTTTGTGAGAGTGGGAAAAGGCCTGGCAGGGCAGCCCAAAGCCTGGGATGGTGATTAGTGTGCTTGCAAAAACATCAAGACAAGGCAGCTCCTACAGGGCTAGAAGGTGTTAAGGTAAAGTCTGCTTTCTTCAGGTGCTCTTTGGGTTGCCAGCTTGGGCTTGAGATCTTTGTAAAGATGTGCTTTTAGAGGTCGTTGCCAGAAGAATCGAATAGGCAGGAGTGTGGAGGCGTGGGGAGGCGGGGAGCCGTCGTCACAACTTGTCCCAGCGCCTCTGTCTTCTGTCGCTCCTTACAGACTTCTCTACTGCCAAGTCCTCATGGTCTTCTTCAGGAAGGCCCTGCAGGCTGGTACCACTTTGGGGATGGAGTCAGAGATTGGGGCCCACCTCTTAAGTCATCAGGCATTTGCCTGGGCACCCCTTCTGGTTACCACAGGCACAGGAACCACGTGGTCCCTGCCTTCAGGGGACTCGGGATCTAAAGGGAAAAGGAGATGTAAGTAAACAGGGTTGTAAAACAACACAATGGAAAAGGCCAGTGGCACATTGAAACCCTGGGGTTAACCCAGTGAGGAGTGCCAGGTGGGAGACCTGGAGGAGGAGATGGAATTAGGGAGGAAGAGAGATGTCACAGGCAGGGAGTCCCCGGTGCAAAGGCCTGGATGCTGAGAACATGGGATGTTGGTGTGAAGAGGATGGCAGAAGTTAGAGGAGTACTTGGCAAGACAGGGAGACCAGAGGTCACGACCCTAAAATATTAGAATGGTGATGCAGGTGTGGCATGGAGGGGGCAGGCGGCTGGGGTCCTCAGGGCCCTGAACTTTCCTGACTCTGGCCCTCTCTCTCCTTGGGAAACAAGGCTGCTCTGTGAACCCCTTGCTCAGATATGTGGGCTGCTCGAATGATTGTTGTGATAGTTCCTCACCTGCCAAGCCCTTTCACATCTGTCTTCCCAAGAGACCCTCTGAGCAGCACTGGGGCAGTGGACAGAGCGAGCCCATATTGTGCCCGTTTTACAGAGGGGTGAGAGTGAGGCGCGTGGAGCCTTAGTCGTGCAGTGTAGGAACGGTGCTCACAGTCCTGATCTTCAGGCTGCTTCTGGAACTCAGCAGCCATACTGGGGCGGGGGTGGGGGGGGCTGGTATCAAAGAAGCAAGTGTCAACTGGTCTCATTCTGAGGATGGATTTATCATCTCAGGTGGGGCTCTTTGCTGTCTGAGGTCTGAGTTAGTCCTCACATCATTTCCCTCATAGCTAGGCTGTCTGAACATCCTCTCTCTCTCTCCTCTGCTTGTTTGGTTAACAGTTCCCTGGAGGCCAGAAAAAAATTTTGAACTATGAATGTCACACAGAAAAATGACGTCTGATGTCACATCCAGAACTGAGTGTGAAATAGGAAGGCCAAGAAAGAACAAACATTCCTGGAAGGGATCTTGGAGGTGGCAGCCGTGGTGGTGGTGGGGGCTTGTGTCCCTCCCTGCATCTGTCATGCCTGTGCCTAGCCTAGCTGGCCACCTCCTGGGCAGGTCTGCCCCTTAGAAAGTGCATCCTTAGAAAATGAGACAAAAATCTGCTCCCCCTTAACCTCCACCTTCCTGTCCCCGCCTCTGGTTGCAGTGTGACGACCTGGACCACGTGTATATGTGGCAGTCTTCTAGGTGTTTGAAGAGAGTAACCATGCCCATCTGAATTGTCCCTTTTCCAGGCTGCAGTTCCATTCTCTCTAAGCCCTGCCTTGTGTTGGACTAGACACAGTTCATGGTACACCTGTGTCACACCCCATCTGTGGCAAATCCGTGGCAGACATCACTGATCAGTCACAGACACTTGTTCAGTCAGTCCCAGGCTTTCTCCTGCAGGACTCCGTGTGGATCTGCCCAGTCAGTAGAGTTTTACTTCACTGAGAGTTTCTTGAGTTCGAGGACTACTCATCCTGTGTCCCTAGTGCCCCCTGGGACCCAGCGTGTGGCTTCCGCTCTGTAAGTCAACACTTGGCAGAATGGGGGGATGGATCTGGGACTTCTCCCTGTGTGGATTGCCCCATTCTCCTCAGCCTCCAGTTTAGCAATGTCCCTTGTCCAGAATTACGGGAAGTCCCCAGATTATCCAGAGTTCCGTGGGGTCACTCCCTCCCTCGTCCTGCACCTTCCCCTGTTGTTACAGCCTCGGACTGTCTCTGTCAGCGGGAGTCAGTAAGGCGGTTCCCTGCACGTCTGCTTTCTAGTGTCATCATCTAACTTGGGATCCTGAACTCAGGATCTTAATATATGCTCTGAGGACTGGGCCTTCTCCCTTCCTCTGTCCCTGTCCCCAGGCCTGGCACCAAGGCAGGTGGCCTGGCCTGGGCTGACCTGAAGTGAACTCACGGTTTTCCCCATTCATTCTGCACCATTCATTTCATCCTGTCTCTCTGCCACCCAGGGTTCTTGGCTCTGGTTCTGTCACCCGATATGCCACCTGTCACTCCAGACACAGTGAATGAGCCTGTTAACACCGTCTTTCTATTCTGGGATCTGCTTGGTCATTCAGAATGGTAAAAGAGGCCAGAAATTGAGGTTCACGGGGCCTGGCAGCATCTGGCACACTGGACGCAGGGGCCTGTGACAGCTTGTAAAAAGCCAGTCTTTTGTGACGCATCACCAGGGTTTCACGTCAGCCCTCCAGAAGTATGGGAGTTGGGGGGAGGCATTTTTTTTGAGACTCTTCTAAGTAGTACTTCTCAGGCTGGGCTCCTGGGACCTCAGGGCTTTGGAAAGGCGGCAACGAGATCCACATGCTAGAGAGCCAGTACTTGAAAAGCCAAAGCTTGGATTCCTACCCACCCAATCGACTCCCCGACCAGGCCCGACAGGGGCTGCCCTGTCAAGTTTTCGCATGGGACTAGAGCCATAGCAGCCCTGTAACTCTGGCCATCTTCTACTCATCAGCGCCCCCTGCTAGTGTTTATAGCTTTAACATTCGAAAAAAATCATGATTCAGCAGCTGCTGCTTGGAAGCTGGCATCTCTTTAAAGCTTGACCTCCCAGGGGTGGTGGTAATAAGGTGTCCTGGCGGGTAGGGCAGGGGCCTCAGCAGAGCTGCTGGCAGGGCCGACTCTGCTAGCTGGTCCCATGGGATAAATGAAAGGACGTTGGTGGCAAATTCCAGCACAGAACCAGACGGCTAAGGGTGAAGGTTGCCTGACGGGTTGCTTATTGGATACTATTGCAGTAGTGGTGGAAATACTGTTTGAGAAACAGCATGCTATTTGGAGTCCCCTGGTCAGGGGCTGGAGGAAGTGAAGTTCCCTGGTCAGCATTCTATTTGGAGTCCCCTGTTCAGGGGCTGTGGTCAGCCACAGGTGGGTGCATGCCTGGAGCTGGTGGTCTCCAGGCCTGGAGTCAGGGAGGCACAGGGAACACACCCACACTCAGCCCCAGGCAAGGTCCCAGCTCTGACTCCAGATGCTCAGGGAATACATATGCCGTTTGTACTGTGAGGGGGCTGAATTAGACTAGTGAGCCTCACAATGCCATGTGAGAATTCCATATGAGAAAAGATGCCATATGAGAATGCCATATGAGGGGAAAAAATGGAAAATGGAGCTCCTTGGAGGGCCCTGGTATGGGGTGGGAGTCAAAAAACCTCCTGAGGCCCCTTCACGGGCCCTCAGAACCTGGTTTGAGAATCACTGGAATTACTGTCTCCTCAGACCCTAGAACTGGGGGCTCCACGTCCTCTTTCCAGTCCTAGTACCCATCAGCCAGCTGTGTGACCTGGTACAAGTGGCCCTACCTCTCAGGGCTCTGTCTTGAAATTAGCCCTTGACTTAGCCAAGCTGGGAAAGTCCTGAGTGACTGACTGGGAAACCTATGGCAGGGGTTCTGGTGCTTCTGGAGAGGTCAGAGAGTCTGGGACCACACATCTGGAGGATACAGGCTTGAGGAAGGGCAGTGGGCAGCAATGGTCACAGCCAGGGCAGGATGCCTTTTACTGTCTCGTGCTGGGTTCTAGTCCAGGGCACCAGGCCTCTGCCCCCGTGGCCAGCAGAGCAGAGGCTGCCACCATCGAACCAACTCAGAGGAAATCACCAAATCCTGCCCGGGGACCCCAGAATAGGGTCCTGACTAGGGAACTGGTTAGATGCTCCATGGCGTCTAACTCCCTCCCTGGGCAGTGTGGTCAGTGAAGCAGTAGCTGCAAGCACTGGCTCTGTAACCAGAGAGCCTAAGCTCAGATCCTGGCTATGGGACTTTGGGCTGTTTGCTTCTCTCTGAGCCTCACTTTTTTCCTCCTTGAAGTGGAAATGATAGGCCTGCTAAAGAATGATGAGCCGATACAGGTGAAGTTCCTCATGTGAGGCCGGGTCATAGCCCTCTCTCAGTCAGGGGAAATGCCCTGGAGCTTTTGAGGTCTCCTGACCTGCAGCTTCCCGTCCACAGAGAAGCAGCTGGCCTGAAGTGTGGGTCCAGCGGGAGGGCGTGGCTTAACCCTGTCCTCCAGCCCCTCTGGCCTGAACATGTCAAGACAGAACCACCTCATACCTTTGACCCCATCTGGCGTGTGAGCAGGGCTTCTAAGGGGCAGCTGTCTCTGGGGGGTTGGGGGGATGAGGGGTGAAGGCTATTGCCCTAGCAACCAAGCAGGTCCCTCTCAGGTAGCTGCTCCAGGCCCGTGACGGAGAGTGGCCATGTGAGCCCCAGATGGGGCTCTCCTGCCACCTGCACCCTGGTGCCAAGAGCCTGCCCCCAGACCTGGCCTGCCAGCCAGAGGGGCCTCTCTGCTTTTGCCCCGCAGACCTGAGACCCCACCAGAAGGGCCTTCTGCTGCCTCGATCTTGAGGTTCCCAAGGGTCTCCTGCCTTTCCAGAGGTGGAAGGTCTTGTGGCTTGGCTTCCTGGGGAGCGGGGGGAGAGGGGCTGGAGCTCCTGGAGCAGGGAGGTCTGAGGGCAGCTATTCCAGCAGTCACGAACCTGTGTGCCCAGGCCACGTTAGTGGGCAGGTACGTACCTGCACAGGGTTTTTAAAACTTCGAAATAACTAACTCCACTTTAAAATCTAGAGATTTTATTTATTTTAAGTCCATATTTCTGGCTTCTCTCACCCAGGTCTCCACATGTCAGCTGTGGGCCAGAGGGGTTACGATGCCTGGTCTCCTGTAGACATTTAAACTGTGATGACCATTCCAGGCCAACACACTTAGCTGGGGAAACTTAGGCCCAGAAAGGATTAGACCCTGTGCAAGGTATGCAGCACATCCTGGCCTCGCAGAGCTGACTATTCTACACTGCCACTCTGCAAAGCTAAAAGCCTGTTCTCTCATCTATAAAACATCGGTGATGATTATCTCCCCTCCCAGGCCTGTGTCTGGAATAAAATAGTACCTGGCCCGGGAATCACTCGATCATGATTCTTTTAAATCTGTATATATGATACGCTTTTGCCTAATAAGATGTGGCTGGAAGCACTGCTTACTTCCTTTCTCTGCCCCCTTTCGGAAACGGTTATTTTTCAAATTGTTTTTGATCCCTGGTGCATAGGGTTCGTTGAGCTCTCGTGCCCACAACTTCATTGCCGAACTTCAGAGTTGCTCCAGGCTTTTACCTCCCACCAGATTGTGCTCCTGGAGAGAGAAGGGGGCGGGAGAAGAGGGGAAAGGGAGTGAGTGTGTGTATGTTGGGGTCTGACCTGGGTGTGTGGGTGTGTGTGTGCGCACGCACGCGTGCGCGCGCACACGTGCTGGGGTCTGATCTGAAGGGAACTGAAGCTCTTACCCTGGGCATTAGATTCCAACTCAGGAGTAAATCATTCTTCCCTGAGCCTCAGTCTATCCAGCTGCCAAATAGGGATTTGTTCATTCATTCAGTAAATATTTACTGAGCCCAGCCATGTATTGGGCCTGGGGCTGGAAAAGCCTCATAATTCTGTAAGGTATTCAGGGTCCCCACCCTCAGGAACCTATTTTCGATGCTTAGGACCTCTGTCTGGTAGGGCAGAGAGACAAAAGACGAGCCAGTAAGTTGATCAATGTTTGATGAAACAGTCCTCAAAGAAAAAATACCAACTTTTGACAGGGTGGTCTGGGAGGCCCTCATTGAGGACATGACCACCGAGCCATGACGAAAGTTGACAGCAGAGATGAGAGCAGGCTGTAGTAGGTGTGCAGAGATGGGCAGAATTATCTCAGACGGGGGAACAGCATGTTCCAAGGCCCTGAGGTGGATGCGTGCCTGGAGTGTTTGAGGAATAGCAAAGAGGCCAGAGTGGAATGAGCAGGGGACTGTGCAGGAACTGAAGCTGGAGAAGGGAGCAGGGGCCAGTGCCTGTTGTAGACCAGGGCAGGCAGCTTCAAGGATTGGGGAGCCTTTGAAAAGCTTTAGAAAAGGGAGGCAGTAATCCAATTTGTCCTTAATTCCTCAGGCTGCTGTCTGGAGAGTGATCGTGGGTGAGTTGGGCCACTGACAAAGCAGGGAAGCCTGGGGGTAGAAAATGGAAGCCTAGACCAGGCTGGTGGGATGGAGAGAAGCCTGACTCTGTGTAGGGAGGGGCAGGGCCTTGCAGATGGGGGAGGCAGGGGAAGAGCAGGGGAGAAGAGATTCAGATTCATTCTGGGCACACTCAGCTTGAGATGGCCTTGGCACCCACCCAGAGCTGTCTGGTGTGCTGGGCTATTGCGATAGGCTGTACGCCCTCCCACTGCTGTCAGGTCTGTGTGCTGTAAAACCCCAGCTGCACCAGTTTGGAGGACTTTGTGAGTGGTATTGTGGGAAGGAGGAAGATGCCGCTGTTACCATTGTCCAGGTCGCCCCAGGAAGCCAAGGATCCTGTCTGAGAAGAGGCAGCCGTCTTAGGCCTCCCCATCTTCCCATCAGCAGCTAAATTACGTCAATTCCACTTTGCCAAGCCGTGTCCTGCTCAAATCTGATTTCCATGCCTTTGGCTGTCCTGCCCTGCTCCTTTGCCCAGGGGATCCCTCCACCTGAATTTCCTTGCCCTCAGTTACTCCAGTCCATCCTGCCAGATGCAGTCAACTTTAATGTCTTCCAAAAAAGCCCCCAGCTGTCCCCCAGAAGGTGATCCCTCCCTCCTCCATCCAGAAACCGTGGTAACTGGAGTTGCCACCTCTTTGGATTCTTCTCAGTGCACACTGGGCATCTCTTTGTGGGTGGAACAGTTAACATGCCCAAGGCTGCTGCCTCTGCATGACCCTCACTGAGTTGGCCCAGTGGACAGGGCATAGGGTAGGGGTCAGGCTTCAGGTAGCCTGAGTTCAAACCCTGACCCTGACACTGTCTGGCTAGGAGATGAGCTCAGGCTAGTTTCTCCATTTCTCTGAGCCTCGTTTGGAGAACGGGGCAGTGACAGTCCTACCCTACATAGCTGATCTGAGGATTTATTTGGCTAAAGTACAGTCCATTCTCATTATTCCCAATACTTATTCATAATGTCTCACAAACACTAAATTAGCGAATACTGAACCATCGCTCCCATGGGAAATGCAGAGTCCCTGCACGTCCACCAACCACCAGCAGAAACCACCAAGTTTTCTGTTAAAGACACTTTAACATACTGTTGCTTTATTACCACTGAAATAAGCCAACGGCACCATAACTCATGCCTGAGCAAAGCTTATGTGACCCACGTGTTTTCTCCATAAGGTATATCACAATCTTCTTTCACTTAGGAACTCTGGACAGCACTTCAGCACTATACTTGGGGGCCATTTCAAACAGAAATCACCACCAACAAAAAACAAAAATTTGAAAACGCAGCACTAAATAGACCAGAAAAAGGATTCTTGTTTACAGTATAAGCTGAAACAAGATATCATTACCTTGTTCACCCTCAACCGGGAACCTGTGTGTTGGGTGACTCAAATTTTCAGGTTCTGCGCATGTCTGCAAGTGGTGAGTGTTGACTGGGGTTGTTGAACTCACAGATACAGAATCGTGAATGAGGATCGGGGGTAGATGGAGCACTTGCCTGGTAAGGTCCCCTGTTAGCATTGGAACTGTTACCAATAGGACTGCATCCTGGCTTCTGGACAAGGCTCCACAGGCAGGGCCAGGATTCTCTGAGCTATGAGACTTTGTCTTCCCCTGCGTGTCACCTCTGTAACCTCTTGGCTTCTGTGAACTTTAGGGTCTGAAGCAAGTGCAGATTCCAGAAGCCCCGTGTGCCTCCACTGAATAGTTTGTTCCAATTCCATTGGGTGGGTGGTGACACCATTGAAAGGTTTCAAATCGGTGGTATGATTGGATTCCTGGTGGCCCACTCACCAGGTAGGGAAGGGACAGGAAAGGTCAGACAAGAGGTTCGGGGGCTGGGGAGCAGTGATATGGAACATTTAAGGGATGCTGGCTCTAGATGGGGGATAAGGAAAGGATGGGAGAGGCAAATAGGAGGTGTCTGGTTGTGGGCAGTGGGGAGGATCCCCAGGAAGATGTTGAGGTGGGAGGTGCTGCCAGTCGCCCTTACTAGAGCTTGAAATTAAAGGATTTTCTGGGGGGCGGCCACACCTGTGGCTTGTAGAATTTGCCGGACCAGAGAGAGAACCTGCTCTACAGCCGTGACCAGAGCCTTAGTGGTAACAACAATGCCAGCTTCTTAACCCACTGAGCCGCGAGAGAACTCCTAAAATTAAAGTTTGACAGTTACTCTTTTTTTTTTCCTTTATAGCTGGTTTGCAAATTTCTGTCAATTTTTCAACTGTATAGCATGGTGACCCGGTTACGCATACATATATAGATTTGTCACAAGTGATTAGACATAGTTCCTGGTGCTATACAGCAGGATCTCGTTGCTTTTCCATCCCAAAGGCAATAGTCTACAGCTATTAACCCCAGACTCCCATACCACTCCACTCCCTCCCCGACCCTCTTGGGAACCACAAGTCTGTTCTCCAAGTCCATGATTTTCTTTTCTGTGAAAAGGATCATTTGTGCAGTATATTAGATTCCAGATATGTAATATCATACGGTACTTGTCTTTCTCTTTCTGACTTACTTCACTGATATGAGTGAGGGTCTCTAATTCCGTCCATGTTGCTGCAAATGGCATTATGTTATTCTTTTTTTATGGCTGAGTAGTATTCCGTCGTGTATATATACCACATCATCCTAATCCAATCATCTGTCAATGGACATTTGGGTTGTTTCCATGTCTTGGCTGTTGCAAATAGTGCTGCAGTGAAACATGCGTGTGCAAGTGTCTTTTTCAAGGAAAGTTTTGTCCAGATATATGCCCAAGGGTGGAATTGCTGGGTCATTGTTACTCTTTTTTAAAATTTTTTTGTCTTTTTAGGGCATATTGGCGGCATATAGAAGTTCCCAGGCTAGGGGTTGAATCGGAGCTGTAGCTGCCAGCCTACACCACAGCCACAGCAACAGGGGATCTGAGCCATGTCTGCGACCTACACCACAGCTCACGGCAACGCCGGATCCTTAACCCACTGAATGAGACCAGGGATCGAACCTGTGTCCTCATGGATACTAGTCAGATTCGTTTCCACTGCAACACAATGGAAGCTCCCGACATGGTTACTCTTTTTTTTTTTTTGTCTTTTTGCCTTTATGTAGAGCCGCACCTGTGGCATATGGAGGTTCCCAGGCTAGGGGTCTAACAGGAGCTGTAGCCGCCGGCCTTCGCCACAGCCACAGCAACGCGGGATCCGAGCCGCGTCTGCAACCGACACCACAGCTCACAGCAACGCCGGATCCTTAATCCACTGAGCAAGGCCAGGGATCGAACCCGCAACCTCATGGTTCCTAGTCGGATTCGTTAACCACTGAGCTACGAAGGGAACTCCCCCTGACACGGTTACTCTTAAGGCACAGTGAGAGAGGTGGCTTCCATGCTGGCATGGGGGAAAGTGGGAGTCACATGGGCCATCAACAAGAAAGTGTCTCTGAGTGGGCACTCTGTCTCTGATCCTGACCCAGCTGCTTGGAGTTCTTCCCCAGCTTCCGCTGCTTTGGAGAAAGAAACAGAGAAGGAGGAATTTGAGGCTAGGTGGGCGGGAGCATTGAGTTCTGTTTTTACCATAGAGCACAAGTGAGCTGCCCGATTTAGCTGCGTGGTTTGACAGTTTACTAATTGGGTGAGAGAAGGTGGGATCTTGTAAGCCATCAGCCCTTCCTCTGACAAGTCCTTTGCTAAGCCTGGCAGAGCCAGCAAGGGAGTTCAGGGGATTCTGGCTCTGAGGTCAGCTCTGTCCATTCACACGGGGCCTTGTGTGGGTAAAGCCTGCTGCCATGGCTCCCACACTGTTTAGGACACTTCTCCTTCAGCCTCCCTGCCAAGCTCGGGCCCCTGGGAACCAGCAGGCATGCAGGCTGGGCTGAGTCTCCACGGCACTTACAGGGGCCTGGGTTCCTGGGGTTGCTGAGTTCTCCAGATCTCTGGAGAGATAGAGCCACAGCCACTCTTTAGCATCTGAAGCTCTGATTGACTATCTTATACACCTTGACATTAAAAAAACAAAATCTGGGAGTTCCTTGGTGGCTCAGTGGGTAAAGGATCCAGTGTTGTCACTTCTGTGGCTCGGCTTGCTGCTGTGGTATGGGTTTGATCCTTGGCCCCGGAAATTCTGCATGCTGTGGGCATGGCCCAAAAAATACAGAAATAAATTCATTCTGACTTGATAGAGTTCACTGGATAAAATCTTGGGACAGAAGGCAAAAATGAAACAAAGGATGCTTCTACTTAGAAGAAGCAAGGATTTGTGTGCTGTGGGGCGGGGAAGCTGGGCTGGATGTCTGGGACCGGGGGCAGGCGGCATCACACAACTGGCTTCTGTCTGAGCCTTGGTGTGAGGGACCAGCATGGCCAAGGTGAGGGCAGGAGAGAACGCAGGCCCCTGACGCAGTGGTTCATTGTGCTCACACTGTTGTGGTTCAGCAGATGCTTCACTCAGGGTTTTAAAAATACGCACAGGGAGTTCCCTTGTGGTGCAGAGGGCTAAGGATCCAGCGTTGTCACTGCAGCAGCTTGAGTAGCTGTTGTGGCATGGGTTCCATCCTTGACCTGGAAATTTCTGCAGGCATGGCCACCCAAAAAAAAGCTTTCTTTGTTTTTTCTATTTATTTATTTGCTTTTTTTTTTTTTTCCAGGACTGCACCCGTGGCATATGGAGGTTCCTAGCCTAAAGGTCTAATCGGAGCTATATCTGCCAGCCTATGCCACAGCCACACCAGATCTGAGCCGCATCTGCGACCTATACACCACAACTCATGGCAACAGCAGATCCTTAACCCACTGAGCAAGGCCAGGGATCAAATCCGCAACCTCATGGTTCTTAGTTGGATTCATTTCTGCTGCACCATAATGGGAATTCCAAAAAAGCTTTCTTAAAAAAAAAAAAAAATATATATATATATATATATATATATATATATATATATATATATATATGCATGCACAAGGATCAGCTGGAGGAGACAGTCACCCTGGAGTGATGTCCATCTCCAAGCTTCCGTGGCAAATTTGAAAGTTTTCAGAGTGAATGGACACAGAATTGGACCAACATGCCATGCTGGATAGATTGTGGCACAAAGAACATCCCCCCAGGGCAAAGAGGGCCATAGTCACATACTGGCCAGGACCTGCGTCTTGGGTCGCTGAGGCACTTGCTTCCCTCTCAAGTTTAGTTAGCAGATGCTGGTTGTGTACCCTCTGGACCGGGCACTGGCTGCCAATACTCATGGGACACACTTTCATTCGGAGACATGGCCATGGCCCTGAGTGGTCCCGCTGATCCAGAGAAAGGAGAGCCAGAAAGGATGGGCAGTGGAGGGACCAGCTGGAAGGCAGGAAGCATGGAAGATACAAAAGCGGTTCTGGCAGAAACTGTGCATGTGCAAAGGCTTTGATGCATGAAGAGTGTGGCGTGTTTGGGAAAGGGCGCATTGGTTCTCTGAAGCTGGAAAGGGCATGCTGAGGGGGTGGGAGGGTGGGAGGTGAAGCTCTCGGGATGCTGGGTGGGACCGAGCAGAAAGGGCTCCAGCTTTGGGAAGGGGCTAGAACCTTGGGTGCTGGGAGCCTTCATTATGGCTGAGTTGTAATTTTTGGTAACTGAGGGGGTTTTGTAGCAAAGATGAAGTTCATTCTCTTATTCAGCAAATATTTATTGAGAGCTTTCTGTGCTTGAGGTATTACCCGGGGCCTGGGATACGACCTGCTGTGCCAAGACAGACAGAGTTCCCCCAACTGCCCCAGGTCTGTAACCATCAGCAAGTAAATGCCTAGATGAGCTGATAATGTAACAGGTGCCCTGATGGAGATCCTGGATGGTGGGAGAGCAGGGGGCAGTCAGGGGAGCCTCCTCAGAGGAAGTGATACTTAAAACATGTGAGGAGCTGGGAGAAACCTTTCAGGTGGGAGGAACAGCATGTGTCAAGGCCCCCAGGTGAGAAAAAGTGCGGTGGGTCTGAGGAACACAGTGCCTGGATCGTGCTGTCGGAAGAGGCGAGGGGAGTCATTGGCCTGCATTTCTTGGCATTTCACGTGTGTGAAATGAGAACTGTCCTATGGACTTGGGCCCCATCCCCCTACCCTGGGCGGGGACAGTGCTCAGAGCTGAGGGATACCCTACCACCCAGGAAGGCCCCCAGGCTCCAGCGTCCTGTTTGTCACACCACTTGTCTGGCTGTGACCTGTGCCCCAGGAGACAGAGAATCCAAGATAGTTCACTTTTCCTCTTATCACATCTGGCCATCTGGCCTGGCCTGGCCTATCTAGCTCACTTTCTCTCTAATGAGTGGCCACCTCAGCCGGGGCTCGGGGCCTCTGAGTGTCCATCAGCAGGGCTCTGGCCTCCACAGCCTTGAGAGGGAGGCGGGAGGGTCAGTCCTCTGTCCAGACCCCTGGTTGTGTCCCGTTGTCTCCCGGGGTTGGAGGTGTGGAGCAGGGCGGGTCCTTGCACCCACTGACTCCTCTAGGCCATTGTGAGCACCACCACAGGTTGCGGGGGGGACTTTGGGGTCACATAGCCTCAGCCAGGCTTAGAGCCCAGTTCCGGGTCCTCATGCTCACTGCTACCCCCTTGAGGATATCCCCCCTTAAACATTCTGAGCAGACTGGGGCTTCACTTTTCTGATCTGGGCCAGAAAATCCCACCGCAGCTCTGCTTCCTTGGGGTATTAGGCCAGCTAGACAAATCCTGGGAGTCCCTGCTGTGACACACTAGGATCAGTGGCAACTCTGTAGTGCCGGGTTGCAGGTTCAATCCCCAGCCTGGCACAGTGGGTTAAATGATCTGGCGTTGCTGTAGCTGCAGGATATGTCACAGCGGTGCCTTGGATCTGATCCATGGCAGGGAAACTCCATAGGCCGCAGGGTGCGTCCCCCCCCAAAAAAAAAAAAAACCTACTCTACTCTGTGTGTCTAGTTCTTGGGAGAAACTGCCCCTGGTCTGGTCGGAGAACCAGTCCCCATCAGTGGCTGGGGAGTGGTAGGATTTTGACTAACCTGTACCCCCCAGGCCTATCTCCCTCTGGACCAGAAACCAGTCAGACCCATGCCCACCCTGGGCTGTCTGAGCCTTGAACTCTGTGATGTAGCCTGTGTGATCAGTCCCCGTGGCCACACAACTGGTACATGACAGAGCTGGGGTCTGAACTCAGTATGTCTCCTTCTCTCCTGCCCTCTGGCTTCTGGATTTTCTCCATCAAAGAAATGAATCTCAAATGGTAGAATTTCAGGCAGTAGGGAAAAGGGATTCAGAGCAGGAATCTTTCAGTCACAGTGAGGGAAGGCTTCATACTTATCCTTGAATGAGAGCCTAAATGGGAAAATGCTTTGAGTTAGTCGAGGGCTGTGTGAATACAGTGTGCTGTTACCTGGCTAGAACTCCGCCACCCCCACTGAATAGACAAGGGTACTGAAAAGATCAGGGGCAGGGCAGGGACTTCGGTGAGACATTGTCCCAGCCTAGAAGCCAGGCCTGTGCTTTTAGTCTAGGCCTTTCCTCCTCCAGCAGTCAGGTCTCAGCTTGGGCATGCCCTTGCAGACTGGCTCCAGGGACCAGCAGGACGCTGGTGGGCACAGTGGTCAGTGAAGACCCCAGACACCTGCAACCCCAGCCCAGCAGGGCTGGCCCTGAGGCGAGGGGAGTAGAGTGTGGTGGGCTGTATAGCTGAACAGAGTGGTTGCCATTCACCGTTGACAGCTCTGGGCAAATCATCCAAACTTTGAGCCTCATGTGCCCCATCTGTAAAGTGGCGTGATTGTCTCCCCACCTCACAGAGTCACTGTGAGGTATCATTACAAAGTCGTAAGCACAGCTCAGTAAGTGGCCCAGCTTTTGGCCGTCATCCTTGCCTCACAGCCAGCTGAACAGGGGAGTTCATCTTCTGAGTAGGCCTGTCTTTTTCCCACAGGGCGGGGCCCTGGAGTGTCATTCTCCTTTGGACTGAAGCCCCGCCTCCTGCCTGCCCTGCTGCCTTTGTTTTCCTGCCCCTGTGCCACCCTTCTCTGGAGGGGCGTCAGAGATCACGGGTGTGTCTGTCTGGGGCATCCCCAAGCCAGGACTGGGACAGTCTGAACAGAGTAGGAATTGGATGCTCTTGGCTCTGAGTTCTCTGAGCACTTTGTCACCCAAGTTGGGCTCCCAGCTCCAGGGCTTTTCCGTTGTGGCCTTGCTGTTGAAGTACTCCCATCACGGCTGTTTTTCTGCTGATGAGGGCTTCCAGCTTTCTTAGAAGCCGGTACAGGGCCTGGCCTAATACATGTCTTTACCCAGTTCCCCTCAGGGGTAAAATCTTGGAGAACTGTAGCATAATACCATATATTATGTCATTATGACACATAATAATGTATTATAGTATTGACATAGATCTTACTTACATTTCACCATTTTCACTTGGGTCACCTGTGTGTGCATTTAGTCTGACGTAGTTTCATCCCATGTGCAGGTTCACGTATCCACAACCACAGGCAAGATACAGAACCCCCACAATTCACACACACCAGGGTCCCCCTTGTCACTCTTTTATAACCAAGTCCCCATGGCCCTCTCACCATAGTCTCCCCACCAACTGCTAATCTGGTACCATCTCAGTAATTAAGTAATTTCAAGACTGTCTTATAAATAGAATCATGCAGTATGTAACTTCTCGAGACTGCTTTCTCGCTCTGCATAATTCACTTGAGATTTGTCCAAGTTGTTGCCTGTATCCATGGTTGATTTCTTTTTGTTGCTGAGCAGTGTTCCATGGTCTGCGTGCATCACAGCCATTCACCCATTGAAAGATAGACATCTAGGTTGTTGCCAGTTTGGGACTATGGCAGATCAAGCTGCCACGAACATTCATGTGTAAGTTTTTGAGAACATGTTAGTATTTCTATGGAATAAATGTCCAAGAGTGTAGTTTTTTGGGTTGTATGGTAATTACATGTTCAGTGTTTAAAACAAAAAACTGCCAAGGCATTCCCTTTGTGGCTCAGTGGTCAACAAAACTGACTAAGATCCATGAGGATGTGGGTTCGATCCCTGGCCTTGCTCAGTGCGTTAAGGATCTGGCGATGCCGTGAGCTCTGGTGTAGGTTGCAGACGCGGCTTGGATCCCCTGTTGCTGTGTCTGTGGCGTAGGCTAGCAGTTGCAGCTCCAGTTCGACCCCTATCCTGGGAATTTCCATATGCCATGTATGCAGCCCTAAAAAGACCAAAAAAAAAACAAAAACAAAAAACTGCCAAGCCACTTTCCAGGGTGGTTGTATCGTTTTACATTTCTAACAGCCATGCATGAGTGATTCCATTTTTCCATATCTTCACCAACATTTGGTGTTGTCACCATTCTTTATTTTGGTCATTGTGTTGGGTTTGTGTAGGGAGATCTCACAGTGGCAGATGGATGGATTCTGTGTGCCTTGTCCACAGCCCCTGTGACACTGGGCCTCATGCTGAGCATTTCCATTGGGCCATCACCATCACCATCATCGGCAGCCTCTTGAAGGCAGGGCTTCAAGCCTTCTGCTCCCGGCCCCAGCCTCACCCACCCGACCCACGTAGGTGCTTGTTTCAGTCCCCACTGGGGAAAAGGCAATTGGAGTTAAGATGCTGGGAAAAGCTCTCGGATGTGACCCAGCCCCTCACAGCAAGTAGCTACTGCTGTTTGAAAAGCACCTCCCATTTCAGACGAAAAGTTCAGCATTTATGAAGCCAGCTGTGGGCCTTTGTGCTTCGGGGTCCCTGCTGGGGGGCTAGCCTTGGGCCAGGCCCAGACTGGGACTCTGAGACCCCAACTCACACTCACCCACCATGGCAGGTCCTGGTTCCCTGAATCTTGGTGGAAAACAAGGAGTCTGGCTGGACGTGTTGGAGTCCTAGGGGAGCTGGACTGGTGTGTGGGGTTTTCATGTAACGGGGGTAGGGGGGAGTGGGGTGGGGGTGGCAGAATGGGGGGAAGGGTAGCTGAGCCCTGACTGGTGTGTTAGTCTTCGACCCGACAGGGATGGGCGTCCCGCAGAGAGGACGGGGTGGAGGGAAGGCAGAGCAGGAGCAGGGGACCAGGGAGCGGAGGAGTAGGCCTCTCAGCGAGCTCAGGGACAAGCGGGGGTAATCGTTCCTTAGCTGTCCTGACTGCCACTCTGCTGTCACCATCCAGCCTGCCCAGCTGGATAATGCCTCTGAATAGAGGGAAGGGTGTGTTTGTTCCATGTGGGCATCCTCCACTAGACTTGGCCTTGGTTCAGCATGTGGGTAGGAAGGGCCCGTGTCTGGCTGTCTTGAGCGCTGCTGTGTCCCACCCCCCTGTTCTCTTGGTCTAGAAGTCCTTGCTGAGGTCAGACCTAGGGTCGGGTCAGGTAGGGCTCAGCCCTGAAAAGGGCTCCTGACGGCTAGGGACCTCATCTTCTCCCGCCCTCCTTTCACCCATCTGCAGGCTCATCATGCCTAGTGGCATATAAGAAGACCCCGCCACCGGTCCCTCCACGCACCACGTCAAAGCCGTTCATCTCCGTCACGGTCCAGAGCAGTACCGAGTCCGCCCAGGACACCTATTTGGACAGCCAGGACCACAAGAGCGAAGTGACTAGCCAGTCTGGCCTGAGCAACTCATCGGACAGCCTCGACAGCAGTACTCGACCGCCCAGCGTGACCCGGGGCGGAGTCACCCCAGCCCCCGAGGCCCCCGAGCCACCCCCAAAACATGCAGCTCTGAAGAGCGAACAAGGGACGCTGACTAGCTCCGAATCCCACCCTGAGGCCGTCCCCAAAAGGAAACTGTCATCTATAGGAATACAAGTAGGGGCCCCTTTTGCGCTCTGTCCTTGGCCCACACCGTGCACCTGCCTGCGTGTAATTACATCTGGTGGAGGCCCACTAGGTCTCCTGGGCGAAGGTGGTTTGTCTGTCTGTTTTGGGGGGTCGGCCTCAAGTGGCTGAACCAAATTCCACCCATAGCCATGCCTTCCTCGCGTTTGCCCGGGCCTGCTGCGAGGTCTGTAGCTGTGGGCACGCGACCCTGCTCCAGCCCTGGGTTGTCCCAGTGAATGTAGTTACACTCAGCCAGCCATCTCTTGTCCACTGTTTGCCTGTCCACTGTCTGTCTGTTCACTCCACCTTTTGCCCTGCCAGCTGACGCGTGGGAGGCGGGACTGGCCTAACTGTTCTCTGATCCAAGGTCAGCTCGGGTGCGGAGGTCACAGCCCCACCTGGCGGTGGGAGCAGCGTGGAGCATAGACGCCGAGGGCCAGGGTTCCCAGGACCCAGGGCCCTTGAGCCTTGGGGGTTGCTCGAGGGGAGCTTTGCCCAGAGCCCTCTCGGGCCTTGGGGACAGGTAGGTGGCTTGAGGTGCCAGGCCCATGTCAGATAGAGAAGTGGGACATCAGTCCCCATGCCTTTATGAGAAAGGACCCAGGCAGATAATTCCCCAGGATCACGTGGCCAAAGCCAGCACACCCTTCTGGAAGCGAGGCTCACTGGGTAGCCGTGGCCATGGCACACAGCAGGGCAAGGTGCACCAGCTTCCCCTCCACTGCCTCATTGCACCTCCCGAATGCACCTGACATCAGTAAGCTGTCTGCTGTTGGCTGAATGGGGCTGTGCCTTGCAGCTTTCAAGAGTTGCTCTAAGTCCAGAGGGAGACTGGAGCAACTAGTTGGACTAAAGTGGAACACGCTCAGGGCTGGGAGGGAGGGCAGCTACAATGGGCCTAAGTGCTTGGGGGAGGCAGCACCCCCCCCCAAACCCCCGGGGGTGATGGAGGAGGTCGAGGTGGTATGCACTGTGGCTTGGGTTGGAGAGGATCTCGGTTTCCCCAGCCGCTGCTGAGCAGTTGGACGTGGCCAAGCAGATGACAAAGCACCAGGATTGCAGAAGGAACATGGGAGTCTTAAGGGGACTGAATGGAAGGCTCACTGGTCTGTTTCTTGCACTTTCCTGAATTTTTTCCCCCCAAGAGGCAGCTCTGGGCTTCGCTTTGCCCATATATACGAGAAGAAAGTTGGCCTGGAGACTTTTAAGTTTTTCTGGGCTCCTTCATAAGGGTCAAGTCCCTGCCCTGTACAGTGCTCAGGAGGGATTCTGAAGAATGCAGAAAGTAGCCTAGTCTCAGGGTCTTCGGGCAGCCCCACCCTCTTCTTAACCAAACTGGGTGCTCTTTCTTATCTTTCCAGAAGACCTGAAAGAGAGTTAGGCTCACCCTGGTTTCTTTCGCTCCAAAGTTCACCTAAGGCCGATACTCTAGCTCTTGGGCCCACGCAGGATTCTCCTCCCCCGGATTCACCCCGCCCCGCCGGCCCCCAACTCTTCAAGCAGCTTCTTGAGTGCCAGCAATGCTGCAACCCCTGAGCTGGCTCTCACTGAAGGAGAAAGGTGGCTGCACCCCCATGGCAAGAAGGAGCCTGGCACTCAGCCCCCTGCCCCAGAAAGCCTCCCCCCTGGCCTCTGTGAAGCCGAGAGACTGGAGAGTCTCCAAGTTCCAAGGATGCCCCAGCAACCCTCACCCCACTCCTGGGTGACTCGAGCTCTGGGTCAGGTGTGGGTTGTCCCTCATTTCTGAGCAATGTGGAAGGGCTGGCCTGCCTGCTCTGTGGCCATGTACCTCTGTCCCAGAAAAGAAAGGTAGGCCCAGGCCATCACCGATATAAAGAGCTTTGCATGGGGCCCTAACCCCGGCCCTTTCTGCAGCTCCCCAGGCCCATCCAGTGCTGAAGATCACCTCAGCCAAGTGTGATTGAGGCCCAGGGCTGGCATCCCGTAGGACCCAGGGACTTGGCAGCTTTCAGATCCAGAACTGCTGTCCGAGGTTTGCCGGTAGTGCAGGCGCCTCCCGCCTGCCCTTCAGCTGCAGGGTTGGGGGAGTGATCTTTGCCTCGAGACAGCAGCACTTCGACTACACCAGATAACGGCTGTGGCTTTGTGTGTGTGTGTGTGTGTGTTTTCTTTCTCTTTCGTTGTCCTTTTTTTTTTCTTCTCTCTGATGCGTGTAAAGGAGAGGACTAGAAGGAACGGTTCCCACCTCTCGGAGGACAACGGACCCAAAGCGATCGATGTGATGGCACCCTCCTCAGAGTAGGGAAAGCCAGTCATCTCCACCCCCCTCCCACCTCCCGCCCACCTGCCCGCCCGCCTCCGCGCGAATGAGCAGTGCCCGGCTTAACCTGGTCCGGCCTCGGGCCCACGTGCAGTGTCCGCATGCCTCGTATCCGTCTGTCCACGCGTCCGTTTGCGTCGTCCCACTAATGTGAATTTCAGCAGCAAGTGTGGTGTTTGTTTTTTATTTTTGTCTTTGTCTCCGTGCCGTGGCTGTCGTTGTCCTTCAATAAGGTTGACTGCATTCAGCCAGTGCCAAAAGAGGAGCCCAGTCTCGCTACCAAATTCCAGTCCATCGGGGTTCAGGTAGAGGACGACTGGCGGTAAGTCGCACAGAGGTGGTGGCTGCCTCTCCCCTCTCCTCCCCTCCCCCTGCTCTCACCTCTCCTGCGCCTTCTCCTCCTGCTCTCCCTAACCCACTGCTCCTTGCTGGATTTCTAATAATAACCAAGCTGGGTTTGGGGTGCGGGCGGTGGCCCAGGCGTGGGAGGCCGGGCGGGCGGGCGGGTGGGCAGATGAGCGCTTGCTCTGTGAGATTAATCAGCCCAGGGGGCCGAGGCCGGGCGGAGACGTGGCCCGGCACCTCGATGTCGGTGGTCTACCTGGCCTCACTGCAGTAAACAGGCAACCTTATGACCTTGTCCGTGTGTGCGTGTGTGCGTGTGGGCGGGCGGGGTGGGGCTGGGGCTGAGCAGAGAATGAGACGGGGGCTGTGGGGCCCGCTTCAGGCGCATGGTGAGCAGACGATGCATCCGTTTCTCTGTCTCCCGTGTGTCCGGGTCGGGGTGGCCTCTGGTCTCCGGCCCCCTTGGTGACTCGAACCTTCCCGTCCCCACCCCACCGCACCCCACCCACAGAAGCAGCGCCCCCTCGCACAGCATGTCCTCCCGACGGGACACCGACTCGGATACCCAGGATGCCAACGACTCGAGCTCTAAGTCATCTGAGAGGAGCCTCCCGGACTGTACCCAGCACCCCAACTCCGTCAGCATCGATGCCGGCCCCCGGCAGGCCCCCAAGATTGCCCAGATCAAGCGCAACCTCTCCTATGGAGACAACAGCGACCCTGCCCTAGAGGCATCCTCGCTGCCCCCGCCTGACCCCTGGCTGGAGACCTCCTCCAGCTCCCCGGCAGAGCCAGCACAGCCAGGGGCCTGCCGCCGAGACGGCTACTGGTTCTTGAAGCTTCTTCAAGCAGAGACGGAGCGGCTGGAAGGCTGGTGCTGCCAGATGGACAAGGAGACCAAAGAGAACAACCTCTCTGAAGAAGGTGGGTGCAGCGAGGCCGGCCCCCTGTGGGGAGTGGGGGATGCACAGCTCGACCTCGAATTTCTGTTCTTTCCTTTCTTCCGTCCGTCCACCTACCTAACCAAACTTTTATCAGAAAGGATTTATGGCAACAGCTGCTAATTGTGGGGGCCGTGCGGTCAGCTGCCTACAATTTTGAATTGTAGGGTTTGAATCCCAGCTCTTCCCTTACTAGTGAAGTGACCTTGGTCAGGTTCCTCTGAGCCTCAGTTTCCTTACCTGTGATGTGGAGATGATCCTACCCTCGAACGTGGCAGTGCATGTACAGGGCCTGACAGAGTGCCAGGCACAGAAAGTTGGCACCATTATTATGCCTTTAGCTGCTCCTTATTGAGCACCTGCTGTGTGGCAAGCACCAGGGATCTAACTGTGGTCCTCAGCAGGGTGTGAGGGACTATGAATGTGTGAGATGGAAGTAAGTCATTTGCCTTCCCACTTAGGTTTCTACCTGTACCGTGCCTATTTCCAAAAATAACATGCCTAGAAATCAGTTCAAAAGAGAGCTAGAAAAATGTAGGGAGCCTAGATTCACAGGCGGTTCACAGGGGAGGGGTGATTTGGAGGCGGGCCCCTGGGAAGCTCCAGCCCCCAGCTTGCTACCCCTCCATGGAAGGTGCCCAAAGGCCAGGTCTCCAGGAGTATTCAGAAGGGGTGGAGCCAGCATTCCATCTGGTGGGGTGGGGCCCGAGGAAAGCCCCCCCCCCCCCCCCCCCCCCCCCGATGATTCGGAGTCCCTGTGGTCAGTCTGTAGGCCAGTTTGACATCACACTCACTGGTGTGCAGGGAACTGTTGTGAGGTATATAGCTAGTAACTTTTTATAATAGTATTTTTTACAAAATCAGAACAGAGGCAGGGGTGGGAGAGCACTGAACAGCTCCTAACAGAAACCATCCAGCCTTCTGCCCTTCCGCAGCCTTCCCTGCTTCAGCTCTCATCAGCTGTGTATTCTAATGTTTGCATTCATGTTCATTTTTTTAATGGGATTACCTTTTATTTCCTCTTTTCAATTAGTCATCATTATGTAATTGATTTCCTGCTGTAATAGTTTAGAATTGAGCTCTGCCACCTCCATTTCCTGTGCCACACCCTCCATATATTACATCAGTTTGGGGTTTAAAAACAACCAGTATTTCTGTTTACCATGAGCCTGTAAATACTGTTCACTGCAGAGCCTAGTAGTATATTATGACCTCATTTTCTCATACCTTTTGCTTTTCCTGGAATGAATGGTTGCCTCATCTTTTTTATATATTTCATTTTCTAAGCTCTGATTTGTAATTTTTTCTGCATTCTCCACCAGATCTGCAAGCCCTCATCAGTATTATTTTCCAGGTGTGCAGTCCTATCAGATAATCTCATGATCTCATATTTTCCCTGTGCCCTCTGTTCCCTGCTCTGATCTGGCCAGGTTGCTTTCTGGGCCCGCTACCTAGGTGCTGTCCGGAGACTTTCCTTTTCATCATCTGGGACTGCCCTTGGCTACTTTTCTGGGTCCGCTTTTTGGACCACACGGTCTTCTGCTTTCTTGGTTTTAAGTCCCTCCATTTACTGGAGCACGCCTTCAATTGGAGATAAGTTTTTGGAAACTACGCGTCTTTATTGAGACTTCAAAGAGTTTGGCTTGGTGTAAAGCTGAAAATAATAAGTACATAAATATTAAATATATAAATAATATATAAATATTAAAATTGAAAGTGACTTTCCCTCAGAGTCTTAAAGAGGCTGTGTTGTATTTAGCTTCCATTACTTGTGCCGAAAAGTTTGAGGCCATTCCAATTCTCAGACCTTTGTATCATTTTATCTACGGATGCTGTTAGGATTTCACTTTACCTCTTATGAAATTCCTCAATGATGTGCCATGGAATGAGTCTTTGTGCCAGGGGTTAATAGGCCACTTCTGTGTGGTGACTCTGGTCTTCTGTTTCTAGAAAATAGTCTTGTGTTAATTTTTAAGATAATTTTCTCACTTCCACTTGTTATGTTTTCTTTCTAAAAATCCTGTCACTCAGATGTTGGATCTGCTGAATTGTCCCTGTCTCTGATCTTTTCTTCCTCTTATCTTTTTGTTGTCTTTCTGGAAGGCTTTCTCCCCCCCCCACTATAACAACTTTATTGAGATATAATTCACATGCCATAAAATTTACCCCCTTTTTTTTTTCCTTCTGAGGGCTGCACCCGCAGCATATGGAGGTTCCCAGGCTAGGGGTCCAATCAGAGCTGTAGCTGCTGGCCTACGCCACAGCCACAGCAACACAGGATCCGAGCTGCATCTGTGACCTACACCACAGTTCACAGCAACGCCGGATCCTTAACCCACTGAGCGAGGCAGGGATCAAACCTGCAACCTCGTGATTCCTAGTCAGATGCGTTTCCGCTATACCATGACGGAATTTACCGTTTTAAAGTGTACAGTTTGGTGGCAGTTAATACACTCAATAGTGTTGTGCAGCCATCACTACTTTCTAACTTGAGAACATTTTCATCCCTCCAAAAAGAAACTGCATGACTGTCAGCAGTCACTCCTCATCCCCTCCCCGCCAGCTCCTAGCAACCACTAATTCTGTCTCTGTGGATTTGCCTATTCTGGGACATTTATGTAAATGCAGTCTTACAATATGTGGTCTTTTGTGTCCGGCTTCTTTTGCTGCATGTTTTCATGGTTCATCCATATTGTAGCATGTATCTGTTCTTCATTCCTTACCACAAAGTAATACTCCATTTTATGGACGTACTGCATTTTATACGTTCATCTGTTGATGGACATTTGAACTGTTTCCACTTCTTTTTGTCATTTCATTTTTTGTCTTTTCAGGGCCATACTCATGGCATATGGAAGTTCCCAGGCTAGGGGTCAAATCTGAGCTGCAGCTGCTGGCTTTGTCACAGCCACATCAATGTCAGATGCAAGCCACATCTGTAACCTACACCACAGCCCAGAGCAATAGGGATCTAGCCCACATCCTTATGAATACTAGTTGGGTTCTTACTGCTGAGCCACAATGGGAACTCTGTTTCCGTTTTTTGGCTAGTATGAATAATGCTGTTGTGCATATTTGTGTGCAGGTTTTTGTGTGGCTCTGTGTTCATTTCCTTTAGATATATAACTAGGAGTGGACTTGCCGGGTCATGTGGTCATTCTGTGTTTAAACCTTTTTTTTTTCCTTTGACCACACCTTTGATGTAGAAATTCCCTGGCTGGGGATCAAACCTGTACCACAGCAGCAACCCAAGCCACTGCAGTGACAACGCTGGATCCTTAACCAACTGCACCACAAAAAGAATTCCTTTTGTGTGTGTGTGTGTGTGTTCAACTTTTTAGGGAACCTGCCAAATTATTTTCCGCAGTGGCTGCACCATTTAACATTCCCACCAGCAGTATACGAGAGTTCCAATTTCTCCCCATCCTCACCAGCACTTGTAATTATCGTTCTTTTTGGTTATAGCCATCATAGTGGGTATAGTAGTATCTCATTGTGGTTTTAATTTACATTTCCATGGTGGTGAATAAAATCTAGCATCTTTGCAGGTGCTATTTGTATATCTTCTTTGGAGAAATCTGAGATTGGGAGGTTTTCCTGGCTCTTTCTCCAAACTCTGTCCATCGAATGTTTATGGCCATCCAAATAAGAGCTTTTTCTTTCTCTGTTCCTTTTTTATAATATTTTGACCTTGACTTGTGGATAGAGTATGTTCTCCTACCTAAGACGTACAGTATGTATTTAAATTTTCATGCATCTGTGTTGTCTCTGTTTTCTTTAGATTTCTTTTTGCTATTTGTCACTTTGGGTAGGAGTCTTTTCTAGAATGTCCAGCAATCTCTGGTGGTTTATTCCTATTAAATGTGAGGAACTAACTCAAGAGTAGGAAGGGATGGAGCAAAGATTGCTGTTTTTCTTTTGTAAGCCTGGTAGTTCCACGTGCTGTTTTTTAAATTTATGATTTAATTTAAAATAAAACTCAAATTTTAGAGTTACCAAAAAGCAAACTATATAAAGCAATAAAAAAATAGCAGAACTTCCTTTTTATAGCTGAATAATATATGTCATTGTATGTAAATACCTCATTTTTTTGTCCATTCATCTGCTGATGGACACGAGTTGGTTCCACCTTGCAGCTACTGTGATTAATACTACAGTGAGCGCTGGATACAAGAGTCTGTTGAGTCCTGTCTTCAGCTCCTTTGGGTAAATACCTACAAGTGGAATTGCTGGGTCACATGGTAACTTGTATGTCCAGCTTTTTGAGTTATCACCAAACTGTTTTCCACAGCAGCTGCATCATTTTACATTTCTGTCAGCAATGCATAAGGGCCCAATTTCCCCACATCATTGCTAACACTTGTTATTTTCCATCTTTAAAAATATATATATAGCCATTGTAGTAGGTATAATGTGGTATCTCATTGTTAATTTGACTTGCATTTCCCTAAGACTAAAATGTTGAGGAGTTCCCGTCATGGCGCAGTGCAAATGAATCCATCCAGGAACCGTTAAGTTGTGTGTTCGATCCCTGGCCTCACTCAGTGGGTTAAGGATCTGGCATTGCCATGAGTTGTGGTGTAGGTCGCAGGCACGGCTTGAATCTGGTATTGCTGTGGCTGTGGTATAGGGCGGTGCCTACAACTCCGATTAGACCTCTAGCCAGGGAACCTCCATATGCCGCACGTGCAGCCCTAAAGAGCCAAAAAAAAAAAAAAAGACTAAAACGTTGAGCATCTTTTCATGTTCTTATCAGTCATTTGTATATCTTCTTTGAAGAAATACCTGTTCAGTCAATTTGGTTGGGTTGTTTGTCTTTTTGTTGTTGAGTTTGAGTTCTTTATATAGGATAGTAGGCCCAGGTCAGATATATGGTTTGTAAATATTTTCTCTGATTCTGTAGATTGTCTTTTCACTTTCTTAATAGTGTCCTTTGATGCTCAAAAGTTTTTTATTTCAATTAAAGTCCAATTTATTTTTCTTTTACTGCTGTGCTTCCACTAATTTTTTCTTTTTTTTTTTTGGTCTTTTGTCTTTTTTTAGGGCCACACCTGTGGCATATGGAGGTTCCCAGGCTAGGGGTCGAACTGGAGCTATAGCTGCCAGCCTATGCCACAGCCACAGCAATGCCAGATCTGAGCTGCGTCTGAGACCTACACCACAGCTCATGGCATTGCTGGATCCTTAACCCACTGAGCAAGGCCAGGGATCGAACCCACAACCTCATGGTTCTTAGGTTCTTTTCCACTGCACCATGATGGGAACTCCCTTTAATTTTTTAAATTATGAATATATATTAATTTAGAAAACCAGGTCAAAAAATGATAGAAGGACTGAGAGGCCAGCTCTGTGGGCAGGGCCTGTTGAAAAGGTAGGCTTCTGTAGACACTTCAGAATATCGGTTTTAAAAAATAGGAGTTCCCATCGTGGCTGAGCAGTAACCAACCTGACTAGTATCCATGAGGATGCAGGTTCAGTCCCTAGCCTTGCTCAGTGGGTTGGGGATCCGGTGTTGCTGTGAGCTGTGGTGTAGGTCACAGACGCAGTTTGGATCTGGCGTTGCTGTGACTGGCATAGGCCATCAGCTGTAGCTCTGATATGACCCCTAGCCCTGGAACCTCCATATGCCAATGTGGCCCTAAAAGGAAAATAAACAAACAGTAGGAGTTCTCTTTTGGTGCAGCAGATAAAGGATCCAGCATTGTCATGCAGTGGTTTGGGTTGCTGCTGTGCCATGGGCCCAGTCCCTGGTCCAGGAATTTCCATATGCCGTGGATGCAGCCATAAATAAATAATATGCAGTAAAAATTACATCAAGATAACAAAGGAAACAAATTACATTAATATATAGTTACAAAAATAGTAAATAAATCTGTGATAAGGTAATACTTTGTCGGGACATTAACACAATCTAGCTCTCAGTCTAAAATTACTATAATTTTAAAGTAATGATGACAGTAAACATTTCAAGACAACTGACGGCTGTAGTAGGATAATAAATTATCTTTGATTTCTCTTGGTGACAACATGACGGGTACTTCTGACATTGAACTAAAGTGGTTTGTTACCCATCTAAGTTTAAGGGCATCCATCATCTCTAGAACAAAAAATGATAGAAGGGTGACAAACTGGCCCTTTCCTTAGAAGAACTTGAAATGTCAGGATCTTTTCTCTAGAATCCTTCAGAATCTTCTTTAGAAAAGAATCCTCTAGCTCCTCTAGGAGTCATGTTTCTGGTTGCTGGCGTTCCAGGGGCAGGGCAGTGGGAAGGAGCTTATAGGCTAATATTCAGTCCACGCTGTCTGCCACTGACCCACCTGCCTGGTGGCCTAGGGTCAGAGCATCTAGAGCAGCAGTGCTATTCGGGAAAACTATAAAGTGAGCCATGTGGTCTAAATGTCTAGGAGCTGCATGTTATTTCATTTTTATGGCCACACCTGCAGCATATGGAAGTTCCCCAACTAAGAGTGGATTCAGAGCTGTAGCTGAGGCCTACACCACACCACGGCAGTACTGGATCCTAGCCACATCTGTGACCTATGCCGCAGCTTGTGGCAACTCCAGATCCTTAACCCACTGAGCGAGGCCAGGGCCTCGAACCCATATCCTCAGTGAAAACATCAGGTCTTTAACCCGCTGAGCCACAACAGGAACTCCTGCATTTTAAAAACTAAAAATAAATAAGTGAAATTAATTTTAATAAGTTATTTTACTCAATATGTACAAAATAATAGTGTTTCAACATGTATTCGACATGGGAAATTATTGAAATGTTATATTCCTTTTCATACTAAATACTTAAAATCTGGTGCATATTTTATTTTGTCATACATTTCAATCTGGACAAACCACATTTCAGGTGCTCACTAACTGCATATGGCCAGGGGCTGCTGTTTTGGATGATTCACATGAGGAGAATAAGCCTGGGGTTGGTGTGCACAGATACCTTAATGCTGAAGTGTTGGAACTGCAGGTTAAACTTATCTGTATTGTACTTAATTCTGATTCTTTCTGAACTGAGAAGATGCTTACCTGCTAAAGAGGTCATGTCATGCCAGACGTATTGATGTTACCTTCCTTTGATATTATGGGGCAGGGCAGGGGAGAGGTGTTCTTTCACTATGAAGACATTTCTTAATAACTAGACTCCAACCCCTGCTGTTGAGTCCAATCTCTGGATGGAGCCTTTTTACAGCCCTGCATCAGTGACTATAACTTAAATGCAGATGTAGTCACATTGTCTGTTAGAGCTAAGATAAATATTCTGACTGGTTCAGTACATCAGTAATGCCCATGTGCATAGCTGCCTCTCTTGAATGGATTTTGAGTTATACCACCCTCCATCTCTGGAACTCTTTCATCTTCCCCAGCTGACACTCCCTACCTACTGAAAACTAACTCCCCACTCCCCCTCCCCCAGCCCCTGGCAACTGCCATCCTCCTTTATGTCTCTGTAAATGTGATGACTCTAGCTACTTCATACTAGTGGAATCACACAGTCTTTGCCCTTTTGTGACTAGCTTATTTCACTTAGCATAATGTCTTCAAGATTGATTCATGTTACACATAGAGAATATCCTTCCTTTCTAAGTCTGAATGATGTTCTCTTGTATGGAGAAACCACATTTTGCTTAGCAATTCATCTTTCAATGTATGCCTGAGTTGCTTCCATCTTTTGTCTGTTTTTATTTATGACACTTACTGTCTCTTAGGACCACAGCTCTTTGTAAACACCATCGTGCTTTCTGATCAAATTGTATACATTCACTCAAGGCACTGTCTGACTTAGGCCACAGTTTGTTTATTAAAGTACAGCTGATTTACAATGTTGTGGTAATTTCTGCTGTACAGTAAAATGTCTCAGTCATACATACATGTGTGTGTGTATGTTTGTGGGGGACGCCATGGCATATGGAGGCTCCCAGGCTACGGATCAAATTGGAGCTGTAGCCGCCGGCCTATACCACAGCCACAGCCACACCAGATCCAAACCACATATGCGACCTGCACCACAGCTCCCAGCAATGCCGGATCCTTAACCCACTGAGCAAGGCCAGGGATCAAACCTGTGTCCTCATGGATGCTAGTCAGATTTGTTTCTGCTGAGCCACTATGGCAACTCCTAATTTAAAAAAAAATTTATTTAGGGCTGCACTTGCAGCATATGGAAGTTCCCAGGCTAGGGAATGAATCAGAACTACAGCTGCCAGCCTATACCACAGCCACAGCAACATCAGATCTAAGTCACATCTGTGAGCTACGCCACAGCTTGTGGCAACACCAGATCTGTAACCCACTGAGTGAGGCCAGGGATTGAACCCACATCCTCATGGATACTAGTTGGGTTCTTAACCCACTGAGGCACATTGGGAACTCCCTGTCCTCTTTCTGGCTTACTTCTCTTAGCATGATAATCTCTAGTTGCATCCCTGTTGCTCTGAATGGCATTATTTTGTTCTTTTTTATGGCTTAGTAGTATTCCATTATATCCATATACCACATCTTCTTTACTCATCTGTCAATGGACTTTTAAGTTGTTTCCATGCCTTGGCTATTGCAAATAGTGCTGCAGTGAACACAGTGGTGCATGTATCTTTTTGAATTTTAGTTTTGTCTAAATATATGCCCAGGAGTGGGATTGCTGAATCATGTGGTAGTTCTATATTTTGTTTTCTGAGGAATCTCCATACTGTTTTCCATAGCGGTTGTACCAGTTTACATTCCCAGTAACAGAGTAGCAGAGTTCCCTTTTCTCGACATCCTCTCCAGCATTTGTTTTTAATAGACTTATTAATGTTGGCCATTCTGACCAGTGTGAGGTCACTGTGGTTTTGACTTGCATTTCTGTAATAATTAGTGATACTGAGTGTCTCTTCATGTGCCTATACATATGGTCACAATTTTTTTTTTTTTTTTTGTCTTTTTGTCTTCTTAGGGCCACACCTGCGACATATGGAGGTTCCTAGGCTAGGGGTCCAATCAGAGCTGTAGCCACCAACCTACACCAGAGCCACAGCAATGCCAGATCCAAGCTGCATCTGTGACCTACACCACAGCTCACAGCAACACCAGATCCTTAACCCAGTGAGCGGGGCCAGAGATAGAACTCGCGTCCTCATGGATGCTAGTCGGGTTTGTTAACTGCCGAGCCACGTCGGAAACTCATGGTCACAAATTTTAAGGTCACTCTTCTTGCATCTGTGAAGGAGGTACCTCAGGGAGACCATGGTACCTGCACGATGTGCAGAACCCTGGAGGAGATCTCCAAGCAGGGAGAGGGGACAGGTATGTCCCCTCCCTGATGGAGGAAGCAGCACAAAAGCAGGAAGGGCATGGCAGGTTCCAGGAACCACAACTGGAAAGCAAAAGTGGGGCCGGGGGGGATGATGGGTCACAAGAATAGGAAACTGACTGTGACGGGCCTCAACTAGCAGATCAAGGTATTGGGCATTACCCTGTAGTCAGGGAGAGCAGCTAGGGGATCTGAAGCAACAGTGAGATGGTCAGATTTTCTTTTTAGAAAGATCACCTTGACTGCAGTGTAGAAAAAGCTTTGGAAACAGGAAGACCAGGGCAGTGGGATGGAGGAGGGAGGAATGGATAAAGAAAGGTTTTTGAACATTCTGGATAGACCAGCTGAAGGGTCACAGGGCTGGAGTCAGGTGGATAGCTCCAGCTTTCTTGGTTTGGGCCACAGGTCGATGGAGAGGTCGTTAACTTAAAAGAGGAAGGCAGGGGCAGGGTATGCTTGGTTGGATAAGAGGGGCTTTTGGAGAAGCAAGATGACAAAGGTCATGTTGTGCAAGTGTCTCTCTTGGTGTCAAAGGAAGTGCAGGTGAAATGAAGGCTTAAACACAGACTGTGGAAACTCCTGTGACCAAGGAGTTGATCCAAATCATTCCAGTGAGTAGAGAATCAGAGGGCCTTGGACGCTGGACAGCTTACCATAAGCCAGCACTTGGCATTCATAGTCTTGTCTGCTACCCAGTGAGCTTGGAGCTGTAAACTTAATTGAATCTCTTCTTGAAGAAGAAACAAACACATGGAGGTGAAGTGCTCTGCCACTCAATACCTGTGTGACGTTGGGCCTGTCTAAGCCTACTTCTCCCCACTGGGGTCCCCACCCCTTAGCCTATGGTTGCAGGTAAGATGAGACCGTGTGCACGTGGAGTGCTTGGCCTGAGTGCTCGGTGCAGCACTGCTGTGGCTGCCATCGCCATCACCCTGACTTCTGGATGGAGGCAGCGCAGGCAGGCAAGGAGCTAAAACGGAGGCCAAGCCTTAGCCTCGGTGCTGGGAGATCAGAGGTGAACAGGGGTAGACACAGAGCCAGCTGCCTGTGGGAGGGGTCTGCCATCCCGTTTCTCCAGCTCTGGTGAGGATGGAAGCTGTGCGAGACCTTGGGTGAGTCACCTCACATCTCCAGGCCTCCACTTCCTCACCTGTGAATTGGATGGACCAGGACTAATGTGCAAATTTTCATTTATTTATTGACCCTTTGGACTTTTTCTCCTGTGAATTGCTTGATCATTTTTCTATTGCATCATCAGTTTTTAAAATTTGTGATTTTTTTATATATCTGAGTACTTATACTATGCCATATATATATTCTACTTAATAAATATGACCGATATTTTCTTCCATAATGTTGCTTCTCTCTTAAAATCAGTGATGTTTTTGTCACTCCTTTATTAAATTTATTTTACTTTATTTTTTTTTTATGATCTCATCCATGGCATATGGAAGTTTCTGGGCCAGGGACTGAATCCAAGCCACACCTGTGATGTACACCACAGCTGTGGCAACACCAGATCCTTTAGCCTACTGTGCCACAGCAGGAACTCCTCTTTTATTTTTAATTTGATTTTTATTTTTTATAATGATTTTTATTTTTTCCATTATAGCTGACTTACAGTGTTCTGTCAATTTTCTGCTGCACAGCAAGGTAACCCAGTCACACATACATGTATACATTCTTTTTTCTCACATTATCATGCTCCATCACAAGTGACCAGACATAGTTCCTAGTACTGTACAGCAGGCTTCCATTGCTTATCCATTCCAAAGGCAATAGTTTGCATCTATTAACCCGAAATTCCCAGTCCCCCCCACTCCCCCCCCTCCGTCTTGGCAACCACAAGTCTGTTCTCCATGTCCATGATTTTCTTTTCTTTGGGAAGGTTCATTTGTGCCCTATATTAGATTCCAGATATAAATGAAATCATATGGTATTTGTCTTTGTCTTTCTGACTTTAGTTAGTATGAGAGTCTCTAGTTCCATCCATGTTGGTACAAATGGCTTTATTTTGTTCTTTTTTATGGCTGAGTAGTATTCCATTGTGTATATATACCACATTTTCTTAATCCAATCATCTGTTGATGGACATTTAGGTTGTTTCCATGTCTTGGCTATTGTGAATAGTGCTGCAATGAACACGTGGGTGCATGTGTCTTTTTCAAGGAAAGTTTTGTCCAGATATATGCCCAAGAGTGGAGTTGCTGGGTCATGTGGTAGTTCCATGTACAGTTTTCCAAGGTACTTCCTATCTCTTTTCCATAGTGGTTGTACCAGTTTACATTCCCACCAAAAGTGCAGGAGGGTTCCCTTTTCTCCACACCCTCTCCAGCATTTGTTATTTGTGGACTAATGATGGCCATTCTGACTGGTGGTACCTCATAGTAGTTTTGATTTGCATTTCTCTAATAATCAGTGATGTTGAGCATTTTTTCATGTGCTTGTTGGCCATCTGTATACCTTCTTTGGAGAAATGTATATTCAGGTCCTTTTGCCCGTTTTTCCATTGGGTTGTTGGCTGTTTTGCTGTTGAACTGTATAAGCTGTATATTTTAGAGATTAAGCCCTTGTCAGTTGCATCGTTTGAAAGTATTTTCTCCCATTCTGTAAGTTGTCTTTTTGGTTTTTTTATGGTTTCCTTTGCTGTGCAAAAGCTTGTCAGTTTGATTAGGTCCTATTTTGGTTTATTTTTGCTTTTATTTCTGTTGCTTTGGGAGACTGACCTGAGAAAACATTTGTAAGGTTGGTATCAGAGAATGTTTTGCTTATGTTCTCTTCTAGGAGTTTGATGGTGTCTTGTCTTACGTTTAAGTCTTTAAGCCATTTTCAGTGTATTTTTGTTCATGGTGTGAGGATGTGCTCCAGTTTCATTGGTTTACATGTGGCTGTCCAGGTTTCCCAGCACCATTTGCTGAAAAGACTGTCTTTTCCCCATTTTATATTCTTGGCTCCTTTATCGAAGATTAATTGACTGTAGGTGTCTGGGTTTATTTCTGGGCTGTCTATTCTGTTCCATTGATCTATATGTCTGTTTTAGTACTGGTACCACACTGTGTTGATTACTGTGGCCCTGTAATATTGCCTGAAGTCTGGGAGAGTTATGCCTCCTGCTTGGTTTTTGTTCCTCAGGATTGCTTTGGCAATTCTGGGTCTTCTGTGGTTCCACATAAATTTTTGGATTGTTTGTTCTAGTTCTGTGAAAATGTCATGGGTAATTTGATAGAGATTGCATTGAATCTGTAGATGGCTTTAGGTAGTATGTCCATTTTTACAATATTAATTTTTCCAACCCAGGAGCATGGAATATATTTCCATTTCTTTGCATCCTCTTTAATTTCCTTGATTAATGTTTTATAGTTCTCAGCATATAAGTCTTTCGCCTCCTCCGTATCTTTCACTTCCCAGGTATTTGATTTTTTGGGGTGCAATTTTAAAAAGTATTGTATTTTTGTATTCCTTTTCTAATATTTCATTGTTAGTATACAGAAATGTGACTGATTTCTGAAGATTAATCTTAGATCCTGCTACTTTGCTGCATTTGTTGTTCAGTTCGAGCATTTTTTGGGTTTTCTATATATAGTATCATGTCATCTGCATATAGTGACAGTTTTACCTCTTCTCTTCCAGTTTGGATACCTTTTATTTCTTTTGTTTGTCTGATTGCTGTGGCTAGGACTTCCAATACCGTGTTGAATAAAAGTGGTGAGAGTGGGCATCCTTGTCTTGTTCAGATTTTAGTGGGAAGGCTTTCAGCTTTTCTCCATTGAGTATTATATTTGCTGTGGGTTTGTCATAAATGGCTTTTATTATGTTAAGGTATGTTCCCTTTGTACCCACTCTGGTAAGAGTTTTGATCATGAATGGATGTTGGACATTGTCAGATGCTTTTCCTACATCTATTGAGATGATCACGTGGTTTTTAACTTTTCTTTTGTTAATGTGGCGTATGATGTTGACTGATTTGTGCACCTGGGAAGAATCCCACTTGGTCGTGGTGCAAGATCTTTTTTTATGTTGTTGGATTCAGTTGGCTAAAATTTTTTTGAGAATTTTTGTGTCTATATTCATTAAAGATATTGGCCTATAGTTTTCTTTTTTCATGGTATCTTTGTCTGGTTTTGGTATTAGGGTGATGGTGGCATCATAGAATGTCTTTGGGAGTGTTCCTTCTTCAGACTTTTGGAAAAGTTTAAGGAGGATGGATATAAATTCCTCTTGGTATGTTTGGTAGAGTTCTCTTGCCACGCCATCTGATCCTGGATCTTTATTTGTAGGGAGTGTTTTTATTACATGTTCAATTTCATTTCTAGTGGCCAGTCTATCAGTTGATCTATTTCTTCTTGATTCAGTTTTGGTAGGCTGTAATTTTCTAGAAAGTTGTCCATTTCTTCTAGGTGTCAAATTTGTTGGCATACAATTGTTCATAATATTCTCTTATGGTTTATTGTATTTCTGCAGTATCCGTTGTGATTTCTCCTTTTTCATTTTGTATTTTGTTTATTTGGGTTTTTTCTCTCCTCTGGTGAGTCTGGCCAGAGGTTTGTCAATTTTGTTTACCTTTTCGAAGAACCAGCTCTTGGTTTTATTAATTTTTTTGCATTGCTTTTTTGAATCTCTATTTTATTGATTTCCTGATATTTATGATTTCCTTCCTTCTGCTGACTTTTGGTTTTGTTTGTTCTTCTTTTTCTAATTCATTTAGGTGATGGGTTCAGTTGTTGATTTGAGATTTTTCTTCCTTTTTTTTGGCTTTTTGTCATTTTAGGGCCGCACCCGCAGCATATGGAGATCCCCAGGCTAGGGGTCTAATCGGAGCTGTAGCTGCTGGCCTGTGCCACAGACACAGCAACATAGGATCCAAGCCGCATCTGCAACCTACACTACAGTTTACAACAATGCCGGATCCTTAACTCACTGAGCGAGGCCAGGGATCCAGCCCACAAACTCATCGTTCCTAGTTGGATTCATTAACTGCTATGCCGTGATGGGAACTCCTTTCCTTCTTTTTTGAGGAAGGACTATATTGCTATGAATTTCCCTCTGAGCACTGCTTTTGTGGCATCCCACAGATTTTGAGTGGCTGTTTCTCCATTATCATTTTCCTTGAGGTATTTTTTAATTTCCTTCTTGATTTCCTCATTGACCCACTGGTTTTACAGTAGCATGTTGTTTAGTCTCCATGTAGTTAGTTTTTTCTCATTTCTCTTCCTGTGGTTGAGTTCTACGTTCATGTTATTTGTGGTCAGAGAAGATACATGAAATAAATTCTGTACTCTTAAATTTGTTAAGGTTAGCTTTGTGCCCAGTATGTGATCCACAGCTTTTCTGAATCTGACTTCATTTCTTTGCATGTAGATATCCAGATTTCCAGCACCATTTGTTGAAGAGACTGTTCTTTCCCCATTGAATGGTTTTGGCACTCTTGTCAAAATTCATTTGAGGGAGTTCCTGTCGTGGCTCAGCGGAAACGAATCCGACTAGGAACCATGAGGTTGTGGGTTTGATCCCTGGCTTGCTCAGTAGGTTAAGGATCTGGCATTGCCGTGAGCTGTGGTGTAGGTTGCAGACATGGCTCGGATCTGGCATTGCTGTCGCTGTGGCGTAGGCCAGCAGCTGTGTCTCCGATTAGACTCCTAGCCTGGGAACCTCCATATGCTGCGGGTGCGGCCCTAAAATGACAAAAGACCAGAAGAAAAAAATCATTTGGAAAAAAAAAGCCATTTGACCATATGTGCAAGGGTTTATTTCAAGGCTATCTATTCCATATGTCTATATTTCTATCTTAATGCCAGTACCACACTGTTTTGATTACTGGGATTTTGTAGTTAAGTTCTAAAATCAGGAAGTGTGGGTCCTCCCAGGGATGGATTTTTTTATTTCTGCAGAAAACACTATCAGAATTTTGGTAGGAATTGTATTGACTCTGAAGGTTGTCTTGGATGGTATATGGCATTTTAATAATATATAACAGTATTAAGTCTTTCAGTTCATGAATATGAGGTGTGTTTCTGTTTATTATGGCTTTTTTTCAACAGTTTTGTGGTTTTCATTGAATAAGTCTGTTAATTCCTAAATATTTAATTTTTTGATGCTATTGTAAATGGAATTGTTTTTGTAATTTCCTTTTCAGGTTATTAACATATATAGAAATGCAGCTGATTTTTGTGTGTTGACTTGGATCCTGCTTTACTTTGCTGAATTCATTTATTTGTTTTATCAGAGGCTTTTTGGTAGAATCTTTAGGGTTTTCTGTAAATCATCTACAAACAGAGATAATTTCTTCCTTTCTAATTTGGATGTTTTTATTTATTTTCTTTGCCTAACTCCTCTGGCTAGAACTTCCAATTCTACATTAAATTGGTGAATGTGGACATCCTTGTCTTATCCATGATCTTAGAGGAAACACCATTGAGTATGATCTTTGCTGTGGGTTTTTCACATATGGCTTTTATCATGTTGAGGTAGTTTCCTTCTGTTACTAATTTGTTGACTGTTTTTCTCATGAAAGACTGTTGTATTTTGTCAGATGCTTTTTATGCATCGAGATGATTGTATGGTTTTTTCCCTTCATTCTGTTGATGTGGCATGTCACATTGATGACTTCATACGCTGAACCATCCTTGCACTCTAGGAATAAATCCCACTGGGTCATAATGTATAATCCTTTTAATATGCTACTGAATTCTGTTTACTACTTTTTTTTTTTTTTTGGTCTTTTTAGGGCTGTACCTATGGCACGTGCAAGTTCCCAGGCTAGGGGTCCAATCGGAGCTGCAGCTACTGGCTTGTACCACAGCCACAGCAATGCCAGATCCAAGCCTTGTCTGCAACCTACATCACAGCTCACGGCAACACTGAATCCTTAACCCAAATGAGTGAGGTCAGAGATTGAACTTGTGTCCTTATGGATACTAGTCAAGTTTCTTACCACTGAGCCACAGCTGGAACTCCCTGTTTACTAGTATTTTGTCGAGGATTTATGCATCAGTGTTTATAAGGGCTAATGATTTGTAGTTTTCTTGTAGCATCTTTGGTTTTGGTATCAGGCCTCATAGAATGAGTTAGGAAGTATTTCCTCCTCTTCAGTTTTTTGGAGAAGTATGGGAAGGAATGGTATTAGTTCTTTAAATGTTTGGTAGAATTCACTCAGTGAAGCCATCAGGTCTAGAACTTTTCTCAGTTGGGAATCTTTTGATTATTGATTCGGTCTCCTTACTAGTTATTGGTCTATTCGGATTTTCTACTTTTTCAAGATTTAGTTGTGATGGGTTTTGTATTTCTAGGAACTTGTCCATTTCATCTATGTTATCTAATTTGTTGATGTTCAGTTGTTTTAGTACTGCTTTATAATCCTTTTAATTTCAGTAGAATTGATAGTAATATCTCCACTTTCATATTTGATTTTAGTATTTGAGTCTTTCTTTTTTTCTTAGTCCATATAGCTAAAGGTTTGTCACTTTTGTTGATCTTCACAAAGAACCACCTCCTAGGAGTTCCCACTGTGGTGCAGTGGGTTAATGATCTGGCATTGCAGCAGCTATGGCATAGGTCGAAATTCTAGTTCAGATTTGATCTCTGGCTTAGGAACTTCATATGCTACAAGTGCAGCTGAAAAAGGGGGGTTTAAAAAAGAACTACCTTCTAGTTTTATTGATGTTCTCTGTTGTTTTTCTATTCTCTATTTCATTTACCTCTGTTTTAACCTTTATTATTTCTTTCTGCTAGCTTTGTGTTTAGTTTGTTCTTTTTCTGATTGTAAAGTTAGGTTGTTGATGCAAAATCTTTCATAAATTTTTTAATATAAACATTTATAGCTATAAATTTCCCCCTTAACACTGCTTTTTGCCATGTCCCATAAGTTTTGGTATGTTGTGTCTTTGTTTTCATTTGTCTCGGAATATTTTCTAATTTCCCTTGTGCTTCTACTTTGGTCTGTTTGTTGTTTAAAAGTGTATTAACTTTCACAGGTTTTGCGAATTTTCCAGTTTTCCTCTTGTTTCTGACTTCTACCTTCAGTCTGTTGTGATTAGAAAAGATACTTTCTATCATACCTATCTTTTAAAAAATCTGTTGAGACTTAATATGTGACCTAATACATGGTCTCTCTTGGAAAATGTCCCATATATACTTAAGAAGAATATATATTCTATTGTTGGGTAGAGTGTTCTGTATATGTCTTTTAGATATAGTTGCTTTATTGTGCTGTTTAAATCCTGTTTCCTTACTTCTATCTGGTTGTTCTGTTATTGTGGGTGGGGCATTGAAATCTCTAGCTATTACTGTAGAACGGTCTATTTCTCCCTTCGGTTCTGTCAGTTTCTGCTGGTGCATTTTGTTGGTCTATAGTTAGGTGTGTAAATGTCTATAACTGTATTGAATGTGCTTTTGTTTCTTAAGAACACCTCCTGCCACAGCACATTTGGGTTAAGAATCTGACTGCATGTAGCACAGGGAACTATATCCAATACCCTATGATAAACCATGGAAAAGAATACTTGAAAGCAGAATGTATGTATATGTATAACTGAATTACTTTATAGCAAAAAGTAACACAACATTGTAAATCAGCCATACTTAAATTTTAAAGGAGAAATGTTCACATACTGCGATGTGGGAAAGTCATTCTGGCTTATACATGAGTTAACTTGAATTTTGTGCCTATTAAATCGGTTTGTTTATAGCCTATCAAACATACCTTATACATGTGCTTTAACTAGTAAAGAAAAGGGCACACTGACTAGTAAATAATGTCCACATTAAAAATAAAAATTATGGAGTTACCGTTGCGGCCAAGCAGAAATGAATCCGACTACTAACCATGAGGTTGCAGATTCGATCCCTGACCTCGCTCAGTGGGTTAAGGATCCAGTGTTGCCATGAGCTGTGGTGTACGTTGCAGATGCAGCTCGGACCCTGCGTTGCTGTGGCTCTGGCCTAGGCCGGCAGTTGTAGTTCTGATTCAGCCCCTAACCTTGGAACCTCCATATGCCACTGGTGCGGCCCTAAAAAGCAAAAAATAAATAAATTAAAAAAGAATCTGACTGCAGCAGCTGAGGTCACTACGGAGGTATGGTTTCAATCCCAGGCCCAGCACAGTGAGTTAAACGATCCCGTGTTGCCACAGCTGCAGCATAGGTTGCATCTGTGGCTTGGGTTAAATCCCTAGCCCAGAAACTCCATGTGCCACGGTACAGGCATTTAAAAAAAAGAAAAAAAAATTTGTTCCAGTGATTATTTTTGTGGTTATAAAGTTCATTTGTTTTCATATGTAGGTGTTTAATCCATGTGCAGTTTATATTTGTGTATTCTACAGTTGCATTTTTCACATGCAGAGGCTATTGTCAACACATTCTTTAAGTCTCTGCTTTCCCTACCGATTAGTGATACCAGTCAATCATAACCTCTGCCAGATTTCTACACATGCAGGGGGTGTTTCTGGGTTCTCTTCTCTTCTGCTGCTCTTCTGTCTATCTCTGTGTTAATAACTTTTAATTGCCAGAGCTTTTTAAAATGCCTTGGTATCTGATATGGTGAATCCCCTTCCCTATTCTTTTTATTCAGAGAGAAAAAGTCTACTTAGATCTTCTTTCTTCCAGTACTAATTTTAGAATTAGTATATCAGGATCCTCAGAAAAATTTTGCTGTGACTAGAAATGGAGTTTATAGATGACTCTGGGAAAAACTGATACCTGAAAAATATTGAGTCTTCTTAGGTATGAATGACGTTTATCTCATCTATTCGTATCTCCCTTTTATATCATTCTCTTCAAGATTGATTAACAGGATTTTCTCATTGTGGCTCAGTGGGTAAAGAATCCTTCTAGTATCCATGAAGATGCGGGTTTGATTCCTGGCCTTGCTCAGTGGGTTAGAGGATCTGGCATTGCTGCGAGCTTCAGTGTAGGTCACAGACGCAATTTGGATCTGGCGTTGCTGTGGCTGTGGTGTAGGCCGGCAGCTGCAGCTCCAGTTTCACCCCTAGCCTGGGAACCTCCATATGCTGCAAGGAATAGCCCTAAATTAAAAAATAATAATAATAATAATAATTCTCACCAAAGAATCAACTGTGTCAGATGCTTTTCTGATGAGCATAGCAGGTCAGATTTAGAAAAGCGAGGTCATTACAGACTTGAAGAGTTGGTCTGTTTTGGTGATGGTGGAGCTCAGGGGTGGAACACAACCTGATTGGAGAAGGACCACAAATACAAACAACTCCATTGATAAATTTTTCTGTACAGGGAGCAGAGAAATGAAGGGATAAGGGTTAAAGGAGAAGGTTGGAGTTCGTTCTTTTTATTTTTAGTTAGATATAAGCATGTTTCTGTGTTGTTTAGAATGACGTTGTAGGGAAGGGCAGAGTCGTTATGCAGGCGAGAAAGGGGATAACTGCTGGATGATAGTCTTAGGATGTACTTGGTCCTCAGCGACCAAGTGGGGAACAGATAGTTGCTCCACAGTGACAGAAAGAAGCGGACTGTTTGGGGAGCTCTGTAGCAGGGAAGCAGAGTGATTGCTGCAGAGAGAGGAAGTGGGAGAGGCGTGGGAGTGTGAGGAGAGATCTGAACTGAAGATGGGGGGGCACGGGGCCACTGAGATGCGGCTAGAGGGGGAGAACTGGGGGGTGTTCTAATCCAAAGATCAGTTTATTTTTATTTTTTTGTCAGTATAATTGTGTTGCACTAAGGGAATGTGTATTATAGCACTTTGTATAAAATTGTGAGTTTATCTATTTCTCCTCAAAATTGTCAAATTTTGCTTTATATTATTTTAAAGGTATCTTAGATGCATCAAGCTTAGAATTGTAATACTCCTGGTGAATGTTTAGTGATCTACTCATTTTTCCAGGTGTATATTTGTGTTTTGCCTTAAAGTCTTATTTAGGTGTTGTGAGTATTGTGGTACCAGCATTCCTTTGGTTAGTATTTGATAAACCTCTTTCCATCCTTTTACTTTTTACTTTTCACTGTCCTTATAATCAGGTCTCTTACAGTCAGCATATACCTAGATTTTGTGTTTTGTTCAGTCTGTTGATTTTTGTTTCAGAAGTAGAAACTGTAGAATAGGATTTCTGTGTATTTGGATTTATTCCTACCATGTTATTCCCTGGTCCTTATTCTACTTTTTTGAGCTTTCTTTTTTCCTCACTCTTCTTGCCTTCTTTTGTATTAACACTTCTCTCTCTCCATTTCCTTTGCTATTTTGAGGCTATGTTAACTGGAATTAGGTTGACCTACAAATAACACTAAAAAAAAAGGGGGGAAAAATTGGTTTGAACAATACTCTCTTTCATATGCAAGACTGTCTGAGATAGTAATGCTAGAGCCTCAGGCTTCTCTCTTGAGGTTTGATATCAGAATTGGCTTCCATTCACAAGATCGTCTCATCTTTCGAAGTGGCTGCTGGATTGTGGAACCCCAAGTGCATTCCAGCAGCAAAGGAACTAGTAGCAAAAAAGAGCCAAGCCAGCCCCCACATAGCACTTCTACCCCTTTGACAAGGGTAGCCTGGGAAATGCCTAAGTCTAGGCTGCTATGTGCCTAGTTAGAAATAGCAGGTCCCCACAAGTCACTTGCTTTCAGACGCACTGTGCTTGACAGAGTGTGTGCACGTTATGGAGATGTGACATGTACTGACAGCCGAAGTCCTTATTCCAGTCTGGATGCTGGTGTAACTTGTTCTGTGGCTCTAATACTTTGCATAACATGCCTCATGTTTTCCACTTGACAGTACTTTTTCCTGGAAAATGCAGAGTATGCCTTAGAAATTTGTGTTTTATTTCACCTGAACAAAGTTGATATTTGACATGAAGAAAAAAAAAGGTTTGAGAGTTTCCTTGTGGCACAATGGGTTAAGGACTCAGCATTGTCACTGCTGTGGCTGAGGTCGATGCTATGCTATAGGTTAGATCCCTGGCCCCTGAGCTTTCATATGCCACAGGCACTGCCAAAAAAAAAAAAAATAATTCTGAGGGAGAAGGTGAAATAAGCATTGGGGACAACTAGCCATACCAACCACAGAAGTTATATATTTTATTTCTTTGGTTTTTTTTGTTTTGTTTTTTTTGCTTTTTAGGGGCACACCTAGGGGTCCAATTGGAACTGTAGCCGCCAGCCTATGCCACAGCCACAGCAACGCAGGATCCGAGCCGCGTCTGCGACCTTGCAGCTCACGGCAACGCCGGATCCTTAACCCACTGAGCAAGGCCAGCGATCGAACCCACAACCTCATGGTTCCTAGTCGGTTTCTTTAACCACTGCACCACGACAGGAACTCCTTATATATTTTATTTCTATTTTACATTAAGTTACTCAACATTTTTACCTTTCTCCCAAAAAACCTTAAGATTTATCTAGGAGGTCCCATTGTGGTTCAGTGGGTTAAGAACTCCATTGTGGAGTTCCCATTGTAGCTCAGCAGTAATGAACCCAACTGGTATCTGTAAGGACACAGCTTTTATCCCTGGCCTCACTCACTAGGTTAAGGATCCCGTGTTGCTGCAAGCTGTGGAGTAGTTTGCAGATGTGGCTCAGATCCAGTGTTGCTATGGCATAGGCCAGCAGCTACAGCTCTGATTCGACCCCTAGCCTGGATCTTCCATATGCTGCAGGTGAGGCCATAAAAAGAAAAAAAAATGATCTAATTGTTTTCTTATGTTTAAAACCCCACAAATTATCACTTATGTAAATTTCAATTACATAATTATAGATAAATCTAAATACATATATAAAATAATTGTTTATTTTCTTTGCTCACCCTTCCTTCCTGTATCTCAGATCTTCCTTCTTAGATCATTTTTTTCGTTGCTGGGTTCATCCTTTAGATCTTTCGTTAGTCAGAACCTGAGAGCTGGCATTAATTCTGTTTTTATTTATCTGAAAACATTTTGCTGTCATTCTTCTTCTTAACCTTTAGCTTTATTGTGAAGTATACATGCAAAGAGAAGGCAGAGTAAAGTAATAAAAAGAACACTCGTGTACCCACCACTGAGTTTACTAAATGGGACGTTACCAATAGCTTTGCATCCAGTGATACATCACCTTCCTTCTGCCAGAGCAGTAACTAAGCACTGCCCTGAACCTTGTGCTAATTATACCCTTGCTTTTCTTTATACTTACACAATATATTGGTGTGATCCTAAAGAATATAGTGTTTAGTTTTGCCTGTTTTCAAAATTTATATTAATAGCACAGTATATGTATTCTTCTGAGCCTTGCCTTTTTCATTTAGCCTTGTGTTTGAGATTGATCCATGTTAATGTGTGTACCTGTCATTCATTGTTTTCATTATGTACATTTCAGTGTGTGAATATACTGTTTCTTATCCATTCCACTGATGCCTAAATTATTTCTAATTTTCGGTTGTGGATTTTTTTTTTTTTAGGGCCACACTGTGACATATGGAAGTTCCCAGGCTAGCTATAGCTGCTGGCCTATGCCACAGCCACACCAGGTCCGAACCGCATGTGCAACCTGCACACAGCTCACGGCAACGCCGGATCCTTAACCCACTAAGTAGGGCCAGGGACTGAACCCACATCCTCATGGATACTAGTTGGGTTCGTTACTGCTGAGCCACAACTGGAACTCCCGTGAACGATTTTTTTATAACAGTATTGAGATATAATTTACATAGGAAAAATCTACCCATTTAAAATATATAGTTCAGTGGTTTTTCACACGATCACAGAGTTGTACAACCATCATTGCTACCTGATTTTAGCACATGCTCATCACCCCGGAAAGAAACCTTGTACCTATTTAAGCCATCATTGTCTTTCCCGCTCCCTGAAAGACTCATCTGCTTTATTCTCCAGATTTGCCCGTTCTGAACTTTTCATATAAGTGGAATCCTGTAATAATGTGATCTTTTATGTCTGGCTTCTTTCACTTTACATAATGTTTTTGAAGTTTATCCTTATTGTACTTCATTTATTTTTATTGCTGAATAATATATATCCCACTGTATGGATAATACTGCATTTTGCTTAACCATTCATCAGTTGTTTCTGCTTTTTGGCTATTAGGCATTCTTTGGAACATAAAAGTTTAATCTTAGTGAAGTCTGATTTATTTTTTCTTTTGTTGCTTGTGATTTGGTGTCAAGTCTATGAAGTCATTGCTAGTCTAGGGTCATAAAGATTTACTCCAGTTTGCTTCTAAGAGTTTTTTAGCTTTAGCTGTTAACATTTAAGTCTGTGATTCATTTTGAGTTGGTGTGAGGTATTATCCACCTTCATTCTTTTATATTTGGATATCCAGTTGTCCCAGCACTGTTTGTTAGGGTGACTGTTCTTTCCTCATTGAATGGTCTTGGCACCCTTGTCAAAAATCAGTTGACCGTAAATGTTGGGGTTTATTTATGGGCTTGCTTCTATTTCATTGCATTGATGAACATGTGTATTCTTATGCCAGTACCACACTGTCGTGATTACTGTAGCTTTGTAATAAGCTATGAATTTGGGAAGTGTGAGTCCTCCAACTTTGTTTTACAAAAAATGAAAGAAGTGTATGGCCAGCTCTCAGGTTCTCACTAAAGGAAGTTCTGAAGTACCTACTTCGTTCCGGCATTTCTATATGAATTTTAGGATTGGCTTGTCAGCTTGTGCAAAAGAAGGCAGCTGGGATTTTATTTTGTTAAGGGACTTTGTTAAATCTGTAATTCATTTTGAGGGGTATTGTCTTACTTTTAGGCCTTCTGGTCCATGAATGTGGGGTATCGTTCTACTTAATATATAAGTTTTTAAATTTTTCTTTTAGTAAGTTTTATAAGTTTCGTAGTACAAACCCTCTTTTTTTGTGTGTGTGTGATCACGCCTGTGGCATATCCAAATTCCCAGGCTAGGGATCAAACCTGTGACAAAGCAGTGACCCAAACTGCTACAGTGACAATGCTAGATCCTTAACCTGCTGCACCAGAAGAAAACTCCAGTCTTACCTTTCTTTTGTTAAATTTATTCCCAAGTATTTTATTTCTGATGGTATTGTAGAAGAAATTTTCTTAATTTTATTTTTAGATATTTATTGTTAGTATGTAGAAATACAATCGATTTTTGTATATTGATCTTTATGTTGCAACCTGTTTTTTGGGAAATGCCTTAGAATTTTTTATATACAGGATCACTTAGTCTGAGAATGGAGGTTGTTTTACTTTTTTCTTTCCAACCTGGGTTCTCTTTTATTGTGTTTTTTAATGGCCGTGGCCCCAATACAAAGTTAACTGATGTGGCAGGAGCAGGGGCATCCTTGTTTTTGTGTCATTCCTGATCTTAGGGAGGAATTATTCAGTCTTAGGACTATTTAGTTGATGAAAACCGTAGGATGCTGGGAACGTGTTTGACCATGTCTCCTCAGGTACGCATACAAGAGGTTCCATAAGGTATATACTGGGAATTGCTTGCGTCAAGGGGTAAACATGTTCAAAGTTACAAGAAATGCCAAATGGTGCTCCAGGCTGATTACAGCAACTTAGTGTTCCCTCAGCACTGTGGGATAGTGCCCACTGCTTTGTATCTTTGCTTAGGCCTAGTGTATAAGAGGTTTTTTTTCCCTTATCCCGGGCTACAGGTAGGAAATAGTGGTCATAATTTGCCTTTCATTGGTTACTAATGACATTGAGCAGCTTTTTACATACTAGCCATTTATATTTCCTCCTCTATGAAATGTCTTTTCATGGTTTTTGCTCATTTTTCTATTAAATTGTGTGTCTTTTCTTATTGCCACATAGGTGATCTTTATATATCTAGATTCTGGAACCTTTGTCAGTTTTATCTTCTCCCAGCTTGCTGCTTGTTTTTTCATTTTCCTTATGGTATATTTTGAATGAACATTTTTAATTTCAATGTAAATTTATCAGTCCTTACTTTTACAGTTTATACTTTTTTGTATCTTAGGAAATCCATCCAGTCAAAAAGGTATTTTATTGTTTACTTGTAATAGATTTCAAGTTGTCTTCAACATTTAAGTCTTTGGTCCCTTGGAATTAATTTGTCTGCAGCGAGTAAGATTAAGGCTCTATGTTAATTCTTTCTCATGGGATAATAGCATTAAAATATTCGTCCTTATCCTATTGATATGCAGTACAGACCTGACAAGTATCAGGTTTCCTGTGTTGACCTGTTTCTAAGGTTTCTTTTCTGTTCATTAGTCTATCCTAGGCCCAAATCCAACTTCCTTCATTGTTAGAACTGTATAATGAATCTTGACAACTCAACCTGTTCCCTCAACCTGTTCTTCAAGAACATCTTGGTTGGAGTTCCTGCTGTGGTGCAGTAGGACGGATGGTGTCTCTGCAGCACCAGGATACAGGTTCAATCCTAGGCCTGGCACAGTGGGTTAAAGGATCTGGTGTTGCCACAGCTGTGGTGTAGATCACAACTGCAGCTCAGATCTGATCAGGCCTGGGAACTCTGGTATGCTGCAGGGTATCTGCACCCTGCCCCCTAGAGAAAGATGAGTGTCGTGGTTAATACTGGATCTTTGTTTTTCCATATAAATTTTAGACTCAGCTTCTCAAGTTCCATATTGAGATACTGATTGGAATTATATTAAATCTATAGATCAGTTTGGTGGAAATTGACGTTTATGAGTGATTCTTTTCTATTCCAAGAACAGGATTATGTCTCTTCATTGATTTAGGTCTTATTTAGTGTCTTCATTTAAATTTTATATTTTCTACATAAAAGTTTTACATATTTAATCAAAACTACAATGAGAAGTTTTCTTGTAGCTCAGTAGGTTAAGGATCCAGTGTTGTCACTGCAATGGCGTGGGTTGCTGCTATGGCACGGGTTTGATCCCTGGTCCAGGGAGTTCCCATTATGGCTCAGCAGTTATGAACACAACTAATATCCATGAGGATGGGGGTTTGATTCTTGACCTTGCTCAGGGGGTTAAGGACCCAGCGTTGCTGTGAAATGTGGTGTAGGTCACAGATGCAGCTCCAGTCTGGTGTTAATTGTGGCTGTGGCATAGGCCGGTGGCTACAGCTCCAGTTCAGCCCCTAGCCTGGGAACTCTATATATCACAGGTGTGGCCCTAAAAAAACAAATAAAAAAAGTCTACAAGTAATAAATGCTGGAAAGGGTGTGGAGAAAAGGGAACCTGGCTACATTTTTGGTGGGAATATAAATTTGTGCAGCTACTATGGAAAACAGTATAAACGTTCCTTAAAAGAGTAAAAGTAGGAGTTCTGTGGCTCAGTGGTAATGAACTCAACTAGTGTCCACGAGGACTTGGGTTCAATCCCAGTCCTCGCTCAGTGACATGAGGATCCAGTGTTGCTGTGAGCTGTGGTGTAGGTCACAGATGTGGCTTATATTGGTGTTGCTGTGGCTGTGGTGTAGGCCAGCAGCTGCAGCTTTGATTTGACCCCTACCCTGGGAACTCCCTTATGCCATGGGTGCAGCCCTAAAAAGTCAGACAAAAAAAAGAAGTAAAAGTAGAGTTGCCATATAATCCAGTAATCCCACTGCTGGGCATCTATCTGGAGAAAGTCCAAATTCAAAAAGATATATTCACCCCATGTTTATGGCAGCACTTACTTACAATAGCCAAGACATGGAAGCAACCTAAATGTCCATCAGTAGATTAAGGATAAAGAAAATGTGGTGAATAAATACAGTGGAACACTACTCAGCCATAAAAAAGAATGAAATGATGCCATTTGCAGCAACATGGATGGACCTAGGGCTTATCATACCAAGGGAAGTCAGCCAAAGACAAGTATCATTTATATGTGGAATCTAAAATATGATATAAATGAACTTACAAAACAGAAGCAGGCTCACAAATATAGAAAATAAATGTATGGCTACTAAATGGGAAAGAGAGGGGAAGGAAAAATTAGGGGTTTGAGATTAGCAGCTACAAAATACTATATATAAAATAGATAAACATCAAGGTCCTAGGTCCTACTATATGGTATAGAGAACTATATTCAGTATCCTGTAATAAACCATAATGGAAAAGAACATGAAAAAGTGTATACATTATATAGATGTATAACTGAATCACTTTGCTATATACCAGTAATTAACATAACATTGTGAATCAACTGTACATCATTTTTTTCAAAAAATTTTTAAATTTTGCATTTTTTTAAAGATTTGTTAGATTAGTATTTTAATTTTGGATGTATATAAGTGGCATTACTATATTTTCTTTTTTTTTTGCATTATAGCTGGTTTACAGATTTCTATCAAATTTTCCAACTGCACCGTGTGGTGACCCGGTTACATGTACATACATGGATTTGTCACATGTGATTAGACATAGTTCCCTGCACTATACAGCTGGATCTCCTTGCTTTTCCATCATCGAAGCACTAGTTAATCTCATTCCCTCTCACCCCCTCGGCAACTACAAGTCTGTTCCCCATGTTCGTGATTTTCTTTTCTGTTGAGAGGTTCATTTGTGCAGTATATTAGACTCTAGTTATAAGAGATATCATATGGCATCTGTCTTTCTCCTCCTGACTTGCTTCACTCAGTGTGAGGGTGTCTCATTCCATCCATGTTGCTGCAAATGACATTATTTTATCCTTTTATATGGCTGAATAGTATCCTGTCGTGTATATATATATAAATATATACCACATCTTCCTAATCCAGTCATCTGTCGATGGACATTTGGGTTGTTTCCATGTCTTGGCTATTGTGAATAGTGCTGCAGTGAACATGTGTGTGCAAGTGTCTTTTTCAAGGAAATTTTTGTCTGGATATATGCCCAAGAGTGGGATTGCTGGGTCATATGGTAGTTCCATGTATAGTTTTCTAAAGTACCTCCATACTGTTTTCCATAGTGGTTGTACCAGCTTACATTCCCACCAACAGTGCAGGAGGGGTCCCTTTTTTCCACACCCCCTCCAGCAATTGTTGTTTGTGGACTTGTTAATGATGGCCATTCTGACTGGTGTGAGGTGGTATCTCATAGTAGTTTTGATTTGCATTTCTCTAATCATCAGTGATGTTGAGCATTTTTTCATGTGCTTGTTGGCCATCTGTCTGTCTTTGGAGAAATGTCTATTCAGGTCCTTTGCCCATTTTTCAATGGGGTTGTTGGCTTTTTTGCGGTTGAGCTGCATCGGTTGTTTGTATATTTTAGAGATTAAGCCCTTGTCAGATGCATCATTTGAAACAATTTTCTCCCATTCTGTAAGTTGTCTTTTAGTTTTCTTTTTGGTTTCCTTTGCTGTGCAAAAGCTTGTCAACTTGATTAGGTCCCATTGGTTTATCTTTGCTTTGATTTCTGTTGCTTTGGGAGATGTTTATTGTTGATGAAATGCTTGATCTAGAAATCTTGCTATATTCTTATTTGTAAATAATGAATTACTTTTAACATTGTACCATTGGGTATGATGTTTAAGTCTGTTGTAGATACAGTTATTCTGGTTAAGAAAATTGTTGAATTTAATGGAATTTGGTGTATCTATTTAGATAATCATATGGCTTCTCTTTTTCAGTCTGTAATGTGGTAAATTTTGTGTATTTTCTTGGACATATTTACAGTCCAATAACTCTAGTACCTATCATCCCCTGTAGGTCTTTACTTTTCTGATTTTTCTCTTTTGGTGTGCAGTCATTTGGTTCTACCTCCTGGTATGCTTGGTAATCTTTGTTCAGTGCCAGAAAGTGTACATGAAAACTACAGAGAGAACTTGAGGCTCAGACGATTTTGTTCTTTTTGCTTTTTAGGGCCACACTCACAGCATATGGAGGTCCCCAGGCTAGGGGTCAAATCGGAGCCACAGCCACAGCAACACCAGATCTGAGCCACATCTGCGACCTACACCAAAGCTAATGGTGACGCCAGAACCTTAACCCACTGAGCAAGGCCAGGGATCAAACCCGCAATCTCATGGTTCCTAGTCGGATTCGTTTTCGCTGCACCACGACAGGAACTCCTGTTGGTTCCTTTTTAATAACTAATTTCTGAATGGGGTGAAATTCTTCCTTGATAAGGTGTTGCAATAGACCACTGTGGGAGGGGAGCCAGGACTGTGTTGTGGGCCGGCAGGAATTCTTAAGAGCTGGTAATGGGTGCGGGTTGCCTTCTCCAGCCTTGTTTTCTCCCCAGGCAGCTACAGGGCTGCTTACAATGCAAAAGTGTGTCGCAGTCCACCTGCACCCCCTCCCCACCTTGGTGCCACCTCAGGTTCAGGGAAGCTGGTGCTGCAGTCTCCGTAGACCGCCCCTTTTCCCAAATAAGAGATCACTGGCTTCTCCTCTCAAGGTATGTTGCTTTTGAGAACTCAGAACTGCCACCTTTATCTGAGCCTTTCAACCCCAAGAATCCTTCTTATGTGGCTATCAGCCTTCTTCAGACATTGTGCTCTGGAGTTCTGTCAAGAGCCATTTTCCATTTTGATTTCTTATTTACTCTGTTTCGCTTTTCAGTGATTTCTAAGGGGGTAGGAGGTAGTTTTGTATTTCTGTCACCACTTTAAAACTGAAAATCACACTGAAAGATTTCAGCTTTGTATTCCTGGGTTAAACACTTCATGGTTAACTCTTCTGTTGGATTCTATTTGCTTTTAATTCAGACTTTTACATTTATGTTTGTAGTGAAAGTGGCCTGTTCTTCGCATGTCCTGTCTTCTCTCAGGGTTCCTGAAATTAGTTGTGTCATTTTCTGTATTTAGTTACTCTCTGGAAGAATTTGAACATGCAGAACAAGGATGATCCGTTCCTTGGAAGTTTTAAAACTTCACCTGTAAACTACATAGGCCTGATTCCTTTCTCTGGGCAAGATTTTTAACTCCTGCTTCAACTTTTTAAAACAGTTACTGGTCTAATCAGCTTTTCTATCTCTTCTTGAGTCTATGATAGAAATTTCATTTTCCTGAAGATTTTTTCCATTTAAATTTAGTTTCCAAATTTTTTGCCACAAAATGTCCTTAGCAACTAGGGGATGGGGTTCACTTTATATGTATGGTTTGCATTTGTCATGAGAGTGGATTACTGTATAAATCAATAAAGACTGACTGCCATCATCAAAGAATGACCGGCATCCTAAGGTGGGGAGGAGCAGGGGAAAGTCACGGCCCTGAGTCTACCTTCTACCCAGCAGCTTTTGTGCTCTGCTCAGTCTTTTTCTACCTTCTCTTTCCCAGTCTTAGGAAAAGTCCTCAGTGCTGTGGGCAGTGCCCAGCTACTGATGTCCCAGAAATTCCAGCAGTTCCGGGGTCTTTGTGAACAAAACTTGGTGAGTGTGATTCTTCTTCCTCCCCAGCAGGACTTCCAGACAGATCCTTGGATTAGCCTCCAAGCCTCTGTGACCTCCTCCCTAATATGGAGAAGGTGCTGCCTCCTCGTGGCACTGCAAAGATGATGGTGGCACATGTCAGTGCCTAGCACAAGAAAAGAATCAGATCTCTAATACCCTCTGAAATAGAAAAGTAAACTCTGTGTAAAAACAGCCACATGAAAGTTAAAAATGAGTTAGCACTGACTTATTTATGTACAACATACTCTGTGTCTAAGAAGACAGTCAAGGTAAGAACTAAAGAAATACCACCATCAGGCTTGGTGGGTTTCCCTCTCCTTCACCCTTACCTGTTAGGCAGCTTTTCCTCTGGAAGCCTCTTTCCATCTGTCCAGGGGTAGTGTCCTCCCCGGGGTGGAAGATGATGGCAAGCATTTGTCTCTAGGACTTACAGGGACTCGGGGGTTCGCTGGGGAAGTCATGATGAGGAATGTGTTGTCAGAGAACAGAATGATGGGCGGAAAGGCACGTGGCGTCTGTAATCATACCCGCCTTGGAGTGGCCTGCTTCTCCCCGCCTCCTCCCTGTGAGATGAGAACAGCGTACATTAAGGCCACAAAGGCCTTCCTTAGTGCAGCCCTAGAGTGGGCTCAGTGAAGGCCTCAGTCCCATATGTGTACAGGACCCACTCTCATGATGGGACTGTCTCTTTCGCCCCAAGGTCCCCACCCCCAGGGCCAGCAGTGATCAGGAGCCAGCTTCATTCACTCTTACAGATACTGACCTGACCCTGGGAACAGGAGAGCAGGACCAAGCCTCAGGAGACTCCCCACCAGGGCTGGCAGGGCTAGGAGACCACACTTGGGATGGGCTGTAGGACAAACCTCTGCCCTGCTTGCCCCGCTGACCCCCCATCTGTCCCACAGAACCCTGACGCCAACCCACGTCCGACAGCGCAGGACCTGGCAGGGTTCTGGGACCTGCTACAGCTGTCCATCGAGGACATCAGCATGAAGTTTGATGAGCTCTACCACCTCAAGGCCAACAGCTGGCAGCTGGCGGAGACCCCCGAGAAGAGGAAGGTGAGCATGGAGCAGTGCGGAGGGGAAGTCCAGGGACAAATTCCTGGTCGGCAATAACGCTGCCCACATCGGTCAGTGCTGCTTGGCTCCCTTCTCCGTGTGTCGTCTTTGAGCTGGGGGCTCACGTCCATCAGTGTGCGGGGTCCATGCTCGGCGCCTGTCCAGCATGCCGCTCGCTCTGTGTAGTTGAAGCATGCCTTCCTGCCCTGCATGTTCGGTCAGTGGGGCTCCTGGGAAACACATGCCCACAGCCTGGAGCACTAGCGTAGATGTGGCCGCTGGAACTTGGGAGGCAAAAAAAAAAAAATGGTCCTTCTCCTAGGACCATGCTGCCAGGAGTACACGGGTCTGGACCTACTTCTGTTTCCTAGGCCAGACTCTTCCCTGCAGCTCAGGCTTCCATCTGTGACACCTTGGCACCCAATGACCCCTTTGGTTATTGGTTACTGGACTGTGGCCCTTGTGAGTTCTGGTCCCCAGAACAGCATGTGAAACTGACCTGGGAGGTCCTGTCATGGCTCAGCAGAAAGGAATCTGACTAGCATTCATGAGGATGCAGGTTCAATCCCTGGCCTGGCTCACTGGGTTAAGGATCTGGCGTTGCCGTGAGCTGTGGTATAAATCGCAGACACGGCTCGGATCTGGGTTGCTGTGGCTGTGGTGTAGGCCAGTGGCTACAGCTCCGATTCAACCCCTAGCCTGGGAATCTCCATATGCTGCGGGTACAACCCTTAAAAAGAAAAGAAAAAAAAAAGGTGACCTGGAAGTCAGAGGCCCTGAATTTAAATCCCATCTCAGGCTGTGTGATTCCTGGGTGAGTTTCAGGCTCTCAGTGGTTAAAAGCAGGGGTGGGAACAGGTGACCTGTCTGTACTTTCCTACTAGAACATTCTAGGACTTCTAAGCTTGCTTTCTTGCTCCTATGCCTTGTGCTATTCCCACCATCATCGCTTCTTGTGGCTTCCTGATTCCGAGTACGTGTTGCTTGTGCCCAATGCGGGGAAGCTGGGGTGGAGACTCCAGCTGCCAGCATAGGGTGGGTGGTAGCACCACACAGAAGGTGGCACCTTTATTTTATTTTTCTTCCTTCCTCACTGTCTCACTAAAGGAAGAGAAGAAACCACCCCCTCCAGTCCCAAAGAAGCCAGCCAAATCCAAGCCGGCAGTGAGCCGCGACAAGGCCTCTGACGCTGGGGACAAGCAGCGTCAGGAGGCCCGCAAGAGACTGCTGGCGGCCAAGCGGGCAGCTTCCGTGCGGCAGAACTCAGCCACAGAGAGCGCGGACAGCATTGAGATTTATGTCCCTGAGGCCCAGACCCGGCTCTGAGACCAGGAAGCAGGAAGCAGACAATTTTAAGGCATTAAAAAAAAACACACACACACAAACTAAATGCAAATGGAACAAAATTCTCTCAGCCTTTAGTATGGTTATTCTGTCTAGAGACCCTGAGCCAACTTTCAAATTGATGCATACAAGGGCTCACGATTTGGCTTTTTTGGGTCCCTCCCAGCTTTAGGTTATGAAGACTTCACACAAATCAACAAAAACACAAAACTCTAAAATTTTTCTTCCTCTTGCTGGCCGTGGTGGACTAGATAGATGGACTTCGGCAACTCCTCGGCCCAGCCTCCAGACTGCGGTCTTTTTACTTGTTCTATCTAACAAGAACTTAAACTAGCTTGTTTACAAGATGACAACAGCCCAAGGGCAGCCTTGGGCACCTGCCATGTCCTTCCTTCTCCTCCTGGCTACCCCAGCACTGACCTTGGAGTTTTCATTCTTATGTTTTTCTCTTTTCCCTTCAGAACGCACGCAGGGGTCACCATCCTGACTATCGGCTTTCTGGTTCTCAGCCCTTTTGGTGGTTGAGCCCAGAGGACAGAACGATGGACACGCGTCCCCTCCCCCACCAAGTGCTCACACACAGTCACACGCGCGCGCACAGGCAGATGTAGGTTCCTCTCAGCAGAAGCAGCCCTCCCACTGTGATCCGCCAGCCCTAGGCAGCGTCAGGCGGGTGACTCACCTCTGAGAAGATGAGGAGGGCTTAAGTCTTTGGTGGGGGGGGGATGAGATAAAAACCACAGTTACCACACTCCAGGCTCCCGCCTTTTTCTTCTCTCCAGCCCCTTCTTCCTTCAGCGAAACGTATGACTCAAGAGTGACTTGCAGGGGCCACTCAAGAGAGGGACCCCATTCTCCAAGGGTCGTCTGTCCCTGGCCGAGCCTGTGTACAGTACCTGAGGGGCGGGCGGCTGTGTCTGTACGTATGTGTACATATGCACATAGACCTTAGAGTGTATATTTAACAAACGCCCATCTGCTCACCCATGCCCACCAGCGCCGCCGCTGGCTCTCGGGGCACCTGGCAGGAGGCGGGTGTGTGAATAGCATATATTTTTACATGTACTATATCTAGGTGTGTGTACAAGTGTGTGTAAAAATATATACCTTGTGTGTAAGCAGCCCCCCCCCCTTTTTTTGGTCTCCCACTTGCCTCCCCACCATTGGCCCATCTGCTCAGCCTCTGAGTTTTCTGTTCTGTTCTTTTACCCAAGTCATCCTTCTCTCTTCCTTCCCCCAAGCCCCACTCCTGGGGTGTCACGAGCCCTGAGCTGCAATGGCCCGGGCCTGAAGGGCGAGGTGGGGGGGCAAGGAGAGGGTGAGGCCCACCCGCAGCCAGCTCGGTGCCTGAGGGCTGCTCTCTCCTGTGTCCACGACTAGGCACTGGACACGCCTTCGTGTCTAGCACCTGCCCCCGGGTGAACTGAGGGCCTACTCTAGGGCCCATTCCAGCTTGGTCGCCGTCTGTGACCTTGGGCAAGTCACTTGACCTCTGTGTGCCTCAACTTCCTCCTCTGTAAAATGGGGATAGTCCCCGCCCCTCCCTACCTCACAGGCATGTTGTGAGAATAAATGAGGTAACGTGTACCAAGGGCTCATGGTGTTATTGCAGCGGGACGGGCCAGGCTGGGATGAGGCGGGGGGAGTGGATACCCCAGGAGACTGAGCCAGACCCCTTCTAAGTGGTGGCTCTTTGGAGCTGATTTGAGTGCACACTGTAATTCCAGCTCTGCCACATACCAGCTCTGTGATCGGGGCAAGAAAACAAAGCTCTCAGTTTCCTTATCTGGAAGATGAGCGTGCAACATCTGCCTGGCCAGCTTCCTTGGAAAAATAAATGCTTAATAGTAACGATCTGGGAGCCGAAAGGGGCTCCCAGGATGGGTCGCTCAGCACTCCCAGCAGCTGCCTCCACCCCGACGGTTACATGCACTGGATATCCTTCCCGAGCACGTACCCTGCTGGGCCTGGTGCCCCAGAGGTCACTCGCAGAGCCCACGGTTCAGTGGGGGAGACACGGAACGTGTCACAGGTGAGTTCTTGGCTATAGTAGGTGGGAGAAAAGGAGCCCCACCAGACCTGGCCTGGGCGGGAGCTCTGGTCAACCCCGGGGGGACCGTGGGTATCGGCGAGCTTTTTGGGGGTGGGGATGGTGTACAGGGGAGAGCCTGAGGAGAGTATGTTGTAGGCGAAGGAACAGTAGGTGCCAATGGCTAGTGGTGAGAACATGCCTTTTACAAAGTTCTTGGGCCAACTGATCTTTCCCCTCGGCCCCACCGCCAGTGGAAATGCTGGCGACCTAGACCCAGTGGGACCGCCTTCCCAGGACCTTTGTTCGCGATGCGCTGCCCTCCTCAGTGGGGCCAGTCCCCTGTCCCCGGAGCAGTGCGCCCTCACCTCTAGCTCCCAGTGGTGGCTAAGCATACGTGGCTCCAATTAACTCCTGGGGCTGGTGCCTCCCTGGACCCTAAAACCCGCCTGACGGTGACTCGGAGGTAAGTGAACAGGTTTCAGGCTGCCTGGGCACTGAGCCAGATCCTCAGAGGCCTGAGTGAACGTAGGAGGCGGTCACACTGGACTTGGGCCACTGTCCAGCTAGCAGCCAAGCTCTACTCCTGACAGACCTTGGGGGGGGCCTGGAGAGCTTAGGGTCTAAGGGAGGGGTCTGGCCCCCTGTATCAGAGCACAGGGGGAGGGACACATCTGGCAGGCAGAATCTGGGCTGCCACTCAGCCCCACCAGTGCAGCAGCGGAAAGCCCACCCCTCCCACCTCCCCGAGTTGAAAAGATAATGTCTTTCATCCAGAATCACCAACTGTCAGGATTTTGCCATCTGCAGTGTTTCTCTTGAGGATATGTACAAACACTCATGTCATCTCAGGCCATTTCAAAGTCAGCTGCACATACCGTGCTTCCTCACCTCCAAACAAACCACACAACACCTAAGAAGGAAAACGTTCCTACGTGACCACAGAGAAAGAAGGCTTGGCTGCAGCCAGCAGCAGCACGGGGCTCAGGAGCCTTAGGGCCAGGACAACAGACAAATCCATTGCTACTGGTGACCTGAGAGTCAGAGACCATGAGGACCACCCTCCCACACCAGACCAACGGAGATGAAGTTCCTACCACCAGCACTGTAGTGGGGTTTCTAAGAGAAATTTATAATGAAGTTGTATCTCCTACTCATCTGAATCTGGCTGATCTGAAAAATCAATACAGTTTCCAGTGCTCCTTCTTTATGGCAGCCAGAGGGGACTCCTCAGCAGTCATCTGCTCAGGACCCCTCTTAGCCTCCTCAGGAGAAAAGGCAGCCTCTTCACCTTGGCCTTGGAGGCCTCTGCCCACCTAGGTGTACCTCCCCTGGGAGCCTCACCTCAGGCCTTGCACAGGGAACCATGGCTCCCCTCCGCCATCAGTTGTCTACTCTTTACTCAATTCTCAGGTCAACTGGCATTTCTGCGGGGAAACATCCCAAAGCACCTCAGCCAGGCCAGGTTGCTGCAAACCCATTGCTCTACATGAGGACCACTTTGCTTATCTTTCTCTGTTGCTGTCACTGATGCTTAGATCTGTGAGATTACCTGTGAACATCTGTGCCCACCAGGTGACAGCGGGCTCCCTGAGGGCAGGAATAGAGTTTGTTTCACCAGCCTCAGTGCCTAGCACAGAGGAAAGTCTCAAGATCTATTTCCTGAATGACCTTGATGGGGGGAGAAGGAGCGGGACTTCGCGTTCGAGGAGGTAATATTTGAGCTGGGCTTTGAAGGATAAGCAGGAGTTCTCCAGGCAGTGGCAGTGAAAGGCACAACGAGCAGGGGCAAAAGTGTAAGACTGATGCTGCTCAGGGAGCTGGACAGGCCTTGAAGACCAGGTTAAGTCGTAAAGTCTTTTACCAGCTTTGAACAGAGAGAGGACATTTCCTTCCACAGGACCCAGCTTCCCTCAAGACAGAGGCCCCCAGTCCCAGCCTCCATTAAGCCAGGGTACCCTGGCGACCCAGTCAGCACCAGCATTTGTCTCCAAAACATGTCAGGAGACCCAGGCTGTGACCAACAGGGGGCAAGGCCCTTGGAAACCCTCAACTGCTAATAGCTTTCACTTTCTGTAGACTGACAACTCCTACATCTCCATCTACAACCTGCAGCTTTCCTTAAATCTTATACTTCCCATGCACCATCTCCACTTACATGTCTACCAGATAATCTCAAAGTTAACATGTCCATGTTGACCAGTTAATTAGTAAAAGGAAATGAGAAGGGTTAGGAAAATCATCATCTGACAACCATCATAGTAATAACTGAACCATCAGTGTGTGCTAAAAGCCGTGGTTAAACTAGCACAACATTGTAAATCAACAATAATTTTAAAAAAGGAAAGAAAAGCCGTGGTTAAAAGTTTGATGAGAAACAGAATATTTAGTCTCAAAGAAGCAACTCACAAATTACCTATTAACAAACATATCAATTACAAAAGGGAAAAGTAGTAATTTTCTGATGAATAAATCTGGCAGATACTAGGTGGCCAAAGGTATTATTACCAATGATGGGAAATTTAACATCACACTCGATAAAATGCACTGGGAAGATTACAACATACTCCTGTGCTATTCCTGGCAAAAATCCATAACCTGAAGCTAATCGTGTAGGAACACCAAGTAACTGGCCTGGACTCTCCAAAACTGTCAGTTCATGAAAGACACAGAAAAGCTAAGGGACAGTTCCAGATTAAAAGAGATTAAAGACATTTCAATAAATGCAGAAAAATCCTTTATAAAACCTAACACCCTTTCATGATAAAAATAGAAGAGAACTTCCTTAAGTTGATAATGGATGCCCCCCCCCGAAAAAAAACCCATAGCTAAATGTTTAATGAAGAGAGACTGAGTGTTTTCCCCCCAAGATCAGGAATAAGACAGATCCATTCTGGCCACTTCTATTCAACATTGTACTTGAGGTTCCAGTCAGAGCATTTAGGCAAGAATGAATTTAGAATGAATGAATGAATAGCATCCAAAATGGAAAGAAGTTAAACTACCTCTATTTACAGATATCTTTCATATAGAAAACCTTAAGGCATCAACAAAAGAGAAAAAACCTATCAGTTAATAAAGGAGTTCAGCAATGTTGCTGGAAATAAGATCAATATACAAAAATCAGTTACAGGATTTCCCGTTGTGGCTCAGCAGTAACAAACCTGACTAGTATCCATGAGGATGCAGGTTTGATCCCTGACCCTGCTCATTGGGTTAAGGATCTGGCATTGCCATGAGCTGCAGTGTAGGTCAAAGATGTGGCTCAAATCTGGCACTGCTGTGGCTGTGGTGAAAGGCCAGCAGCTGCAGCTCCAATTCAGCCCCTAGCCTGAAAATTTTCATATACTGTGGGTGCAACCCTAAATTAAAAAAAAAATAAGAATCAGGAGTTCCCGTCGTGGCACAGTGGAAATTAATCCGACTAGGAACCATGAGGTTGATCCCTGGCCTCGCTTGGTGGGTTAAGGATCTGGCATTGCCATGAGCTGTGGTGTAGGTTGCAGATGCGGCTCAGATCTGATGTGGCTGTGACACAGGCTGGCAGCTGTAGCTCTGATTAGACCCCTAGCCTGGGAACCTCCATATGCTGCAGGTGTGGACCTTTAAAATAAATAAATAAATAAGAATCAATTATAACTCCACTGTATATAACCAAAAATAAATATTTGGTCCTCCCTCGTCCCTAGTTCCTGATACCCAGCTCCTAAAATCCTTGAAATCACTGATGTGATGAGAATATGCTAGTGAGAATATGCTAATGAGAATATGCTAACGAGAAGACTGGTGGCTGGGGGGTCCCTAGATAGCTTCAGGATGGGAGCTGGTTGCCAAGAGGACCAAATCATTTTTTTTTTGTCCTTTTATGGCTGCACCCGTGGCATATGGAAGTTTCCAGGCTAGGGGTCTAATCAGAGCTGTATCCGCCAGCCTACGCCACAGCCACAGCAATGCCAGATCCGATCCACGTCTGCAACCTACACCACAGCTCACGGCAACACCAAATCCTTAATCCACTGAGTGAGGCCAGGGATAGAACCCGCAACCTCATGGTTCCTAGTCAGATTCATTTCTGCTGTGCCACGACAGGAATTCCCCAAATCATGTTTAGAAGGCTGAACTTTCAGCCTCGCCCCACAACCTCCAGGGAAGGGGGAAGAAGGTTGGATATTAAATCAATCATCAAGGGACAAAGGTTCAATCATGCCTCTGTAATGAAACCTTCATAAAAACCCCTTAAACAACAGAATTTGGAGTGCTTCTGGGTTGGTGAACACTTCAAGGTTCTGGGAAGATGGCAATTCTAGAAAGGGCATGACAGCCACCCCCACCTTGCCCTGTGCATCTTTTCCATTTGGCTGAGTTCTGTGAGCAGTTCTAAGAAATTATTATCCTGGGGTGGAGGTGTAGCAACCCCCGATTTATAGTCAAGTTGAACAAAAGTGTGGGTAACCTAGGTCTGATGCAAAGGAAATCTTATGGGACTGAGCCCTTAAACCTGTGGAGTCTGACACTAACTCCAGATAACTGGATGGTACTTTAGGGTCAGAAGTGAACTGAATTGTTAAGACACACACTTGGTGTCCAGAGAGCTGGAGAATTGATTGGTGTGAGGAAAAAAATCTACACATATGGTGTCAGAAGTATTGTTGAATAGAAACAACTACCAGTGAACACTCTGAAATGAATTTAAGAAAAAAATTCCATTTATGACAGCACCAAAAAGAATTTAAAACTTAGGAATACATTTAACAAAAGAAGTACAAGATTTGCACACTGAAAACTACAAAGCATCATTAAGAGAAATCTTAAAAGAGCTAAGTAAAAGGAAATGTATTTCATGTTCATGGATCAGAAGACCTAATATTGTTAAGATGGCAATACTCCCCCAAATTTATCTACAGATTCAACACAATCTCTATCAAAATCCCAGCTGCCTTTTCTGTAGAATTTGACAAGCTGATCTTAATTCATGTAGAAATGAAAGAGACTCTGAATGGCCAAACAATTTTGAAAAAGAAGAACAAAGTTGGATGACACATTTTTCTTTTTCAGCTGCACCCACGGCTTATGGAAGTTCCCAGGCCAGGGATCAAATCTGAGCCACAGCTGTGGCAATGCTGGATCCTTAACAGTGGAATATCCCAGGTGACACACTTCTTGATTACCAAATGAAAGTAATCAAGTTTTGTGCAGTAATGCCATAAGGACAGACATATATATCAATGAAGAACTGAGAGTCCAGAAATAACACATATATTTATGGACAGCTGATTTTCAACAAGAGTTCAAGAAAATTCAATGGGGGAAAGAATAGTCTTCTCAACAAATGGAGCTGACACAACTGAACATCCACATGCAAAAAGAAGGAGGTTGGAAACTTATACCATATACAAAATTAACTTTAAGTGAATTAGAGACCTAAATTTAAGAGCTAAAACTAAAAAACTCTTAGAATAAAATATAGGTGTAAATCTTCATGACCCTGGATTAGGCAATGGTTTCTTGGGTATGATAATAAAAGCACAAGAAATCAAATCAAAAACTTCACCAAAATTAAAAACATTTATGCTTATTGAAACAAACAAAAAAGAAAAGATAACCTGCAGAATGGGAGAGAATATTTGAAAATCACGTATCTGGTGAGAGGTGTAATACCTTTATGCACCTTTGCAACCAACAAAAAAGAAACATTTTAAAATGAGCAAAATATCTGAATAATCACTTCCCACATAAGATATATAAGTGTCCAATAAGCACAATATATAAATGTCCAATAAAAAGACATTCAACATAACTAGCCATTAGGGAAATGCTAATCAAAACCACAATGAGATACACTTCACACCCAATGGGATGCCTAGAAGACTAGTATTGCTGAGGATGGGGAGAAACGAACACAACATTTTTGGCAGTACTGTAAAACAGCAGCATGAAGAAAATGCTTTGGAAGTACCTCAAAAATTTAAACATACGGCGCTAGAGAGCTGGGGGCTTTGTGGAAGGCTGTCACACTCTGAGGGCACTGCTGCACACTTAGGCAACCTCTTACCCTGGCTTTCTTCTACCGCCACTCACCGTACTTGGTGTCTTCTCACTCCTGAGTCATCTCACCTCCAATTTTTCAGAAAAGAATTCAGATTTTCCTGTAATTCCTGTGCGTTTGCAGCACTTCCGACAAAAGTAGACACGTGGACTGAACAAAAATTTTGGAGGTTGGGAAGTTATGATTGAGACACTGGTGGATTCCCTGTCTGGTGAGAACACACCTAACTCATTCATAAACTGGTGACTGTGATGGCATAAATAAAAAATAAATGAAACAGGAGATTGGATTAGGATGGCGGAATAGAAGGACTGGAGCTCAACTTCTCTCATAAAAACAACAAAATTACAACCAAATGCTGACCAACCTTCAACCAAATGGACTGGAAACTTGCAAAGAGATATTCTACTTCAGAAGACAAAGAAGAGACCACATCAGGAGGTAGGAGGGGCGATTACGTGATATAAGTAACCTCATATCTCTCGGGTGGGAAGCCCCACAGACTGGAAAGTAACTGTATCACAGAGACTCACCTAAAGGACAGAGAGTTCTGAGCCCCACGTCAAATCCCCATGCCTGGGGGTCTGGCACTGGGAAAAAGAACCCTTGGAGCATCTGGCATTGAAGGCCAGAGGGGCTTGTGTGCAGAAGCTCCACGGGTCTGGGGGAAACAGAGACCCCATTCTTGAAAGGCACACACAGACTTTCACGTGCACTGAGTCCCAAGGCAAAGCAGAGTCTCGTAGGAATCCAGGTGGAACCTGACTGCAATTCTTGGAGGATCTCCTGGGAAAACACGGGTGACTGTGCCTTGTGGGGGAAGGGCATTGGAGGTGAAGCTCTTGGGGACATTCATCAGCCTGCATTTCTCTGGAGGTAGCCATTTTTGGGAAAATCTGGTCCCTCCCATCAGCACTGAGAAGCCCCATGCCACACAATAGCCCAGGTAGGATCACAGCCCCACCCATCAGTGAACACGCTGCCTAAATACCCCCCAAGGCACACAGCCACCTCTAATCTCACCCAGAGACAAAGCCCCATCCACCAGAGGGATAGGAATCAGCCCCGCCTACCAGTGGGCAGGCACCAGTCCCTCCCATCAGGAAGCCTACAGCGAGCTCCCCTACCAACTTCATCCACAGAGGAGGCAAACACCAGAAGAAAGAGAAGCTACAACTCTATCATCTGCAAAAAGGACACGACACCAAAAACCTATAAAAATGAAAACACAGAAAACTATAACTCGGATAAAGGAGAAAGAAAAAAACCCAAGAAAAACAGCTCAGTGATGAGAAAGAGACTTTAGACTGTTGATGCTGAAGATGATGCAAGACACTGGAAATAAACTGGAGACAAAGACTGATAATTTACAGGAAACACTGAGCAAAGAAATACAAGATATAAAAATTAAACAAGAAGAGATGCAAAATACAATAACTGAAATAAAAAATTCATTAGAAGCACCCAACAGTAGAATACAGGAGGCAGAAGAACGAATAAGTGAGGTGGAGGACAGATTAGTGGAATTCACTAATGCAGAAGAGGAAAGAGATAAAAGATTGAAAGGAAATGAGCAGAGTTTCAGAGAACTCTGGGATAATGTTAAACATACCAACGTCCGTATTATAGGGGTGCCAGAGGGAGAAGACAGAGAAGGGGACAGAAGAAATATTTGAAGAGATAATAGCTAAAAACTTCCCTAACATGGAAAAGGAACCACTCACTCAAATCCAGGAAGCACAACAAGTACCATATAAAATAAACCCAAGGAGGAACACCCCGAGACACATATTAATCAAAATGACCAAAATTAAAGACAAAGAAAATATTGAAAGCAGCTAGGGAAAAGAAACAAATAACATACAAGAGAACCCTGATATGGTTATCAGCAAATTTTTCAGCTGAAACTCTGCAGGCCGGAAGAGAGTAGCATGATATACTTAACGTGATGAAAGGAAAAAACTTCCAACCAAGACTACTTTACACAGCAAGGCTCTCGTTCAGATTTGAAGGAGAAATCAAAACCTTTACAGATGAGCAAAAGCTAAGAGATTTCTGCAACACTAAACCAGCTTTACAACAAATACTAAAGGAACTTCTCTAGGCAGAAAAAAAAAAAAGGCCACAACCAGAAATAAAAACACCACAAATGACAACGCTCACCAATAAAGGCATATATACAGTAAAGATACTAAATCATCCATGCACAATTGTGCTACCAAAATCAGAAATTGTGAGAAGAGAGCACAAATGCAGGACACTGGAGACACATGTGCAATTAAGAAACCATCAACTTAAAAGAAACTCATTTATATATAGACTCATATCAAAACTTCAGGGTAACTGCAAACCAAAAATCTACAATTGATACACAAATAAATAAGAAAAATCAATTCAAATACAACATTAAAGATAGTCATCACACCACAAGAGAAGACAACAAGAGAATAAGGGAAGAAAAAAGAGCAAAAAAATCCAAATCAGTTAATAAAATGGCAATAAGAACATACATATCAGTTATTACCTTAAATGTTAATGGACTGAATGGCCCAAAAGATATAGACTAGCTGAATGGATACAAAAACAAGACCCATATATATGCTGTCTTCAAGAGATCCACTTCACTTCTACAGACACATACAAATTGAAAGTGAGAGGATGGAAGAAAATATTCCATGCAAACGGGAATCAAAAGAAGGCCGGAGCAGCAATACTGCTATCAGACAAAATAGACTTTAAGATGAAGAACATTTTAAGAGACAAGGAAGGGCACTACTTAATGATCAAAGGATCAATCCAAGAAGAAGATATAACAATTTTAAATATCTAGGCACCCAACATAGGATCACAATATATAAGGCAACTGCTAATAACCTTAAAAGGAGAAATCAACAAGAACACCATCATAGTGGGGGACTTTAACACCCCATTTACAGCAATGGACAGGTCATCCAGACAGAAAATCAATAAGGAAACACAGGCCCTGAATGAAGCATTAGATCAGATGGACTTTATAGATATTTATAGGACATTCCATCCAAAAGCAACAGAATACACATTCTTCTCAAGTGCACACGGAACATTCTCTAAGATTGATCACATCCTGGGAAACAAATCAAGCCTCAGTAACTTTAAGAAAATTGAAATCATATCAAGCATCTTCCCTGACCACAATGCTATACGACTGGAAATCAACAAGAAAAAAATGGCAAAAAATACAAACACATGGAGACTAAACAACACACTACTAAACAACCAATGGATCACTGAAGAAATCAAAGAGGAAATTAAAAAATACCTAAAAGCAAATGACAACAAAGATACAACACTCCAAAACCTCTGGGATGCAGCGAAAGCAGTTCTAAGAGGAAAGTATATAGCAATACAAGCCTACCTCAGGAAACAAGAAAAAGCTCACATAAACAACCTAACTTTACATCTAAAGCAGCTAGAGAGGGAAGAAGCCAGGTCATGGAAACATGCCCATCGACAGAGGAGTGGATAGGGAAGATGTGGTACATACACACAATGGAATATTACTCAGCCATTCAAAGGAATGAAATAACAACACTTACAGCAACATGGACGGACCTAGAAATTATCACGCGAAGTGAAACCAGTCAGACAATTAGACAGCAACACCCAGTGCTACCACTTACATGTGGAAACTAAATAGACACAATGAACTTCTTTGAAGAACAGTTAATGACTCACAGATTTTGGAAAACCTTGGTTTTTCAAATAAGACAATCTGGGGGGTGGGGGGATGCACTGTGGGTTTGGGACACAAAATCTATCACATTGACTTGTGATGATCTTTGTACACCTATAATTGAAATAAAATTCATTGTTAATAAAAAAAAAAGAAAGAAAATGTCAGCTCTTTCTCTCCCACTGTCAGACCACAACCCTTGACATTCTTCTTTAACTCTCACACACATACCAATCCATACAAAAATCCTACTGCATGCAGTTTAAAATGTGTCCAGAACCCCACCTCTTCTCCTCCTCCCACCACACTAGTCTGGACACATCATCCTGCTGACTAGCTCCTCACTGGTCTCCCTGCTTCCTACCCACAGCCAAGAGGGATTCAGTTAAAACATAAGCCAGATCTTGCCACCCTTCTCCAACTCTAATGGCTTGCAGTGCCTACAAGTGTAAGCAGATAGGCTGGGCATCCCTGGAGAAAGAGAACCAGAAATGGGTTTCTTGACATAAGAGAAGTCATCTTGGCCAAAGCCATTTTTACGATCTATGCCTGGCCACAGTGCTTGCCCTTGAATGGTCTTATGATTAATGATCTTCAGGGAAGAAAGGAATGCAGGATCAGAGAAAAGGCAGTCAAACAACAGTGCAGTGATAAAGCAGAGTCCTAGTTCCTCCTCAAGGGATATACATCTTGAGTTCTGCGGGAACTAAGCACCCCCAACCCTGGCCCAGGCGAAGGATGGAAGGATGATGTTGACCCTCCATACTTCATTCCACTAAAGCTGGACTCTGTCAACCCTGGCCCCAATTCTATGTGGGAATTCTCTGCTTAAGCCCCTTCATGAATATGCATGTACCCTTAGCTGAAAAACTCCCCAGTATGGGAGCCACTGCTTTGGGACAGATCCCTGGTGTTCTCCTTATTTGCTGCAAATAATAATGAATCCCTCCTTCTCCTGATCTTTGGCTTGCTTGTGTCTACTGGCTCAACACCCACCAACTTGGTTTTCTGGTAACAGGAGGAGCCCTGGGCTAGGTCTCCACTGTTTCTCAGACCTCATCTCCCAGTCCTCTCCCCTCAGTCACACTGACCTCCCACTGCTCCTTGACCCTGAGCTGGGTAAGCTTCCTCTACAGGGCTTCTGCCTCAGCGGGGGCTCACTCCCTCACCTCTTTCAGCTCTGCCCAAATGTCACTTCCTGGGAGGAAGCCCTGAACTTCTGTGACCTTCTCTCACCTCCCCTTGTTTTATTCTCCAAGGCACTTATTTCTATCCTCCAAGCAATGTAGCTTTTTGTTCATGGCATTTCCCCCAACAAGAACACATGTTTCCTGAGGGCAAAGACTAATTCACCGCTATTTTCCCAGCAGCCAGCACAGTGCCTGGCAGGTAGCAGATGTCAGTTAATATTTACAAAGGAGGAGTTCCCGTTGTGGCGCAGTGGTTAACGAATCCGACTAGGAACCATGAGGTTGCGGGTTTGATCCCTGCCCTTGCTCAGTGGGTTAACGATCTGGCGTTGCCGTGAGCTGTGGTGTAGGTCACAGATGCGGCTCGGATCCCGGGTTGCTGTGGCTGCGGCGCAGGCCAGTGGCCACAGCTCCGATTAGACCCCTAGCCTGGGAACCTCCACATGCCGCGGGTGCGGCCATAAACCCGCGGCCATAAAATGACAAAAGGCAAAAAAAAAAAAAAAAATTTACAAAGGAAATGGGTGTTGAAAAGTTCCCTTGAGGTCTGTGTTGGATCAAAGGGAACAGGGAGAGGGGGCTGTGTGGGAGTCCAGGTAGGGGCTGATGGGTAAGGCCTTGGTTCAAGGGTCAAATGAGGGACAGGGCCTGATACCCAACTGCAGAGGGGATGCGTTTGTCCTCCCAGACTCCATCCTCAGACTCAGGCCATCAAGGGGGGTGGGGGGTGCAGCGCCTTTATCAAGGATGCTCTCAGGGTTCCCAGGCTCCCCTCACTAGCTGGGGCTGGGGGGTGGGGTGGGGAGGTGGGTCTTCCTGGCCACTCGGGCATAATGCTCACCATCCTCATTTTACAGGTGAGGAAACTGAGGGCAGCTAGAGAGGTGAGCGCCTTAGACGAGGTGGGCTGTCCAAAGCGTGGTCCTACCAACCCCGACGTCCACCCCACACCCGCAGGAGCCTGGGCTCTGCCTGAGGATAGTGGATCCTCTCCCACACGCCCCTTCTCTGGAACTGGAAAAAAGCCGTACTTGGCCTGGTGGATGGAAGCCTCCCCTGGGAATGAGCCTGGCAGCGGGCCTTTGGGGGAAGGTGGCGGTAGGACTGGGTGGGGGTCCCTAGATGTGCTGCCTGCCTGGCTGGAGAGGAAGGGCCAGCCCAGGTAACCCCCTTCCCGGGGGCTGTCCAGGCCCCCTTCTCACCCCGACCCCCTCCCCGGCACGCGACGGGGAAGGCCCTCACAGCCTGAGGGTTCGCCCGGGAACACCCCGGCCCGGCCGGTGGGTCGAGGCCAAATAAGGCAGGGCGGCCGCGGCCCCGCCCCCGCCCGCGCCGCACATTCTTCTGCCTTGTAAGGCCCGACGCCGCGCCCCGCCCCGCGCCCGCCGCAGCCCAGACCCCAGCGACGCCCGGCCAGCCCCGGCTCCGCACCCGCTCTGCGCACCGAGCCCGGCGCCTTCTCGCACCAGGTGGGAGCCCAGGTGGTCTGGAGCCTGCGGTGTGACGGCCGCGGCCCCAGCCTGGGGACGGGGCAGGGTGGAGGCGGCTGGGGTTTCGGAGGGTCTCTGGGCAAGAACAGCTCGCGGGGCTGGCGGCTCGGGCTGGGGCTGGGAGCGGGGAGACTACTGCTGGCTCCGGAACCAGGGGGCCCATGACGACGTTAGTAGACTGTCCGGGCCCTGCCCTTCGCTGTGAAGATAGAGATGCCCAGCCTGCGCGGACGGGAGGGGGCTGTGGTCGCCGCTGTCCCCTGCCTAGCAGACCCGTGGGTGCCACAGGAAACCGAGCCCTGTCAGGCTCCTCCAGAGCATCCGTGTCCCCGCCCCCACCTCCTGGGGTAGGAGAGAGGGACGGAGACTGGGCTAACCACAGGCACCCAGGCTGTGTGCCACGCGCCCAGGCTTCCCAGCTCTGAGCCCTCTGCCCACCTGGACCTGTTGGGTGGGGAAGCTCCCCCAAGGGCACTGGGCTCACCCCCTTACCCAGGGAGGCTGCAGGAACTGGTCCCACTCCTCCCAACCCTCAGATGAGGTGAGTTTACCAAGAAGCCATCCCACACTGCCAGCTAGAGTGACCACGGTAGGGTCGCAGGCCTTGTCTTTGCTGTTACTGTGGGATTTCAGGCACCAGAAGGGGGAGGTGGCACCCAGTTGCAGCCAGGCCGAGTATCAGCTCCATCTGATCTCTGGTGTCCAGGACTCCCAGAAGGAGGGGAAATGGCTCCAGGGTCAAGAGCCCAGCCTGTTCCTGACCCCAGCCCCTCTGTGACCAGAAACTGCCTCTGGTCACAAAGAGTCCTCAGCCCCTCAGCTGCCATCAGCCCACTATGAAAGGCCCTTTGCCACCTGCTGAGGCAAGCCCAGCCGAGGGGTCCTGGCTTCTAGCTGGACTCTACCTCTCGTGGGCACACAACTTCCTGGGCCTCGACTCTTTTAACTGCATTGTGGGGACACCCTACTTCCCAAGATTGCTGGGATGGATGAACTGTAAAGTTAGTGCTCTGAGCCCTGTCATGGCCCCTCAACAGAAGAGGGTGGGGATGGGGTGGCCATGGAGGCAGAGGGGCTGAGCCAGGATCAGAGCAGCAGGTTAGCTCTTGGCCACTCCTGCCTCTGGCCGTGGCTTTCTATCTCTCCTGCCATGTCCGCCCTAGAACTTTACAGCCGGGGGCGGGGGGGGTAGTGGGTACTGACAGTGATGACCACCATCACAGCCTCTGCCGGGCACAGTGGACCTCTCCTTGGCTACCTTCTGTGGGTGTCCTGAGTCAGAGTTCCCAGAGGACATCCGGTTCAGGGAAGGACACGGCCCCACAGGAGAGGATGGCATTCCTGGCCAACAGCACCATCCCAGTCTCACCCAAGTTTGTCTTCCCACCCTGAACCACGTGAGAAACTGAGGGCCAGGTGCGTCGGTCCAGTGGGACAGTCTCATGACCACAGGCAGCTCTGGGAAGGACCAAGGCTGGCCAACATCCCAGCTCAGGGTTTAAGATCACAAAGGCTGAAGACTGAGCATGAGTTGAACAGGGTCATGGGACAAAGGCCTGGAGACAGCTCGAGGAGCATTTAAGGCTTCCTGGAGGGAAGGGAAGGGAGCAGTCCCGGGGCCTCGGCCAGCCCGCAACCACCCCAGCTGAGGAGCACACGGCCCTAGGTCTTCAGCCCCAGAAGCCACGGAGCTCAGGGAAAGAGCCCCTTGCTGGGCTTCAGCTTCCCCATCCGTACAGTGTGGCCAGCAAACTGGCTGCAGTTCCCCTCACAGTCATTCACTAAACAAGCGTCTACTCGCTCCACCGTGGGTTTTGGTGTAAATCAGGATTCATATCAGCCCTGATCCACTGTGCGGGAAAGAGACCTTTAACTGCCTACTGTCTAAGCCAGGGTGGGGGACCTGCTCCCTAAGGGGTGTCTGAAGAACTAGGCTAGAGAAGGAAGGGCGTTCCTGGTGTGGGGGGGAAATCAAGAAGGAAAGTCTAGGGGTGTCTGGGGAGCCAGAGGTGTAGCTTGGCAGGATGACAAGTGGCAGAAAGGATGCCGTGAGGGATCCATGGCCACTCAGAGAGAAGGACAGGAGAGGTTCGCACAGGGCCTGAAATGCCAGGCCGAGGGGCCAACACTTGCTGGAGCAGAGGAGAGGGTGGCGGGATGAGGGGGATGGAAGGACCCTTCAAGGGCTTCAAGGTAAAGTGACAGGTACAGGTCTGGGTCTGTCCACAATGGGTGAGACTGGCTGGAGGCTCAGAGGCCAGGTCTAAACGAGAGCGATGAGAAGCTGGGGGAGCTTTATGCCCCTCTAAGCACTGACGGGTGAGAACAGGAGTAGGGCCCAAATCAGGTCTATCACCCACCCTAGGGTGCTGGTCAAGTGTGGGCAGGTGGGGGAAGGGAGAATGCCCAGAGAACTGGCCTTCCCGAAACTTCAGGGAGGGCAGAGGGGTGGGGAGGAGGAGGAATGTCAGGAACGCAGGGCCGCTGACCCAGCTCCTTCCTGCTGGTGGGGGCAGGGAGCCTCGGAGCCTCCCAGTGTGAGCCCACCTTGTCACTTGGAGAGAGACGGACATTGGAAATGCTATTAAGGATTAAAGGAGACAAAGCACCAAAATGGTGGGCACCGAGCCCAACCCTAAGTGTCCTACCCAAACAGTCACAGCAAAAGTGGCTTCCTCTGTGCCGGGCACCATGCCAGGGGTTTCTTGGGCACTAAGTCAGGTAACCCCTTCCTCTGGGCACTCCTGTCCCACTCCCAGATGAGGAAACTTACCCCAGGCGGTGGAGGGAGTTGTTTCGGATCACAGAACGCACCCCCTGCCTGTTTTTGTGATGAGCTGGGAGCACAAACGCCAGGCTCATGCACTGATCGCTGAGCTGGGGTGACGGACTCTCCTCCCACACCCACTGCCTGCAGGAAAGTCCCACGCCCCTGCAGCCAAGATGTCCAGTAAACGGGCCAAGGCCAAGACCACCAAGAAGCGGCCACAGAGGGCCACATCCAATGTCTTCGCGATGTTCGACCAGTCCCAGATCCAGGAGTTTAAGGAGGCCTTCAACATGATCGACCAGAACCGAGACGGCTTCATTGACAAGGAGGACTTGCACGACATGCTGGCCTCACTGGGTGAGCAGGGGCCGGGGCCGGGGTCTAAGTGGGCCCAGGAAGGGCTGCAGCTGGAGCAGGCAGCGGGGCTGCTCAGCCTGGACAGAACACTTCCACACACTGACACCAGGTACCCGCCCTGAAGGGTAGCTGCCATCACTTTCCCCACTTAGCAGACAGGGCAACTGGGGCACAGAGCAGATGGGCACTGGACCTGAACCCAGTTAGGCCCACAGACTTCTCACGGCACAGATGGGGAAACTGAGGCCCACAGGGGAGGTCAGGGCAACTTCCCCTCCTCCAGAGGTCACTTGTGCCAGGCTCTGAGGGACTGACTCCAGTGACCGCCAGAGTCAGAATTTAGAGCTGAAAGGGCTCAGGAATCTAGCACATTTCACCATTGCTCAGATGGGGAAACTGAGGCCCAGAAGCCAGGCCTCCGGACACCAGCCACGCCCCCCCCCCCCCCCCCCCCCCCCCCCCGTCCCGCCCCCCCCCCCCCCCCCCCCCCCCCCGCACCTTGTGGCTCTGCCCGCCCCACTTCCCTCCCCCTGTGCTGGCCCCAGACAACCCCCCTCAGCCCATTTCTGGCACTCCCTTCTTCCAGGTGAGAGCGTCTGGGCCAGACACTGGCTGAGGAAGGGGGGTCTCTGGCAGCAGAGGAGGCAGCCTTTGGCAGATAGGCCTGGGTCAGTCCCTGGCACTGCCACTCACAGCTGGGCAGCCCTACTCTGTGCCCGCTTCCCCTCCTGTGCAATGGTGACCCTGGCCCTCATGCTCCCCCACCCCCAGGTATCTGATGGGAGGACCAAGCGACCTAGAGGGAGCAGGAGGGCTGACATCAGACACTGCCCACCGTCGGCACCATGCCTCTCCCAGCTTCAGGCCAGGATCACCGGAAGCTTCCCTCCCCGATGAGGTCACCAGCAGGAAGGAGGACTGAGGCCTGATGAGGGGCAGAGCTGTGATGTCCTGATGTCACAGCTCTTCAGGCCTTGGCCATCCCGTGGGGACAGAGCAGAGTGTGAGAGGCTCAGAGGAGACAGGCATACGAAGTCTCCCTCCCATTTATGAGGCAGCACCTGCATTCAGGGCCCTAACAGCCCTGGAGTCTAACTAGAAAAATCAACACTCGTATTTGTAGCTCATGTCAGTGGGTCCGCAGATCATTTACAGCCTTCTGATTAAGAATATCTTAAGGTTGAAAAACAAGAGCAGCAAATAATAACACTAACAGGAAGCAGCTCTGCAGGTATTATCTTAAACCTCAAAGCAATTCTATTAGGTAGATATGATTACCATTCCCACTTTATAGATGAGGAAACAGAAGCCCAGAGAGGTTAAGTAACCTGCCCAAGGTCACACAGCTACTAAGTGGTAGAGCTGGGGTTTGAACAGAGCAGTTGATTCGAGTCCATGAGGCCTTTGCCAGTCACTGTTGTGAGCATTTTACAGCCACTGCCTCTTATCCTCACAATTCTCTTCAGAGGCAGGGAAACAGGCACAGATCTGAGAATCAGACCCTAGCTTGTGTGACGCCAAAGCTCACTGGTTTAACTACTATCGAAACTGTGCCTAAGATCTGAGGTCTGGCTGCCTGGGTCTGAATGTTGGCTCCACTCCTTGATCACTCTGTGATCAAGGACAAGTCACCTCACCTCTGTGACTCGGGCCCCATACCTGTGAAGGGGGCAAGGATGCTGCCCTCCCAGGTGGTGAAAGGCAACACGATAAGGCACGCGGAGTATGGGGCCCAGTGAGCCGTCGGCAGATGGGGGCCCCCATACTTCAGAGAGCATTATCGATGGCCGCTATCCAGACCTGAGGAGGACACTGGTCAAGGCCACTGGGAAAGCCAAGGGAGGGAGCAGTCAGACAGCAGCCCAGTCCAGAGATGTGTTAACACTTCACAGAACTTACTGCCAGTTTACTGTCCCCTTCTGTGGGGCATGAAGGGAGTGGACAGGGAGGAGGGAGGGGACTGGAGGTGACAGCAGGTACCAATGGCCTTCCCGCCACAGGCAAGAACCCCACGGACGAGTACCTGGAGGGCATGATGAGCGAGGCCCCAGGGCCCATCAACTTCACCATGTTCCTCACCATGTTTGGGGAGAAGCTGAATGGCACGGACCCCGAGGACGTGATCCGCAACGCCTTCGCCTGCTTCGATGAGGAGGCCTCAGGTCAGCAACCTCTTGAGTGCCTCCCCCACGGGGCACGTGTGCAGGCGCGGGTACACACACACACAGCGTATGCAAGTAGGACCAGGCCCAACACACACACACACCACACACACAGCGTATCAAGTAGGACCAGGGCCAACACACACACACAGCGTATGCAAGTAGGACCAGGCCCAACACACACACACACAGCGTATGCAAGTAGGACCAGGCCCAACACACACACACACACACACACACACACACACACACACACAGCGTATGCAAGTAGGACCAGGCCCCAACAGGACTCGGGGCCTCTTGCTCCCAAAACCCAGGACAGAAATCAGCCATCCATGGTTTCTGTCCCCAGAACTATAAAAGCCATGCTGCTTTCCTGTTTTCTGCCCCCAAGGCTAGCCAAAACTGCCCACATCCACCGGGCCTTCCCACTGTCTAGTTTGACTGCTGGTCCAACACACTTGGCCTCTGCTTTTGACCTTTCCAGAAACCAAACTGCTTCAGGCCCGTCTGGCCAACAAGGGAGAGAAACCAACCCCCATCCTAAGTCTCCCAAAGGCCTTCCCATCCCACAGCTGGCTGTTCCCAGGGACGGGCCGGAGCAGCACCAGCAGCAGTCGTTTCAGCAGTTCCCCAGGGACCGCAGGCGCTCCACAGGATGATTTCCTGACCACCTCCACACCCCTACCAGGCTGGCCGATTTTCACCCCCATTTTTCCAGATCAAACAGGCAACAAGAGGTTAAGTAACTTGCCCAAGGTCGCACAGCCAGAAAGAAGGAGAATGAGCATTCAAACTCGGGCAGGACGTGGCCAGCACCCACCATGCCCCCAAGTCCGCACAGGGACACCTCACCGACAGTCCCACTGCAGAGCACTCCCCTCTGGCCCTGGCGACCTCAAACTGAGCAGAGACCCGGGTTCTGCTCTTTTCCTGGCCCCTCCCCCGCCACTAGGTCTGCACGGACTGCTGGGGGGGGGGCCGAGGGTAGGAGGTATTTAAGTGCATCCCAACCCAAGGCCCTGCCCTGTCCCCAGGTTTCATCCACGAGGACCACCTTCGGGAGCTGCTCACCACCATGGGCGACCGCTTCACAGATGAGGAAGTGGACGAGATGTACCGTGAGGCGCCCATCGATAAGAAAGGCAACTTCAACTACGTGGAGTTCACTCGCATCCTCAAACATGGCGCCAAGGACAAGGACGACTAGGCCACCCCAGCCCCTCAGGCCCAGGCCCCTGTCCAGTCACCTGCCTCCCTACACTGTCTGCACTGGCTCCATGCCCACAAGCCCACAGGACCCTCTCAGAGGACCGTCCCTCTGAGGGGTTAGGGGTCCAGCTCCCAGTGGAGGCCGAGAGAGCGCAATGCCAGGCAAGGGGCACACAGCCAACGCCAGGCAGGTGTTCCCACCGTGACCCTCCAAGGAAACACCATCTTCTTGGAAGCTCAACCTGGAGGCACCAAGGGAAGGCCCCTCCAGAGAGCCCAGGCCTCAGCTGTCGCCCACCCCCTCCCAGGCTGCTCCCTGCAGGAAGGGCCCTGTGTCCCGGTCTGGGACACCACTTCGCGTGCACCCCCATGCAGGGCATGAAAACCCTTCCCCAGCCACTGCCACCAACACTCGAACCTCACCGAGGTCCCTTCTCAGAGGACAGGATGCCAGGCCCCTCCCCTACACCCTGCCCAGCCACCAGAACACCCCAGTGTTCTCCACCTCCCCCCAGAGGGCTCCAGAAGGTGCATGTAGGGTGGAGATTTGTCTCGGGGAGGCAGAACCTCTAATAGAAGGCTGAGCACTATTTTGGGTCTACGTGTCTGTGCTTGGGGTGAAATAAAGGAGACCCCAGGCCCCAAACACCCTCTCACCCTCTCCTCCCACCTGCAGTGGCTGCCTGATCCTCCCCTCCATGCCACCCCGGGCCCACGGAAGACCCAGCTGTGGTCGACCAGCCCGGCAGTGGGGAGCAGACAGAGGAACTGAGAGGAAAAGCTTTCTTCAGACAGAGGGCAGAGTGGGGAAGACCCATAGGGATCACCACGGCAAACCCCAGTCGGGGGGCTCTGAGCCTTGAGGGGGCAGGGGGCAGGGTCACCTCAACCCTCCTGGAAAGTCAGGTGGTCCTGGAATAACGGAGGCTTTGGGAACAGTGAGGGCGCATCCCATTAGCTCAGGGACAGAGGCGAGAAAGGTGAGAACAAAAGATCTAATGGATTCCCTACGGGTCGTTCCAGGCAGCTGCCCTGTGCTCTGGGCTGCGCCCTCCCCAGCTGGAGGGTCAGCTGGGCACAGGACCAGCAGCAGAGCAAGCACTGCTTTTCACATCCCACAGGCGAAAGAGACGGCAGGGTGGGGATCCCTGTCACATCTGAATGAGGGCACCGTGACAACTGTGCCTTGGGCATAAGAGGAGTGGAAACACTGGTTGAATGGACATAGTCAGTAGCGACAGGGACTAAAATCACCCAGTGGGTCTGGGGCAGAGGAAGAGCCGGACCCCGGCCACTGGACCACAGGAGGACACATCCCACCTGAGCCCAGCAGGGAGCAGGTGCTGGGCCCGGCTTGGTCCTGCTGCCTTCTCTAAGGATCATCCAGGGCAAGGCAGCCACAAAGTCCAAGATCAGAGTGCTGAGCACTAAGGGGACCCTGCCCTGGCCCAGGAGGCCTAACCTCCCACAGGCCTCTGCCCCTACGTGAGCGTCAAGCCCCTTTCGGCCGAGCCCTGGTCAGAGTCCCATGAAACTCCCCCTACTGCCTCCAAACTGCCCCCGCAAGTCCCTGACCTTGACTCCCAGTGGGGCCAGCCCCAAAAGAGTTCCCACCAGGCCCAAAGACTCCCCAGACTTGTTCCAATTCCACTGCACTCTTGACCCTGGCCCCAGACTATGAGCCCTGAGTGACCATGACCCCAACCTGATGCTGAGCCTGGCCACCTACTCACCACGGCCAGCCCGTAAGGACTCCTAAGTACTGGCCACGCGTGCCAGTCACAAGTCACTCAGCAGAGCCACTGGCATCAAAGGCCTTCCAGGAAGACAGCAGGGACATGTGGTCGGGAACGGATCTCCTCAACCCCTACGCCCACTTTCGTCACAAGCTTGCCCCCCCCACCCCACCCTAGAGAGACAGAAGGATTCGTGCCCAGGTGTGGGCAGGGCAAAACCAGTGCAGTCTCGCTGGCAGAGCTGGCCTGGGGCAGACGGGACCCAGGGGATGGAGAAGGGAAGCCCTCTGGGCAGAAGGGCAGGACCAGCAGGCCAGGAGCTGCTAAGAGGGAAAGGGTGTTGCAGGGAATGGAAATGTCTAGGGGCAGGAATGCCTGTGGCATATACTCGTGAGACAGCAGGAAGGCAGTTTTTCACTCATGAACTAATTAACATCTCACAGCAGCTTTTTAGAAAAGCAGCAGCAGCAGCTAATGTTTTATTTCTCACAGGCAGCATTTGGAGGTAACAGTAAAGCACCCCCAGAACTTCCAAAGTATGGCACAAAACTCAGAAGCCACATACACACACACGCACACACAAGACTAGTGGACTTAAATGCATTGAAGACTAAACACTACTGTAGGGCTAAAGAAACCATGAGCAAAGTTAAAATCGAATACAGATGGGGAAAAATAGAGTTAATGACACTACCCTATAAAAAGAGCTTCAACAATTCAATAAGAAAATGACAACTCAGTAAGAAAAAAAATGGGCAAATAATATGAAATGAGAATTTCAGAAGAAATACAAATGCTTAAGTATATTTTAAGTGTTCGATATCATCATAAAATTGTAAAAATATTCTATTTTTCCTAGTTTTTTTTCTAGGTTTTTTTTGTTTATTTTTTTGCCACCCCAAGGCATATGGAGTTCCTGGGCCAGGGATCAGATCCGAGTCACAGCTGTGGTCTGCGCCATGGCTGTGGCGGGAATGCTGGATCCTTTAACCCACTGTGCTGTACTGGGGACTGAGTCTGCATCCCGGCGCAGCAGAGATGCCACTGATGCCCGAGTGCCACAATGGGAACTCCATTTTTTTCTTTTTAATTCTTATATTTTTTTTTTTTTTTTTTTTTTTTGCTTTTTAAGGCCGGACCTGCGGCATATGGAGGTTCCCAGGCTAGGGGTCGAATCAGAGCTACAGCTGCCGACCTATGCCACAGCCACCGACCTATGCCACAGCCATAGCAACGCCAGATCCAAGCCGCATCTGCTACCTACACCACAGTTCATGGCAATGCCAGATCGTTAACCCACTAAGTAAGGCCAGGGATCGAACCCACAACCTCATAGCTCCTAGTTGGATTCGTTAACCACTGCACCACGGTGGGAACTCCTATACTTAGATCTTTGATGAAAGTGCCTGGATTGCTGACAATTATATTCCCAACAACAACAGTTCTATCTGGAAAAAGTTGTGTGACCTCAGACAACTCACGTGATAGTGTTAACACTTATTACATTTATTTTCTGATTAGTTTTTTTTTTTTTTTTGCCTTTTGTCATTTTAGGGCCGCACCCGCAGCATGTGGCGGTTCCCAGGCTAGGGGTCTAATCGGAGCTGTAGCCACTGGCCTACACCACAGCCACAGCAACGCAGGATCCGAGCCGCGTCTGCAACCTACACCACAGCTCACGGCAATGCCGGATCCTTAACCCACTGAGCGAGGCCAGGGATGGAACCACAACCTCATGATTCCCAGTCGGATTCGTTAACCACTGCGCCATGACGGGAACTCCTCTTTTTTTTTTTTTGCCTTTTCTGATTAGTTTTTTCTTAATTAAAAAAGTTTTTAACTGTGATAAAATACACACAACATAAAATTTACCATCTCAACCACTTTTTCCATGTCAAGGACATTCACATTATTATATAACCATCACCACCATCTCCAGGATTTTTTTCATCTCCCCTAACTGGCCCTCTATTCCCATTAAACACTAACTCCTCATTCCCCCTCCCCTCAGGCTCTGGAAACCACCAGTCTACTTTCTGTCTCAATGACTTTGACAACTCTATGTATATCATTTCAGTGGAATCATACAGTATTCATCCTTTGGGGCCTGGCATATTTCACTTAGCAACATGTCCTCAAGGTCCATCCATGCTTAAGCCTGTGTCAGCACAGCCTTCCCTTTTAATGCGAATAGTATTCTGCTGTATGTATGTATGCACCACATTTTGCTTATCTATCATCCATCCATGGATGCTTGAGCTGTTTCTACCTTGTGGCTATTGTGAACGATGCTGCTATGAACATGGACGGTGATCACGTTTTCAGTAAATGTAGAGCACCTTCTATGTTCCAGGCATATAATAAGCACTGGAGGCCTCAAAATGGACAAATCACAGTTCCGATATTAAAGGGGCTCAACACGGTCATGGGAATACTGTCCAGAAACCAGAAAACAATGAGTACTTCAGTGAGACAGGGTCACACAGGGTATGGGGATGCCCTCAGGTGGCAAAGGAGGCCTGGATCCATAAATCAGGCCACATTCCCTCAGGCAAAGGAAACCACTAGTGCAGAAGCCTGAGGTCACAGCTAAAGGGCCTGTAGCACCCCACAAGCACAAAGAGGCTAGGCTGTGGCCGCCTTGACCGCCAAACCAGAGACTCCTAGGACACCAGAGGGAGGTTGAGGGAATTGTCGATACCACCCACAAACAAGGAATCTCCTGGGGCCAGGGTTGGGCCCCCGCAGAAGAGTGGGGGTGTGTGAAGTGGAGAGGGATACACAGCAGCTCAAAGCATAACAGGGGTTCTGGGAGGGGTGGAAGTCTCTAGGCTGTGATTTTTGCCCCACCATTTATCCAGAGCGTCAGGGTAACCTTGGGACAAAGGCTGGAGACCACCCAAGCCCTAGGCAGTTCTCTTACAACCAAAGCCAAAAAAAAAAAAAAAAAAAAAAAAAAAAAAAGAAAGAGCACCTGAGTTTTCTTCTAAGTATTGGCAAAATTAATTGGATCAGTGGTTAAAAATCTTCCCACAAAGATAACACTGGGCCCAGGTAATTTTATAGGCATGTTTTGCCAAACTTTCAAGGAACAGATCATCCTGATTTTATATAGACTACTCTAGCACAGCTACAACACTGAAAATAAAACAGAGAAAATACCTGCAAATCATGTATCTGATAAGAGACTTATATATAAGAATTCTCACAATTAAATTTATTTTATTTTTGCTTTTTAGGGCTGCACCCACAGCATATGGAGGTTCCCAGGCTAGGTGTTGAATCATAGCTGCAGCTGCTGGCCTATGCCACAGCCACAGCAACACGGGATCTGAGCCACGTCTGCGACCTACACCACAGCTCATGGCAATGCCAGATCCTTAACCCACTAAACAAGGCCAGGATCGAACCCACAACCTCATGGTTCCTAGTTGGATTCATTTCCGCTGTGCCATGATGGGAACTCCTGAATTCTCACAATTTCATAACAAAAAGATAACCCAATTTTAAGATGGACAAGGTATATGAATAGATATTTCTCCAAAGAATATATGCAGTGAATAAACAAATACAAAGATGCTCAACATCATTAGGGAAATGGATTGCAGCAGTAATAATAATAACAATAAAAACAGAATAACAAGTGCTGGGGAGGATGTGGAAGAATTAGAACCTCCGGAAGGAAATACAAAATAGTGCAGCTGCTTTGGGCAAGTCTGACTGTTGCTCAAAAGGGTAAACACAGAGTGACCACATGACCCAGTAATTCCAGTCCTAGTACAAACCCAAGAAAGCAAAAACATACATCCACACAAAAACTTGAACACAAATGTTCATAGCAGCATTATTCAAAATAGTTGAAAAAAACAGAAATAACCCAGGAGTTCCTGCTATGGCACAACGGGATAGGCAGTGTCTTGAGAGCATTGGGATGCAGGTCACAGGTTCAATCCCTGGCCCTACACAGTGGGTTAAGGATCTGGCACTGCCACAGTTGAGGCTTAGGTCGCGTCTGTGGCTTGGATCTGATCCCTGGCCCGGGGAACTACATAATGCCTTGGAACAGCCAAAAAAAAAGGAAAGAAAGAAAAGAAAAGAAACAACCCAGATGTCCATCAACAGATGAATGAATAAATAAACATGCCATATCCATGCTCTGAATAATATTCAGCAACAGAAATAATGAAGTACTGATTCGTGCTACAACATGGACACATCCCAAGAACACTACCCTAACCAACATCCATACATGATAAAAACTCTTACCAAAGTGAGTATACAGGGAACATATATCAATATAATAAAAGCCATTTATGACAAACCCACAGCCAATATAATACACAACAAAGAAAAGCTGAAAGTCTTCCCAATAAAATCTGGAACATGACAAGGATTCCCATTCTCACCACTTTTATTCAACAGGGTATTGGAAGTCCTAGACACAGCAATCAGACAAAAAAAAAAAAGAAAAGAAATAAAAAGGTATCCAAATTGCAAGAGAAGGATAAAATTGTCTATGCAGATGACATGATACTATACATAGAAATCCTAAGGACTCCACACAAAAAAAAGCTACCCAAACTGATGAACAAATTCATCAAAGTAGTAGCATACAAGATTAACATTCAGAAACCAGTTGCATTTCTGTATATGAACAATGAAATATTAAAAAAAGGAATATAAAAAAATACCTTTTAAAATTACACCAAAAAAAAAAATACCTAGGAATAAACCTGACCAAGGAAGTGAAAAACTTATACGCTGAGAACTATAAAACATTAACCAAGGAAATTAAAGAGGATTCAAAGAAATGGAAAGATATCCAATGCTCCTAGATTGGAAGAATTAATATTGTTAAAATGGCCATGCTACCCATGCTACCCAAAGCAATCTATAAATTTAATGCAGCCCCTATCATATTACTCACGACATTTTTCACAGAACTAGAATAACCAAAAAATTTATATGAAACCATAAAAGACCCAGAATTGCCAAAGCAATCCTGAGGGAAAAAAAAAACAAGTAGGAGGAATAATCCTCCCAGACTTCAGACAATATTACAAAGCTACAGTAATCAAGACAGTGTGGTACTGGTGCAAAAACAGATGTACAGACCAATGGAACAGAATAGAGAACCCAGAAATAAACCCAGACACCTACAGTCAATTAATCTTTAACAAGGAAGACAAGAATATAAAATGAGAGGAGTTCCCATCATGGTGCAGCAGAAACGAATCTGACTAGGAACCAGGAGGTTGCAGGTTCGATCCCTGACCTTGCTCTGTGGGTTAAGGATCCAGTGTTGCCATGAGCTGTAGTGTAGGCCAGAGATGTGGCTTGGATCCTGTGTTGCTGTGGCTGTGGCATAGGCTGGCGACTACAGCTCCAATTAGACCCCTAGCCTGGGAACCTCCATATGCTGTGGGTGTGGCCCTAAAATGACAAAAAAAAAAAAAAAAAAGGAATGTAAAATGAGAAAAAGTCCCTTCAGCAAGTGGTGCTGGGAAAACCTGACAGCTGCATGAAAATCAGTGACACACAGGCTCACACCATGCACAAAAATGAGCTCAATATGGCTTAAAGACTTAAACGTAAGACATGACACCATAAAACTCCCAGAAGTGAACACAGGCAAAACATTCTCTGACGTAAACTGTACAAATATTTTCTTAGGTCATCTCCCAAAGAGATAGAAATAAAAACAAAAATAAACAAATGGGACCTAATCAAACTTAGAAGCTCTTGCACAGCAAAGGAAACCATTAAAAAGAAAAGAAAAAACCTATAGAATGGGAGAAAATAGTTGCAAAAGATGCAACTGACAAGGGCTTAATCACCAAAATACACAAACAACTCACACAATCCAACAATAACAAAAAAAACAACCCAACTGAAAAATGGGCAGAAGACCTAAACGGACATTTCTCCGAAGAAGATATATGGATGGGCAGCAGGAACATGAAAGAATGCTCAACATCACTCATTATTAGAGAAATACAAATCAAAACTGCACTGAGGTATCACCTCACACTGGTCAGAATGGCCGGCATTAATAAGTGTACAAATAACAAATGCTGGAGAGGGTGTGGAGAAAAGGTAACCTTCCCACACTGTTGGTGGGAATGTAAATTGGTACAACCACTATGGAAAAACCAGTATGAAGGGTCCTCAAAAAACTACAGAACTACCATATGATCTAGCAATCCTACTTCCGGGCATATAACCAGACAAAACTACAACTGAAAAGTAGACATGCCCCTGTATGTTCATAGTAGCATTACTTACAATAGCCAAGACGTGGAAACAACCTAAATGTCCAGTGAACGGATTAAGAAAATGTGATAGAGACACAATGGAATACCATTCAGCCACAAAAATGAAAAAATGCCATTTGCAGCAACAGGGATACAACTAGAGATTCTCATACTAAGTGAAGTTAAGTCAGAAAGAGAAGGACAGATACCATATGATGTCACTTATATGTGGAATCTAAAATATGGCATAAATAAACCTATCTATAAAACAGACGCATGGACACAGAGAACAGGCTTGTGGTTGCCAAGGGGGAGGGGGAAGAAGTGGGATGGACCAGGAGTTTGGGGCTGGTAGATGCAAACTGTTACATTTAGAGTGGATAAGCAGTGAGGTCCTGCTGTACAGCACAGGGAACTATATCCAGTCTCTTGGGATAGACTGATGAAAGATAAAATGAGAAAAATAATGCATACATATGTATGACTGGGTCACTCTGCTGTACAGCAGATACTGGTACAACATTGTAATACAGCAGGTATTGGTACAACATTGTAAATCAACTATACTTTTAGGTAAAAAAACTTTAACTTAAAAAAAAAAAAAGAAAAGGAGGATTTCCCCTTGTGGCTCAGTGGTAATGAACCCGACTAGTATCCATAAATTCATGGGTTCCATCCCTGGTCCTGCTCAGTGGGTTAAGGATCGGGAATTGCCATGAGCTGTGATGTAGGTTACAGACATGGGTCAAATCTGCTGTTGCTGTGGCTGTGGTGTAGGCTGCAGCTCCGATTTGATCCCTAGCCTGGGAACTTTCATATGCCTCAGGTGCAGCCCTTTAAAAAAAAAAAGATGGAGATAAAAAACTGACACAGACAAAAAAATTACCCTAAATGAAACAAGTCATAACAAAAGACAGAGTTCCGGTCATGGCTCAGTGGTTAACAAATCCGACTAGGAACCATGAGGTTGCAGGTTTGATCCCTGGCCTTGCTCAGTGGGTTAAGGATCTGGCACTGCTGTGAGCTATGGTGTAGGTCACAGATGCGGCTCGGATCCCGTGTTGCCGTGGCTATGGTGTAGGCCGGCAGCTACAGCTCCTGTTAGACCCCTAGCCTGGGAACCTCCATATGCCACGGGTGTGGCCCTAGATAAGGCAAAAAGACAAAAAAATAAGAGAAAAAAAAAAAGACCACATATTGCATGATTCTATTTATATGAAACACCCAAAGTAGGCAGAACTATAGAGAATATGTTAGATTAGTGTTGGTCTAGGGCTGCGGCATGGAGGATGCAGAAGGAGAGTGAAATTAAGATTATGCTGATGGGAGTTCCCTTCGTGGCTCAGTGGTTAACGAATCCGACTAAGAACCATGAGGTTGCAGGTTCGATCCCTGGCCTTGCTCAGTGGGTTAAGGATCCGGCGTTGCCTTGAGCTGTGATGTAGGTTGCAGACGCGGCTTGGATCCCGCGTTGCTGTGGCTATGGCGTAGGCCGGCAGCTACAGCTCCTGTTAGACCCCTAGCCTGGGAACCTCCATATGCTACAGTTGCGGCTCTACATAAAGGCAAAAAGACAAAAAAAAAAAAAAAAAAGATTATGCTGATGGTTTGCACAACTCTATTTCTTTTTCTTTTTTTTTGTCTTTTCTAGGGCCGCACCCATGGCATATGGAGGTTCCCAGGCTAGGGGTCTAATCGGAGCTGTAGTTGCTGGCCTATGCCGAAGCCACAGCAATGCAGGATCCAAGCCGAGTATGCAACCTACATCACAGCTCACAGCAACGCCTGATCCTTAACCCACTGAGCAAGGCCAGGGATCGAA
>PVHT021183543.1:17936307-18083852 GCA_004024745.2 Catagonus wagneri | reverse complement strand
ACCAAAAAAAAAAAAAAAAAACTACCACGAGATACCATCTCACACGTCAGAACGGCCATCATTAACAAGTCCACAAACAACAAATGCTGGAGGGGGTGTGGAGAAAAGGGAACCCTCTTACACTGTTGGTGGGAATGTAAGCTGGTACAACCACTATGGAAAACAGTATGGAGGTACTTTAGAAAACTATACATGGAACTACCATATGACCCAGCAACCCCACTCTTGGCATATATCTGGACAAAAATCTCCTTGAAAAAGACACTTGCACGTGCACGTTCACTGCAGCACTATTCACAATAGCCAAGACATGTAAACAACCCAAATGTCCATCGACAGATGACTGGATTAGGAAGATGTGGTATATATACACAATGGAATACTACTCAGCCATAAAAAAGAATAAAATAATGTCATTTGCAGCAACATGGATGGAATTAGAGACCCTCATACTGAGTAAAGTTAGTCAGAAGGAGAAAGACAAATACCATATGATATCACTAATATCTGGAATCTAATATACTGCACAAATGAACCTTTCTACAGAAAAGAAAATCAAGGACTTGGAGAACAGACTTGTGGTTGCCAAGAGGGTAGAGGAGAAAGTGGGATGGTAGGGTGGTCTGGGGTTAATAGTTGCAGACTGTTGCCTCTGGGGGGAAAAAAAAATATTGTTACCCATTTATTGTTACCCATAAATAAATAAATAAATAAATAAATAATGTACCCAAAAAAAGAAAGAAAAAAAAACAAAACAAGGTCGTACCTAACGGATATACGATAAATCCCCATAAGGACGGGGGCAATGAGGGGAACACAAGAAATGAGTGAGGTTTACCTGAAGTTCAGAAGGAACCGTGGTCCACTTAACCGATAAATAAGGAAAATAAAACCGTCTCAGTGCTGGAGTAAGGGGCAGAGTGGGGAGAAAGATGCAGAGCCAGATCTGAAAGGACTTGAATGCCAGGTGGGAGCATTCCTCCTCCTGCCTGCGCCCCCAGGGCACCAAGGAGTCTTTGCAGCATCTGGAGTAGAGCTTGATCAGATCTACCCAAGGAAGAGCAATGTGGATGTAAGTGAGGGGACTCTATTGGAGACGGGGCACTGGATACCCACAAGCATCTATTTAGCCTGTTACGGGTGGTTTCAGGTTTTGGGGAGAATCTAAGGGAACAAAACAGGTCATCATCCAGCAGGGGAGAGAAAGAGACAAACAGCAAAGCTAACAGCTACAAATTAGGTAAAGTGTGATGTAGCAAACAGATTAAGGGGGTGGGGTGAGGACAGGAGGGAGACTAGTCCTGAGTGGTCAGGGACAGCCTTCCTGGGAGGTGACATTTAAGCTGAAATCGGGGGTAAGGATAAGAGTTTTTTGGGGTTTTTTTCTTTCTTTTTGGCTTTTTGGCTTTTCAGGGCCATACCTGCGGCATATGGAGAGGTCTAACTGCCGGCCTACGCCACAGCCACAGCAACGCGGGATCCGAGCCGCGTCTGCGACCTACACCACAGCTCATGGCAACGCCGGACCCTTAACCTACTGAGAGAGGCCAGAGATCAAACTTGCCACCTAATAGTTCCTAGTTGGATTCGTTAACCATTGAGCCATGATGAAACTCCTTGAGCATGTTATTTAACCTTCTGAAGCTCAGTTTCTAAACTATAAAATGGGGATAATAACATTCACTTCATAACAGAGTTATGAGAATTAAATAAGTTTAAAGTCCTCAAGTACACAGAACAGTGCCTGGTAAATAGAAAGTGCTACTTTTTGTTGTTGTTGTTTTAGGGCCGCACCAGCGGCATATGGAAGTTCCCAGGCTAGGGGTCGAATCAGAGATGTAGCTGCTGGCCTGCACCACAACCACAGCAACCTTGGATCCGAGCCGCATCTGTGACCTACACCACAGCTCATGACAATGCCGGTTCCTTAATCCACTGAGAGAGGCCAGGGATAACAGCCAAGCCCATGAATACTAGTCAGGTTTATTAACACTGATCCATGATGGGAACTTCAAAAGTGCTACTTTTTCAAAAAGTAAAATCAGGAGTTCCCGTCGTGGAGCAGTGGAAATGAATCTGACTAGGAACCGTGAGGTTGTGGGTTTGATCCCTGGCCTCACTCAATGGGTTAAGGATTCAGCGTTGCCATGAGCTGTGGTGTAGGTAACAGATGCAGTTCGGATCTTGTGTTGCTGTGGCTGTGGCGTAGGCAGGCAGCTGTAGCTCCAATTAGACCCCTAGCCTGGGAACCTCCACATGCTGCGATGCGGCCCTGAAAAGAAAAATAAATAAAGTAAAATCAAATTAAAATTAAATGAATTTTAAATTACATGCATTGAATGTGATCTTAAAGTGGTTTTATAGCAGAAAACATTTTTGTTAGGTAAATACAGTTCAAAGGATTCTAGCAGGAATTCACAAGCTCTAGGATGTTCAAAAATTCCAAAAGTTAGAAGAAATGACATCAGTAACCAGATATACTAGATCTGCCAGTAAACAAAACGTCCTTCCATACATACAATGTCGTAAAAGAGACATCAGAGATGCATCCAAATAAATAAAAAGCCAGCCACAATGCAAAAACAAAATGAAGGAATTCCTACCTGGTACCTTTAGCAAAAGCATATGTATCAGCAAAAGCTGGTACAAAGCAGCAAAACCGATCCTTGCAGGCATGCGGCGCATTATCACACTCCCCCACTAGGGGCCGCCCAAGGCCACTCAGAGAGTTCCGGACGGAGAATTCACTTTCCAGCCTTGCCTGCTTTCCTAGGTGTCAGCTGCCTCCCTAGAGCTGCCTCCTGTTCTAAGATGCTCAGGCGACTGGTGGCCCCAGGCCCAGGGAGCCCTCAGGAGTGTAAATAAAGGAATTCTTCAGCCCAGGTACCCAAGAACCACCCTCTGTACCATCCCCGTCCATCTACAACAGAGGCATGTGACAAAGCATCAGGAAAATTGCAAATTGCGTTTTTTAGGAAGGGAAAAGGGGGCAAAGCCATATGTGACCCAATAGGAAATTATTCCCATTTTACTTGATTTTATTTTTTGCGCATTTTAGGGCTGCACCCATGCCATAAAGAGATTCCCAAACTAGGGATCTAATCAGAGCTACAGTTGCTGGCCAACGCCACAGCCACAGCAATGCCAGATCTGAGCCGTGTCTGCAAATTGTACCACAGCTCATGGCAACGCCAGATCCTTAACCCACTGAGCGAGGCCAGGGATTGAACCCACAACCTCATGGTTTCTAGTCGGATTTGTTTCTGCTGCACCACAAAGAGAACTCCATCCACACTTTAAAAGTGAAGAAATTGAGGCTCAAAAAGATTAAGCAGCCTGTCCAGGGCCACACAGCTAGGGGACTTCAGAACCAGAATTCACACCCAGGTGGGTCAGACCCTTGTCACTCGGTTACTAATTCCCCACCCTCAGATCCGCAAAAAGGGACAAATAGGTACGGAGAGCGTATGAAGGAGGGCCATGAAGGGTATCTGCCTCCTCCCTGAAGTCCCTCCATGCCTTCCCCAAGTGCTCCAAGAAGGCTGTCCCCCTTCCTCACTGAGCCATGACACTCGATGCGGTCTAGGTCTTTCTTTGGCTCCCCATCCTAACAGAATGCCAGAGCTACAAAGTAAGTTTTTTCACCCAGCTAGGGCCCCAGGTCCCACTCAGAAATGCTCACCCTCAAATGCTCAAATACAACTTGACTTTCTCCCTCTCCTCCACCCCCTCACTCCCTCTATTCCTCGTCCAGAGCCTCTTCTCAGTTTCCCAGTCTCTCCTCAAAGCCTATCAGTTCTACGACCAGAATCCCACCCAAGTCCCTAGACTGGTCCCACTGCTCTCAGACTGGCCCGGAGCCCTTTCTTTGGCCTCTGGACTTCAAATGCACTATTTTTTTTTTCTCTCTCTTTTGGCTGCCCCTTGACATACAGAGTTCCACGGCCAGGGATCAGACCTAAGCTGCACTGTAGCAACACTAGATCCTTAATGTACTGTGCCAGGCTGCGGATCAAACCTGTGTCCCAAGATACCACAGTTCCCACTGAGCCACAGAGGAACTCCATACATTTCCTACAGTAAATTTTTTTCCTTTTTTTTTTTGGCTTTTTGTCTTTTTAGAGCTACACCTACAGCATATGGAGGTTCCCAGGCTAAGGGCTATAGCCACCAGCCTACGCCACAGCCACAGCAATGCTTGATCCTTAACCCACTGAGCGAGGCCAGGGATCAAACCCGCAACCTCACCGTTCCTAGTCGGATTCATTTCCACTGCATCACAACAGGAACTCCTTTTTTTTCTTTCTAAGGCCACACCTGTGGCATATGGAAGTTCCCAGGCTAGGTGTCAAATTGGAGCTGCAGCCTAGGCCACAGCCATAGCAATGCCAGATCCAAGCTGCATCTGCAACCTATACCACAGTTCAGGGCAATGTTGGATTTCTGACCCACTGAACAAGGCCAGGGATTGAACCCACATCCTCATGGATACTAGTCAGGTTCTTAACCCGCTGAGCCACAATGGGAACTCCCTTCAAGTGTGACAGTCTCTTTTCATTTTTTAAAGTATAAAAGTATTATACTGAAGTATAATTTACATATAGAAAAATGCATACATTTTAATCGTACAGCTCCATGAACTGTACCAGGCTCTTAACTGGCCTTCCTGATCCTCCCCCAACCTGCCTCTCATCCACCCTCCTCAGGGCAGTTTCTGGTTGCTCTTTCCAAGTACATGGGACTACATCAATGCCCTTGGCCAAAACACTCCAGCACCTTCCCCTGCTGAAAGGACAGCGCCCTAGAGAAACTGAATAGAAGCACTCGTCGCCTTTGAGAAAGAAAAATATAAAGTCAGATATAAATCCTCCCTTAAGAAAGGAATTTACTTTGGCTGGAGAGAAACTAACTGTTAGGCACAAGGAACTTGGACCTTAAAAGATTTTATTTATCCAGATGCTGAGCTGTAAAAATGTTCCCATCTGGGATGATGAGAAAGTAAGTTTACAACCCAGTGAACAAAGAACATAGTTTAACCGTGTATGTAAGCTGTTCATCAGTTTGCATTTAATGTATGAATAAATTTAACCATTTATTGTTTTTGCATTTATTTCTCTTCACAATTACTTTGTTTTTGTTTTAAATAAAACTTACCCAGGAGTTCCCATTGTGGCTCAATGGAAACAAGTCCGACTAGGACCATGAGGTTATGGGTTCGATACCTAGCATCACTCAGTGGGTTAAGGATCCAGTGTTGCCATAACCCGGGGTATAGGCAGGCACCTGTAGCTCCAATTCAGCCCCTAGTCTGGGAACCTCCATATGCTGCGGGTGCAGCCCTAAAAAGCAAAATAATAATAATAATAATAAATAAATAAATAAAACTTATCCACTTAAAGGGCAAAATGAAATTAATGTTTGTTCATTCCCCTTTTTGGTTGAGTGGTTCTCCCTGCCTCTCAGTCTACACAACCACTGATATTTTTATAGATTCCTTTGCGTTTTCTAGAGTTTTATACAAATAGCTCATACACTACTTACTCTTTTGCCTCTGGCTTCGTGAGACACACATCTTTTTTTTTTTGGCTGCACCCACGGCAGGTGCAAATTCCCAGGCCAAGCGACTAAACCCATGCCACAGCAGCAACTTAAGTCACTGCAGTGACGACGTCAAATCCTTAACCCAAGGAGCCACATGGGAATGCCTCCCTTGGCATATTTTTGAAATTCATTTATATCATTGCATTATCTGTAGTTCCTTTTCAATGCTAAGTAGTATTCTATTCCCCCACCCACCCTTTTTAGGGCTGCTCCTGCAGCATATGGAAGTCCCTGGGCTAGGGATGGAATCAGAGCTCCAACTGCCAGCCTGCGCCACAGCCACAGCAACCTACAACGCAACTCACAGCAACAACAGATCCTTAACCCACTGAGCGAGGCCAGGGATCAAACCCATATCGGCATGGATACTAGTCAGGTTCTTAACCTGCTGAGCCCCAATGGTAACTCTCAGTAGCACTCCATTGTAAGGATATGATACAATTTATTTATCCTCTCTCTAGTCGATAAACATTTGGGTTACTTACAATTTGGGGCTGTTATGAATAAGGCTGCTATAAACATTCATGCGCAAGTTTTTGTGTAGACATATATTCTGTTCTCTACCAAAAATTACAGCTTTTTCTGTGGTGCTTCGTCCTATTCCATGCAAAAGATAAGTATTCTCTTACTATTGATTTATGACAGAAGTCTATCTTTCCCATACAACGATTTGTGAAACACAGATTTGGAGTTCCCTTCGTGGCTCAGCAGTTAGCGAACCCAACTAGGATCCATGAGGACGCAGGTTCGATCCCTGGCTTGGCTCAGTGGGTTAAGAATCCGACATTGCCATGAGCTGTGGTGTGGGCCACAGATGCAGCTCGGATCCCGCGTTGCTGTGACTGTGGCCTAGGCTGGCAGCTACAGGTCCGATTTGAACCCTAGCCTGGGAACCTACATATGCCACGGGTACAGCCTTAAAATAGCAAAAAAAGAAAAAAAATTGTATGAAGTCACAAATCGTAACTAAGTGAATTTTTTTTTTATAGCTTTCCTTTACTACACGCCAAGCATTAGGCAGAGTCTAGCATAAGCATTTTGTCATTTATCTCTCACGGCGGCCTTGGGAGGAGACAGTGCTGTTATTCTCATTTCCTACGAGGAAGCTGGGCTCAGGGAGGAGAAGGGAATGACCCAAGGTACACCCAGCAACAGGGTCCACCGGGGGGAACGTACACCCCAAGGCTCAGGCTTGGGCCTGGCTCCACAACTAGCTTGCCATAGGCTTTCCCTGGGCCTCAGTCTGATAGTTCACTCAGCATCACAGATCTCTGAGACCATTCTGGAAAATCGTGGCTTCAAATACTCTGCTCCCATAAATAATCAAAAAGTCCAGGAAACGCCAATATTTCACCAAACCACGGCAGAAAGGCAGGACAATAAACCTAAACTGCAGAGTTACGTGTGAAGTTTTCTGACCTAACTGCTGGCCCCATACTACTCTTAAGTTAGTTTGGGTTTAGGGAAACCCTTTAAGGAATTTGACCAAAGCAGACAGAGCCTTGACCCTTGAGAAGCCAAGGAAACAGCACAACAAAAGCTACCAGTAAATGTCTCCGCAGAAAGCAGAGGAGATTTGTTTTTGCTCCAAGGAGAAAGGGGGTGAAGAGAGACAGACGAACCTGGAAATGGAGCAGAGAGGGTCAGGTGAAGGAAGGCCAGATACTGTTGGGCCATGACAAGTCTTCCTGTAGCTGAGGCACCAGCTGATGGCCACGGAAAGGGGAGTCCTCTGTGTTTCCATAAAGCATGGCTTCCCTCGCACCTTCCCACGGTAAACGGCTCAATTCACTTGTGTTACCAAAGTGCGGCGGAGTGGAGGGGGACTGAGGGGAGAGCAGGGAGAGGTGAAGAGGAAAGGGACTGAAATGTGAAGACTACAGCAGAACCAGGGCATGCTTGCAGGGTAAGCAAGCTCGAGGCCTAGATGAAGGATGAGAACGTCTGACAATCTGCAGCCATCCTGAGAGGGGCTACGGACTTCCCCACAGGACAGACTGGAATTTCTGCTGGTCTCATTAAGACCCAGGGCTGGAAGATCCAGCTGCCATGGAACACTTGGGTGAGTCTGGAATGGCTGAGAACACAGGAGCTGGGAGAGAATACCTGGAGATACACCTACCCCGAGGCAGGGCAGCCAGGATGGGTTAGGAACAAAGGCTTGGGAATCAGACTGGGTTGAAAATCCTATTTCCTAGGAGTTCCCTTGCGGCACAGTGGGCTAAAGATCTGGCGATGTCACTGCAGCAGCCTGGATCACTGCTATGGTGAAGGTTTGATCCCTGGCCAAGGAACTTTCACATGTTACAGGTGGTACCAAATAAATAATAAAGAATGTTTTTTTTTAATTTTTTAAAATTACAACTTAAAAATATTCTTGGAGTTCTCATTGTGGCACAGTGGAAATGAATCCAACTAGGAACCATGAGGTTGTAGGTTCAATCCCTGACCTCACTCAGTGGGTTAAGGATCCGGTGTTGCCATGAGCTGTGGTATAGCTCACAGATGTGGCTCAGATCCTGTGTTGCTGTGGCTTTGGCACAGGTCAGCAGCTACAGCTCTGACTGAACCCCTAGCCTTACGCTGGTGCAGCCACATGCCATGGGTGCGGCCCTAAAAAGAAAAAAAAAAAAACCTACCCCCTACTAGTGAGAAAATGGAACATTTAATTTTTTTTTCTTTTTTTGTCTTTTTGCCTTTTATGTAGAGCCGCACCCGCGGCATATGGAGGTTCCCAGGCTAGGGGTCTAACAGGAGCTGTAGCCGCCGGCCTTCGCCACAGCCACAGCAACGTGAGATCCGAGCTGCGTCTGCAAACTTCACCACAGCTCACGGCAACACCGGATCCTTAACCCACTGAGCAAGGCCAGGGATCGAACCTGCAACCTCATGGTTCTTAGTCGGATTCGTTAACCACTGAGCCACGATGGGAACTCCTGAAACATTTAATTTTATTTAAATTTTTTTTTCTTTTTACGACCACACCTGCTGCATACAGAAGTTCCCAGGCCAGGGGTTGAATTGGAGCTGCAGCTGGGGCCTCGCCACAGCCACGGCAACACTGGATCTGAGCCACATCTGCAACCTACACCTCACCTTGCAGCAATGCTGGGTCTTTAATCCACTGAGAAGGGCAGGGATCAAAGCTACATCTTCACAGAGACAGCATCAGGGCCTTAACCTGCTAAGCCACAAAGGGAAATCCAAAGAGGAACATTTTACATAAAAGGGTCAATTTATCAGAAAAATATAAGAATTTTAAACATATATGTACCCGATGAAAGAGCACCAAAACACATGAAGCAAAAACCAATAGTATCAAAGGGAGAAGAAGATAATTCAACACTAAGAGCTGGGCACTGGAGGAGTTCGCTTGCGGCACTGCTGTGTCATGGGTCACTACTATGGTGCCGGCTTGATATCTGGCACAGGTACTTCCACATGCTGTAGGCAGGGCCAAAAGAAAAGTATTTGGGCACCTCAATGCCCCTTTCAATAATGGATGTGATAACTAGGCAAATGATCAACCAGAAAACAGAAGACTTGAACAATACCATAAACCAGCTAGACCTAATAGACATCTACAGAATTCTCCACCCAACAATCACAATACACACTCTTCTCAAGTGCACATGGAACTTCTCTACAATAGGCCATATGCTTGGCCATAGAACGAACCTCAATAGGGAGCTCCCTCATAGGACAGTGGGTTATAGATCTGGTATTGTCACTGCAGCGGCTCAGGTCACTGCTATAGCACAGGTTCGATCCACCCCTCACCTGGGCACTTCGACATGCTGCGGGCACAGCCAAAAACCAACCAAACGAATAAACCTCAATAGATTTAAAAGGACTGAAATAACACAAAACTGTTCTCTGAGCACAATGTAATGAAATTAGAAAACGATGACAGAAAGAAATTTGGGGAAATCACAAACATATGGAAACTAAACATATTCCTAAATAATCAATGAATGAGGCAAAGAAATAACAAGGGAAATTTCTTACTGTAAAATGAATGAAAATATCAAAACTGACGGGATGTAGCTAAAACAGTGCTTGAAGAGAAATCCATAGCTGTAAATGCTTATTTTTGAAAAAGAAGAGATTTCAAATCAATAATCTAACCTTCTATCTCAATTCAATGGAAGAGAAGAGAACATTAAACATAAATCAAGGAGTTCCCGTCGTGACTCAGTGGTTAACAAATCCGACTAGGAACCCTAAGGTTGGGGGTTTGATCCCTGGCCTCGCTCAGTGGGTTAAGGATCCGGTGTTGCCATGAGCTGTGGTGTAGGTTGTAGACGCGGCTTGGATACTGTGTTGCTGTGGCTGTGGCGAAGGCCGGGGGCTACAGCTCCAATTAGACCCCTAGCCTGGGAACCTCCATATGCCGCGGGTGCAGCCTTAGAAAAAGCAAAAAATAAATAAAAATAAAATAAATAAATCAAATAGGAGGAAATAAATAATAAAGATCAGAGCAGAAATTAATGAAATGGAGAACAGGAAAACAAACCCTCAGCTAGACTGACCAAGACAAAAGGAAAAAGACCCTAAATTGCTAGAATTTGAAACAGAAGAGGCGGCATTACTAATGACCTTACAGAAATAAAATCCTGTCTCTTCCAACAACCCGAGTATATTCACAGGCAGGTTACTTTAACGATCTGTAATTCCATTTTTCTCTATTCAAAAAGATATTGAGGAGTTCCCTTCGTGGCTCAGTGTTGTGTACGAATCCGACTAAGAACCATGAGGTTGCGGGTTCGATCCCTGGCCTTGCTCAGTGGGTTAAGGATCCGGCGTTCCCGTGAGCTGTGGTGAAGGTTGTAGACGCGGCTCGGATCCCACGTTGCTGTGGCTGTGGCGAAGGCCGGCAGCTACAGCTCCTGTTAGACCCCTAGCCTGGGAACCTCCATATGGCGCTGGTGCAGCTCTACATAAAGGCAAAAAGACAAAAAAAAAGATATTGGTTTATCAAAGGGTTACAAGAGTAACCAAAAGGATTTGTGGCAAGTACCTATCATGCTCAATTAATTACATCCCTTCTCTGGTTGATGACATCAATCTTTTCCTTTCCCTCCACATCCAGTCCTTCAGCCATTTGTTTTGTTGGTTCTACTTTTAAAATATATTCCAGAATCAGGAGTTCCTGTCATGGCTCAGTGGTTAACGAACCTGATTAGGATCCATGAGGATGCGGATTTGATCCTGGCCTCCCTCAGTGGGTCAAGGATCCAGCGTTGCCCAGAGCTGTGGTGTAGGTCACAGATGTGGCTTGGATCCTGCCTTGCTGTGGCTGTAGTGCAGGCTGGCAGCTACAGCTCCAATTTGACCCTTAGCCCGGGAAACCTCCATATGCCATGGGTGTGGCCCTAAAAGGACAAAAGACAAAAGTAAATTAATTAATTAAAAGTTAAAAAGTAAAATATATTCCAGAATCGACAGTTTCTCACCTTGTTCATCTCGTCCCTAGTGAGTCCAAGTTACTGGTCTCTCTCCTTGGGTTAAGGCAACAGCCTAGTTGTCACTATTCCTGACTCCTCCTTCAGTCTGTTCTCTGCACAACCACCAGAGGCATGCTTTTAAAAGGTGATGATGCTGGAATTCCGTGGTGGCCTAGTGGTTATGGACTCAGCATTGTCACTGCTGTGGCTCAGGTTACTGCTGTGGCTGGGGTTCAGTCCCTGGCCCTTGAACTTCTGCATGCTGAGGGCATGGCCAATAAATAATTTGTTTTTAATTTTAAAAAAGTAATGATGCCTCAGGAGGGGTTTCTCAGGGCTACCCTGATATGCTGTCTCCCGGGCTTAAGTCCTAATTTCACCCCAAATAAAACTTAACTCTCAGCTTAAAAAAACAAAAGGAATGATGCCTCAGAAAACTAAATACAGAAATACCATTTGACTAGGCATATATCCAGACAAAACTTTCACTGAAAAAGATACATGCACCCCTATATTCATTGCAGCACTATTCACAATAGCCAGCACATGGAAACAACCTAATTGTACATCAAATGAGGACTGGATTAAGAAAATGTGGTATAGATACATAACAGAATACTACTCAGCCATAAAAAAGAACAAAATAATGCCATTTGCAGCAACATGGACGGAACTAGAGACTTTCATACTAAGTGAAGTACGAGAAAGACAAATACCATATGATATCACTTACATCTGGAATCCAATATACAACACAAATGAACCTTTCCACAGAAAAGAAACTCATGGACTGGGAGAACAGACTTGTGGTTACCAAGGGGAAGGGGAGGGAGTTGGACAGACTGGGAGTTTGGAGTTAGTAGATACAAACTACTGCATTTGGAGTGGATAAGCAATGAGATCCTGCTGTATAGCACAAGGAACTATATCTAGTCACTTATGATGTAACATGATGGAGGATAACGTGAGAAAAAGAATGTATACATACATACATATATATATGGGTCATTTTGCTGCACAGCAGAAATTGACAGAACATTATAAATCGACTATAATAAAAAAATAAAAACCCTAAAAAAAAAAAGAGTAATGATCCCCTAGTTCCTATTATGATTCCAATTATGGTAGCAAACCCAACTGGTATCCATGAGGAGGCAGGCTCGAGCCCTGGCCCCCCTCAGTGGCTTAATAAGCCAGCACAGACATGAGCTGTGGTGTAGATCACAGACACAGCTCAGATCCTGCATTGCTATGGCTGTGGTGTAAGCTGGCAACTACAGCTCCAATAGACCCCTACTCTGGGAAATTCCATATGTTGTAGGTGTGGCCCTAAAAAGACAAAAAAAAAGTAATGACGGTAATGTCTCCATCTTCTGCTCTCAATGCTTCAATGACTTCCCACTGTGTGTGGAACAAAATACACACTCCTTGCCTTGGTCCACCAGGCCCAGGCTAATCTGACCCCAGGTACCACTCTCTTACTGCCTGTCTCCTCTCACTAGAATGTAATCTCCATGAGGCACGGGCTTTACTTTACACACTGCTTTTACCTCCAGCGCCTGCATCAGAGCCCGGCCTTGACTAGAGTCTGGCATGTAGAATGTGCTCAATAAATATCTGTTGAAACAGAAGAGAAAGCTCAGCAATAGGATTCATAGACAAATGGGACCTTAATTTTCTTTTTTTTTTTTTTTTCAGCCACGCCTACAGCATGTAGAAGTTCTGGGTCAGGGATAGAACTCACACCATAGCAGTGACAATGTTGGATCCACAACCTGCTCCACCATAAGGAAACTCCAACAAATGGGACTTTCTCTTTGGTGTAGGATAAAGGTGACATCTCAGTGCGGAGGGAGAAAGGAGACAAGGCAACACAGGGTGCTGGGACCATTGGGAAACCATGTGGGGAAGGAGAATGAAGTTGAAGACGATGGATTTATCACAGGTATGTAACTTGGCTTCCTCTTGAAACTCTACTTTCAAAATGCATAAAACCACAAGAAAGAGGAGGCGGGGAGAGGGGACCACAACAAAAAATTTGAGGAGAGAAAAATAAATGGACAAGTACTATCAGATGGCAAAACCATGCAGGCAATTAAAAAAGGGGAAATTTTAACCTGATTTATACCACAGAATCCTCAAAAAAGACTCATAAATTAGTGGCACCTCTGGAAGGGGACATAAAGCTGAGGCTAGGGTAGAGGGCTGCTATAGAAGGAAGATTGGTAGAAGAGGGTAAACACAGCTTAAACAGTAAAAATAGGGAGTTTCCATTGTGACTCAGCATTTTAAGAGTCTGACTAGTACCCATGAGGATGCAGGTTCAATCCCTGGCCTCGCTCAGTGGGTTAAGGATCCGGCATTGCTGTGAACTGTGGTGTAGGTTGCAAATGTAGCTCGAAACCAGTGTTACTGTGGCTGTGGTGTAGGCTGGCAGCTGCAGCTCCCATTCAACCCCTAACCCGGGAAAGAAAAATAAAAATAGTGGATTCCCAGATCCCCTAACTATGGTACTCCTCACCTACCATGGCTACAGCCCAGACCCTGGCAGATCAGAAATGTATTTTTAGGATAAGGCAGAAGAAGGTCCCAGACAGGGAGACACTAGGCACAGGAGACAAAAAACTACCAACAACAGAGGGATTATAGGAAAGTTCATGTACTTACTACTGAAGATGTCCAGACCCTCGGCCCTTCCTCCACTCAGCTCTGGGAACACTGCCAGCGAGGCACAGAGCTCACAGTGGTAAGTGGGGAGACCCTCCCCACCCCCCGGCTTTCATCTCGCACCGGACTCCCAGAACTCTCAGCACAATGGGAAAAACAGACTCACATCAGGGCCTATCATCAAGAAATTCCAGTTTACTAATGATGAGAGGACATTTTAGAAATTTCTAGAGAAGAAAAAGTAGGTCATACACAAAGTAGCAGTATTCAGAAGGACTTGGGATTTCCCATCTGCAATACTGAAAGCTGAGAAGATAAGAGTAATGCCTTCAAAATGTGATGAAACTTCTGGGTCTATACCCCAAAAAACTGAAAACAGAAACTCAAACGGATTTAGCACCGCTCCCCCTCGACCCCCGAGTCCCTAGCAGCATTTTTTTCTTTCCCTTTTTTTTTTTTAGGGCTGCACCCACGGCATATGGAGGTTCCCAGGCTAGAGGTCAAATCGGAGCTGTAGCTGCTGGTCTACACCACGGCCACAGCAACACAGGATCCGAGCCGCATCTGCGACCTACACCACAGCTCACGGAAGCACCGAATCCTTAACCCAGTGGCCAAGGCCGGGGATCGAACCTGCATCCCCATGCATACTAATTGGATTCATTTCCACTGAGTCACGACAGGACTCCCTAGCAGCATTATTCACAACAGTCAAATGGTGGAAACAACCCAAGCATCCATGGATGGACCAACGGATAAGCAAAATGTGCTCTATATATAGAGCAAAATATCATTCAGCCTTAAAAAAGGGCATTCTGACACAGGCTACGACATAGGTCAACCTTGAGGACATTATGCTAAGTGAAATAAGTCAGACACAAAAGGACAGATACTCTGATTCTACTTTTATGAGCTATCTAGAGAACTCAAATTTATGGATATAAAAAGTAAAACGGTGGTTGCCAGGGGCCGAGAAAGCGGGGAATAGGGAGTTCTATTTAATGGGTACAAGTTCTCTCACTGGACAGCGGTTAAGGATCTGGTGTTGTCACTGCAGTGGCTTGGGTTTCCACCGTGGCATGGGTTCAGTCCCTGGCCCAAGAACTTCCACATGCCGCAGGAGTGGCAAAAAAAAAAAAACACAAAAAAACCCATAACGGGTACAGAGTTTCAGTTTGAGAAGATGAAGAAGTTCTGGAGATGGATGGTGTGGCGACACGACAGCAAGGTCAAGGTACTTACCACCACCCAACTGTACGCCTGCAAACGGTTAAAAATCATGAGCTTTAAGTTATGAATATTTTTCCACAATTAAAAAAATCCAAAGAAAACTATTTCCAACATTTTTCATACACTCATGGGAGTGCAAAGCCTGAAAATTTATCCTACAACTGTACTCTGAGAAATGCTATATGTACAAGGATACTTATGTGCAGCATTGCTTGTGATGGTGGTATTGGAATCAACAGGACAATCCACGAGACAGTGGCAGGATCAAGAGGGTGTACCCAAACAAGAGAATAAGAGGCAATCGATGCTAAGAACAAGGAAGTTTTTGTGTATGAAGAGAAAGGTCTCTAAGATATACTGTTAAGGGAAAAAGGCAAGGTGAAGAACACAGTTTGTTAAGTAGCATTCACTTCATGACCCCTTTAAAAGTTTTATTTCTGTGTCAAAATCAGAGTAAAGGGCAGGAAATTTTGTTTCCAAAGGGCCAGAGGGGACAAATTATAACCAGATCTTCTTAAGGGGCAAGGCCTAATCTTCGCCAAGACAGTCATCCTAAGGGCTGAAGGCAGAGTCAGGTTTTGCGGGAAGTGAAACATATAATTTGGTGGGGGGGCTTCATTAAGAAAAAATGTAAAATTAAAAACATAAACTTTGACAAAGCAGTTCCCTGGTGGCACAGCAGGTTAAGGATCTGGCGTTGTCACTGTTGTGACACTGGGTCACTGCTGCAGTATGACTATGAAGTTCCTGATCCCCAAACTTCTGTGTGCTGTGGGTGTGACAAAAAAAAAAAAAAAAAGAAACCTGGCACAAATGTAAATATTTGTTCAAAATGAGGGAAAAAATAGCAAACTACAATTTTTTAAAAAACTAACAAATATCACAAATGTTACAAAATCCAGAGAAATAACATAGTATTTTTATTAATTAATTCCCTGAAATACCTCTATAAATCTTTTCCCCACTTTTGTGGGGATTTTCATTAATTGGCTTTATATGATACTAGTTTTGAAGTATGATTTTATTGTTTTGTTTCTTTCCTTTTAGGGCTATACCCGAAGCATATGGAGGTTCCAAGGCTAGGGGTGGAAATCAGAGCTGCAGCTGCCGGCTTATGCCCACAGCTCGCCAGATCCAAGCCACATCTGTGACCTGTGCCACAGCTTGTGATTCTTAACCCACTGAGTGAAGCCAGGGGTTGAGACCACATCCTCATGGATACTAGTTGGGTTTTTAAACTGCTGAGCCACAATGGGAACTCCTATAACACGACTTTACAAAGAGAAAGTAAGAATGACTCAGTCTTTCTTCTGATGTGTACATTTATAATTGTATATACTGCATTACCAAATACATTCTTAGCAGAAGAAAACTTCCATTCCTAGTAAGTGTTGGTAAAAACTGAGTCTACTAATTCCATTTTCATAGTTTTCATAATCAGAAGAATTTACCACGGACCAGCTTCTGACTCCAGATGTTTCACCCCTCGTTTACCTTCCTTTACTTATATACCCCAGATGTGGATGCTATAGGACATCTTTATATGGTGATATCACCTCTGTTCCTGCAACTGCATCATGAAAGCCTTTCCTATACCGGGGCAGTTGACACTATTCAAAGTGCTGGTGGAAGTGACTGTAAATCACAAAAACAGATAAACGCAACCTAAGTGCATTCTAATTCAACCTTTAGCTCAATCCAAAAAAACGACCAGAGCAAACAGAAAGCCACCTAGCAAGAGGGGGAACAGTGAGGAAGGAAGTCATAGTGGAGTAAGACAGTGGTTTTAAGTGATTACAAGGACAGTTTTGGGGTTTTTTTAATTTTTGCTTTTTGGTTTTTAGGGCCACACATGCAGCATATGAAAGTCCCCAGGCTAGGGGTCGAATAGGAGCTGCAGCTGCCAGCTTATGCCACAGCCACAGCCACACAGGATCTAAGCTGAGTCTTCGACCTACACCACAACTCATGACAATGCCAGATCCTTAACCCACTGGGTGAGGCCAGGGATTGAACCCACATGCTCATGGTTACTAGTTGGGTTTGCTACTGCTGAGCCATGATGGGAACTCTAAGGACAGTTTCTTAATTTGTACATTTTATGAAAACATACGACCTCTTTGAGGGCCTTGGAAGAGACGGGGCAAAGTTAGGATCTTTAAAACAAAAGAATCATTAGCTTCATGGAGGAGAACATGTCTCCATTATAGATATTCAAAGGCTTTCCTTCCTTGGTCAAAAATCTGTCTCTTATCCTCTAAAGTAGAAGTCTCAAGATACCCCCTCTTTGGAATATGCCATGAAAAATAGTTTGGAGGAAGTGGCATCATATACCCATGAAGACAGGAAAGACGATAAAAAATGGTACGCTGTTCAGAAAAAAAGACTTATTGGGATTCTCACTTCACGCTGTAAACCAAAATAAATTCCAGATGCAGCAAAGGGTTAAGTGTTAGAAATTAAGCTCTTAAGACTTAAATATAAGTCACACAAAACTTATAAAGACACCACAGAACTCCTAGAAGAGGGAGTTTCCTGGTGGTCTAAGGGTTAGGGCTTAGTGCCTTCACAGCTGCAGATTGGGTTTGATCCCTGGTCTGGAACTGAAATTGTACATCAAGTCACTGCACTATATGGTCAAAAAGAAAAAAACCAACCAACCAACCAACAAAACAAAAAACTCCTAGAAGAGAACATAGGCAAAACATTCTCTGACATAAATAGTACCGATGTTTTCTTAGGTCAGCCTCCCGAAGCAATAGAAATAAAAGCAAAACTAAGCAAACGGGGAGTCCCCATTGTGGCTCAGTGGGTATCCATGAGGATGGGAATTTGTTCGATCCCTGGCCCTGCTCAGTGGGTTGAGGATCTGCTGTTGCTGTGAGCTATACCGTAGGGTGCAGACGAGGCTCAGATCTGATGGTGCTATAGCATAGGTGGGCAACTGCAGCTCCGATTTGACCCCTGCCCTGGGAACTTCCATATTCCACAGGGGCAGCCCTAAAAAACAAACAAACAACAACAACAACAAATAAACAAATGGGACCTAATCAAACTTATAAGCTTTTGCACAGCAAAGAAAACCATAAATAAGAAAAAGACAGTCTAGAGAATAGGAGAAAATATTTGCAAACAATGTAACCAACAAGGGCTTAATTTCCAAAATACACAAACAGCTCATACAATTCAATATTAGAAAAACAAACAACCCAATTGAAAATAGGCAGAAGACCTAAACAGACATTTCTCCAAAGAAGACAGACGGATGGCCAAAAGGCACATGAAAAGATGCTCAATATCATTAATCATTGAAATGCAAATCAAAACTACAATGAGGGGGAGTTCCCATCGTGGCTCAGTGGTTAATGAATCCAAATAAGAACCATGAGGTTGCGGGTTCGATCCCTGGCCTTGCTCAGTGGGTTAAGGATCCAGCGTTGCCGTGAGCTGTGGTGTAGGTTGCAGGCGCGGCTCGGATCCTGCGTTGCTGTGGCTGTGGTGAAGGCCAGCAGCTTCAGCTCCTGTTAGACCCCTAGCCTGGGAACCTCCATATGCCGCAGGTGTGGCCCTAGATAAGGCAAAAAGACAAAAAAAAAAAATACAATGAGGTACCACCTCACACGGGTCAGAATGGCATCATTAAAATGTATACAAATGGAGTTCCCACCATGGCTCAGTGGGTTAAAAAAAATCCAACTGCAATGTCTTGGGTCATTGCCTAAATATGGGTTCAATCCCCAGCCCAGTACACTGGGTTAAAGGATCTGGCATTGCTATAGGTACGGTACAGGTTGCAGCTGCAGCTCGGATTCCATTCCTGGCCTGGGAATTCCATATGTCACGGCCATTTAAAAAAAAAAGTCTACAAATAATAAACGCTAAAGATGTGGAGAAAAGAGAACTATGGAAAACAGTATGGAGGTTCCTCAAAAAACTGAAAATAGTTACCATATGAAGCAATTCCACTTCTGGGCATATATCCAGATAAGACTATAATTTGAAAAGATACAGACACCTCTACGTTCATAGCAGCACAATTCACAATAGCCAAGACATGGAAGCAACCTACATGTTCACTGACAGATGAATGGATAAAAAAGATGTGATATCTATGTGTGTATATATGTGTGTGTATTATATATACCAGCCCATGCAGCCACTCTGTGTATACACACACACACACAATGTAATATTACTCAGTCATTAAAAAGAATGAAATAATGCCATTTTCAGCAACGTAGATGGACCTAGAGATTCTCATATTAAGCAAAGCCAGAAAGCGAAAGACATACCATATGATATCACTTATATATGAAATCTAAAACAACACAAATCAACATATCTATGAAACAAAAACAGACTCACAGATAAACCAAACAGACTTATGGTTGCCAAGGGGGAGGGGAGCTGGAGGAGGGAAGGACTAGAGTTTGGGATTACTAGAGGCAAACTATCATATAAAGGACGGACAAACAACAAGCTCCTACTGTATAGCACAGGGAACTATATTCAATAACCTGTGATAAACTATAATGGAAAAGAATATGAAAAAAATGTACAACTGAGTCACCTGGCTGTACAGAACTTAACACAACATTGTAAATCAACTATACCTCAATTTTAAAATGTTTAAAAAATAGTCACTAAGAAACAAAATCATCCAACTAGAGATTATTATACTAAGCGAAGTCAGAAAGAGAAAGATAAATAACCATATGATATCACTTATAGGAGGAATCTAAAATATGGCACAAATGAACCTATCTACAAAACAGAAACAGACTCACAGACAAGGAGAACAGACTTGTGGTTGCCAAGGGAGAAGAGGAAGGGAAGAGGGATGAACTGAGAGTTTGGAGTTAGCAGATGTAAACTATTAAATTTCGAATGGATAAAAAACAAGGTCCTACTTTAAAGCACAGGGAACTATATCCAATCTCCGGGGACAGACCATGATGAAAAATAATATATATACGTGCGTGTGTATATACATATCTGAGTCACTTTGCTGTACAGCAGAAATTGGCACAACGCTGTAAATCAGCTCTACTTCATGAAAGAAAGGAAGGAAAGAAGAAAATCAACAAGAAAGTCTAGGCAAGTATCCTTTGATCACTGATATTCTTTCTGAGCCTAAAGCAATGGGCAACATCACAAAGACTGACATTTGACCGAGTGAAAAGTTGTCGTTGTTGCTGTTTCAACAGCTTAGAAAAGTGTTAGGAAAAAGCAAACAATAATCTTGGGGGAAAGAATTACCTGCAACCAATATGACAAAGGTTAAGCACCCTTACTACTAAAAACAACTTGCAAGTCAGAAAAAAACTCATAATGACCCGAAAAGATGTGGAGATAATTCACAGTTGACAAATGTCCAATAATTATGATTTTTTTTTTCGGCGCACCTGCAGCATGTGGAACTTCTCAAGCCAGGGATCAAACCCATAGCATAGCACAACCGGAGCCACAGCAGTGACAATACTGGATCCTTAGCCCACTGACCCACCAGGGAACTCCTGAAATTTTAAGATATTCAATCTCACTAAAAAAAAAAAAAAGCAGATTAAAAGAACCAAAGATTGGAGTTCTCTTGTGGCGTGGCAGGGTAGTAGGGATCCAGAGTTGTCACTGCAGCTGCTTGGTTCTCTGCTGTGGCGTAGGTTCGATCCTTGGCCCAGGAACTTCTATATGCTATGGGAGTGGCCAAAATGAAAAAAAAGAAGAAAAAAAAAAGGAACCAAACACTATTCTTCAGCCATCAAATGAGGAAAGATTAGCACAAAACTGCTAACACCTGATAAGGCTAAGGACTGGGAGAGACAAACACTGAAATTGCAAATGCTGTCATGGACAGCACTTTACAACATGCCTTACAAATACTCATTCTTACTCTTTGTCCCAGCAATCCCACTTCAGAGAATCTACTTCAGGAAATTCTCAGAACTGCAAAGACATTTTTCTTTTCTTCTTTTTTTTTTTTTTTGCTTTTTACGGCTGCAGCCACAACATATGTAAGTTCCCAGGCTAGGGATCAAATTGGAGCTACAGCTGCTGGCCTACACCACAGCCAAAGCAACTAGGGATTCAAGCCACATCTGTGACCTACACCACAGCTCACAGGGATCGAATCCACACCTTCGTGGTTATTAGTGGGTTCGTTACTGCTGAGCCACAACGGGAACTCCAGAACTGCAAAGACAGTTACATAGGAAATGTTCATCGCAATTGTTGAAAATTGGGAAAACGATGTAAATAAGAGGAAGGAGAGAAAACACCTCTCAGGATGCGTGTATATCTGCATGTGTTTACTCGAACACAGAGAAAGGTGAGGAAGAATACATATCTGCTATCACTGCTAAAGCTGGAAGTTGGGAATCGGTGGGGGAAGTATTCACTTTTTCTTCATAGGCTTTTGCACTGTTTAATTTGCCATAATTAACATAGACCGCTTGCTTTTGTAATTTAAAAAGTACTCCAGGAGGTAAGAAAGTTCCCACTTTAAAAAAAAAAAAAAAAAAAGGAGTTCCCGTTGTGGCGCAGCAGAAAGAAACCCTACTGGAACCATGAGGTTGTGGGTTCCATCCCTGGCCTCGATCAGTGGGTTAAGGTTCTGCTGTTGCCATGAGCTGTGGTGCAGGATGCAGACGCGGCTCCGATCTAGAGTTGCTGTGGCATAGGCCGATGGCTTTGGCTCTGATTAGACCTCTAGCCTGGGAAACTCCATATGCTGCAGGTGCAGCCCTAAAAACACACACAAAAAAAAAAAAAAATTAAGGCTTAGATGGTAGAAAGCTAAAGAAAGAAGAGGGCTTTAAGTTCATCACATCCAATGATCTCATTTCTCAAATCAAGAGAAAGAAATGGGAACTGGGATTGTCAGAGCCCCACAGCTAGTAGAATCAGAGCTAAGACACCCTGATAATGGTATCTGCTCTCCTATAAAACTCTGGATGCTATTCACAAAGGGTTTTTACTTTTTTTTTTTTCTTTTTTAGGGCCGCGCCCACGGCCTATGGAGGTTCCCAGGCTAGGGGTCGAATAGGAGCTACAGCTGCTGGCCTACGCCATAGCCACGCCAGATCTGAGCCGCATCTGTGACCTATACCACAGCTCACGGCAATGCTGGATCCTTAACCCACTGAGCAAGGCCAGGGATGGAACCTGCAACCTCATGGTTCCTAGTCGGATTCATTAACCGCTGTGCCATAAAGAGTTTTTAAACAGCCTTTATTTGTTTTCTCCCCCCCCCCCAAAGCTAGATGTTTCCACAAATGAGAAAACCGAGGTACAATGGGCCTGGATGACTTGCTTCTATCACCTGGTTAGTAGCTCCAAATCCAATTCCCATATCTTTTCCACTACCAGACCCTGTGGCCCAAATCCTTCATTACAGCCTAGGGGATAGGTTCCCCACCTTCAAGCACACAGCCTGTTAAGCACGGGACACTCAACAAATTAGATGAATAGGTGAATAACCAACAACTGGGAGAAAGCTAGGCAAATTGTAGTCGATCGACAAAATACAAGGTTTTTAAGAAATAAGATGTTGATAAACTAAAATCTATATTAGATGAAAATCCTCAAAAATCCATATTAGATGAAAATCCTCAACCTCCTGGAAGAGAGCTACAGACCTCTCCGACCTCAGAGACAGGTCTCCATCTGTTTGGTCTCAATTACCCAGCACTGCCTCACCTGATCACACTACTGCCAATCTCTTCCCACCTCTCCTCAGCCATCATCTCAGGATCCTGCAGACGCTCCCTACCTCCCACACCGCCAAATCCAAAGTCTTCACCTGGCCCTCAAGGCCCTATCAGTAGATTGAATATAGCTGTTTCCTCAATTACTAACTGACTCTGGCCTTTGCTGGACTCTCCCCTCCACCCCGCAGAACCCCATCTCTCTCTCTTTTTTGGTCATGACTGCAGCACGTGGAAGCTCCCAGGCCAGGGATCAAACCCTCACCAGAGCAGCAAACCTAAGCCCTGGACGATGCCAGGTCCTTAACCCAAAGCTCCACAAGGGAACTCCCAGAACCACATCTTTTATGCTACCAGATCTAGCCTTGACTCACGTTGGCTTCTGGTGAATATTGGTCCCTTTTCCCATTTCCATCGACACCTTTTTTTCCTAATGAAAATAGATTTCCATGACATTCATTTGAACCTATACAATAACCAAGTGCATTAGAAACAGGGACAATCAAGAGAACTTCATCATCAAGAGGGACCTCTTATTTGAGTTTTCCCTTTTTTTTTTTCTTTTTTACTTTTTAGGTCTGCACAAGCGACATATGGAATTCCCAGGTGAGGGGTAGAATCGAAGATAGAGCTGCCAGTCTACAACATAGCCACAGCAATGCAGGATCCAAGCCATGTCTGTGATCTATACCACAGCTCACAGCAACACTGGATCCCCAACGCACTGAGTGAGGCCAGGGATCAAACCTGCATCCTCATGGATACTAGTTGGATTCATTTCCACTGCGCCAAAACAGGAACTCCCTAATTTTACTTTTCAAGTACACAGCCAGGATTGCCTAATGGAACCTATCCAGTCCCTTTCCTGCTCTGAGAGATCTGGAGTTCCTGGGACTCTCCTTAAAACTGCCTCCTAGGCGTCACCAGATTAGCCTGGGCTCTGAGGCGACGCCCACTTATCATTCCCCTCTCAGCCACACCCCACCCCAGATCTGTCCCAGGAGTCCGGACCCCAAATTTATTATGGGGCAAGTCCCTTCTTCTCTCAGGGACACCATTTTTTTCGTATGTGAAAAGGGAGGGGGGCAAAATAGGATGAGAGAAAAATGACAAAGTAACTTCCAAGGAGTTCCTGCTGCGGCTCAGTGGGTTAAGAACCTGACTGCAGTGGTTTGGGTCACTGTGGAGATAACGGTTCAATCCCAGCCAGGCACACTGGGTTGAAGAATCTGGCATCGCCGCAGCCTGGCCTGGAAATTTCCATATGCCACTAGTGCAGCCATTAAAAAACAAACAAACAAAAAAAAAACCACAAGACTTCCTAGTTGGAAAAAGTTTTCTCATGAAAGTTCTCTCCAAGTATATTCAAAGCCCCTTCTTGCTAGGACATTGCAAAGCGTCATAATAAATACACCTTGGCCATCCCATTCCCCAGGTTAGTGCTCAGACTTACCCCGTTACAACGTTCTGCTGTGCAGAGGTCCCAGAAGACTGTAAACAGTCAGCTCTTGGTGAGGGGCATGTAGCTGTTTGAAATTTTCCACCAAAGTAAACAGCGCTGCAAAGAACAATCTTGTGTAAGCATTCATCTTTATTCTGCAATTACTGCTTGAGAGAGAGTCCTAGAAGTACACTAACGGGCTTAAAGGATGCACACTTTTTTTTTTTTTTTTTTTTTTTGCTTTTTAGGGCCGCACCTGTGGCATATGGAGGTTCCCAGTTAGGCGTTGAATCACAGCTCCAGCTGCCGGCCTAGGCCGGCAGCCAGAGCAATGTAGGATCTGAGTCACGTCTGCGACCTACACCACAGCTCACGGCAACGCTGGATCCTTAACCCACTGAGAGAGTCCAGGGATAAAACCCACAACCTCGTGGTTACTAGTCGGATTCGTTTCTGCTGCGCCACAACGGGAACTCTGCCGCTGCGCCACAACGGGAACTCTGCCGCTGCGCCACAACGGGAACTCCGAGGATGCAAACATTTTAAATCCTGATACTTAACTAGCTGAGAAACTTTACATAGTAATTCTCAAACACTACTACTAGGCTTCACCTGGGGAATCTGTTTACAACGCACAATCTTGACACTACAGCAGCCTCCCTCTAAACCCCAACTTGCCCCCTTCTCCTCCAGGAAATGAGGAGGGGCTCCAGAAGCTACTTTGTTATTCAGCTCCCAGGTGACACCACTGCAGGCTAAAAGGAAGAAGTTGCTGCTCTCTTCCATTTGCCCTAACGAACCTCCTCTAGCACAAGACTTGGGAAGCGCTGGCCTAGGGGGCTCCTGCTTGCCCAATTTGCAGGGAGGTCTCTGGGCTTCAGCCCAGGGTCAGAGGCTTCCCCAAAATGGGCAGGGTCCGGCTCTCATGCCAGAGTGCAATGCCTGATATCAAGTAACAGGGACAGTCACATCTCCAGGCTCACCTGGCTGCACCCGTTTTCTCTTTCAGGTCCCCCGCTAAGTCCCCTAGCCCACACATGCTCCGTGATTCTAGTGATCAGGGCCCTGAGGTTTTACCTTTCTTACCTGAGACTCCCCAAGCCTTCCTTTTTCTCTCAGAAGGCTACAGACAGAGCCTTCACTTCCTCAAGAAATTGTTTGGGGCCTCCACTCTGGGCCTCAGTTTCCCATCTGTGAAACGGAGAGTGCAAGGCAGCGGCACTGACCCTCTGGGACCGCTGTAAGGAGAGTAGTGTGGCTGACTAGGTTCTAAGCATTTGTAGGTTAGTCTGCCCTCGATGGGGAGTCCAGGTGCACCTTAACAATCATAATCAGCATTCTGATTGGCTTAGAGCTTGGGAAGCAAACTAAATTTTTGTTCTCAGAGTTCTCCATAGTTTAAGCACAGGTAAGACCAAAGCCATTTATTTTTAAACTGATTTCCAAGCTCAAGGGCCCTAGATATCTGGGGTTAGAAGAGGAACCAGAGGCCCAGAAAAGGCCTTCACCATTTTTAGGTTGACTCTGTGCTTTGCTCTGCAGGGCACAAAGTCTTCTAGGAAAGCCAAGAGGTTGGCCAACAGGTATTTCACAGTACGCGGAACAGAGAGCAAAGAGCAGGGAAGAGAGTACCAGCAGGGTTGGGGAAGACGAAGAGAACGGCCCTGGAGTTGGTTGTTGTGGGCAAAGGAGAAAGAAACCAGCCCGAGAGCTGAGCGTTCTGCCTCTTTCAAGGGCCTGCTCAATCAGGTAAGGGCGTGGCGTCCGCTATACAACCCACCTGGGCTGGATAATTCCAGTTGACTGTGTGATAAGGAGCAAAGTCAAGAGCAGTTTATGAGCAAACCAACGCCTGACATGACATGTAACAACACCTACCCCACAACCTGAGGGTGATACACACGCAATGCCTCGCTTAACGGTCACTGCATACCGTCACTGCGCACGTGGTGCATATTAACACTTCTTAAACACTGGCTGTTTTTACTTCTGACTGCCTTGCGTGATAGACCCTGGGGCTACATGCTTTGGAGTAGTGTCCAAGGGACATTTCTACCCGACTTTATGGGCCCCGAGGGGCCGAAGAGGCTTCGCATTCAAACCCCGGTTCTTACCAGCAGGGATTAAATCCATGGACTAACTGGGCCTCAGTTTCCTCTCCGTGCAATGGAAACAATCAAACCGCCGGCGGGAGGTCCTGATGGAGGGAGCGGACTAACAAACATTAAGATCTGCATTACTTCTCTCTGTAACGGCCCTCACCCCCGGAATGGAGCACACAGTAGGCGCTCCGGAAACGCTCTCAGAAAGGAGGAACGGGCCACTTCCTGCCCCCAAGCGGACTATCCCGATCTGCGTTCCCACCGCTCCGATGCGAAGGCCATGTGGCATTCCTGAGGGTGGGGGTGGGCGCAGGAAGAAGGTGCCCTCCTGGCCCCGCCCCCTCCGGGTGCGGTGGGCGGGGCAAAGCCCCTCGCTGCAGCTGGCCCGCCCCTCGGGGGGGTGGGCGTAGCTCACCGCGCTTCGCACAAAGTTTGTTTTCTCCCTCCCGGCGGGTGGGGGAGGGCGAGGAGAGCGCGGAGGGGAGGAGAGGGGATCTGACGTCAGGCCGCGAGGTGCTTTCCAGCCGCGAGCTGTCAGGCCGAGTGTCAGGCCCGGCAGGTACGCGGCGCGCTCCCCCGGCGCCCCCCGCCCTCTGCCGGGACGCCCGGGACCCAGCCCCAGGCCGCGTGGACGGAAAAGCCGCTGGGAAAAGTCAGTGCGGGGCGAAGGAGCGGGGGCAGATGGGGGCGGGGGGCGCGCGGACAACTTGGAAAGTTTCTTTTTCTCGGCCGAGCGGGGGAGGGGGCGTCGTCCTAGCGCATGCGATTGTGGGTGTGTGAGCTCGGATGTGTTTTTGAGTCCCGACTTCGGTGTGCTGGCGGGGCCCGTTGAAGGGTTGTCCCACCCGTCTGGAGGGAGTTGGCTCGGGGACCTTTTGGGGGACCCAGCTCCCTAGGATCCCACCCCGATAGAGGGCCTCCCCTGTCCCGGGCCGGGGTGAGCGGGTGGGGGGGCGGGTTTGTTTGGTTTCAAAAGTGCATGTTGCTAACCGCCGGCAGCCCCCCCCACCCCCAGCCGCGGCTGAGCCGGGGAGGGGCCCCCCGAGAGTGACAGCTGCGGGTGGGGGCAGCGGGAAGGTCCCGGAGATGGTTGCGGGGGGGGGGCGGGAGCCCGCGCGAGTTCCCTTTTCCTTTGGAACAAAGGAAAGTCTGTTTCTGAGGCATCTGTCACTCCCAGGCGGGCCAAGGAAACGGGGCGCATGGGGCCGGCGACCCGAAGAAAGTTTATGCGCGCCGGGCCCTTCGGGCAGGCGGAGCGTCAGCCGAGCCTCCCGCGGGGAAAACGCGCAGTCTCCGGGGCAGGGGGCGGCCAACATGGAGTCTGGGCGCAGGGTTGGGGGGGCGGTGCGGAGGTGGGAGCCCAGCCCCCTCCCCTCCCCCTCCGGGCCGAGTTCGGAGCACAAAGCCGAGCGCGCAGGCTCGGCCAGCCCCGCGCCCCGAAGAGTCAGCCAGCGCTGTGTGGCGGGGGAAGGGGGTGGGAACCAAACTTTCCTGCCCCGGGACAGGCACGTGAGTTTTCTTTCTTCCAGAGCCCCCGCCCCACCGGGATTACTGGCCTGTGGGGGAACTGAAGCTCGAGTCTGACGCGGGGTGGGGGACTGAGGGGTGCAGGCGCCCCGAGCGCAGGCGGATTCTCGGCCGCCCAGGGAGCCATGTGCTCCAGGTCGGGTCTGGGCCGCGGGGGAGGCTGCGCGCTTTGTGTGAACTGCTGGGAATGCAGCGTGAGTGCTTGGCCCGGGGGAGTGTCGGGCCGAGCTGGGGGAGTTGTCAGAAAGTTCGTGCGGGAGTGGCTGCAAGGTCGGTGCTGCGGCTGGCCAGTTAGGGAAGAACCGATCACTGGTTTGATGTCGTCTGGAGTTTTCTCAGAGATTGTGGGTAGGTTGGAGTTCTTGGGTGGACGGATATCCAGGAGTTGGTTGCGTGTTACCAATTCCACAAAGGAAAAGTTATTCCTTTTAGATGTGGGACTTGTAAACTGTGTCTGGTGTATCTGTTGGTGAAAGTCATGGGAGTTCCAGAGGCCATGCGAGGGGTTGGTGCCAGTTATCTGAGTGCTGTTAGAGAGTTGTCTGGTGTGAGTGTGAGGCTGGATGTGAGTGTGGGGTGGGTATGTGGGGGGGGCCTCCCGGATTGGGATTTGCAAACTGTCGGCAGTATTTGTCGGTGAATATCATGGCTGGGGTGCAGGACACTGGTGGAGAGGTTGGTGTAGACCGAGGGGTCATCTCCAGGGGCCATCCACTGGAACCCTGCAGACTGGGACTTGACTGGCAGCCAGGGTGGAATTTGTACAGATAACCTTGAGTAAACTTCTCACAGCCTGCCGGGGCTGCATCCTGCCTGAGCCCAGATCCCAACTGCCCTGGACAGCTAAATCTCGGAAGCCTAATCTCAGAAAGCAGCCAGCTGTTGGTGCACTCTGAGGAGTGGCACCTCTATCCAATGCCTGTCTCACCTCTAGGTGGCCTGGCTGGGAGAGTAGACCCTTCCCTAGAAAGCCTGGCCAGGCCAGCCCAGATATCTGGGCTCAGGCCCAAGTCGAGGAAACAAAACCTGGGAGATGCCAGAGTCTGTTGGCCCAGCCTGCTAGGGTGCTGTTAAAAGGCCAAGGAGGGAGGAGCCGTGAGATTCTGGCAGCAGCTTGTCCTGGAACTTTTGGTTTTAAAATGTAAATCTCTCTGGCCTGTGTGAACAAGAAGTTTGTCAGGGGGATGAGTTAGACTGTCTAGGGAAACACCTTTCCTTCAGTTGACAGATGAAGAGGAGGCTCAAGCCCAGAAAGGGAAGGATGCTTGCCCAAGGTCACACAGCCAAGTTGGAGGGACTGGAGCCCAGCCTGACTCATTTATCTGGATTTGTTTGTTTTGTCTTTTTAGGGCTGCACCCAAGGCATATGGAGGTTCCCAGGCTAGGGGTCGAATTGGAGCTGTAGCCACTGGCCTACACCACAGCCACAGCAACACCAGATCCGAGCTGCCTCTGTGACCTACACAACAGCTCACAGCAATACTGAATCCCTAACCCCCTGAGCGAGGCAAGGGGTTGAACCTACGTCCTCATGGATGCTAGTCAGATTCATTTTCATTGAGCCACAACGGGAACACCTATCTGGATTTTTTTTTTTTTTTCTTTTGAGGAATTGAGTCCCAGGGTCAGTCCAGGGGCTAGATGACAGAGGAGTATGTCTGAGACACTTACAGTGGGATGACTTAACATCTCTGCAGGGTACACAGCAGGTACACAGCAAGTGTTACAAGGACTGCGGCGGAAGGACTGTGGAGATTCATAGTGTTTCTAGACTCCTCACTGGGTCCTAGGAAACAAGATGGTATGGGTGGGTGGGTGGGGGTAGCAATCTTGGTCAAACCGTACTTCCATACCATATCCTAGAGGTGAGTTTTTTGTTTTTGTTTTTTCCTGATAACAACCTTATGAGATATAATTCACATACTATACAACTTACCATTTAAAGTAAACAAATCAGTGGTTTTTAGTATATTCACAACTATGCAACCATCACCAGTCAATTTTAGAACATTTTTTATCACCTGGAAAAGAAACTATACCCATTAGCTGTCACTCTTCTAGCCCCCTCCAGCCCATTCTGGACATTTCATAAAAATGGAATCGTGTTTTTGTGACTTGCTTCTTTCATTTAGCATAATATTTGCAAGATTCATCAGTACTGTAGCATTTTTATGGCTGAATAATATTTCACTCTATTATGCATAGAACATTTGTCTGTCCATTCATCTGTTGGAGGACACTTGGGTTGTTTCCACCTTTTGACTATTATAAATAGTTACTATAAACATTTTTGTACAAGGTTTTTTGTGGACCTGGGTTTTTATTTTTCTTGGATAGCTAGCTACCTTAGGAATGAAATTACTGGGTCACCTGGTAACTCAGTTTAATAGCAGTAGAATCTTGGGTGACTTTCTTAATCTTTCTGGACCTTGGTTTTTCTCATGTATAAAATGATAATGATAGCAGTGTCTCCCTTACAAGGGCATTGTGAGGCCTGAGTGAGATAATAAATGTGAAGTGCTCGGTACAGAGCATGGAAAACAGGCCTCAATGGTAGCTATAATTATTTCTAGTCTTATACTGCTTATTCATGATCTGCTACTTATTTCAGTAGTTATCTATCCGCCCCATGAAATAGAGGCCTTTTGGACTCACCCTTCTCCCTTGCTCAGGCTTTGGTATGGGCTGAGACTCAATTGCCATTACCCCGTTTCTGGTGTTCCAGGCTCTGCTAGCAGTGTACGAGGAGACTAGGAAAAGGGTTACAGGCAACACATGGTAATAATGTCCCCATCCATTCCCTTTGTCACCTGTTTCAGGCTTGCCTGAGGTCCAGCCTAGCCCCTAGGCATCATGTCAGACAGTGATCTGGGTGAGGATGAAGGCCTCCTCTCCCTGGCAGGCAAGAGGAAGCGCAGAGGGAACCTACCCAAGGAGTCGGTGAAGATCCTCCGGGACTGGCTGTACTTGCACCGCTACAACGCGTATCCCTCAGAGCAGGAGAAGCTGAGCCTTTCTGGACAGACCAACCTGTCGGTGCTGCAGGTAAGGAGGACGTAGCAGGAGACCTACCTGGGTTCTAGTCCTTCCCCAGCCCTGCCACTGACTCAACTGTGTGGTCTTGGACCGGTCACCTCCCCTCTCTGGGCCTCCTCTCCTAAGTCAGAGAATACCCACCCTCTCTATTTCAAGGGAAGACATGAAGTCATTGCTGCTGGATTTCAGATTTTGGGGAGTTCTAAGGAGGCAGGGAATTGTTATCAATATCTAGGTGTCATCATTAACACTGGAGGCCGTGAGAGGGTGGGAAGGCATTGAGTGTCTGGGATTTGGCTTCCAGCCCCAAATGAGTTGGAATCACAATTAAGGACAGAAGTCAGAGGTTTTGGGTTCAAAACCCCCTTCTGCCCCAGAGGAGTTGTGAACCGCATCCTGATTTCCCATCTGTAAAGCGGGGTTAGACTGCCTGACTGAACTTTTGTGAGGAATAGATTCAGAACTGGACATGAAAGTGCTCTATAAATCACAAATGCCAACAGACGCAAAAGATAATGTTATCCACTTTTTGTTAGAGTCCAAGGTGTTAGCCCCTTTGAATTGACCCAACTGCTGACCTACAGGTGTTCTGTGTTTTTGTGGTGCTGAGGTAAGACCCCCAGGACTACAAGTGCCTTGCCTCCAGCTTGGCCCTCAGTCTAGCAGAGGCCCACGCCCTGCCCCCCGGCGCCCCACTCCCACCCTCGCTGCCTCCCTTTCCACCTCTGTTCTTTCCTGGCCCATTACTCCAGTCCACGGTGCTGTCCTCCCTCTTTCGCTTACGCTACTCTAAGCCTCCCACGTCTCCCAGCTGGTGTCCCTCTTCCATGAAGCCTCATAGTGAGTACTCAGCCCTCAGAACTCCCATCACCTGACTTTATACTCGCTGGACAGTGGTTAATCGGAGTCTGTCTACGAGAAAGGCACTAGAGTTACAGACCCTGACTTAGATCCCATCTTCTCCCCAACAGGAAGTCTGTACCTTGGCCAAGTCACTGCCTCCTCTCTTGAGCTTCATGTTTCCTCATCTGAAAAAGGCAGATAATTTTACCACTTTAATAGAGGGTATGGGTTGGGGTTAGGTACTGAAAAGAATGCAAGGCTCACTGGAAGGTGTTTGTCACAGAGTAGGCGCTTCTATTCTTCTATCACCCGCATCTCTGCTGGATCCAAGGTCTTGCTTAGCAGTTCCTAGCACCTTACCACTGAGTGTCCAGCTCCTTGCTGGGCAGAGCTGGGATCGCAAAGAGGATCCAGACACATTCCTAATCTCAGGGAGCATCTAGTCTAGGATGGGAAAGCGGGGAAAGACCTGTCTACTGACGTTTGTAAAAAGTGACCACTGCTGGGACAGATGGCAGCAGAGATCCAGGGCAGGGCTTCTGAGCAGTCCTGGAGCCTCAAAATGCCTCCCAGAAGAGGCGGACTTGAACCAAAGGATCTGGAACGGCACAGGCCCAAGATTGGTGCCTAAGAGCCAGGATTACCTAGACGGCCTCTTTGCTAGTCTGCCTGCCTCCAGCCTAGTTCTTCTTGTCTCTGGGGCCCTTGAAATCCCCAGGCCCCTGGGCCTTCTCCCTTGGTTTCTTGACCTTTCTGAGCCTTCTTCCTTGGTTTCTTGACCTTTCTGAGCCTTCTTCCTTGGCTTCTTGACCTTTCTGAGCCTGGCTTACTCTAAGCATTTTCTCATGAAAGCATTCTCTGACTGCCCAGGGCTGAGGCCACTACTGTGTATTCCTGTGTGCCTCTTACCTGTGCTGTCAAGCCACTTGTCACAACGTATTGAAATTACTTTCTGTCAGGGACACTGTTTCTCAAGACTGAGTAGTATACTGCCTCCTTTTAAAGAAAATATTTTTCATCGATCTGCCTCCCTCAACATGTTGATTTAAATAATTTTTTATTACATCACTTAAGCATGTACAAACATAAAACTGGGTTTTAAAAAATCTTACTTTTGCTCCTATATGCAACTAAAAAATAACTGAAGTTTTCCAAAGTAAATAAATGTAAAAGCAGTGAGATTCCATTTAACTGCATTAATGTCAAATGGTGGATGGTGTTTTATTGACTGCACTGTTGTGTGTATTAAGACAGAGGCACTGACTCTGGAGTTGAGCAAGTCTGGTTGTCTGAGGTCATCGCCTTCCTACTTGGGACAGAAATGGAAACACAAAACCAAAATATTCTTGTGGGGAACCAGGGGGCCCCTAGGACAGCATATCCCCAGATCCCACTTACAGAAATGTAGGTCTGGGGCAACAATTAGCTGCTAGAGATAGGAAGGCTGGCAGGATCCTGGCATCCCCTGGTGGGAGGGGTTCCAGTGGTGCCACCCTGCCCTAGAGTTGAGCTGAGTTACAGAGTAGCAGGGACCACTGGCACTCCCTGATGGCAACTACCATGAATCCTAAGCATGGCCAGCTGTACATCTCTGCTTGAAGGTCTCATGGGTACCCCAGGTTTCCTGACTGATAATAGGGTAATTTCTCCAAGCTGGGTCCTTCCACTTCTAAGGGGTTCCCTGACAGCCCTTTCTCGGCTCTCACCAATTCTTACACATTTGCCCCTTAAGTATTTCTGGGATGTGGATTCTTTCCTACCTAGTCCAACCTGTCATCATCTGATCACGTGGCACTTCCCTACTTAAAACAATGGCTTCTGCCAACCTATTGACCTTATCTGGTCCTATCAGCATATTGGACCGCGTCCCTTGCCCCCTCCCCCCATGTTCCTGCCACACCACCTCTCCCCCCATATTCCTGCCATACCGATGTATACCCCAGGCCACTTTGCTCTCACCTCTGACCTCTAGAGGAACTGCATTCCCACAGCACCTGGATTGGGTCAGCATTTGTACTTGACTGATTGCTCTTTAGATCACACTTAACTCCAGAGGCCTAGTCTTATTTTTCACCATATCCTAAGTGTTAGCTCAGTGTCAGGTATCTGATAGGTGCTAGGTAAATGCTGAAGTGAAAGAAAATGAGGAAAAGGTGTTGGAAATGACAATTGGCAGGACCTCAGAAGGAAAAGTAGCAGCTCCTCAATCTGGAAAGGTTAGTTTAAGTCCCTGGAGGCATCTCTTTTTCCGGTATTTAATTTTTTAAATTTCCATTGCTTATTAAGAACATTTGCAAATACCCACAAAAGTAAGAGAATATTATAATGCACCCCTAGCACCAATCACCTGGCTCCAACAAGCATCAACATTTTGCCAAGCTTGTTTTCTCTCTCCCGTGGGACGTCCCTTTTGATTGTCTCCTTTAACGGGCCCAGGAGCGATCTCATTAGCAAGTCAATGAGTCATTTAACTAACTGGTTTGCTGGTACTTGCCTGGGGCTAGGCAGTTGGGATAGTAAAACAAAAAAAGTCATTTGTGAAGGATTTTCACAGGTCCCCGTGACTTGGTTGCTGTGGTTTCTAACCGTTCTAAGGGGCTGCCTGTTGAGAGAGGCTAGGAGGGGCAAGGGAGGGTTCCTCCTGCCCTTTTCTTCACTGTGTAGTATTGATTGGGGGTATGCTCTGTGTAGACCCAGTGCTGTGTGCTGGAAACACAACAGAACAGGCACTGTTCCGCCTGGGGAAGGGAAGACTATTTAAAGGACAAGAATTCAGTAATTAATTACGACATGGTGTCAGCTGAGGTGCTCTGGTAGGCTGCTTATGAATGGAGTCCTGACAGGTTTGAAGGAATGGGGCCGTGAAGGGCCGCGGTCCCTCTGGTACTTGCACAGGTCAGGAAAGGAGCCTGATGCAGAAGCTGAAGTGCCCCGCTGTGTGGTGAGGGATGGCATGGCCCTGCCCTCACTGAACCTTTATCATTCGCAGCTGTTCTCCTTACTCTGGCTCCAAAGCTAGCTGCCTCCTGATTTTTCCTGCTGGCAACCTCTGTCTCCCCACCTTTCATCTGTGTATATTTTTTGAGCTTCTGTGTAAGCTTTTTTGCTTAAATAAAGGGTTTGTCCCACAAGGACAATTTAAACCGGTGGGTTAAACAATTTGTTCCTAAGCTTCGGTGACACAGCTCTGGGGAGCTTGTTTAAAAACACACAGTCCTGACCCCACTCTAGAAAGCAAATGAGAAATAATGACTTTTTTTTTTTTATTCACCCTCAAAGTGATTCTAGTACAGCCAGCTGCCTGAAGGAACACCTGGGTAGGGTGGTCACAGCACAAATGGAGGGGCCGTGATGTTTAGGGTAGGTCTCTCTGTGTCCTCCTTCTCCCCTCTTTTGCAAAGGTCTTTCACAGTTGAAAAGACAATAAAATCAAAGCACTTGTGTCGCCTTTGAAAGCCCTGCTGCAGTCCTCATGGCCTTCATCAGCTCCCAAGTGCCCTCCCACTCTCATTTGCCATGGTGATTCCTCCCATGTCCTTTATCTCAGCCACTAATTTAAAAAAAAAAAAGTACTGACAGGGCAGTCTTTCAGATAGGGCCCTGTGTTATGGCAGAGACAGGCTTAAGGCACCCAGCCTGTGTTTTGCCATATCAATCACAGAATTCACCTTGGCATTCTTCTGCCACCTCCCCAAGGACCTTGAGTTGGGGCAAGTCACAAGCTTTTTCCCTGATTTAGGCATGGGTCAGGCAGCTGGAAGAGGCTACAGAAAATCTGCACAGCCCATTATCACAGCTGGCGCTGGTGGTGTACTCAGGCCTTGAATGCCCTTGCCCACTCCCCTCGGCCGTGCATTTCTATCGATGAGAAGACAAAACAGACAGTAAGTAGGCTGCCAAGTTTTCTGCAGACCAGGGCGAGCATGTGGGGGAGTCTGTGTTGGGGGCGGGGTGTTTTTCTGCTGTTCTCTCAGAATTATAAGCCAAAATGGGAGGTGCAGCTTGAGGCCGGGTGCCCACACATCTGCTAGTAAATGCAGGCCCCTCCTCCCCAAGACCGTTCTCCCAACAGAAACACTGGTCTCTACCCCACTTGACCCAGGTCAGTTTCCCTTGCGTATTGGGATTGGGGGGAGAGGTACGGTACTCTGCTGCAGCACAGGTAGCTGAGGAGCAGCTGCGGAGAGGAGAGGGCAAGCATCTGAACAAGAAGAAAAGGCCTCCAGCTGACGGCTGACTCTCTTCCGTCTTTTATCTTTACCTGACAGTGGTAGTTGCCTGGAACCAGGCTGTCTGGATCACGTCCCAGCCTTTGCACTTGTGACCTTGAGCACGTTACTGAACTTCTGATTAGGGCCTCTATTTCTTCAGCAGTTCAGATAAAATGGAGATCATCACAGAACCTGTGTCATAGGCTGTTGAAGATGAAAAGAGTAGTTAGATGGGAAGTGTTCAGAACAGCACCTGATATATTTTGTGTTCACCAAGTATCTGCTTTTAGGATTTTGATGGTAACTTTCAGCTGTCCGTGGCAAACCAGAATGAGAACAGTAGTAGAAGACCTGGGTTTGAATGCCGGCCCTGCACTCGGAGGCTGTGTGACTTTGGGCAAGTTCTTTCATCTCTGAGTTCCAGGTCCCTCTGTAGCACTTTGGGGAACACTGCTTACTACTACCTTCCAGGCTTGTGTGAAGATTAAAAATAATGCAGGTGATACAGCTGGCATGATACCTGGTTTCAAAGGTCCTTGGTTCCTTCCTCCACCCAGCTGTTCTGTCTTACTTTTCCCTTGGGGCTCCCCTGCAGACCTAGCCAGGATTGAAGTGAGCAGCTCAGCCAGTGTCTGCTGCTGCCTGTGTGTGCGCGGCTGAACTGAGAGGCCCGCGGATGTAAAGGGGGTAATGAGAACCTCATAGGCAGGGTCCTTCCAGGGATGGAATGGAGAGCGAAAGAAGCCCCAGAAGGCTCTGGCTCTGCTCTGCCCAGCTCTCCCAGCCTGACTGGCCCTAGAGCCTAGTGCTGCCCTTGGGTCACCCATGGAATAGGTACAGCTGCAGGCTGCTGGGCAAGGAGCCATAACAATTCTAGGCACCAGCTCTTGTCATAGGTGGCTGTCCCTTTGGCTGGGTAGAGATGTAGACAAAATCTGTGAGAAGATGGTACCCAAGGGCTTGCCCAGGTATGAGCCAAGAAAGGTGATAGGGGTAGAAACAAACAGGAGCCGGAGGAGAGCTGGGCCTTTGATCCATTCAGCAAACATTAGAGGAATGTCAGGCATTACTGCAGCCTACACAGTTCCCAACACCTCAGCACAGGGGGAGGGGGCTCCGACCTTTTCTTTCCTCTACAGCAGCTGCTTCATGCTCTATATCTGTAGATAAACTAAGAGGAGAAAAAAGAACCAGGAGAAGGACTTACAGTGTGAAAACTAGATCAAGCTACTATTTAGGCCCTTTTGGTAGTTTGCTGTTGTTCTCTCGCCTCGTGGGATCAGCCTTGCCTGCTTCTGTCCCTTAAACCAAACCCTTTTCCTGCTTCAGGACCTTGGCATTTGCTCTTCCCTCTATCCTAGAACATTCTATACCTTCAGCTTTCTGCATGGGTGACTCTTTCTTACTGGTTAGGTCTCAGCCTTCCCAGACCCCTTATCTACGGAAGTCTCTCTTATCTTTATATAATACCCTTTTATTCCTGTCTGTTTCCTTCCTGGTACTTGTTAGCGGTTATTTACTGCGTTTGTTCATTGCCAGTCTCCACAGCTGGGTGGACTATATGCTCCACAGGGCAGAATGCACATCTGTTTAATTCACAGAGATATCCCTGGCATGGAGAACTGGGCCTAGCACACAGTAAGCACTCAGTAAATAGTGAGTGAGCACAAAGCCTTGAAAGGGAATCAACAAGAAAGCGAGAAGTTCTGAGTTGACCATTCTAATGAATAAAAGAAGCTGGGCTCTGGCGTCCTATGATAGCCTGAGAGAAAGAGTAGGGGTTCTCTTGGAGTTCCTGTTGTGGCTCAGTGGAAACAAATCCAACTAGTATTCATGGGGATGCAGGTTTGATCCCTGGCCTCGCTCAGTGGGTTAAGGATCCGGCGTTGCCGTGAGCTGTGGTATAGGTTGCAGACAAGGCTTGGATCCAGTGTTGCCGTGGCTCTGGTGTAGGCTGACGGCTACAACTCTGATTGGACCCCTAGCCTGGGGACCTCCATATGACGCAGGTGCGGCCCTAAAAAGACAAAAAAAAGAGTAGGGTTTTCATTCTTCCAGGTCCAAAGGTCCAGGCTTGAGGATCCCTGGCTGGAGGTGGAATCCTGCCTGACTTCTCCAGGCTGAGCTGTATCTATGTCCATCAGTAAAACGGGAGTTATTCAAACTCACAGGGCTGATAAAACCATTAGAAGAAAATTGCGTAGATGCAGTCCTCAGTAAATGGCAGCTATTGGCAAACCATTCTCAGCAAAGACTCCCAGAAAGATGCCTAAGTATGCAGATACCTATCATGCCACACCCATGCCTAATTCCCAGCACACTCTACAGTTTCTAATGTTTTCTTTCCAGCTCCTTTTGTGTTAGCAACATTAGTCAGATATCCCCCTGTGGCAGCTCCTCCAGTGGAGGGCAAGAGGTAGAAGGACTTGGAAAAAATGATAAGGGGTTGTATTTGCCTATTTAAGAAGAAACAGGTTTTGTATTTATGAGCTTATGCCAGCCACTTAGCTAAGAAACTTGTTTTCTAGTCTAACCCATAATTGTTTTTAAATAATACCCAGGTGAGCTGTTATAAGATTGGTCTTGTTGCATCTTCCGGCTATTCAGAGTAAATGAGAGGGAAGGGTGTGAGTGGCTGATCTTTAGATGATCAGGAATGATGTCATTAAATATCTTCTCTCGGGTGTGCAGAAACTATTCACAGTCTTCCTGAGCAGTTAGCTGCCCTCCTGGTATCATTCATTCAAGTATTAAAAGAAACTGCAAGGCTGTAAGAGCATCTGTAGGTGAAGAGAGATGTGTTTCGAAATCATTTCCTCTACCCTGGCCATATCTCTAATAGCTTAAATCAGCCAAGACTGAAGAGTAGGCATTCTCTAGGTGGAGAGCGGATCTTCCAGAAAGAGGGAATGTGATGTGCAAGAGGCATGGAGTCCCTTTTTTGTTTCCTTCTGGTGAGCAGTTTCACAAGGACTGGAAAGATAGGCCATAGCAGGGGAGGGTTTTAACACCCAGGCCCAGGAGTCTGGACCTGATCCTGTAGGCAGTAGGAGACAAATGGCCATTTTCTATAACAGGAGTGATAGTCATTGTATTTTAGAAGACAAGGAGGAAAGAAAAAAAAAGAGAAGTTACTTGAGTGACAACCAGTGATGAGGCTGCACTGGCAAGCTGTAAAGCTGGGGGCTATTAAGTCAGAGGAATTCCCTGGTGGTTAAGGAACCCAGCGTTATCACTGCTGTGGCTCAGGTGTGGTGTGGTGCTGGTTCCATCCCTGGCCCAGGAATTTCTGTGTGCCATGGGTATGGCCAAAAAAATAAAAATGGGAGTTCCATTGTGGCTCGGCAGGTTGATTGTCTGTGAGGATGTAGGTTCGATTCCTGGCCTCACTCATTGGGTTGAAGATCCAGCGTTGCAGCATAGGATGCAGATATGGCTCAGATCTGGCACTGCTTTGGTGCAGGCCTCAGCTGCAGCTCCTATTCACCCCCTAGCCTGGGAACTTTCATATACTGCAGGTTTGGCCATAAAAAGGAAAAAAAAAGGTCATGACCATCGCTTATAAAGCATCAAAATAAAAACTTATAAAAATTAAAAAACAAAGAGTTCCTGCTGTGGCACAACGGAATAGGTGGTGTCTGTGGAGCACTAGAATGCACGCTCTGTCTCCAGCTAGCACGGTGGGTTAAGAATCCAGTATTGCCTCAGCTGCAGTGTAGGTAGCAACGGCAGCTCAGGTCTGATCCCAGGCCCAGGAATTCCATATGCCACGGGCAGCCAAAAAAGGAAGAAAAAAAAAAATAGAGTCCAGACAGATATGGGACAGGGTGCTAGAGATATGTCTTGACTTTAACAGGATGAAATGTCATGCCTCATGTGTAGGTCCAAAAGGAATGTTCAGGAGTTCCTGTCGTGGCTCAGCGGTTAGCGAACCCAACTAGCATCCATGAAGACGCGAGTTCAATCCCTGGCCTTGCTCAGTGAGTTAAGGATCCGGCGATGCCATGAGCTGTGGTGTAGGTCGCAGACGCAGCTTAGATCCCATGTTGCTGTGCCTGTGGCATAAGCCGGCAGCTGTAGCTGCCATTAGACTCCTAACCTGGGAACCTCCATATGCCACAGATGCGGCCCTTAAAAAAAAAAGACTGTTCAGGGAGTTCCCGTCATGGCGCAGCAGAAACAAATCTGACTAGGAACCATGAGGTTGCAGGTTCGATCCCTGACCTTGCTCAGTGGGTTAAGGATCCAGCGTTGCTGTGAGCTGTGGTGTAGGTTGCAGACGTGGCTCTGATCCCACGTTGCTGTGGCTGTGGCGAAGGCCGGAGGCTACAGCTCCAATTAGACCCCTAGCCTGGGAACTTCCACATGCCATGGGGTGCGGCCCTAAAACGACTAAAGACAAAAAAAAGAAAAGGACTGTTCAGAACAATCAGCTAGACAGGAATGGGGTCAAGGTTAATGGTAGCTTTCTCAACAGTATTAGGAAAAAAAGATTTAAGGATACTGGTTGACATTCAGAGGAACCAGTGATCCTGGTTTTGCTTGGAAACAGTAACTTTTCTTCTGCCTGAGGGTGCTTTGGTGTCCTGTGGCTCTTTCTCTGGCAAGACTTGACTCTAGGAACTTAGGAGTGATTCACCCTTGGCACCATCCCTTGTCCTTTTATATACGAATATCTAGTGGGTAACAGGTCCCACAGTTTCCAGTTTCCCAAATAGATTATATCCTCGTCATCTTCTCATTATCTTCCTTAACTTCAATTACTAACCTTTGGCTCTGCTTCCGCTCTGTTCCTCACACAGCAAGTCACTTCTTTGCTTAAAACCCTCCTATGGCTCCCCATCATCACCCTTAGAATAAAGAACCAGGTTCCCCACATTCAGAAATAACTTCTAGTTCCTGGTGGGTTCCATCCAAACAGGCCTGCCTTTTTTGAGCTCCTCGTAAGGCACTTGGCTGCCACCTGCCCCTGGGTTTTTTCAGAGGTTGCTCCCTCTAAATCAAATGTTCTCCCTCCTAGCCTCCTCCTGTAACCTCCTTCTTATCCTTTAGATCTCATTTTGCAAGCCATTTCCTTGGAGAATACTACCCTGAGTCCCAAAAGACTAGATTGGATCTTCCCATCACTGTCTCAGCACCTTCCCCTCGTTGGCTGGGTCATAGTTGCAATTTTTTTTTTCATTTATGAATTCTTCTTTAACTTCTCTCTTCCCAGAATAAATCTGAGGTCTGGGATTGTGCCTGAATTGTTTGCTGCTATGTTCCTGGGGCCTGGAACATAGGTGCTTTGTAGCTGGTTTTGATCAAGTAAATTGATCACAGTCTCTTATACTCATTCCAGATATGTAACTGGTTCATCAATGCCCGGCGGCGGCTTCTTCCAGACATGCTCCGGAAGGACGGCAAAGACCCCAACCAGTACACTATTTCCCGCCGTGGGGGTAAGGCCTCGGATGTGGCCCTTCCCCGGGGCAGCAGCCCCTCAGTGCTGGCTGTGTCTGTACCGGCCCCCACCAACGTGCTCTCCTTGTCCGTGTGCTCCATGCCACTCCACTCAGGGCAGGGAGAAAAGCCAGCAGCCACCTTTTCACAAGGGGAGCCAGAGCTCCCCAAGCCCTTGGTGACCCCTGGTAGCACACTCACCCTGCTGACCAGGGCCGAAGCTGGAAGCCCCACAGGTGGACTCTTCAACACACCACCACCGACACCCCCAGAGCAGGACAAGGAGGACTTCAGCGGCTTCCAGCTGCTGGTGGAGGTGGCGCTACAGAGGGCTGCTGAGATGGAGCTCCAGAAGCAGCAGGACCCGCCGCCCCCATTACTGCACACTCCCATTTCCTTAGTCTCTGAAAACCCCAAGTAGGCATCTGCCACAGGGGTGCTTGAGCCAGCTGTCCTGGGCTTCTGTTTTGGTTCCATTTCCTACAGAGGGTTTCCTTTGGATCACTGCCAGATGTCAGGATCATCTCCTCTGTCCAGAGGTCTTCAGCAGGAAGACACCAGCAGGTGTCACTGCACTGCGATGGGACCTCTCCTCTGCTGACTCCGCTGTTTCTCCAGCCTCCTCAGTAATGAGCCCACGAGATTGGAGACAGGCATGGTGCTGCTGCTGTTTCTTCAGAGAACCCCCTGGGACATCTTTGTTCCAGCCTGCTTTCCTGAGCTGGGCACAGGGGACCTACCACCTTCAGACCTATGCTGGGTCCAAATTGCCTCTGACAAGGCCTCTTTGTTAAGCCAGGTGTGGACATTCCAAGTTCGTAAGTGTGAACGAAAGAAAAAAGGAACCCAGCAGATGTAACAGAACTGACTCCGGTTGAATGTTTAGGTATTGCTAAACTTTGTGTTTATTTTTCCCTCTTTGCTGTGGTTTGCATTAACAAGAATAGTTAGCCCAGGTGTGGGGAATGAGAGTACATTGTGTGATGGAGTCTGATGAACTGGGAATAATCTGACACTGCAATTGGCGATTGTCTTACAAGAAAGGAGTATTTTCATTTGGGGGACCAGCCAAACCTCTGCAAAATTCCAAATGGTTGTTTTGTTGGTTTGGTTTACCAAAAAAAACTTTATGGGCTTTGGCTTTTCTGTATTATGCAGAGAAGGGGAGAAAGCCACAGCCAGTGAGAGGGTCCAACAAAGAATCTGACCAAACCTTCTAAGTGCAGGGCAGAGAAGGATGTTAAAAACAGAGAGGGGTTTTTTGGGGTTTTTTTTTTTTTTTTTTTTTTTTGGTTTTTTGTTTTTACTATGTTGTGGGGGTGGGGGTGGGGAGGTACACTAGACTGAGGCAGTGGGGTGGTTTTTTCTTTCTCTTTAGTGTTTTCCCCTTCTTTATCCTTCAAAGCTTCACCCCTTAGCCTGAGTTTTTAATTCCTTCTAGGAACTTGGATTACTGGGGCAAGAATGCTAAAAGCTCCCTGTAGCTCCTGCTTGGAGAGAAGTGAGCCATCTACTGGTCAGGAAGCCCTTCTAGCCGACTCAGACAGGCAGCTTTTCCTGTGATGGTGGGAGGAAACTATCCCTGGAGGAATCCTGGAATAGCACCCCAGCTGCCTGTGGAACTGCCCTGGGAGGGAGGGGGCTAGGGCCGGAAATCCATATGAAGCTTGTTCACTGTGTCTTTATGTTGCACATTTCTTTAAAGTGGAGTGGCAGAAGTCCCTGCCCTGAACTTCACAGTGAAACAGATCACACTTAGTCTTATTCTCCTCCTTCCTCCCCAGTTTTTATTTTGCTGTTTCATTGCTGACAGTGTTCAACAGCAATACACCCCATCTTTATAGTATATCCTAAGAAACACTAATCCTAGGTTATTAGCTGAAATATTTTTGTTCTGAGTAACATTGTTACTGGGTCAAAAGACAGGTTAGGAACCCTAGCCTGTAGTTTCCTGAAGTTGCCAGGTTGGGCACAGGGAGAGTTCGTGGGTTTTGGCTGACCTGGGTGGGCCTGACTGGGAAAAAGGCACAGCGTGAGTTCTGTCCTTTCTGGGATGACCCCCATACTCCTGAGTGGCTTGGCCCACTCATTGCTGTGGGAATGGGGCCTGGTTAGTTAAGACAGGGAGTGCTGCTCTCTGTTAGTAGACAAGTTTTCTAGGCTCTCTCCTCTGCTTCCTGTGCCCTCGCCTTGCATGCCCCGGGGGGATCAGGGATCCTCACCCTCCTGAGGCCCAGCCTGGGAAGGATCAACATGGCAGCTTCAAAATCAGTTGAAGCTACCGCTTGCCCAGCCTCTTCCACCCCGCCCGTGTCTCTGAGCCCAGGCCTGGTGTGATTGCTACAAGCCCCCTACTTCCCCTACTTGTAGCAGGGGACCCTGGAAGTGTATTGGGCTGGGGTGGGATCTTCCCTTCCCACAGTGCACTGAGCAGTGGAGGCGGCGAAGGGTGAGGGAGCCGTGCTGCTGAATTCTGGTTGGCATTCCCCCCTTGTATGAGATGGGGAGGCTGGCGGTGGGCCAGCCTCTGCTCGGTTTGGTTGTGAGATAAACCTGGAGGTGAAGCACAGTTATCCCGTTGAATTATTTGAGCAAAAAACTACTGTAAATAACTTTTGTTTTTGTCTTTTGTCAAATAAAGTTGTTTTTTGTTTTTGTTTTTCAAAGCAGAAAGACTGATGCACTGTGACCTGGGCCCAGCCTGGAGACAGGGTAACTGCTGAGTTCTTACCCTGCCTTACCTTTCACCCTCCCTCTAGTAGCTGCTTAGAAAAGTGTCCTCCCTGTTTCTTTGGTCTCAGCCCATCCCATGTCATCCTCATCACAGTGTGCAGGGGTCGTATGTATCCCAAGCTGGACCAGTCTTCCCTGGGGTCAGAGGTCAAGCTTTGGGGTTGCTCAGTGGTAAGGGAACTTGGGGAGCTCACAGCTTTGTCCTCCCCCTCTCCCAGCGAGGAAAGAGCATGACCACAATGTGGGGCCGGCACAGAAGCAAGCAGAGATGCTGCGTGGATACCCTGGTCATGTCTGAAACCAGTGCCACCTCTGGACTTCCCTGTTATGTAAGCTAGTAAATTCCCTTTTGCTTAAGCTAGCTGTGGGTTGCATTTATGTCATAATGAAATGACTAAACATTGTCATTGCAGCCCAAACATCTTTTAGATTTTGTACACATTCATAAGAGAAATGAGGTGCTCTTCTCATAGGTAAAGAAACTGGGGATTTAAGTTACTTGCCTGAACTTACACAGCCAGGACTAAGTGTGATTAATTCAAGTCTGTCTCGCTTTACGGTCACCCTGAGGTCTGTCCCTCTCACATAAACTAGTGATGGGCAGTTCACTACCTGCTGGCATCCAGCTATCTGACATGGTTTAAGGCTGAGTACTAGAAGTTTCTTCTTCTGCTGAACCAAATCGGTTTCTTGCTGATTTCTCCCCAGAACACCCAAATGGAGGATATGGATTCTCCCACAGGTCACTTATCCTTTAGGAATTTAGAGATGGAGCCTCCCTGCTTAAGTTCCCCAGATTAAAGTGCCCCGGCTTCCTTAGCCATTCATCCAAGGTCCTGGTTTTGCCATTTCCCTCTGTCAGTGTCAAGCTGGACACTTGGCCCTGGGCCTTGGCAGAATATGAGCATGCTGGAAGGGCTCTTCAAAATAAGTTTAATACTCATTTTACATCTGGAAAATGAATATTAATATTCCTCTAAATGTTCCTAAAAGGGGAAGTAATTTGAATGGTTCAGCTGCTTCAGGAGAGATGGCTTCTTACAGATGCTTTTCAAGGAACTGAAAGTAAAAGTGTCTTTAGGCTTCAGATTGATGAGCTGTGGAGTGAGCAAGCACTCCAGATAAAGTCAACAGGGAAAATGTGGCTAGAGCCCCTCTCCGAAGCTAAGAATATTATATAAGAACATCTGCCTTTTTTCTAACACTCTCATTTAGGAAATAGCTTTTAAAGGCACTTGTGGGCTCCCTCCTCTTGAGTACCTGCTGTTGCGTCGACTGTATCACCTGACTCTGTGCTCCTGTTCTTCACAAGGGGGCCATGATGATGCTTCGAGTCCTTGGGTATCAGTGTAAACCTAGACCCTCTGTCCAGTAGTACAGGAAAAAAAGTAAAAGTGGCAGTGATGGAGGGTGGGAGGGATCCTGCCTTTAGACTGACAGTCAAGGAAGGCCTCTTCCTTTCCACTGTTTTTGAAAGTGGTTATTTCTCCATGGATCCCAGCCTCACAGACCCACTGGGAAACTTCCCCAACTTAGCCCCATGAATAAGAACCTCTAGGGTGGGATTCAGGACTCTGGATTTTTTTTTTTTTTTTTTTTTTTTTTTTTTTTTGCCCCATACCATGTGGAAATTCCTGGGCCAGGGATCAAATCTAAGCTGCAGCTGTGGCAACACTAAATCCTTTTGACCCACTGTGCCAGACCTGGGATGGAACCCACGTGTCAGCAGTCACCCAAACCACCACAGAGACGACACCAGATCCTTAACCCACTGCCCTACAGCAGGAACTCCACGGATGCTGGAATTTTAAAAGTACACTTTAGAAGTTGCAAATGTGCAAGCTCTCAGAGGGAAGGGGCCAAGTATGCCTCTTTGTGGCTCTAACCTCACTATGTTAGCCACTGGACCTCTAGAAAATAAGGTCTGGAACTCAGGGGAGATGTGTAAATAATAATCTCATCATGGCTCTCAATGTTACTAGTTTCCAAAGCACTCTTCTGTGATCTAAGCCTGGTTACAAATTCTGGCTCTGTCACTTAATTAGCTGTTGTGACCATGGGCAAGTCAGTTTACCACTGGAAACTCTAGTTTCCTCATCAAAATGGGAATAGTAATATTCACCTCTTAGGAGGATGAAATAGGATAATCCATATGTTACTGTTCTTATCTGGTCTCAGTACAGTGTTGAGAATAGAACAGAACTGTCAAAATAACTTGCCAGTACCACACAGCTTTCAAGCAGCAGAACTGGGACTAGCTAGCCAGAGAAATAGTTCTCAAGCATCAGACTTTACCCCCAGGAAGTCCAGGAATCAGCATACCTTATTGATGCCATAGGAGATACTCATGCTATTGCTCCGGGGACCTGATCATTTATAATCAGGACACTGACTTGACCCGGAGAAACTGCTGGGTTGGGGAGACAGCATCTCATCTTTCAAAGTTATAGGATGAGAGGAGGAAGGGTACCACCAAGTAGTGCCCCCAAACTATTTGACTTCCTTTGGCCCCTAACAGATTCTAGCAGACTGAAGGTCAAGTGTAGCTTTTCTGAGACTCATTTTAATTACGGAAGTAGAACACATTCACTGCGGAAAATTTTTAAATAAAAGTACAGGAGTCCCCCCACCCCACCTCACCATGGTTTCAATTTTCAGTTTCAGTTACCCACTATCAACCTCGGTACAGAAATATTAACTGTAAAATTCCAGAAATAAACTCATAAATTTTAAATTGCATGCTGTGCTGAGTAGCATAATGAAATCTCCCAGCATCCAGGCCAGGGGTGTAAGTCATCCCTTTTTTCAGTTTATATATGCTGTATATGCTACAGCCCAGCCTGCTAGGAGCCTGCTCTGTTATCAGGTCGACCGTTACGGTACTTCAGTGCTTGTGTTCAAGTAACACTTTTACTTATTAACAGTCCCAAAGTGCGAGCACAGTGATGCTGGCAATTCAGATATTCTTTGTGCCTAATTTATAATCACAGATATGTACACATAGGAAAAAGCACGGTATACATAGGGTTCACTATTATCCATGGATTCAGTCATCCATTGGGACTCCTGGAACATATACCCTGTAAATAAGGGAGGGACTACTGTAAAGGGAAAGACGTTCAGTCTAGAGGCGGAGAGCCTGGCCTACTTTTGGAGAAAAACAAATGTATATAAAACCTTTAGCAAAGCTGGCACACCTGGTGAGGGCTCACTCAATAAGCACTAGTAAACTATTTCTTGTAGGCAAAAAGAAAAGGACCAGGATACAAACTCAAATCTCTACATCACAACCTGGGCTCTTAACACAGCTCCTGGTCCCCCCTACCCCCCCACCCCCACCCCTACCCCCAGGCTCCTAACTTCTGTGATTCCACCTATTATCTGTCTGGGGCCACAATCTTACCCCTCAGAGCACACTTTCCTCCAGAAACCTTTACAACTGGCAGAGGTATAGAGGCGTTCAACCGAGAGGACCCCCTCAGCCCTAAGACTGAGATCATGTGTGTAGCTGGTGCTAAAAAGCTCCAGCATCACACAGACAAAACTATTCCAACTTCCAAATCTGTCTCTCCCACTTCCAAATCTGACTCTTCATCAAATTCTTTTCCATTGTAGGCCACCCAGGACGTTTATTTTAACCATATGGATGCACTGGGTTTCAGCGAAATTTGCCACTTCCTAAGATTTAAGGAAAGCTTTGGGTGAAAGCAGAAAGGGAACAAATCTCAGTCCCATGAACACCTTCCAGGCAAGGGCTTTCCACACTGCCAGCTTGGCTTTGTCTGTTCCTAGAAAGCTAGGAGGAGGGATGCAGATGAGGTTTGAGTTGAGTTGCCTGTTCAATCTTCCAATTTTGTTGTGTGACCCTGGGCTGAACTGCACCCTCTAAGCACTCTTCCAAATATAACTCTCTGTGACACCCCCCTTTCCTTCCACATAAATACAAACAATGAATCTCAAGAGTTAAGGTCAGAGCTTCAAAATACAATATGACATATAGAGAATTAACTCTTTTGGGGGTAAGAAATAAAGTTATCTCTTTGCAGAGATATATAGAAAACACTTAAGGTTCCACAAGAAAAGACAGCTAAATAAATGGATTGAGCAAAGTTGCAGGATACAAAACTCAGCTCTGTTTCTACAATGAACTGTCTGAAAGAGAAATTAAGAAAACATTCCAGGAGCTCTCTTGTGGCACTGAGGGTTAAGGATCTATGATTGTCACTGCAGCAGCTTGAATCACTGCTGTGGCATGGGTTTAATCCCTGGCCAGGGAATTTCCATATGCCATGGGCAGGACCAAAAAAAGAAAACAATTCCACTTACAATTAGCATCAAAAAGAATAGAACACTTAGGAATTAACAGCCAAGGAACTGAAAGACATGTTGAGAATCTACATAACATCACTGAATAAAATTAAAGATACAAATAAATGGAAAAACATCTCATGTTCATGGATTAGAAGACTTGATATAGCTTCACTGCAATCTCTATCAAAATCCCGACGACTCCCTTTTTTTTCCAGAAGTAAAAAAAACATTCTAAATTTCACATGGAATCTTTAGGTATCTCCAATAACCAAAACAATCTTGAAAAACAAGGAGTTTCCTAGTAGCCTACTGGTTAAGTATCTCACACTGTCACTTCTGTGATGTGGGCTAGATCCCTCGCCTAGGAACTAGGATCCCTAGCCACTGGCACAGCCAAAAAAAAAAAAAAAGAGTTCCTGTTGTGGCTCGGTAGGTTAAGAACCTGACTAGTATCCATGAGAATACAGGTTGGCTCCCTGGTCTTGCTCAGTGGGTTAAGGATCCAGCACTGTTGCGAGCTACAGTATAGGTTGCAGACGAGGCTCAAATCTGGCATTGTTGTGGCTGTGGTGTAGGCCAGCAGCTCCAGCTCTGATTGGGCCCCTAGCCTGGGAACTTACATATGCCACACACAGGTGCAACCCTAAAAAAACAAAACAAAACTAAAAAAGAAAAAGACAAATAAGAGCAAAATTGAAGGACGTACACTTTCTGACTGCAAAACTTACTACAAAGCTAACAGTAACTAAAACAGAGTGGTACTGACATAAAGACAGACAAATAAACCAATGGAATAAAATAGCCCTGAAATAAACCCTTGTGTATATGGTCAAATGATTTTCAACAAGCATACCAAAATCATTGGGGAAAGGACAGTTTTTAACAAATGGTGCTGGGAAAGCTAGACAACCATATGTAAAAGAAATGAAGGTGGACCCTTGCCCAACACCATATAAAAAACTCAAAGACCTAAACGTAAGAGCTAAAACTATAAAACACTTAAAACAGGAAAAAACTTGATGACACTGGACTAGGCAATGACTTGAATGTGACACCAAAGGCATAGGAAACAACAAAAAAATGATACAAATTGCACTTCATTAAAATTTAAAATTTTGTGTATTAAAGGACACTGTCGACAAAGTAGAAAGGCAACCCACAGAATGGGAGACGACATTTGCAAATTACATGTATGTTAAGGGATTAATATCTAGAATATATATAGAACTCCTAAAATTCAACCAAAAAAAATAACCCCAAAACCCTGGACTCAAAAATCGGCAAAGGTCTAGAACAGACATTTTTCCAAAGGAGATATAAAAGTGGTAAACAAGCACATGAAAAAATGCTCAACATCACTAATCATTAGGGAAATGCAAATCAAAGCCACAGTAAGATACCACTTTGCACCCATCAGGTCGGCTGTTTAAAAAATAAAAAAAACATGACTTCCATAGTGGCTCAGGGGGTTAAGGATCCAGTGTTGTCACTGCTGCAACTAGGGTCACTGCGGTGGCAAGGGTTTGATCCCTGGCCTGGGAACTTTTGCATGCTGTGAATGCAGCCAAAAAAAAAAAAAACACAAAAGACAGAAAACAAGTGTTGAGGATGTGGTGAAACTGGAATGCTTGTGAACTGTTGGTGGAAATGTAAAATGGTGCAGCCACTATGGAAAACAGTATAGCCATTCCTCAAAAGAGTAAGAAAAGTATTATCATACAATCCATAAATTCTTCTCTATATACTTTTGGTATATACCCAAAAGAATTGAAAGCTTGGTCATGAATACATATTTGTACATCCATGTTCACTGTAGCATTATTTACAACAGCAAAAAGGTAGAAGCAGGCCAAGTGTCCCTTAACAGATGAATGGGTAAATAAAATGTATACACTGTGACATTTAACAAAGTTATTATTCAGCCTTAAAAAGGAAGGAAATTCTGACATGCTATGACAGATGAACCTTGAAGATGGTATGCTAAGTGAAATAAACCAATTAGAAAAAGACAAACACTGTGATTACACTCATATGAGGTACTTAGTCAAATTCAGAGACAGAATGTAAAATGGTAATTTCCAGGTGCTAAGGGTAGAGCAGAATGGGGAGTTAATAGTTCAATGGGTACCAAGTTTCAGCTTTGTAAGATGAAAGGGTTCTGAAAATGGACACCAGTGATGGCAAAAGTAAATGTACTTCACTGTTTCACCCAGAACTATACACTTAAAAGAGTTAATTTTGTTTATGTATATTTTATAGCAATTAAAATTACTTTTCTAAATTTTAAAAAAGAACTCAGTTTTATTCCTCTTTTCTCCATCTTCAGTGCCCCCATCAAATTTCACCTGGATAACCTTTTTTTTTCTTCTCAGGGCCGCACCTGCATGTGGCACATGGAAGTTTCCAGGCTAGGGGTCAAATGGGAGTGGCAGCTGCCAACCTACCACCACAACAGCAATGCCAGATTCAAGCCACATCTTTGACCTACACCATAGCTCATGGCAACACCAGATCCTTAACCCACTGAGTGAGGCCAGGGATCAAACCCATATCCTCATGGACACTAGTCATGTTCTTAACCCGCTGAGCCACAATGGGAACTCCTCACTTGGATAATTTTAACAGTCTTTAAACTAGTCTCCCATTCTGATCTAGTCCTCCAAATAGCAGTCAGCATGGTGATCTTGCCAAGATGCAAACCTGAAACATGAATTGTTCCCTGCTCAAATCCTTTCCAGGGCTTCCTCTAACCTTGAGATAAAAGCAGATTCTCCATGACCATCATCAAAAAGACATGGAATAATAAAATGCTGGTGTGGATGTGGAGCAAAGGGAATCCTTGTGCACCGTTGGTATTGTACAGTCACTATGGAAACAGTATAGAGGATTCTGAAAAAATTAAAAATAGAACTACCATATGATCCAACAATTCCACTTCTGAGAATATACCCAAAGGAAAAGAAAACACTAACTCAAAAAGACATCTGCACCCCCCCCCGCCCCGTTGTGTTCACAGCAGCATTATGTACAATAGCCAAGACATGGAAACAACCTAAGCATCCATCAACGGATGAATGATTAAAGAAGTTGTGAGATACACATACCCAAACACACACACATGAATATCATTCAGCCATAAAAAAGAGAACAGCCTACCATTTGCAACATCATAGATGGACCCTGAAGGCATTATGTGAAGTGAAATAAATCAGACAAAAACAAATACTGTATTATCTCATTTGTATGTAGAATCTTTTTTTGAAACTCATAGAAAAAGAGGTCAGACTGGTAGAGGCAGAGAGTGAGGGGAGAGGAAGAGGAAGATGAAGGAAGGTGGTCAAAAAAAAAAACAAACTTCCATCATAAAATAAATACTAGGGATGTAATATATAACACGATGACTATCCTAGTGCCATATAATATATAGGACAGAGTAAACCCTAAGAGTTCTCATCACAGGAGAATTTTCCTTTTTAATATTATTCTTTCATTTTTACTGTCTCTGAGAAGATGGATGTTAGCTCATCCTACTATGGTAATCATTACATAATGTGTGTAAATCAAACCATCATGCTGTAGACTTTAAACAGTGATGTACATCAATTATTTTTCAACAAAACTGCAAAAAAATTATTCAACATGATTTCCCCCCTCCTTCCCCAACCTATGGTTTTATTCCTCACCATTAACTGATATGGTTTCATCTCCTCTAATGCTCTCTTCCCTTCTCCTCCTTCTTCCTCTTTTTTTTTCCTTTTTGCCTTTTAGGGCAGCACCCTCAACATACAGAAGTTCCCAGGCTAGGGGTTGAAATCAGAGCTACAGCCGCTGGCCTACCCCAGAGGCAAAGCAACAACGCTGAATCCAAGTCGAGGCTGCGACCTACACCACAGCTCACAGCAACGCCAGATCCTTAACCCACTGAGCAAGGCCAGGGATTGAACTGGCAACCTCATGGCTCCTAGTCGGATTTGTTTTCGCTGTGTCACGACAGGAACTCCATCCCTTCCTCTTCTTAACTCCTACTCTGCCTCTCAAGAGTTCAGTCTTCCCTAACCCCCCAGATCATATTCTCTGTTACAAACTTTTACCACCAGATCTCACTTGTATGAGTTTTTAGCAGACTAAAAACTTACCTTTTCTGTCTTTGACCCAGGCTAAGTATTCTTCCAATATCCTATGATAGACCAATCAGTCTGTCTCCAACACTGCATGCCACCAGGAAGTCTGTAAAACAGGTACGCGGTTTTTGTTTTTTCGTAAAATAGGTTTCATATCAACAGTACACATCCAAACTAGGGTGAGCTGGTTAGGCTTTACCATATTTTTGCGTATGAGGGAAACTGGTTCAGAAGGTGGAGGGCTGATGAGAACAAGATCCATGCAAAGGTGTGTACCCAAGTCAGGTATATGGCCGTCCTACCAGGTCAAGCCAGAATAATGTCTGTTGCAGTGTGTATCATCTTTGGGATCCAGCCCCACTCTACTGAAACAGGATCTTAGGATTGGGTTGTGGTAGAAAACAACAGTTTATTCTGAAAAAGCTTCCTGAGAGATTCTGTTGTTTATCCAAGGTGGAGAACTACATGTGAATATTGACAGGTATGCAAAGGATGTTCTGACCTTACTGATAGCCTTTAAGACTTAAAGCCTAAAATAAATAAGTAAATAAATAAAATAAACAAGAGTTCCTGTTGTGGCACAGCATAAATTAATTAGACTAGAAACCACGAAGTTGCAGGTTTGATTCTTGGCCTCGCTCAGTGGGTTAAGGATTCTGATGTTGCCATGAGGTGTGGTGTAGGTTGCAGATAAAGCTCAGATCCCAACCTGCTGTGGCTGTGGCTGGCAGCTGTAGCTCCTATTCAACCCCTAGCCTGGAAACCTCCATATGCTGTGGGTGCAGCCCTAAAAAGAAAAAAAAAAAGACTTAAAGACGAAAGTTGAGAGTGCAGATTTTAGTTCCCTCTGTGGTACAGTGGGTTAAGAATCCCACTGCAGTGGCTAGGGTTGCTGCAGAGGTTCAAGTCTGATTCCTGGTCCAGCACAGTGGGCTAAAGGATCTGGCCTTTGCCACAGCTGTGGCTCAGTTCGCAGCTGCAGCTCAGATTCAATCCCTGGCCCTCAAACTTCCAAATTCTGCAGGTTTTGCCCTAAAAAGAAAAAAAAAGAAAAAGGTGTGTGTGCAGATTTTGAGGTCAGACAGACCCAGATACTAATTGAGTGATTTTGAGCAAATTACTTTGCCTCTACATACCCACCACACAGGAGTGAAGTACCTTGTTACACAGCTCAGCGAGCATGGCACCACCTTGTGGGCTTATTGAAATGCTGATTTCCAATTAGTAGGTCAGAGATGGAGCCTGACAATTCTTTTAACAATTTTTTTTTTTTTTTGGAGTTCCCGTCGTGGCACAGTGGTTAACGAATCCGACTAGGAACCATGAGGTTGCGGGTTCGATCCCTGCCCTTGCTCAGTGGATTAACGATCCGGCGTTGCCGTGAGTTGTGGTGTAGGCTGCAGACGCGGCTCGGATCCTGCGTTGCTGTGGCTGCGGCGCTGGCCAGTGGGCCACAGCTCCGATTAGACCCCTAGCCTGGGAACCTCCACATGCCGCGGGGTGCGGCCATAAAATGACAAAAGGCAAAAAGAAAAAAAAATTTTTTTCCTTCATTTTGGGCTGCACCCACAGCATATGGAAGTTTCTGGGCTTGGGGTAGAATAAGAGCTGCAGCTGCCGGCCTGAGCCACAGCCACACTGAATCCGAGCCACAGCTGTGACCTATGCCTGAGCCTGCAGCAAGAACGGATCCTCAACCCACAGAGCGAAACCGGGAATCCAACTCTCATCCTCGTAGACACTAGTCAGGTTTTTAACCCGTTGAGCCAAGACGGGAACTCCGGGGTCTGAGAATTTGAATCTCTAATCAAATTCCCAGGTGATGCAGCTGCTGCTGCTCCAGAAACACACTTTGTGAACATCTAACCAAGTCCATAGCGAGGACACAGTAGATGAATACTCAGATATGCTGATACCTAATAAAATACTCTCCACTTGCTCCTCTGCGGAGTTCTCAGCTAGTTCCAACATGCCATGCACAGCTTCAGAAAATCATTTCCCCTTTGAATCTCAAGGCACACATTTGCCAAAAGACAGTCCAAAAAAGGGTGCTAGGCATGAGGAGACCCCAACTCATTACAGAAAAAGAGTGAACTTCCCGAACAAGGTGCTATAGTACTTGCAGGGTTAGGAGAGAAAAAAAGCAAGGGCTTAAATCCAGAAGGGCAATTTGGGGCTCCCGTGGTGCAAGGTTTGGGCTCTAAAAGGCACCTTGGAGAAGGAAGGGCTGCGTTCTGCCCTTCTGCTCCAAAGGACAAGCTGTGGTGGATTGGATGACCGTCACGAACAAACTCCGCTTTCGCCTCAGACGCCATTCCTCCGTCTCCACAGCGCCTCCTTGCGCTCGTGTCACCGTCCCCACCAAGATTGTCCCTTCCTTCTCCCTCTACCGCGCAGCTGGCGGAAATTCGTCGTCACGTCTGCCGTGCGTAGGGCGCTTGCGCCGAAGCGACGGCCCACCTCTTTCGCTCGACGGCTGCGCGGCCGTGGATTGGCTGCGTGGGCACGTCGGCGGGAGGACGCGCGGCTCTGCGTTGCTCCGCCCACCGCCCTCCTGGTCTCGGCCGAATAAGCGGAGCCGGGCTGCTTGGCTAGGTGAGGGCAGCCGCGAGCGCGCCACGGGACACGTCCGCTGAGTCTGCCACCACCACCGCCCGGCGCGCCGTGACCCGTGACCCTAGACCCCGATCCCTTTTAGATCGGCCCGCGCGCCCCAGGCCCTGCCCGGGCGGCGCGACGGGAGGATGAGCAGCGGGCGGCGGAAGGAGGAGCCGCCTCAGCCGCAGCTGGTCAACGGGGCCCTCAAAGTCTCTGTCTGGAGCAAAGTGCTGCGGAGCGACGCGGCCTGGGAGGACAAGGTGCGGTGGGGGCCTGGCGAGGGCACACGGTCGAATAGTCAGCCGGGACTCGGGGACAAATGGACAGGCCCGAGCCTGCATCTGCCCGGTCCGGACACGGTCGAGTGGTGGGGTAGGTGGCCCAAGGGTGTCGGGTCGAACTTGGCGGACCCGAGCCTGATGGCTGGGCTCCAGATTTACCACGGAGTGACCTAAGGGTGAAGTCACCTGGGTCAGCAAAGAGGAACCGGAGGAGTTGCCCCCACCCCCATCCCACCCCCGGGCAGGTCGTGTGCCTGAGCAGTGGGAATGAGCTGAGTTTGATTAGATCTCCGCATTTTACTCCTAGTAGAATCTTGAGTGACTTACTTTCTCCAAATTAACTATTTGCCCACCGTCGTTAGCACAAATAGTAACAAACTTTTACTGAGTACTTGCTATGTCAGGCTCACTCTGTGCATCTCATTCATGTCTCAGAACAACTCTGAAGTGGGGTGCTGTGGTGCCTTAAAACTTTAGCACATAGTGAGGCTTGCTAAAGGGGAGCTGCCATTGCTTCCTGAGATAACCGAATACTTAAGTGTGAGAGTTGAAAGGGGAGGCTGAGCACCTTTCAGGGGTTGAATGTTTCTGAGACAGAGAGGGAGGGAGGGTGGGGGAGAAACCACCACATGTATGTGAGAAATGGTTGGGAGACTTCAGAATATCTTTACTAATCAAATATATTCAGAAGATCTGAGTGTAAACTTCAGAGTTGCTTCCCCAGCTCTGCTCCGTGGTGTAGAGAAACCATCAGAAACAGCTTGATTCCCGTTAGCCTGAAAAGAATGTTGTATTTGCATTCTTTCCCTTGTTTTTTTGGACTGCAGAAGTAGGTGTTCATGGAAGGGGGGCAGGGTTGGAGGCACTTCCTGAAGGTGCCCTTATCCTGCCCCCAGTCTGCCAAGCTCTTTGTGAAAACTTTCTGCTTTGCTGTGTCATTTCTTTCTTTGTATAAGGACAGATTTCTGCAGTCTAGGGCAGGTCAGAAGCCTGAGACTTCCATGTTCTTACATAAAAAATCAGATATGTTGGAGTTCCCTTTGTGGCTCGGAGGAAGTGAATCCTACGAGTATCCATAAGGACTAGCTAGGTTCGATCTCTAGCCTCGCTCAGTGGATCGGGGATCCGGCACTTCCGTGAGCTGTGGTGTAGGCCAGAGGGGGTAGCTCTGATTCGACCCCTAGCCTGGGAACTTCCATATGCTGTGGGTGCAGCCCTAAAAAGCCAAAAAAAAAAAACCTTAAAATTAAAAAAAAAATGAGATATGCTGACACCTGCTTCCAACACTTTTGTTTCTAATCTGTTCCCTTCTTTGTGACTTACTCAGAATGCAGTTTGTGGGAAGGTGATACTGAGTTCGTTAACAGTCAGCCCTTCTTCCTGTGGAGTCTGTCCAGGTCTCCCCAGGTGACATAAGAGTTATTTATGACAGGTAGCTCAGATACTATTACACTTTCATTTTTGCAGCTTCTAAAAAAGGGTAAATGATTTTTCTAAAATTTTTATTCAGACCACATGCCCGGAAGCCATCACCTGAGGTAACTAAGTATGTATCATTTTTGTTTGTTTGTGCCCATGACATGTGAAAATTCCTGTTCCAGGGATCAAACCCTCGCCACTGCAGTGACCTGAGCCACTGCAGTGACAATACTGGATCCTTAACCCGCTGGGCCACAAGGGAACTTCAATATATCTTTTTTTTTTTTTTAACTACATTTTACTATAAAAAGATGTGGAGATTCGAGGACCGTATACCATTGCTTTTAGGAAAAATTTCCCTGGCAGATGCATTTAGCAGAAAGCTTTTCTGTTCCTCACAAGAGGCCCTCTGTGGCACCCACCTCAGATAATGCACACATTCTCTTTGTTTTCTGCAGGATGAATTTTTAGATGTGATCTACTGGTTCCGACAGATCATTGCTGTGGTCCTAGGTGTCATTTGGGGAGTGCTACCCTTGCGAGGTTTCTTGGGAATAGCAGGGTAAGTCTTGGGTATCTTGTATGGTATCATTTCTTTTCAGATAGATGTTTTGTTTTCCTTTTATGGGAAAGGCAGTTGCCACTTTGGAGGATTTGATTTCTGTTTTTAATTACTGTGTGTGTGAGTATATGTGTGTGATGACTAAAGCAAAAAACTGGCCCCATGGTGGCACTTCGCAGTCTGAGTCTGATGCAGCCCTCCTCAGTTCAAAGGGCCTGGGTGCATCTCAGGTGAGACATGTTTTAAAATCTGGGCTAGGAGTTCTCTTGTGCAGTGGGTTAAGAATCTGGCATTGTCACTTCAGCAGCTTGGGTCACTGCTGTGGCATCGGTTTGATCCCTAGCATGGGAACTTCCACATGCCGCAGCCGCAGCCACAGCTGAAAGAAAAAAAAAATCTGGGCCAGTTCATTCATTTGTGGGTCCATAGTGACCTTGTGCAAGAGGTTGCCATATTGTTTGTTGGTAACCAGCACCTAGTTCTGGCATAACTTTTGTGTCTGTGGAAGTTTGGAAAGTGAATGAGCTTCTGTACTTGATGACCACTCCCTTGTGCACTGTGCTGGGTGTCCTGAATCTTTGCTTTGATAGAAGTTGTTTTAGGTCCTTACTTTTTTGTTGTTGTTTTTTTAAACCACCGAACTATACACTTCATTCATTCATTCTTTTGGGGCCACACCAGACCAGAGACTGAATCTGAGCTGAAACTGACCTACACCGCAGCTGTGTCAATGCTAGATTCTTAACCTACTGTGCCAGGCTGGGGATCCAGCTAACAGCTCCACAAAGACAAGCTGGATCCTTAACCCACTGTACCACAGTGGGAACTCCAGGTCCCTACACTTTAAAGGCAGTGAAAAAGTAGGAGATTGGGCCTTCCATCTTTTATCATGCTCCTGTGGCTAGTGGCAGCACAGCTGACACTAGTCCCTGGTCACAGCTCAGTTTGTTAACAAGCCACTGAAAGTGAGTCTGCATACCCACAAGGTTGAATTAAAAGGACTTATGGGGGAGTTCCCTTGTGGTGTAGTGGGTTAAGGACTCAGTGTTGTCACTGCAGTGGCTTGTGTTGCCACAGTGGTGTGGGTTCAGTCCCAGGCCCAGGAACTTCCACATGCCACAACCATAGCCCAAAAAAAGGATTTGTGGGGGTTGTCTTAAGATAGGAATTGTGGGCAAGTTATGGTGGAAATGAACGGGCATGCCTCTGGCCTTTTCTCTTTTCATGCGGGGAATACAAACCCATACTCACCCATGGAAAAGCACATAGACTGTTTTAACCTTGATCGCCCCTCTTATTATACCCTTACTCTGGGGTGAAAAGGGTAGTTTCAAACTCATTTGAGTTGCTTGTTTTCTCAAAAGATAACCCAAAAGGAATATACAGCTCCCTCTCCTAACTAAAAATGTTTTTGATTTGTGATACTGAGCAAAGCATTTGTCCAAGGAAAACAGTAAGGTTTATCCTCTGCCTGATGTTGACAGAGTGGATATTTGATGAGGCCTCAATGAGGATGATGAGGTACAGGCAGGACCTGGGGTTCATGGAGGTCTTCCAAGGGTGGAAGTGCTATATAGATATATTTTTAGACTGTTGGTCACCCCATATGAGTGTTCTGTGAGAAAAAGGACAAGAGGAAAATGCCAAAGAACGCAGAAGGCAATCTGAAGGCAAAAGGGAGCCTTTTGTCTTCGCCAGGCCACTTTCCTAGGAGAGGATGTCACTTGTTCAAACCCCCTGCACCTTTCTTATCGTGTAGGATCCCTAAGGGATTTCTCCAAAGTCACCCAATCTGGGAATCGTACAGCAAAGACTAGAGCTAGCCTAGTATCCTCTACACTGTGGCAGATGAGTAAGACTGCCCAGAGACTTTTTTTTTGTCTTTTTAGGGCCACACCAGCGGCATACGGAGGTTCCCAGGTTAGGGGTCTAATTGGAGCTTTTGCTGCCGGCCTACATCAAAGCCACAGCAACACCAGACCCAAGCCACGTCTGCAACCTACACCACAGCTCACGGCAATGCTGGATCATTAACCTGCTGAGCGATGCCAGGGATCAAACCCGCAACCTCATGGTTCCTAGTCAGATTTGTTTCCACTGCGCCACAACGGGAACTCCCTGCCCAGAGACTTTAAAAAAAAAAAAAAAACTATAGAAAACTCTGGATTCAAGTTCCAGCTCGGCCGCTTTCAAGCTACATAATTTTGCCAATTTCAAGCCTTACTTTCTGAGACTCCGTTTCTTCATTAAAATGGGGGCAGTAAAGATGTGCCTTCCTGTTGAGATTGATGTATGCATTAAATAAGGTGATGCAAGTAAATTGCTGAATGTAGGTCTTAGTACATCATAGGTACTTCCTAAATGGTTCACTGCAGTCATTTGATTAGCTTTAGTAAGAGTGATAAAACATGGCTATTGAGAAAATAAGAAATGGGGTGTTAGGAGGGCATTTACCTTGGAGTGGCTTACTCATCGGGCCGCTTTTGCAGGACTGCCTGTTTTCTAGGGTTCGGTCCCACATTGTCCTCCCAGAGCCATTTTCTTTCCTTCCAAATAAATCTCTTCCCTCCTTTGGTTGGCGCCTTTTCCCCTGCTCTTGGAAAGCATCCAAGGACATTGATTTTTCCACACACCCCCTCCTCCATCTGTCTGACCCAGCTGCCTGGGCTTAGGTCAGGACAGCTCTGGTACTCAGTTCTGGTGCTCCTCCCCCTTCCTGCCTTCACTGCCCTCTGTCTGGACCCCACCTTGGCTTCTTTCCGTTTCTGGTATGGCCACCAGTTAGGACCCGTTAAGGTAAAGCTGTTTCCTGGGGTCTCATTTTTTATGATTTGCCTGGGAACTGAGATGGTTCTGCTCTGCCTGCTGAGGTTTTGCATTATTGGAGAGGGGCTATTTTCATCCCTTTCTGCCTATGTCTCTCATAGAGCTTGGCACATGATTAATAGGTATTCAGTGAATGCTTATTAACATTTTTAAAAAGCTGAGACGAATTCCCATTCACCCTTGGAAACAGAGTCATGCATTACCATTGTGGTGTAGCCTTCCAGCCCCAGTCAGTATTTGTTAGCAATTCATTTTTTGATAAAATTCTTTTTGTTTGTCATTTTAGAGCCGCACCCACGGCATATGGAGGTTCCCAGGCTAGGGGTCAAAGTCGAATTGGAGCTGCAGCTGCTGGCCTGTGTCACGGCCACAGCAACATGGGATCCGAGCCATGTGTGTGACCTACACCACAGCTCACGGCAATGCAAGATCCTTAACCCACTGAGCGAGGCCAGGGATCAAACCCACGTCCTCATGGATACTAGTTGGGTTCATTAACCTCTGAGCCAGGATGGGAACTCCCATATTTTGATAAAATTCTGATTGAAATTTTTTGGTTTGGTTTCTTTGGCCATACCTGTGGCATATGGAAGTTTCTGGGCCAGGGATTGAACCCTTTGCTGTCATTTTTTTTTTCCTTTCCTTTCTCTTTTTTGGCTGCCCCATGGCACATGGAGCTCCCAGGCCAGGGATCAGATCCAAGCCATAGCCACCACCTAAGCCGCAGCTGTGGCAACACAGGATCATTAACCCACTATGCCAGGCCAGGGATTGAACCTGTGTCTCAGTGCATTAGCTTGGGCCCAAGATTTCTAGCAGAAGGATATGGCCATAACATAGCCAAGCCAAGGACTATAGTTCACGGGAAATCCAAGAAAAACTCGTCTGTTCTTTCTGACTCCCTGCTTCAGTTACTGGACCCCTTGTTCTCTCAGGCCCTTAGGCTTGAAGGCTTTGGGGCCTCTTGCCTCCTTATTCAGCCATTTTCCCAGTTCCTGTCCTCAAACTTTATGTGTACTTCTGTCCTGGAACAGGTCTAAACCGGTCTCCCAGCTTCTGTTCCTTCTACTCACGAGGAGAGCCCATACTCTCACTACTCACAAGCTAGACTTGCTGTATGCACACCCTGACTCATTCTCCCTCAAATAGCCTCAGGGTCTGTAACCCCAACCCGACCCCCTTGTATACTGATTAGCACTCCTCATTATCACTGTACTGTCCTGCCCTGCCTTATACCAGCCTGTACTTCACCAGTTTGGAGGAACCTGTTCTCTTTGCATTTTTCCACTGCAGCCTTCAGAAAGAATTTGGCCTAAGACATACAATCCCCCATTAAATTAGATGCTGTAACTGGAAAGATCATAAAGTTTTTTTTTTGTTTTGTTTTTTTGTCTTTTGCCTTATCTCGGGCCGCACCCGCGGCATATGGAGGTTCTCAGGCTAGGGGTCTTAACAGGAGCTGTAGCTGCCGGCCTTCACCACAGCCACAGCAACATGGGATCTGAGCCACGTCTGCAACCTACACCACAGCTCATGGCAACGCTGGATCCTTAACCCACTGAGCAAGGCCAGGGATCGAACCCGCAACCTCACGGTTCTTAGTCGGATTCGTTAACCACTGAGCCACGACGGGAACTCCCACATAAAGTTTTAATCACTTTATGAGTATTACTTTTTCGCAGTGACAGTACCAAGAGATCAGTAGAGGAGATCACAGTATTCTGATTCCTGCACAGCTAAATTATACATGATGGGGGTCAAAGACCTCCCTGGAAGTGCACATAATCCTCTGATTTCAGCTCCATTCTGACTGCTGTTTTTGGTCACTTAATAGATATCTGAGGGCAGGAACTGTCACGTTCACCTCTTATCAAGTGCTTTAGCAGACTGAACATTCAGAAATTTTCTCCATTGGGAATAATGGGGGTGGGGGCTGCTTTACTAGGCCCTTGCTTGCTCAACTGGGCCATAAAGCAGCCACTTAACATGTGTTTTTCCCCTAGCCACCTCCCATCCCAGCTGGAGCCACCTGGAGGCCCATGTCAGGTACTGGTCTGAATTGGGATTTCTCAGCAGCCATTCTGTTGTACTTGTAGGGGGCTTGGAGAACTTATGTGTGCTTTAACTTTTTTTTTTTTTTTGGTTTGCTGATCTGCTAAAAAATTTGCTCCTTTTTAAAGTCTCTAGCACAACCAAGTGGGCAGCTCCACTGAGGGCCTAGGCATTTTCTTTGCAACAATGAGTGTCCTGACATAGCTGGACCATGTTGGTGGGAGTTCTGGGTCTTCTGCACTTACGGTTTTTGTTTGGTGCTTGTCCTCCCTTGCTCCAGATTCTGCCTGATCAATGCAGGTGTCCTGTACCTCTACTTCAGCAACTACCTACAGATAGATGAGGAAGAATATGGTGGCACATGGGAGCTCACAAAAGAAGGGTTTATGACGTCATTTGCCTTGTTCATGGTATGTGTAGCTGATAATTTTACAGCAAATTTTGTCATTTCGTGAGATGTTAGTTACTCAAGGGGAGCCCCTTGATTTGGGTTATACTGTGATTTGGGTACCATTTTTTAAGACTCCTGAGGCTGGAGGGCATGTCTTTCTCCAGTTACATTGTCCCAAAAGATGTGGTATGATACACTGTGTAGTCTCCCTGTGGTGTGTAAATCTAGGGCTCATTGTCAGCCTTTACATCTAATTCTCCACTCTGGCTGCATATTAAAAACTGGGAGGAGTTCCTCTTGTGGCTCAGAGGAAACGAATCTGACTAATATCCATGAGGACACAGGTTTGATCCCTGTCCCTGCTCAGTGGATTAAGGATCAGTGTTACCATGACCTGTGGTGTAGGTCACAGACATGGTTCAGATCCTGCGTTGCTGTGGCTTTGATGTAGTCTGGCAGCTAAAGTTCCAATTGACCCCTAGCCTGGAACTTCTATATACCGCAGTACGGCCCTAAAAACACACACACAAAAAGCCGGGTTGAGGAATTCCTCTTGTGACTCAGCTGGTTAAGGATCTAGTGTTGTCAGATGGTTAGGGTCACAGCCATGGTGCAGGTTCAGTCCCTGGTCTGGGAACTTCCATGTGCTGCAGGTGTAGCCTAAAAAACAAAATCAATGAAAATAAAAATATATTCATAAAATTATTCACATAGCCAAAAAAGTGTAGAAAATTCGGCCATAAAGAGGCATAAGTACTGGCACATGCTACAACATGGATGAACCTGGAAAACAAGCCAAATGAAAGAAGCCAGACACAAAAGACTACATGTTGTGTGGTTCTTTCTATGTGAAATGTCCCGAATGGGCAACTCTATATGGATAAAGAGTAGATTAGTGGTTGCTAGTGGTCAGGGCGGGAGGGGAAATGGGAGGTAACTGATAATGGGAACAGGTTTTGTTCTGAGGGTGATGAAAATGCTCCAAAATGTTTGCACAGCTCTGTGAGGACTAAAATCCTCTGAATTATATACTTTAAAAGACTGAACTTTATGGAATATGGATTGTATCTCAGTTACTTCTTTAAGTTACAGACCCTAGCCCAAACCAGTAAAATCAAAATCTCTGGGAGGTTTCTTTAGGCTCCTGGGCATCTATCCATATGTTTTAAAGGTCCCACGATGATGCAAAGGACAGCCAGGTTTGAGGACCTCTGCTTTGATAGAAAACTGACAGGGTGTGGCAATGAATTGTTTTCACATTTGTTGCCATAATCCTGACACTTAGTAGCAGCACCGTTTGCTTTACCTGTATCATTTCCACATCTGTAACTCTAAGCCCTTGCACTCTGGTTGCTGTTTAGCAGGGAGAGAGACTTTTCTGGTGTCTCTTTGGGAGCATAGGAGGGGGTCCTTGGCTCTGTTAGAAACAGCTTGATTTCAGTGAAATTATGTAAGCACTCAAGCAGATTAATGCATTGGGAAGCCTGCTGTGCACACATTCTGAGAACATTTTGTTTTGTGGATCAGGAGTTGGTGTCAACCCTGTTGGTGAAGGTACCTATGAATACTGCCTGTTTCCTCTCTAGGTCATTTGGATCATCTTTTACACTGCCATCCACTATGACTGATGGTTCAGCCCCCACCTGCTCCCTGTCTGGTCCGAAAGACCCTCTTAGTTACAGCACAGAAACACGACTGTTAGGGGCACCCTAGCCACGTGGAACCTGGAAGACCCATGTTTCCTGGACTGAGAAATCAGTGTGTTGGGCGTCCTTGTTTTCTGCAGGGGTTGTGACCTGAAACTTTTTAAAGAAACAACCACCTTTTGGAGAAGCATTTCTGAATTGTTCATCACTAACCATTCCTTCTTGGATACCATCATGAAACGCCTATTTGCCGATTGGAGCTGCCCTTTAATTTGATGCACCTTTGGATCTGGATGAAACATTAAATTGCCTTTCTTCTCCATCAGGTGTACAGTTTTTAAACTATAGTTGGCATTTCCAGTCTTCTGAAAACAATATGGCAGTGTATACATGATTCATAGCACAGTACAAGCAGTGTCTAATAGCAGTTTCCACTGTAGAATGTTTTCAGATACTTGAATAAATCAGATCTTTAATTGAGACCCTGTTGATGATACCTGGTAAAGCCCTTCCCCCCTCACCTCTAGGCCCAGAAGCCAATAGGAACAATAGAGGTGGTGCCTTCCCATCCCCCTCCCTCTTCCTTCTTCCTCTTTTCCCTGCTTCCTTAGCAGCTCCAGCCGGGACTCTTTCCCTTAGTGGGCAGATGGGAAATCAAGGGCTGGAGTTGGTATAATCTGTGGCCTTGACTTTGTGGACAGAGGCTGACTACCTTCTGATGCCCTAATGCCCCTGCCCAGCACTGAGCTATGTGGCTGACCTCACTGCAGCAGGCTAGGCTCAGACAGTTTCATTTGGCATCTCAGTCACAAGATGGCAAGGCCGTTGTACCCAGGAAAGCTTAGCCAAGTTCAGATGAAAGAGATCTAAGTGCTAGGACTGTCCAGAGAAGGGACTTAGTGGGGACATGGAGGATCTGGACTGTCTGTCAGAGGTCCTAGTCTTTACTCCGGTGGCAGATGGAAGCTGGACAGTCCAGGTCCTGCTGCTGTGGTAAGCCAGCCATTCCCTCTGCTTTGCTGTCTCTTCTAGGCTGCAGGTCCACCTTCTTAGGTATGGTGGCATTCTAAGCGAGACTGGTAAGTTTTTTTTTTTGTCTTTTCTAGGGCCACATCCGTGGCATATGGAGGTTCCCAGTCTAGGGGTGTAATCGGAGCTGTAGCAGCCGGCCTACACCACAGCCACAGAAACGTGGGATCCGAGCCGCGTCTGCGAACTACACCACAGCTCATGGCAACGCCGGATCCTTAACCGACTGAGCGAGGTTCCTAGTCGGATTCGTTACCCACTGATCCATGATGGGAACTCCCCGAGACTGGTAAGTCTTAAGTGATTTTTTTTTTCCTCCTTGGTGCTAGTGGTGGTTCTCTATCTCGTAGTCGGGGCTATGGGGATCTAGAATGGGACTTGACAGGCGAGGAGTGGAAGATGGTACTGGAAATCTCAAATTCAGGAACTGACTGGGTCAGACCCCAGACGACATTTAGTCTCTTTTTGGAGTCTTGGCCCTGTTCTTAGCTGGTCTGTAATTGAACTAGAGTTTGTACGTGGGGTCATGGCACTGGGAGGAGGTTAAGTATCTTCTTAGGGCTGAGAGAGGAAAGAACAGAGTTTGCAGGTGGGACCCTGGATGTGCCTCTGTGTCCCAGCCCTTCCCTCACTCAGTGTGCAGCTTTGCCTCTGGGGTGCTGTCAGGCTGAGCTGAGTTGGGGTTCTAGGTGCTGCAGCCTTGATTCCCCTTTCGGCCTCTGCTTTGGACCTTGGCCTCATCCAAGGAGATGTCATCAGTCAGGCTGATGTAGGAGCTAATGGCCTCCCGGAGCCCCTCACTGAGGAGAGACTCCTCCCCTGTGGCAGATGCTTCAGAGAACAGGAAAGAGCTGTGGAGAGGGTAAAAGAATTGGGTCAGGGAGCCTTGTCCTCCGGCCTGCACTTAACACACAGTTCCCGGTTCCCAGAACCTGCTGGAAAACTTGTTCCCTGTCAGCTTGGCCCCCCCGGACTTCACTCAGGTTGGTGCTCTTTGCCTCATCTCGTCTGACCTCCCATCCAGGCCACCTTGGGCCCTAGGCATGCCCTATGTCCATGCCCACTTGTGCCTCCCTGCTAGTCCCCCAGCAGACCTGAACCTGGGCTGGCCTCTGTGAGTTTAGTCAGTGCTCCTTGGCTCCCAAGTGTCTCTGAAGGTGACAACCCCATTCTAGGTTCCCAGGGGTGGGTCCGTCTAACTCTCCTTTGTTCCACCTTCGTGTTCCAGGGGCCCCTCACCTGTCCAGTTCTTTCCAATTGAGTGGTGTCGTCTGCACAGTCACAGGTAGGGGTATGGCCTTGCCAGGGAATGGGCTAGCCCTCTGCAGGGCACAGGGTTCCTTGAGGAGGCAGCAGATGTCATCCGCCAGCTCTGAGGAAGAGACCTAGACCTTTGACATGGCCGACTCCAGCCCTGCTTTCCTCCCCAACAACCCCCATGCTCACCCTGACTGCTTTCCACACTTGGCAGGTGGAGGCATGAGCCCCAGGCTGTTAATCTGGAAGCTGAGGTGCAGGCAAAGGTCATTCTGGGTTAGGTTTTGGGAGACTTACCATGTGATTTTGAGTAAGGTGATGGACCCCTTTGAACCCTAGTTCTGGGTGAGGAAAGTGCTTTGCAAGGAAAAAAGCTAAGCAATGATCAGTCTCAACTTGTTCTCTCAGTATCTGCTATGTGGAGTTAGCATCCAGAAAACCCCTGATCAGTTCTCCCAGTTTTCCCTGCCTCTTTCACACTCTGTCATGGTGGCTGCATCCTCCAGTGCCTGTTACAGGACAGGCACCAGAAAATGCTAAGAATCAACGGAATTCTATGATAGCAACAGCTCTGGGCCTAGTTCCTATGGTGAGAACTGTGCCAGCCATCGGGGACTCGCAGTGGTAGGTGAAGTACTGGCCTGCATTCACATGGGATGTCTGTGTGGCTGTGTTGGCGTGAAACGCACTTGGGGGCCCCAGGCTGCATTTCTTGGCACAGGGACTGGCATGAAGAAAGGGGAGGTTCCTCTTCTGTCTGGATGTTCTCCAGCAGGTGACATGTCCAAGGGCATGATGAGCTACCCCCAGGCCCCACATCCCAGTCTACTCATGGAGGCAGGGAAGGGCCATACCGGAGTAATGGTCCACCAGGGCCTGGAGTGAGGGGAAGGTGAGGCGTGGTGAGATGTACAGCCAGCCATTGTCAAGGCGATGGATCCTGTAGTGTCTGATCCGGTCCCAGGATGCAGGGCGGCTGAGGCGGACCGACAGGGAGAAACAGCCTGAGGAAGAAAGGGTCCAGGGTGAGATTAAAGCCCTGCTGGGACCCACCCTAGCCCAGGATGGGAGAAGGAAGACATGAAATGGCCACAAAGAGTGGCCACAGGTCCCAGACAGAAGGAAAGGGGCAAACACTTGCTCTCTTGGTCATAAACAACAACGCATTCATAATAGATAGGGATCTTGTGAGGAGGAAATGAGACCGTGCACACAGGGCGCTCAAAACAGGGCCTGCCACAGTTTCAGTGAGCATTAAATGTTGGCTGTTACTACAAAGACTCAAGTGGGCTGAAGTGTAGAATGCAAAAATGTGTCAGTAGACGTCAGCAAGGACGTGGAGAAAGGAGCTCTTGCCCTGCTGGTGGAAATACAAGCCACTTTGGAAACAGTTGGCATTAACTAGTCGAGTTGAACGTGCCCATACCTCACAACCTAGCAGTTTCATCACGTGATTCCTTACAAATACACAAACAAAAATATTCATAGTGTTGTTCAGAAAAGCCCCAAACTGCAAACAGCCCGCGTACACCTGAGAATGGTAGATTCTAGAATCTATACAGCAGTAAAAGTTGATAACCACTACACATTCACAGATGTTTAAAATAATGAGCAGAAACAGCAAGTCACAGAAGCTTATGTTCAGCATGATTCTGTTTAAAGTTCAAAGGCAGCCAAGATTATATTACATAGGAATGCATGTATCTTATGAAGAGAAAAGTAACTGATTAACACAGTGAAGCATGCAAGGGGCTTCAAAGGGACTGCTGTACAATTTTTTTTTTTTTTTTTGCCTTTTGTCATTTTAGGGCCATACCCACAGCATGTTGAGGTTCCCAGGCTAGGGGTCTAATCGGAGCTGTAGCCACTGGCCTACGCCACAGCCACAGCAATGCAGGATCCGAGCCGCGTCTGTGACCTACACCACAGCTCACGGCAACACCGGATCCTTAACCCATTGAGCAAGACCAGGGATCGAACCCGCAACCTCATGGTTCCTAGTCGGATTCGTTAACCACTGCGCCACAACGGGAACTCCCTGCTGTACAATTTCTTAAGCTGGTAAGTGGCCATATAAATGATGGTTTTATAATTACTCCTTAACCTATACATGTATATTATATACACTGATGCATGTGACAAGATTTTTCCAGTTTTGTTTTTAGTTTTTAAAATCAAGTTTTTTATATATTCCCTGATCAAAGGGGAGAGTTTTCAAATGTTGAAAAGCATAAAGAACACCTAAGTGCTTCTTAAAAAGGCATATTCCTGGGAGTTCCCGCCGTGGTTCAGTGGTTAATGAATCCAACTAGGAACCATGAGGCTGTGGGTTCGATCCCTGGCCTTGCGCTCAGTGGGTTGAGGATCTGGCATTGCCGGGAGCTATGATGTGGGTTGCAGACACGGCTTGGATCTGGCATTGCTGTGGCTCTGGCGTAGGCTGGCAGCTACAGCTCCGATTAGACCCCTAGCCTGGGAACCTCCATATGCCGCAGGTGCAGCCCTAAAAGGACAAAAAAAAAAAAAGACAAAAAAAAAATAAATAGATGAGGATGCGTACGGGAGCACAGGAGCTCTTAATAACTGTAAAGTGGAATTCATTCCTGAAGTCAACACTTCATCAAGGCCAAATGAGGGTTCTTGCTAATAATAGACTATTACTATAATTTCACTCTATTACTATCATCTAATGATCTGAAGCTATCTGTAGCCTTCATTTGTTGAGTGCTTACTATGTGTGCTTTTTTTTAATTACTGTTATTATTTTATTTTTTTTTATTCTTTTTATTTATTTATTTTTTTGGTCTTTTTTTTGCTTTATCTAGGGCCGCACCGGTGGCATATGGAGGTTCCCAGGCTAGGGATCTAACAGGAGCTGTAGCTGCCGGCCTTTGCCACAGCCACATCCACACAGGATCCAAGCCACGTCTGCAACCTATGCCACAGCTCATGGCAATGCCAGATCCTTAACCCACTAAGCGAGGCCAGGGATCGAACCCGCAACCTCATGGTTCCTAGTCGGATTCGTTAACCACTGAGCCACGACAGGAACTCCTACTGTTATTATTTTTTAAGGTCCTCACCTGTGGCATATAGAGGTTCCCAAGCTAGGGGTTGAATTGGAATTGTAGCTGGTGGCCTATGCCACAGCCACAGCAACATGGGATCTGAGCAGCATCTGCGACCTATACCACAGCTCACGGCAATGCCGGATCCTTAACCCACTGAGTGAGGCCAGGGATCGAACCTGTGTCCTTATGGATGCTAGTCAGATTCGTTTCCACTGAGCCATGATGGGAACTCCTATGTGTCCTTTTTACATGGATTATCTCATCTAATTCTGATAACTACTCTAAGGTAGGTACAGTTGTCCCACTTTGTAGATGAGAAAACCATGGCACAGAAAACCTGGAAGAGGTGGTGATTCTGTCACTTAACCTTTCCCTATAGAATGCCCACAAAATAAAGGTATGAATTTCCTAAACCACAGGCACTGCTCAGTTTTAAGAAGTTTTAACTTTGAGGAAATGGTCTAAGAACTCCAGTTAAAAGGCAGAAATTTTCAAACTGGATTTTAAAGAGCAAGACCCAACTACCATAATAAACACACTTTGAATATTAAAACACAGGCTAAAAATAAAAAGTTGGAAAAATCTGTATCACAGAAGCATCAGTCATAGGAAAGCTGGAGTGATTATGTTAATAACCAGAAAAATAGAATTCAGGATCAAGAGTATTAACCAGAGATAAGAGGATATCCTGAATTTGTATGCACAGTTATATTAAAAATACAGAAACAGGAGTTCCCATCATGGTGCAGTGGAAATGAATCCAGCTAGGAACCATGAGGTTGTGGGTTTGAGCCCTGGCCTTGCTCAGTGGGTTAAGGATCTGGCGTTGCTGTAAGCTGTGTAGGTTGCAGATATGGCTCACATCTGGCATTGCTATGGCTGTGGCATAGGCCAGCAGCTATAACTCCGATTCAACCCCTAGCCTGGGAACCTCCACATGCCACAGGTGCAGCCCTAAAAAGCAAGTAAATAAATAAATAAAATATATATAGAAGCAAAGCTGACAGTCTTAACAGAAGAAATTTCATAACTGGAGATTTCAACACTCTTCTCTCAGTGACAGAAAAAGGGGATATAGAAAATACAACCAATTTGGCTAAACAAACATTGAACCCAACAAATGCACATGGACTATTCAAGATAGACTATAGACTGGGTCGTAAAAACAGATTTAAAAGGATTGAAGTAATTAAGGGCATGTTTTCTGACCACAACAGAATTAAATTATAAATTAATAATGAAAAGATATCTAGAAAATCCCCAAATACTTGGAAATAACTCACGGATCAAAGAAGAAATCACAAGGAAAATTAGAAAAAAAATTTTTCTTGGCCACACCATTGGCATGTGGAAGTTCCCTGGCCAGGGATCAAACCCATGCCACAGTTGCAGTCTGCTCCACAGCCACAGCAATGCTGGGACCTTAACCCACTGTGCCACAAAGGAACTTCCAAAATTAGAAAATATTTTTTATTTTATTTTATTTTACTGCTTTTTAGGGCCACATCTATAGCATATGGAAGTTCCCAGGCTAGCAGTTGATTTGGAGCTATAGCTGCCAGCCTATGCCACAGCCACAGCAATGAAGGATCCGAGGATCCGAGCCATGTCTGCAACCTACACCACAGCTCATGGCAACACTGGATCCCTTAACCCACTGAGTGAGGCCAGGGATCGAACCCATATCCTCATGGATACTAGTCAGATTTGATTCCACTGCATCCTACACCACAGCTCATGGCAACACTGGATCCCTTAACCCACTGAGTGAGGCCAGGGATCGAACCCATATCTTCATGGATACTAGTCAGATTTGATTCCACTGCATCACAACAGGAACTCCCCAAAATTAGAAAATGATTAAGTAGTAAAATTTGTGAGCTCAGCTAAATCAGGACTTAAAGTTAAATCTTTAAGATTTGAAGAAAAGACAGGCATAAAATTAAATCTCCACTATTAAGAAGCCAGAAAAAGAGTAACTAGAATGAATGAAATAAAGATAAAGCAAAATCAAATGATATAGAAAACAATAGAGAAAAATCAATTAAACTGATTGAAAAGATAGATAAAATTGATAAATCTCAATCAGACTGATCAAGAAAGAAAAAAAGTTCCTCTGTGGCTCAGCAGGTTGAGGACCCAGCGTTGTCACTGCTATGGGTCAAATCACTGCTGTGGTGTAGGTTCACTCCCTGGCCCAGAATTTTCCACATGCCATAGGCACAGCCAAAAAGAGTAAAAGAAAGAACAAACACAAATTCCCAAGATCAGGAATGAAGAGGGGACATCACTATAGATCCTACAAACATTAAAAAGATAAAAGCATTTCGTGAAGACCTTTATGTCAATAAGTTCTACAACTTGATGAAATGGACAAATCCCTTAAAAGACACAAATCACCAAAACAGACACAAGAAATAAATTTTCAACAGCCCTATATCTATTGCAAAAATTGAATTCATAATTTTAAAACTTCCTGCAAAGATGACTGGGTCTATCCAGATGGCTTCACTAGTGAGTTCTAGCAAACATTTAAAGAGGAAATAATATCGATTTTACACAAAATGTTTAGGAAAATAGAGAAGGGAACATTTCCACACCCAGTTTATGAGGCCAACATTAACTGGCTATAAAAACCAGATAAAAACATTGTGAGAGCCATATATGTATGACAAACCCAGAGCTAACATCATTCTCAATAGTGAAAAGCTGAAAACATTCCCGCTGAGATCAGGAACAAGACAAGGATGTCTGCTCTTGCCACTACTATTTAATATAGTTTTGGAAGTCCTAGCCACAGCAATCAGAGAAGTAAAAGGAATCCAGATTGGAAAGGAAGAAGCAAAACTATCACTATTTGCAGGTGACATGATTCTATACCTAGAGACTCCTAAAGACTCTACCAAAAAACTCATTGATGAATTTGGCAAAGTCACAGGATACAAAATTAATACACAGAAATTGACTGCATTTCTATATACTACTAAGAATGAAAGATCAGAAAGAGAAATTAGGGAAGGAATCCTGTTTACCACTGCATCAAAAAGAATACAATACTTAGGAATAAACCTACGTAAAGAGACAAAAGACCTGTACTCTGAAAACTGTAAGATGCTGAACAAAGAAATCAAAGACGAAACAAACAGATGGAAAGAAATACCATGCTTCTTGGATTGGAAGAGTCAATATTATCAAAATGACTATATTTCCCAAGGCAATATGCAGATTTGATGCAATCCCTATCAAACTACCAAGGACATTTTTCACAGAACTAGAACAAAATATTTTAGAGTTTGTTTGGAAGCACAAAAGACCCAGAATAGCCAAAGACATCTTGAAAAAGAAAAATGGAGCTGGAGGAATCAGGCTCCCTGACTTCAGTCTATACTACAAAGCTACAGTCATCAAAACCCTATGGTACTGGCACGATGACAGAAATACAGATCAGTGGGACAGGATAGAAAGCCCAGAATTAACCCACAAACCTACAGTCAACTAATCTATGACAAAGGAAGCAAGAATATACAATGGAGAAAAGACAGCCCGTTCAATAAGTGGTGCTGGGAAAACTGGACAGCCACATATAAAAGAGTGAAATCAGGAGTTCCCATCATGGCGCAGCAGTTAACGAATCCGACTAGGAACCACGAGGTTGCAGGTTCAATCCCTGGCCTTGCTCAGTGGGTTAAGGATCCAGCGTTGCCGTGAGCTGTGGTGTAGTTCACAGACGCGGCTCGGATCCTGCGTTGCTGTGGCTGCGGTGTAGGCTGGCAGCTAACAGGTCCGATTAGATCCCTAGCCTGGGAAACTCCACATGCCATGGGTGTAGCCCTAAAACGACAAAATGGCAAAATAATAATAATAATGATAATAATAAATATAAAAAAATTAGAACACTTCCTAACACCATACACAAAAATATACTCAAAATGGATTAAAGACATAGATAAAAGACCAGACACTATAGGCCAAACACTCTCTGACATAAACGACAGCAACATCTTCTCAGATCCACCTCTTAGAGTAATAACAATAAAGACAAATAAATGGGACCTAATTAAACTTAAAAGTTTCTGCACAGCAAAGGAAACCCTAAACAAAACAAAAAGACAACTCACAGAATGGGAGAAAATATTTGCAAATGAAGCGACTGACAAGGGATTAATCTCCAGAATTTATAAACACCCCCTACATCTCAATACCAAGAAACAAACAACCCCATCAAAAAATGGGCAGAAGATCTAAACAGACAATTCTTGAAAGAAGACATGCAGGTGGCCAAAAAACACATGAAAAGATGTTTAACATCAGTAATTATTAGAGAAATACAAGTCAAAACCACTATGAGGTACCACTTTACACTGGCCAGAATGGCCATCCTTAAAAAGTCTACAAACTGTAAGTGCTGGAGGGGGTGTGGAGAAAAGGGAACCCTATTAAACTGTTGGTGGGATGTAAACTGGTGCAACCACTGTAGAAAACAGAATGGAGATTCCTCAGAAAACTAAAATAGAATTACCATTTGATCCAGCAGTCCCACTCCTGGGCATCTATCTAGAGAAAACCATGACTCAAAAAGATACATATGCAATAGCCAAGACATGAAAACAACCTAAATGTCCATTGATAGAGGACTGGATAAAGAAGATGTGCATATACACAATGGAATATTACTCAGCCACTAAAAGGAAAGAAAGAATGGCATTTGCAACAACAACATGGATGGACCTAGAAATTATCATGCTAAGTGAAGTCAGTCAGACAATGAGACACCAACATCAAATGCTATCACTTACATGTGGAATCTAAAAAAAGGACACAATGAACTTCTTTGCAGAACAGGTACTCACAGACTTTTAAAAACTTATGGTTTCCAAATGAGACAGGTTGGGGGTGGGGGGGATGCACTTACTGAAGGTTTGGGATGGAAATGCTATAAAATTTGGTTGTGATGATTGTTGTACAACTATAAATAATAAAATTCACTTGAGTAATTTAAAAAGTTAAAAACAAACAAAAATTATGAGAAAACTCTAGACCAGTGTCCCTAATAGATGTAAACACAATCCCTAATCTACTGCTAGCAAATTGAATCCAACAATATATTAAAAAGATAATACATTATGATTAAATTGGCTTTATCCCAGGAATGCAGGTTGACTTAAAAACTGAGTATCAGGGAAGTTCCTGTCGTGGCTCAGTTCAAATGAATCTGACTAGTATCCGTGAGGACACGGGTTCAATCTCTGGCCTCGCTCAGTGGGTTATATATCTGGCGTTGCTGTGAACTGTGGTGTAGGTCACAGATGCAGCTTGGATCCTGTGTTGCTGTGGCTGTTGCGTAGGCCAGCGGCTGTAGCTCCAATTTGACCCCTTGCCTGGGAAATTCCATATGCTACCAGTGTGGCCCTAAGAAAAGCAAGAAAAAAAAAAATTGAACATCAGTGTAACTCCCTATATTAATAGATTAAAGGAGAAAAAAAAGATCATCTGAAGAAACAAAATTCAATACCTATCATGATTTTTAAAGAATTTTTAAAAAAGAAAACTACAAATAGATGAAATAGTTTCCTATGGCTACTGTAACAAATTACCACAAATTTAGTGCCTTAAAACAACACAAATGGGGAATTCTTGTTGTGGCTCAGCCGGTTAAGAATCCAACTAATATCCATGAGGATGCAGGTTCAATCCCTGGCCTCACTCAGTGGGATAAAGGATCCGGCATTGCCATGAACTGCAGTATAGTTCACTGACAAGGCGCAGATCTGATGTGGCTGTGGCTCCAATTTGACTCCTAGCCTGGGAATTTCCATACGCCGTGGATGCAGCCCAAAGACAAAAACAAACCAACAAACCCACAAATGTATTATCTTAGAATTCTGGAGGTCATAAATCTGAAATAGGTTTCACCAAACTAAAATCAAGGCATCTTCAGGGTCTAGAGAATACATTTCTTTGCCTTTCTCCTTCCTCTCTTACCCCTCAGTCCCTTCTTCCTTCCACATGGAAGTTCCTGGGCCAGGGATCAAACCTGAGCCATAGCAGCAACTTGAGCTTCTTCAGTGATGATGCTGGATAATTAACCAGCTGTGCCACAAGGGAATTCTGCCTTTTCAGTTGCTAGAAGCCACCTTATTTCCTTAGCTCATGGCCCCTTTCTTCATCTTCAAAACCAGCAGCATAGCATCCTTCAGTCTCTCTCAAACTCTCACACTCTTGCCTCCCTCTTGTAAAGACCCTTATGATTTCACTGGGCTCATCTGGATAATCAACAATAATCTCCCTATCTCAAAATCCTTAATCGTTCCCACAAACTCTGTTTTGCAATGTTAGGTAATTGATATTCACAGATTTCAGGATTAGGACCTGGATATTTTTCGGGAACTATTCTGTCTACCACAGCAGGGTACTTCCTCTCAACATGGCACAGAGCAGCATCTGTGAAAAAAATCTATAAGTAACATCATAATGGCAAAGACTGAATCTTTCCTTCTAAGAACAAAGCAAGAACATTTTTATCACTACACTTGTTATACTACAGGATACAAAGTCAATATACTTTGAGAAGTATGAAGTTCGGTCCCTGCTTCCTTTTCCTTGTTGTCTTCCTGACGCTAGAGACCCCTTAACTTCTGTACCTTTAAGAAGAATCTCTTCTAGAGCTGTGCTGTGACTCTGAAAATAGACCCTAAGGCCAACCAGTCAGCTAAACCAAATGACCAAGTCCCTCTATCCTCTGCATGGTTCTAGCCACCCCTCCCTGGCCACTGTCACAGATACTAGAACCAGGAAGCTACCCCAAGGATCTGACTGTAGACTCAGAGATAATAAGCAAATTCTGTCAACCCTATGTGTGGTTGTCTACCTGACTGTGGGGACAGGTCAACCAACAAGGCCATCTATGACTAGCTTATGTGCCTGGTGTATTGCTATTTCTTCTCACTGCATGCTTCAGTCAGTCCCAAGTATCTACTGCTGTCTCCCAGTTCCAGGACATCTTATCTTTATTTTATTTTTCCATTTTAAAAAGTTTTAGTAGGAGTTTCCATTGTAGAGCAGTGGAAACGAATCCGACTAGGAACTGGTTGTGGGTTCGAGCTCGGCCTTGTTCAGTGGCTTACGGATCCGGCATTGCCATGAGCTGTGGTATAGTTCGCAGACAAGGCTTAGATCCCGCGTTGCTATGGCTGTGGTATCGGCTAGCAGCTGTAGCTCTGATTCGACCCCTAGCCTGGGAACCTCCAAATGCTGCGCGTGCGGCCCTAAAAAGCAAAAAAAATTTTTAAAAAAAGTTTTTTTGAAGTATAGTTGGTTTGCAATGTTGTGATAATTTCTGCTGTACAACAAATCCAGGACATCTTTTAAACTTAGACTCCCTGGGTTCAGATTCCATACAGAATCACATACTGTAACACCCCTGCATACTCTAACCCTAGCTGTGTCTCTGAGACACATCATTTGACCTCTCAGATCTGTTTTTTCATCAATAAGTGAGACAATAACTGTCCCAGACTCAACAGACTGCCACAAGGATGCAGGTGGTGAAGGAGGTAAAGCATTTAGTGGTGTCTGGCATGTAGCAAGCATCCAATGCTCCTTAACCAGTTATCTGGTCCTTCGCTTATGCTCTTTTTCTATGGAACACTCTTCCACCTGAATAACCACCAGCCTTCCTTTTACAACTCAGTTCTGCTCAGTAAGCTCTTCAGAGCACTTTCCCTGCCTGGGAGATGCCCCAGCTCTAGGCTTTGCCCAGACCCAAGTGCCAGCACCAAAGGTCCCATTCCGCCATCATCTGTACCTCAACCCTACCCTCTCCCTGCTCCCAGCCACATAACCAACTATGAATCTCACGAGGGATCGTTCTAATATTATCTGCCCACCATCTTACCGTCTCAGAAAACAGCAGCGCAATCCATCCATTACTGAGCTCCTAACCCCAGCATCATCCCTGACTACTTCCATTCTCCCTCACCTCCCATCCAGCCCCAAAGAAAACCACAGTGGCTACATTCAGAACATATCCAGAAACCAACCACTTCTTACTCTGCAACAACTTTCCATGTGGCTTCCCAGTTCTGTATTATCCCTGCCAGACCCCCTCTTTGCACAGTGGAGGGATTAGGTAATGTCACTCCCCTGCTCAGAACCCTCCCTGTCACATTTTAAATAAATCTGGGAGCTCCCATTGTGGCTCAGCGATAACAAATCTGACTAGTATACATAGGATGCATGTTGGATCCCTGGCCCTACTCAGTGGGTTAAGGATCTGGCCTTGCTGTGGCTGCGGTGTAGGCTGGCAGCTGAAGCTCTGATTCAACCCCTACCCTGGGAACTTCCATATGCCATTGGTGTGGCCCTAAAAAGACAAAATAATAATAATAAAATAAAATAAAATAAATCTGCAGCCCTCACCCTGGAAAGACCTCACATGACCTGACTTCGGTGACCTTGGATCTGTTCCAGGCACACCTGCCTCCTGCTGAGGAGGTGCCTGTTTACTCTGTTCCTTTTAAGGCTGCTTTATTATTTCTTTGTGGCACATTCCAGGATCATGTTTAATTACTACTTGTCTACTATCCACACTACCAACTAGTTTTTTGGGCAGAGATTTTGCTATGTATGTATGTATGCATGTATATATGTATGTATGTATGTATTTTGTCTTTTTAGGGCCGCACTCACAGCATGTGGAGGTTCCCAGGCTAGGGGTTGATTCAGAACGATGGTGCCGGCCTACACCACAGCCACAGCAACACAAGATCCGAGCCACGTCTGCAACCTATACCACAGCTCACAGCAACACCAGATCCGTAGCCCACTAAGCAAGGCCAGGGACTGAACCTGCATCCTCGCGGATACCAGTTGGATTTGTTAACTGCTGAGCCATGATGGGAACTCCTGATTTTGCTTTTTATATTGTTGAGTCCCCAGCACTTAGAACAGTGGCTGGCACACAGTCTCCATTGCAATATTTACTTGTTGAATGGACTGTCACTAATTCAGTCTCTGTGATAAACACTGGAGAGAGCTATGATTACAAGTACACTTGAGTAGCCCTTGCCACCATTTGCACACCTGCCACCATGAGCACAGTGCTGAGGGCAGTCTACCCTACCCCAGCTCGTCATCCGCTCCCTTCCCCTTGACGGACATTCACTCATTCGTGTATACACTAAACATCTGTTGAGCACTTACACAAGCTGGCACTTCACTAGCCCAAGACACAGGTGATCAGATATTCATACTTGAGAAAGAAGTACAGTTCCACTGGCCCATCCCTCAGCCAGAAATTTCCTTGATGGTCCTCCTCTCAAGTATTTAGCTCCCATGCTCTTAGACCACATACCCTGACTTTATTTTAAGAAATAACTTTATTGCAGCTACAGAAGTGGTCTTTTCAGGATGCTATGGGAGTTGAGAGCAAAGAGTGACAAATAACTTGGGGAAATGACATTGCAATGGGTTGTGAAGGATCAGTGTGAGTTGGACAAGTGGAGGAATGGAGGAGAGGGCTTCCCAGCTTGGGGGAGGCTTGTGTACAAGGATGCAGTGGTAGAAAGAACAAGGTGTGTTTGTTCATATTCTGGTGGCTGGTGGGCCAGAAGGCAGGCTGTGGGAAGGAATGGTGGGAGCTGTGGCTGGGTGCAGGCCCTGGAGAGAGACCCACCGAGAAAAAGGCAAGGAAGGTACAAGGTCCCAGATTCCAGGTAACTCCAGCAGCCTTAGCCAAAGTCACATCCTGGTCTGGAGTGAGCCATGGGGTCAGGAACCATGTTTTCCCAGGTGTTCTGATGCTGCTGCTAGGAGGAGAAGAGGGGTCGACAGTGGTGTGAGGGATCAGGTGGAAAGCTCTGTGTGGGAGGCAGATCTAGCTGGACCCTCCTGACTTTCTACTGTGACCTCTGAGAAGCTGATAGCCTCGAGGGTGCTGTGCCTTGGACCCTGGACTGTCTGAAGCCTGAGAGTAGGAACCACAACCTAGCAGGCCTGACCCAGAGGAGATGGTCAACATGTGTTTCTCAGCTGACACAATGGACGGAGGTGAGACCCACGGAGCAGGAAGCATGCCCTGCTCATCAATCTCTCTTACAATGCCCAACACAGAACAGACACATAGTAGGACAGCAGGAAGGCAAGAGGATGAGGCTATTAGGGTCTGACCCTGGTCCTAAGCTCTGGAGCAGTCCTAGGACCTCCACAAACTCTTCTTGCCCCTTCACAGACCAAGGTTTCCGGCCTGACTTGGGCCCTGCCATGGCTGCCCCCCAGGCCTAAAATACAACCAGGTATGCTAGAGGGATTCTGGGGAGGATGGAGGGCCCTTTCCCTGCCCCCTCCAGACTCAGAATTGTCCTTGGGAGTTCAGTGGTCCCAAGCCTTCCTCCTTGGTCCACACCCAGGCTCAAAGACCCTGCAGAATTCCCTTCCCAGAGCTACGTCTGGATCCTGGGCCAAAGAAAAGCTAATCTTGCTATCATTCACTCACTCACTTGGTCAACAGTTAATTACCGCTCTATATGGAAACATAACATTGTCTCTCATTTCTTAACTTTAGGTTCTCTAAACTGGAACTATAGTTTCAAACTTAAAAGAACATGAAAACCTGGAGTTCCCTGGTGGCTCAGTGGGTTGAGGGTCCTGTCTTTGGCTTTGTTGCTGCTGTAGAGTTGGTTTGACCCCTGGCTCAGGAACTTTTGCATGCTGTGAGCACGGCCAAAAAATAAAAAAAAGAGCAATTCTTTAAGAAAAAAAAAAACATGAAAACCGTCCAAGACGCTTGTGAAGGAAGCAACCTCTGTGTACAACAGTCTGATTTGGCAGGTCTGCGGTGGGGCCCATGTCAAGATGTTCCTCTGACAATTCCTGTACACGGCAAGTCAGAACCACCTTTCTACAGCGTCACTCAGGCCCCTAAAGCTTTGGTGTCAAACTTTTTTCGACCACAAACCACAGTGTGAAATTTTACACTGTGACCCAGAACACTTAAAATTATCTAAAGCAAAAGTTTGATGAGGCAATATTTTCCCCAACCCCAGTGACGCACCCCGATGTTTTCAGTTGTATTTCACTTTAAATTCTCACTGGTTCAGATCCACTGAATCAACAGGACTCAATCTTGGCTGCACATCAGAACCATCTGGGGGCATTTTATAGCTTCCAAGGCCCAGGCTACCTCCTGACCAATTATATCAGAAACTCTGACTATATATAGGGTAGACGGCCTTCAGGGACCTACTGTAAAGCACAGGGAGCTCAACTCAATGATCTGTAATAAACTATATAGGAAAAAAGAATGGATATATGTACATGTATAACTGATTGATTTACTTTGCTGTAAATCTGAAGCTAATATAACATTGTAAATCAACTGTATCCCCAATAAATTTTTTTAAAAAAAGAATCTTAAGGAGTTCCCGTTGTGGCGCAGCGGAAACGAATCCAACTAGGAACCATGAGGTACTGGGTTAAGGATCTGGCATTTGCCGTGAGCTGTGGTGTAAGTCGCAGACACGGCTAGGATCTGGCATTGCAGTGGCTGTGGTATAGGCTGGCAGCTGTAGTTCCAATTGGTCCCCTGGCCTAGGAACTTCCATATGCTGCCTGTGAGGCTCTAAAAAGCAAAAAAAAAAAAAAAAAAAAAAAAAAAAAAAAAAAAAAAAAAAAAAAAAAAAAAAAAAAAAAAAAAAAAAAAAAAAAAAAAAAAAAAAAAAAAGAAAGAAAGAAAGAAAAAAAACTCAAAAAAAATTGTTGCATGCTAATAAAAAAGTATAGACTATTTAAAAAAAACATACTCTGGGGTAAGGTATAGACATCAGTAATTTCTTTTTTGTCTTTTGTCATTTTAGGGCCGCAGCAGCACTGTAGCCGCTGGCCTACGCCACAGCCACAGCAACATGGGATCCGAGCTGCGTCTGCAACCTACACCACATCTCATGGCAACACCAGACAAGGCCAGGGATCGAACCTGCAACCTCATGGTTCCTAGTCAGATTCATTTCTGCTGAGCCACGACGGGAACTCCAACGTCAGTAATTTCTAAATCTCTCCCAGATGATTCCAACACCTAGCTAAGGCCTAGATCAGCAGTTCCTAAAGTGTGTTTCCCAGTCTAGCAATAGCAAGCACCACCTGCAAACTTGTTGAAAAGGCAAATTCTCAGGCTCCAGACTTAGCAATCAGAACTGGCTGGACCAACTTTTTGTTTTAACAAACCCTCCAGGTGTTCCGCTTTTTTTTTCTTTTTGGCTGTACCCACAGCATGTAGAAGTTTGAACTCATGCCACAGCTGTAACCAGAGCCACAGTGGTGACAACACCAGGTCCTTAACCTGCTGAGCCACAAGGGAACTCCCTCCAGGTGATTCTGATCCCCACATGGACTGGAGACCCACTGGTCTATAAGCACTGAATGAAACTGATTTCTTGGCCTACAAATGGGTCACTACCTGCAGCTCTACAAATATTGCCTGAAAGGAAGTCCCAGATGAGAGATCATAAATTAGTATTGGGAAACTGTTGCCTTTCCTACAGAATTGTCAGATTTCTTCCTTTTTTGATAATTTGCGAGCGGCATTCTGATCTATCCCTGTTTGGTGTTGCTACGGGGAACCTCAGAGTCAAATCTAACCTTGATCCTGGTAATTTTATGGAACCTTAAAGATCCTATAGATTCTTTACACCTTAAACTAATACAATGCTGTATATCAATTATGTCTCAATAAAGCTAGAAAGGGAAAAAAGATCTAATGGATTCTTACCTGATTTCCCCTTTATTTCTCTGCCAGTTCCTCTTGTTTGTCTTAGGAAAGGTGGCAGAGTGACAAGAAGTTCCGGTCACTATGCTCTTGGGGTTGAGCCAGGCCAGAGAAGGGGTGGGAGTGGGGCAGTGAGCACGGAGCACTTCCTGTGGCTTCTCAAGCTCACCGGGCTGGTCTGCAGCGGCCCTGCCCCCAGCAGCACCGCTACGGTTTCCTGTTTTCAGCTGCCACACTAGAGCCACCCCCCGCCCCCCAGCAAGACTATGGGTGTGTGTGAGGGTGCAATGCTAAGTGCTGACACTGCCTGGCAGATAGCCGGAGGTGCTAGGGAGAGGTCAGCCCAGGGGCCTCCTGGAGGAAGGAGAGGCAGAGAAGTGCTGGAGGGGGCCCCAGGAGGGCAGAGTGAGTAGAGACTGAAGGACCCTGACAACCCATCCAATTTAGTGCAAGCATAGTAGGCACCTTCTCCCTAGTCCATCACTGTGCTTGCAATCCTACCATGAGTGTCACATGCGGGCCTTTCCTGAGTCTGAAGTGAGATGAACCTCAGCTAGGCTTGAATCCTAGCTCTGCACTTATTAGCTGTGTCTCCTCCAGGCAAATCTTTTCTCTAAAAGTCTGTTTCCTTGTCTATAAAATGGGGACATTAGAAGTACGATCCCCACTGGATTGTCTGAATGCATCGAAAGGGCCTAAGATAAACGCAGGCACTGCCACTCCTACGGTGTCGCTCTCTGTCCTCCTGTAAGGGCAGCAGCTCAGAGAGAAGCAGAGGTGTCAGACACAGACTCAACGTCGTATTTTGTAGGGTGCAAAGGCCCTACACCTGGGGAGGGAGACGCCCCAAATGAACCTGCAATGTGACATGTCCCTATATCTTTGTGGGCCTCTGTTTCCCCATCTGCGCAGCAGAAAGAGGAAGATCATGTGGTGACTTCTGATGCGTTTTCTGGATCTGACTGGCCATGACCCAAAGTACAAATGTCCACTTGTCAACATTTTGCCAAGAGATCAGGATCGTGCTGTGTCTTGGGGACGGAGAGACCGTGGCTGATCAGGGCAGAGAAGTTCTGTGACTTTAACTGTATATTACAAGTCACAGTGGCTGAAGTGTTGGCTGAGCCTGGATCCTTCCACTTGAAATGTAGGTTGTAGCCCCATTGTTGATGGGCTCCCACGGCAACATGTGGTCCATCAGCCAGACTGCCCAACTCCAAGGCCAGGTCTCCAGCCCTTCACACTGGGCCTCCTATCTCTACCCCCAAGTCACATCACACCTGGTTCGTGTTATTAAAGGGCAGAGCCCAGCGCGGGCCGAGCTTACCCACCTCTCCTGGTCTGGCTCTCCCGGATGAGGAAGGCCCCTCCAGGGTTTCCAGGCAGCAGCAGCAGTTCCTCCGCTTTATCTCGGCTCAGGCCCTCATACAGCCACCTGGGGGAGGAGCGGAGAGAGGGACCAGGTCAACCTGGGGATGGGAGGGCCCAGACTCTACTGGAAACTCTTTTCCTTCTTTGGGCCTCAAAGTTCCAACCGTTCCAGGAAGAGCTGGCTGCAGGGTCTCTCAGGCCCCCCAGCTTTGTCCTGGCCCTGCTCCAGGGGCCTCAGAGGACAATCTCACGAGGTCAGTCAGCCCAGCCTTTCTGACTGGAGGCCTCATTCCCAAGTGGCCAGGGCCTGAGAGCAGATTGGGTGATCCTAGTCTCTCTCCTCTCACTGGCAAGTTCCCCCAACACCCCTACACTATCCACTCACATTTTCAAGCCCTCACCTCTCCAAGATTTGCCCCTATTTTTTTTTTCTTTTTATGGCCATGCCTGCAGTATATGGGTTCCCAGGCTAAGGGTCGAATAGGAGATGCAGCTGCCAGCCTACTCCACAACTGCAGCAGCGCTAGATCTGAGCTGCCTCTGCGACCCATGCTCACGGCAACACCAGCTCCTTAACCCATTGAGCGAGGCCAGGGATCGAACCTGAGTCCTTATGGATACTAGCTGGGGTTCTTAACCTGCTGAGCCACAACAGGAACTCTGCCCCTATTTTTTTTTTTTTAATTTTAGTATATATTTTATTTGAAGAGTTTAAAGTTTAACAGGTGAACATTTACTCGTTATCACTGAAATCTAACTCCAACTGGAGCTCATTTGTAGGTAGAAAGTTTAGAACTAGACTGTTCAAGACAACCTAAAATTTTGAAAAAAAACGTGCAGCCCATCGATGGCCATACAAGCCTCTTTGAACGCTGGGATTGTTGATAACTCTGAGCCCACATTTTCCTTCCTCTCTTCACTTAATCTCTCACTTATACATGTCCATGAAGGACTTCACTACAATGGAAATTCGAGGGAGTTTTGCAGGAATTTTTTGGCTTACTAGCCACTCAGGCTCCTAATGTCCCCAGAGCCATGCTCTGGGTCCCAGGCAAAGCCTCCAGAAGCCAGTTTGATGGAAACAGCTGCCTCCCTGTCATTTTGTGAAATTCCAAGGTCAAAGTCAGAGTCAGGGCTGAGCTGATTCCAAGTAAATAGAGAAGCCGTGATTCTCTTGGTGCCAGCAGCGCTTAGCCTTGTTTTACAGGAAATAAAACACACCATTCATACGACTTGTGAAAACTGAGGCTATAAATGAAGCAGTGGCAAGGGGAGGGGACTCTTGGAGGCAGTGTTTCCCTCAGTTTAAACTTCAGAGCCACGCTGTGGATGCAAAGCTCTGCCCAGCAGGCCCAGGCCGTCGGGAAACGCACAGGGAGGTGGGCTTCGCGTGGCCTCTGTGAGAGCCAATTCTATGAGGTGCCCACACGGCTCAGGATCCTGTGTTACCTTCATCAGAGCCAGGCATACGCGAGCCCCAGAAAAGGAAGGCCATCCAGTGTGGGAAGGCCATCCAGTGCTTTTCCTCAGAATGGAAGACTGGCTGTTGCAGCACACACAATGACACATTCCCGACTCCATGTTATTCTCTGCCTTGCTCTCTCCATGTAGAATTTGCTCTGGAGTCAGTTTGTCACTTATTCCTGGCAAGAGATGGCTCCCACCTCATCAGGGAGGCTGCACCCTGTGTCCAGCTGTCCCGCGGAGGTGCCTCTTGGAAGGGCAGCCCATGGAGGGCTCCCTGAGGTCATCAATGCAGGCGGCTCCCCTCCTGCGAGTCCCCTTCAGCATCCTCTACCACCGGACTCCCAGCCACCCTCTGAAGCCACATCTCCATGAGGCCTCCCTAAGCCCCCTCCTCTGGGCCCCCACGTCTCCCAGGCCGACCTGACAGAGTTAGTTGTCAGCTCCCCGGGCAGCTCCCCGCGACCCTGCTTTGCTCAGCACAGGACCGGACGTAAAGGACTGTGCTTGTGCGAAAAGACATCAGGCAGCGCCCCTGAAGCAGGGCCTGGGGTGTGAACTCACCCATGGGAGACTTTGGCCACATGGCTGTTGGGGACGCTGTACTCTCGGCCTGAGACTTCTGACAGCACCGTCCACCAGTCTCCATTCCTGGAGAGAGAAAGGTGAGGGGGACCCCCCTCTCAGAAGGGCCGAGGCCGTGGGAACTCATATTTGGGTTACACAAGGACCCTCCAGGCCGGATCCTGCACCACTGACCTCACCTGAGTTTCCCAGGGTTCATTCACCAGCCAGTCCGGGTACCTCCCGGGCTGTGGATGGCGGGACTCAACCCTCCCCCGCCCTCCACAAGGCCCTGCCCACCCACGGCTTCTCCTCGCATGCGTGCCAGGCTGCCTAAAACCCCCCATCGGGGCCCTATATAAGCTCAGCACCAAAGGCCACCCTCCTTTCTCCTGGAAGGGGCCCCCCCTCCCATGAGTGTATCCTCAGGTCTCGGGGGAGGGAACAGAGCGCCCCGCCAACCCAGGGCCCTCGGAGGGGACTTACTCAGAGACGATGGTCAATGGCTCCCCCAGCCTCAGCGACAGCTCCTCCTGCTCGCCTGCCGGGAAACTGCCCAAGGCCACAGCTGAGACCTTGCTCCTCTCTGGATGGAGGGACAGAGATGGTGACCCTCTGGCAGATGCAAGTTCCAGTGGAGTCTGGGCACCCGCCACAGTCACCCTTGTCTGCTGCGTCCTGGGATGTGGAGTCTGGGCACCCGCCACAGTCACCCTTGGGTAGCATGTCTGCTGCGTCCTGGGATGGCCACCTGGAATCTGATGCTTTTCCCCAGGGCTCTGCAGAGATGTGCCCAGACATCTTGGGGCTCCCCAGGGAAAGGGTTGGTGTGGCAAGAGGAGGCGGCTCCTGGCTACAATCCCATTTTATATACAGATCTTCACAGGAGGTTTTTGTTTTGTTTTGTTTTTTTGTCTTTTTAGGGCCACACCTGTGGCATATGGACATTCCCAGGCTAGGGGTCGAATTGGAGCTACAGCTGCCAGCCTACGCCACAGCCATGTCAGATCCTAGCTGCATCTGCGTCCTACACCACAGCTCAGGACAATGCTGGATCCTCAACCCACGGAACTACTCAGGCCAGAGGATCGAACCCACATCCTCATGGATAGTAGTCAGGTTCATTTCTGCTGTGCCACAACAGGAACTCCTTCACAGGAGATGTTGATAAAGAAATTCTGCTGTTCAGCAAACTTCAAACCAATAGCTCTAAGCAGGTATCAGCCTGGATCTCTGAGCTCAGCGCCTGATGAGATGGGTGGCGGAGAGGCTGAGAGGTGGACAAGGGAGGAGGAGGACTCCTGGCGGGGCCCAGGAAGTCGCCCACACATACAGTCTTTGCAACTCTGGGGTGCCGTGCACGTGGCCAGAGTGGCTCTCCCGTGGCCTTTGTCCAGAGCGGTCTGTGCTGCCCCCTAAGAAGAGGCACAGCCCCAGGGCCACCTGTGCCAGGCCTGGCCCAGAGCAGGCACCCAGCAGGAGCGTGTGGCCCAGTCGAGTGTCCTGGTCACACGCCTGCCACCCCTTCCCTTGCACCTGCTGTGTGTCAGGCCCTGAACGTGTGCTGGGTGATTCATCTCTATTCAGCCCACCGCACAGCAAGGCAACTGAGGCTCAGCCGGGCACTCCACCGGGAAGGGCGGGCCCAGGGCCTACACCACACCGTCTGTCCCTCTCCTCCTGTGTGGCACTGTTAGGGTGGGTGATCGGCATGGCCACTCAGGGGCCCAGGGTGGGGGCACAGGGCCAGACAGCAGCACATCTCCAAGAGGGTCCAGACACCCTGGGAGGATGACTTAAGACAGGGAGTCACAACGACAGAGGTCGCCAAGCCTCTCCCCTCCCCACCCCCGCACCATCACCCCAGGACTGGTGCTGCTAACAGGGTGGTCGTGAAGCCCAATTCTGGAGTTCCCTTCGTGGCTCAGTGGTTAACGAATCCGACTAGGAACCATGAGGTTTGCGGGTTCGATCCCTGCCCTTGCTCAGTGGGTTAAGGATCCGGCGTTGCCGTGGGCTGTGGTGAAGGTTGCAGACGCGGCTCGGATCCCGCGTTGCTGTGGCGAAGGCCGGCAGCTACAGCTCCTGTTAGACCCCTAGCCTGGGAACCTCCATATGCCGCGGGTGCAGCCCTAGATAAAGGCAAAAAGACAAAAAAAAACAAAACAAAACAAACCCATGAGGCCCAATTCTGAGGTTGAATAGGCACAGGAGGCCTATCCCCTCGCCCCTACCTGGGGATCAGCCCACACCGTCTAACTGGACCTTCTGAGGCCTGTCCAGGCCTCCTAGTCCTGAAAAACCTGCTCTCCATGGGCAGCTGAGAGCCCTCCCTCCCCTTCCTCCTCATCCCATCTCGGCGGGGTCTCCACGCTGAGCTATGAGAAGCGGTTGCGGTCAGCAAGAAAGGTTTGCATGTCTCACAGACGCTCCTCAGAGCTGATGGGCCTCGGTGAGGCCCTCTAGACAGAGCTGGGGCCCCCGGGGGGGGAGGGCAGAGGGACAGACAAGGGCCCAGGGGATGGTGGGGCAGATCCAGGGCTGGGGGCCTCTGCTTGAGTGGGATGTGAGCAGGAGGAGGCTGGTTCTGGGAAGGAACCGGTTCCTACATGTCCTCGCAGATGGATCCCTGCGGTGACGCCGGTCTGGAGCTCCTCAGGGCGCAGGGCCTGGCCGTCCCCCAGGGCCCGGAAACGTCTGGGGCCTGAATACATGGTGCAAGCAAGCCTAGAGAGGGCATCCTCCAACAAGAGGGCCCCTCTCCCTCCTGGAAGTCCTGTCCTTGCACCCTAGGAGCCACTGAACTGCACCTGCTCTCACCCACATTGGGCCTGGTGGCCAAGTCACCATCAGCCTCCACTTCCTGAATGTAAACGTCCCTTCCTGTCCTTTCAATAAATTCTCTTTTACACAGTCACGCGCACACACCCTACTGGTTCTGATTCTCTGGAGAACCAGCACACACTCTCGGTCTGACTCCCTTAAAACACTGTCACCAAAAATTGAACACAAATGTAATTAACTATTTGGTTTAGCCCCTGTCTCTGGAGCTTGACTGTTCCTGAAGACAGGGACCATGCCAGTCTTCTCCACTGCTGTCTCCCCTGGTCCTGGCACATGGCAGCACCTTGGTAGATTTCGGATGGATGTAAGGCTGATGAACAAAGGAGGGGCCCAAATCCATGCTCCTGCTGGGACCTAAGTAGAAGTATTGAGAGGCCCTTCCTTGCCCTGGAGACCCTGGCACAGGGGGCACTCCCATTCCCCTCAGTTCCCACAGGCGAGGGGTGCCCAGGACACCTCTGCCAGGGGTGGGGGGTCACCCCTCTCAGCAGCTGGGCATGACTGAGAGCAGCTTGGGGCTTCAGCCTGTGGCAGGTTCAGAGGAAATGAGGTGTAGGTCTGTGTGGTTTCCAGATCTCTTCCTGCAGGGCCTGCTAGGCCCCGGGGCTCTTGGTACACGTCAAGTGGCTAAAAGGAGGCAGCTGCTTCCCCAGCAGGAGCCTGCAGGGCCCGGGTGTCCATGACTGTGGGGCCTGGCCGAGGCTGCTCCTAGAGAGATGAGGATCTCGGGGGCAGGGGCTGAGGAGGGGAAGGAAGCCCCAGCCACTGTCGAGGAGTTTTTCAGACTGGGGCCCACTCCTGCCAAACACAGATGTCCAGACTGTGGCTCTGCGGTTCCCTTGTTCTGTTTTTTTCAAATTTTTAAATTAAATCTTTTTTAGGGCTACGCCTGTGGCGTATGGAATTTCCTAGGCTAGGAGTAGAATTGGGGCTGCAGTGGCCGGCCTACACCACAGCCACAGCAACACCAGATCCGAGCCACATCTGTGACTTATGCTGCAGCTCACGGCAATGCTGGATCCTTAACCCACTGAGAGAGGCCAGGGATTGAACCCACATCCTCATGGACACTAGTCGGGTTCTTAACCCGCTGAGCCACAACAGGGACTTGTCCCCTTCTTCTGTTTAACTGTGTGGCCATGTCCTTCCTCCTAAAAGGGCTGCTTGGTTTAGAATAATCTTGTTATCTGTGATGGTTAATTTTACACGTCAATGTGGCAGGCCACAGTACCTAGATATATGATTGAACATCAGCCTAAATGTGGCCACGACTATTTTTTAAGATGAGATTAACATTTAAATTAGTAGACTTGGAACAAAGCAGATGACCCTCCACAGTGTGAGTGGACTTCATCCAGTTAGTTGAAGACTGGAAGACAAAAAAGCCTGAGGTCCTATGAGGAAGAGGGAGTCCTGCCTCCAGACTCTGGGATTCTGTAGCCTCAACTCTTCCTTGGGGCTCCAGACAGCCGGCCGGCCCTGCAGACTTCAGACTGGCCACCCCCACAACTGTGCCGGCCAATTACTTACAGTAAATTCTCTCTCTTACACGTGCACACACACACACACACACACACACACACACACAACTGGGTCTATTTCTCTGGAGAATGCTGGCAGATACGTTATCGAAACCCCAAATCAGAATGTGATTGGAGAAAGGATTTACGAGCTGTTTTGGGAATAAGAAACAAATTGGGGCTGCAGCTCTGACTATCAAAGTGTTAGAATTTGCGGAGTTCCCGTCGTGGCGCAGTGGTTAACGAATCCGACTAGGAACCATGAGGTTGCGGGTTCGATCCCTGCCCTGGCTCAGTGGGTTAACGATCCGGCGTTGCCGTGAGCCGTGGTGTAGGTTGCAGACGCGGCTCGGATCCTGTGTTGCTGTGGCTGTGGCGCAGGCCAGTGGCTACAGCTCCGATTAGACCCCTAGCCTGGGAACCTCCACATGCCGCGGGTGCGGCCATAAAATGACAAAAAGGCAAAAAAAAAAGTGTTAGAATTTGCAGGGTATTTTGATTGTCTCATTGTCTTAAAGACTGGCTTTTTCAGTCAGGGCTACCTTAGAAAACCACAATTACAGGTTCAGCCTATGCACTGTATAAACTCATTTTTTCCAGTCATCATAGTTCTATTTTTTTTTTTTTTTGGCCTTATTTAGGGCCGCACCCACGCCATATGGAGGTTCCCAGGCTAGGGGTCTAACAGGAGCTGTAGCTGCCGGCCTTTGCCACAGTCACAGCAACGTGGGATCCGAGCCACACCTGCAACCTACACCACAGCTCACGGCAACGCCGGATCCTTAACCCACTGAGCAAGGCCAGGGATCGAACCCACAACCTCATGGTTCCTAGTTGGATTCATTAACCACTGAGCCACGACGGGAACTCCTCTACTGTTTTTTGGTCGCACTCACAGCATGTGGAAATTCCCAGGCCAGGAATCAAACCTGTGCCACAGCAGTGACACAAGCCGCTGCAGTGACATAGCTCTTAACCTGCTATGCTGCAGAAGAACTCCCACCATAGCTCTGTTTTGCTTCAAGTATTTCACAGCTGCTGTCCGGGTAAGAGATCTTTAGAATTTTCTGTGATGATAGAACTGTTCTATAACTGCTGTCCAGTAAGGTAGCTACTAGAAACATATGGCTACAGAGCACTTAAAAAAATATGGCTGGCGTGACTGAGGAGCTGAATTTTTAATTTTATTTCTTTTTAATTAATTTCAGTTTAAACTGAAATAGCTGCATATGGCTAGTAGCTATTATAATGGACAGTGCAACTTGGAGAGCTATGGGAGTGGGAGGGTCCACTTGCAGCCCAGTCTCTGAATAAACTGGTTTAGGAGGAGGGGAGCAGTGGGAGATGCCCAGGGGGGCCCCACACCATCCTGGTTAGCTCCTGTCACTCTCTCACATTTTCTCGTTTATCTGCTTTCATGTTCTCCCCAACAGGTAAACTCCCTAAAAGCAGGGACCACGGCTGTGTGGTTCTTGGGGAGGGCCCAGTACACAGGAGGTCCTCACTGATGCTCAAGGCTATGTTGGAGTGGCTGGTCAGGACGACCTTTGCTGCCCCGGGGCCCGCGGCCTACCTGCTTGCACACGCTCGGGACCCTGGGCTGGCATGGAGCGGCTCAGGCTTGGGTTTGGCAGGGTTTTCCCCCTGCTGGGCTGACTTCCCATCGTTCCTCAGCAGAACACTCAGAAGCACATTGCCAAGAGAAATCTGAAAGAGAGGCCACGATAGGGACAGAGCCATGGATCCCAGCCTGGTACCCAGACACCCTTCCTCCCCAGCTCAGCCCTGCTGACCTCCTTGCTGCCACAAGTGAAGGAGACCCCTCCCATCAGGACCAGGCCCTGCCCTTCCACCAGACCCTGAAGGCTCTTGGTAAACAGGAAATAGGAAAAATGGTTTTCCTTTTTTTTTTTTTTGCTTTTCAGGGCCACACCTGTGGCATACGGAGGTTCCCAGGCTAGGGGTAAAATCGGAGCTGTAGCTGCCAGCCTATGCCATAGCCACAGCAACGTGGGATCCAAGCCAAGTCTGCGAACTTCACCACAGCTCATGGCAATGCCGGATCCTTAACCCACTAAGTGAGACCAGGGATCGAACCTGTGTCCTCATGGATGTTAGATTCGTTTCCATGAAGCCAAGCCACAACGGCACTCCCTGAAAACCTGTTTTCTTTACATCCTATTTCTTCCACACTGCAGCCATGCTCCATTCTTTGTTTCTTGGCCTTTGAGTGTGTGAAGCCCCCTCGCATTGGCTGGAATGCCCTTTTTCCCTTTTGGGCCTGACTGGATCCCACCCTTCCCCAGGAAGCTTTCCCTGAATCCCCCAGCCCTGGCTGATAGTTCCTAAGGCTACTCAGAACCACTTCCTGATCTGGGATCACATTCTGCCACTGGGCAGCAGGGGTCAATGATGGAGAGTTCACTCCAGGCATATCAGACCCATGGCTAGTTGGACAAGTTGGGAGCTGGTGTCTCACAAGCTGAGTGACACTGAGTCCACTGTTACTGGTGTCACAGGGCAAAGTAAGATGACTTGCAAGGCTTTATAGGATTGGTTGTCGAACCACTTCCCCTCTTTCTGCCGCCATTTCCTCATCTGAAAAGCGGGGATAACAATACCCAGCACACGGGTCTGAGAGATAATGCATGTGAAGAGCTTGGCCAGGACCTGCTTTTCCTTTTTCATGTCCTGAGTGTCTCTTCACCAGAGGCTGCTCCTGGGAGCCTTACCCTCTCTTCCTCTCGACTCCCCATTGTGCTCTTCCCAAGTATTTCTTATGGCACATGGGAGTTCCCAGGCCAGGAACTGAATCTGAGCCACAGCTGCAGCAACGCTGAATCCTTTAACACACTGTGCCATGCCTGGGATCAAAACCATGCCTCCATAGCCACCCGAGGTGCTGTAGTTGGATTGTTAACCTATGGTATTATGGTGGGAACTCCTAATTTTTAATTGGAGTGCTTTTTTTTTTTTTTGCTTTTTAAGGCCACACCTGCGGCATATGGAGGTTCCCAGGCTAGGGGTCGAATCAGGGCTACAGCTGCCGGCCGACGCCACAGCAACGCAGAATCCAAGGTGCCTACACCACAGTTCACGGCAACGCCGGATCCTTAACCCACTGAGCAAGGTCAGGGATCAAACCTGCGTCCTCAAGGATGCTAGTCCAGTTCCTTAACCACTGAGCCACAACGGGAACTCCTGGAGTGCTTGTTTAATGAGCCATTATTCTACGGTTTGAGAACAAGGATCTCTCTGCCCATTTCCTCCGCATCTCACCCACAGAAGGCACTTGACACACATTAACTAAATGGTTGAAGTGATTATTACTTCTTTAGAATAACTTAAAACCCCAGGTTTCCAGGATAATGCTGATATTTTTCAAACACTATACAAGTTAAAATGTTTCAGGGAGGTGGTTTCATCCTTTCAAACAGTTTCAGTCTTCTCACTAGAGACAAGGCATCATTACACCAGTTTGGTAACATAGCACACTCTCTTCTTGCCTTGTTTTGTTTTTTGTCTTTTTTAGGGCTTCACCCAAGGCATATGTAAGTTCCCAGGCCAGGGGTCGAATCGCCAAATCCGAGCCGCCAGCACTGGATCCTTTGAAACCCACTGAGCGAGGCCAGGGATCAAACCCACATCCTCATGGATACCAGCCGGGTTCTCAACTTGCTGAGCTATAACAGGAACTCCTGTCCTTGCCTTTGAACCTTTCCCCATGGCTGGGTGAGGACAGGTGCCCGTCATGAACCTAGAGAGAACCCACGGCCTCAGTCAGTTGCGTCTAAGGAGTTGCCTTAAGGATGGAACAGCTTTCTGCAGCCTGTGCCATGGATGCGGGGATAACCGTATCTGTGTGCTGCTGCCTCCCGGGGAGTTCAGTATTCAAGGGACAGGAGCTCTTTAATAAAAAAACAGGCCCACCATCAGGGAATGGCTCCTGGCAGCCACTTCCCGCTCAGATGCTGGAGTCCTGAAGACTTGGCAGTGCAGTGGTGCTGCTGCCTCCTGGGGTCTCTGCTTCCCTCCACGCTAAAGCACCCCCCTTCAAGTCTGGTTGTTTTTTTTTTTTTTTTTTTAATGATTTTTATTTTTCCCATTATAGTTGGTTTCAAGTCAGGTTTTCAACTGACCTGCTGGTCCCCAGCCTTTCCTTCTCCCTTGGGTATTAGGTACAGGCTCTATGCTTAACTGTGCAGACACGGGTCCAGAAAGTCCCTAGGAAATTGTTCCTGGGCAGCATGAGAGATTAATTCAGACCAACCGAGCTCAAGCTGTGTGGCCTCAAGTAGCACACGTGGCCTCGAGTCCCATCTGTGAATCTGGGATAATACTCGGAGAAGTCGAGGAGCCTGGCGCAGAGGGTGTGCTCAGTAAAAGTTAGTTTCCTTTCCCCTCCTTTAGCAAGACAAAGTCACCACAGTCACCAACCACACTAAACCCAGAGACTTCTTCCCGCTGCAGGTGGAGCTGGGGGCTGGGCCCGAGGGAGGCAGGGGAACCCTGCACTCAGGCTGGCAGCCCCCCAACACCCTGCCAGCTCCCCTCCCTCCCTGGGTGGATGAAGGTCAGGAAGGGAAGCTTCCTGGGGGCAAAATGAAGACCAAGAGTGGGCAGACTTAGGAGGAAGAGGAGGTAATGGCCTAAACTTTTTTTTTAAGGGCCACATCCACAGCCTATGGAGGTTCCCAGGCTAGGGGTCGAATCGGAGCTACAACTGCCAGCCTTCGCCACGGCCACAGCAACACAGGATCCGAGCCACGTCTGCAACCTACACCACAGCTCACAGCAACGATGGATCCTTAAGGATCCTCAATCCATTGAGCGAGGTCAGGGATCGAACCTGCAACCTCATGGTTCCTAGTTGGATTAGTTTACGCTAAGCCACAACAGGAACACCAATGGCCCAAACCTTTAAGAGAAAGAATAATCACAGGAATATCCTCATGGCTCAGGGGGTTAAGGACCTGGTGGTGTCACTGCTGTGGCTCCAGTCTGACCCCTGGCCTAGGAACTTTTGTGTGCCATGGGTGCAGCCAAGGGAAAAAAAAAAGAGTCTAATCAAAATTGTGTAAGTATTTGAACAACTTACTCACGTTAGGTACTTTCTAGGGGAACCAGGCATGGGTGGAGGAAGAGTTAAAGGCAGCTGAGGTCAGCACGTGGCCCACATTATGTTTTGATCATCAAGCTTGACCCTTTGAGACACAGACAGGGTTTGACTCCTATTCAAAACAATGATCAGAGCCCAGAGCAGGGCTTAAATCCTATTCAAAACAGTGACCCAAGCCAAGAGAGGGTGACTTTGGGCTCACTGTCCCATAGCTGGTTAGTACAGAGCTTGGGTCTACAATCCGTCTTCTGTACTTCCGAAGATAATTTCTCAGCGGTGAAGGTTAAGTGATAAATTTGGACTGAACTAAAGGGAGAACTTCCTCTCCTTCAACTGAGAACGACCTCTCTCCTGAGAGGAACTGTAGACTCTAGAGCTGAACTTGTCTTCAGAGGTTATAATCTAGACTCCTCTCATCCACCGATGCTTTAAGGCTGTAGCCCAGGGAGGGTCCCAGTCACACAGCAAGGTGAAAACGGAGATGGGACCTGAACAGGCCTGAAGACCAGCAGGCGGGGAGGATGCCGCTCCCCGGGCGCCAACAAATGGGGAGAGGGGGACCCTCAGAACCTCCCCTCACAGCCTCAGCAGAACCACGTCCCCTTCTCCTTGAGCTAGTTTCCCAACCAAGGAGCCCACTCCTGGTCTTGGGGGTACCAACCTCCCTCACAGTCCGAAGGCCATCGGAAAACAAAAATAAGCTTACTTACTGGTTTCCTGACATCAGAGGCTTGGGGCGGGGGCTCGGCTAAGATGCATGCTTTAGCTGCAGAGGTTAGGGCTTCAGGGGGCCCCTTCTGGAAGTCTGCCGACGTCTTTAGTCTTGGGCCACCCAGAACCCTCTTGTCCGGGGAGAATCTTCTGGGACAGGCCCTCGGTATTGTGTCAGGTAGCTCAGCATCTGCCTGTAGTCAGCAGCTTGTACCCCTGGAATGGGACGGGAGCCTCGTGCTCCTTAGAGGCCTCGGACTGGATGGCCCATCCAAGCACAGCCAGGCTGGGAAGTGGGCCCAGGGCTCTCTGAGCCGTCGCAGGGTCCTTGGGGCTCCTGGCTCACATCTGCAGGCTCTGTGGTTCTCACAACCACCCGCTTCCTCTGACGGCATCACAGACTATCGAGGAGCCACCTTCCCCAAGTTCCTGTTTGTGGGGGAGAAGCAGCTGCAGTGTCATGATCCTGGAGGGTGAGGTTTTTCTCTGGCTCTGAGGCTTGGTTTGGTCCAAGGAGCCCAGAACCAAGGGAAATGAGCGTGCGTTACCCATGCTTATCTGATCATAATAATCACCTGAGAGGCTTGTGAGTCTCGGATTCCTGGGGTCCTCCCACATCTTCTGAATCCAAGTCACCAGAGGAGCAGCCTGTGAACCTGCACTTTGAGAGGTTCCTTTGACTGGCAAGAATGGGAAGCACTGCCTTGGAGTGATGTCTCCCAACTTTTCGCGTGTATAGGAATCCCCCGGGGACCTCATTAGCAGATTCTAGTTCACTGGGTCCAGAGTCTTGAACTCTGCATCGCTAACAACTCCCAGGCCACATCCATGCTGCTGGTCTGGGGATCACACTCTGTGGACAATGGTTCTTCAAGTGTAGGCCCCTGGCCAGCTGCCTCAGCATCATCTGGGAATTTGTTAAACACGTGAATTCCCATCTCCAGTGAGGCCCCATCTCAGACCTACCGAATCAGAAACTCCATGGTGGGGGAACAGCAACCTGTTTTTTCACAAGTCCTCCAGGTGATTCTGATGCATTCCTCAACCTGAGAATCACTCAGCCAGGATACAGAATCTCTGATAGAATTCCATTTGATTGGTGTGTTTAAATCAGTAATTAGAATTGAAATTGAATTTTTTTTTCTTTTTATGGCCGCACCCATGACATATGGAGGTTCCTAGACTAGGGGTCCAATTGGAGCTACAGCTGCTGGCCTACACCAGAACCACAGCAACACCAGATCCGAGTTGTATATGCGACCTACACCACAGCTCACGGCAACACCAGATCCTTAACCCATTGAGCGAGGCCAGGGATCAAACCCGCAACCTCATGGTTCCTAGTCAGATTTGTTTCTGCTGCGCCATGACAGGAACTCCTAGAATTGAATTTTAAATTAATAAAATCTCAGTAGTTCCTGTTGTGGCTCAGTGGTAATGAACCCGACTAGTGTCCATGAAGATGTGGGTTCAATCCCTGGCCTCACTCAGTGGGTTAAGGAGCCTGTGTTGCTGTGGTTGTGTAGGCCGGCAGCTGCAGCTCCAATTTGACCCCTAGCCAGGAACTTCCATAGGCGCACCCCCCTAAAAATTAATAAAATCTCAGCTCATTAGCATCTAAATAACCACACCCATCTGCCTTATGGGGGGGATTACCAGTCCTGGGGACAGATGCTTTTAACACAAAACTATTTCACAGTCAATGCAGTCTTATCTGGGTCCATGTCAGCTTGAGCACACCTGGGCTCTCAGCCTCTCCATTTTTCCTGAAGACTGGCTTGAGATTGAACTCCTGGGGTACCTCGGGTGGAAAGCTGAGAGAGCCAGAATGGAGGCCCATCCTGTTTAAGAGTCTTAACCAGGATGTTAGAGATGGTGATGGCCACTCAAGGATGGGGCCTGTGGCTGGGAGGAAACTGATCACAGGCCCACCCTCCTGCTCCTGCCACCACACCACTGCAAAGTCCATCTTTTTCACTTGACAGAGTAGACTTCCAGACTTAAGGAGAGGTCCGTGAATGAGAAAATGGGAAAGACCATCTCTAGTCTACCACAGCCTCGCCCATTCCACTCAGGGAGACCCCTGAGAATTAGAGCTTAAAGCCGACACCTGCAGCTTTATTAGTTTTGTGACTGTAAGTTAGTTACCTCTGGGCCTGCTTTCTCATACGTGAAACTGGAATAGTGACTTACTGGGTCAACAGGAGGAATGTACAGGAAGGTGTAAGGGCCCAGCCTGCAGTAGGTGCTCAGTAAAAAGCTTTATAAGATATGAAAATACAGTGATTTTTGGAAGAACTAGGAACTTTTTCTAGCTGGGTGTCCTTGGCCAAATCACTTACCTTTCCTCAGCTGTTCTTTGTAAAACACAACACTCACTTTGCAGAGTTGCCATGAGAACTGAGTGAGACCATTTACACTAAAAAGCTTTACACAATCATCTTGTATAACATCTATATGGCCACTTCCTTGCCTCTCACAAAGCAGGGACCTCACCTTTTTTTTTTTTTTTTTTTTTTTGCACTGAATAGGGGAGAAAGGAAATGAAAATGAGAAGAGAATGAGTGCGATAAGGGCCAGTCAGGTGTAGTCAGTTGGGGCCTGACTCCAGCACAAAGGCAGGGCGGGAAAGAGGCAACCATCCATGCTGATGTGTAGCTAAGACATCTGGAGCAAGGGGTTCTTAGAGCAACTGTGGCCATCAGACCACCTCCGGCTCCGGAAGTCAGTACTGGCCTGTTTTGTCAGAAACTCAGTTTGGTGTCCTATCCTCTATCAGAACGGGCAGGTCCAGTTGCTTTACAATGATCTCCCACAGACACGCAACCTCGATGTACCAGTAGCCGCAGTCCCTGGATCATTCAAAACCGACTGGAGATGGCAGCCTCCTGGCTTTATTTGAATACAAAGACAGCTCTTTCTGGAGAAATACAGCCTGGTCTCTTTGAGGAGCCCTGGCAGGTGGCTGTCAGGTGGAACATGGCAACCCCACACAGAGGGCAGAGCTGAGATGTGGAACACCTTTCCAAGACCTCGGCTCTTCCTCCATCCCCGAACACAGGCTTCTCGGTTTTTGATCTGAGGGGACTACAGGCGTGTCAGATGGACTCTGGGTTCAATCCCAGCTGGCTTACTGGTATGATCTTGGGTCTTGGTTTTCTCACTTTAAATGGACGGTGTCGCTGGGTGGATTAATTATCAGTATGTGGATGTGCCCAGCACAGGGCCCACGTGCAGTCACTCGGTGCGCCCCCCTCCCAAAGCCCTGAAGAGGCTTAAGAGAAGTCATGCCAGCCACCAGGTAACAATGAGACATATACAGCTTTATTTCATCATCGTAAAAAGTCGTACTCTGGCAGAGGGACGCATTCCCTATCTCAGCAGAAAGCGAATACTACGTCTGAAAAGCCTCTTCTTAAGATCGGACCGTGTAACCCTGAGCTGACATCTCGATGCCCTCAAAGACGGGCCCTTGCTGTGTGGCAGCTGCTTTCGCCCTCCTCCCGGTGACACTCTCTGGGTGGCTGTGACCCTCTCAAATAGCAGCGACTAAACACAAGTTCACCTGGACAGGCTGCCCTTACAGATGGCTTTTCCTCTCCCAAAAGGTAGTTCACGGGATTAACTTTCTGAGAAACGGGTTCTGTCTGAATTTCATGTAGCTTCCATTAAATCTGCTGAAATCAAGGCTATACTTATTAGTATCATATTGTGTTAATGTCTGTTCCTCACTCTCCAGCCATTTTCTTTTTCTTTTTTTTTTTTCCAGCCATTTTCTTATCATACATAATTTTCGGGCCATACCTCTCCCTTTTTGGGCGATTGATTGGAAAGTTTTTCCTGGAGATGCTTCCCGCAGACGTGTGGTATGTGATATCAGACACTGCAGAGACATCCGTTTTGCTCTGACAGAACAGAGGCCTGAAATTTCTTTTTCCACCTTTCTGTGCTAAGACAGTCCAATAAGTAAGTCACACTCACTCCTTGGGAAAAACTCCACGGTGCATCAGGACCTCATCATTCACAGGCTTCAAGGAGAATATCTCCCTCCCTTTTATTTGTAGAACAGTGTATGTGAATTCGTGTGGACAGGAGGAGATGGCTGGACATCCAGCCTGCTTCTCTAGGTAACAAGCTCCCTTCTATCGGTCACAATCAGTCAACAGTCAAAACAGCAAATATGATCTTCCATGTTCCTCAGAGCTGCTTTCTCCTGAAGTCACTTTGCAAATCTTGTTGACTGATTTGGAATTGAAAAGAGAATGGAGTGGCCTACCCAACCTAGAAATCTATTCTACACATTTCCCTTAAAAACAGAACTGAAAATGCAAAAAATGAGAGTCCCCCCTTTTTTTTCTTTTGCAGAAGCGCTACAAGAAAGCATGTCTAAAATCACAGAACTATGCACACACAAACACAGACACGCGTGCTCACACACATACATCAGGATCAAAGAATCTTAGATACACAGTTGAGAAAGCTCAGGGAAAAGCTGGCAAGAGAAGATATGGAGATCTGAGCAGCTAAAGACGTGGAATGTTTTAGTAACGGCATGGAAGTGGTTCTTGGTACATACAAAAAGCGGGGCGGGCAGGCAGAGAGGATGATAAATCCAGGATACCAGAGAGAGTCAGTGGCCATGCAGGAGTTAAACATAGATGCCAGTTTGCTGGAGGAAGTGTTATATTATGGAGTGGTCGTTCGAAGGAGGACGGACTTGCATGGTCCAGGGAGGAGCATCTGCTTAGCAGGACACCTCCATGGTCTGGTGTCTGTCCAGAACATCAGGGGACTCAGAAGATTCTTGAGTTCCATCTGACTGATTGCTGGTGATAGATCGGCTGAAGGCACTTTCTCCAGAGCCGATGCTACTTGAGGTTGAGTGGGTTCGTGATCGGGCAAGCCGAGTCATGCTGGCAGATGGGACTGTAAGAAAGAACCAAGAGGACTATAGGATGGAGCCCTGGTTGAGCTCAGCTAATCTAGAAGTTTCACCAAAGGCTTTATGTTTAGCTTTCCCAACCCATTTAAGGTGACGCCGGGACAAGACACAGCCACCCCTACTTGGCATTACTGGAACTAGGTGAGGGGCTACAGGCACGGCTGCCGCGATCCTCTGGAATCTCAGCTTACTCTAATTCACAGCAGAATAGGGGGAAACATAAGTCTAGAGTACAGCCACTTAGCTACGTCCACGCCATTCATACAGTGACTAGAAAGGAGGCTTTGGGAACCCAAACAGGCAACCAAAACCTGCAGTGCATGCAAGACTAAACCAAAAGAAAAACAAACCACGCAAGTATGAAGGTGCTTCACAAACACAGTGCAAGCCCGATACAACGAGACTACCATCCGTGTCCACAAGCTACCCCTGCTACATGGGGAGGAGTCATGTAGGAAGGTATGGGGAAGGGAGTGCAGTGGGGCCTGGAGCTGACCTCTACACAGGCAGTGCGTCCAAGCTGCCTGCGAGGAAGAGCTCTGGGGGTGGCTGTTTAATAACTCAGACTCCTGTTCCGCCACTGCTTTGGCCGTAAGGGCCTTCCAAGCTTGGCCAGGACAGGGCCTGACTCGACATACCTCCCTGCCTATTTTTCTGAAGCATAAGCCCCTTTCCCAGCTGTCATTTCAACACTGCGGTCAAAAGATACCATCGCCTGCAGTTTTCTGGGCATAGGCTCTCAAATTTAGAATCCTATATCTGGGGGTTAATTCAAGGAGCAGTAAGTATGCAGTGGTGGAAGAAGGGCCCTACCTATAAAATTTCAGCTGCTGCTGTGACCCTGGCTGTTAAAACCCACTCCTTTGTTTCTCCTAAAAACCAGGGCTGGACCTGCAGGCTAACCCTCTTGGGCAGAATGAGCCACGTTCTACCAGGCTCTCACTGCACAGGAAAACCGCGGACATGCTGCAGGCAGCCAATGTAGCCAGGAGAGCATGGCTGGGAGGTGGGAACGGGACCAGCACAGAGGAAGGTACCTGACTCGGTGCTCAGGTGACTGAGCTGCACATACGGGACTGGAAGCAGGATGGACACAGGAAAAGGCAGGTTAGTGACCTGAGAGTGCCAAGTGGCAACCTCAGCTGCCTAGCAGACAGTGATAGAATGCTCCAGGGATGAAGTTTTATTTTCAGGACCCAGAAAGGGGATGAGGCTGCTTGATGCTTCAATAACATCTCAGATATTACTTCTCTCAACTAGTCAAAGGCAACCGTCTCCCCTCCACTCTAAACAGCCCACCTGGTTGGATCAGAATCGGGCTGGAAGATCAGCTGTTTCCTAGGAAAGGAGAGGACTTCCACTCCTCCCAGCAAGCCAGAGGGATGTGGTGTGGGCTCGGTTGGTAGTGGCTCACAGATGGGGATGACACAGCCACTCTAGACAAGACATACACGGCCTGCCTGCCAGGTACAGGGCTATACCCAGGGGGCCAGCAGCTGCCTAAAGCAGCTGCCCCAAGATCACTATCCATAATGATACTGATGATGGGAGAAAAAGCTGCCCTACTGGGTAAAGAGCTCTGTACCTGGGTGGAAGGGTTTTCCTTTTTGAAACGCCAAGAAAGGAACAAGCGTGGATATTGTGACAAATGAGAAAGCTCAGGGTCTCACGATACAGAGACCAGGACAGCGGCACACGATACGGACACATCCTTGGATACACTCTAACATCATCACCTCTGGCGGAGTAAATTTAACGGAGGACACCACCCTTTTCTTCTGGCACCTCAATTTTGTTTTTTTCAGGCCAAGAGTCATTTACCAGCTGAGTTCAAATGTAAACTAGTAACTTCAGATTCATAGCTAGGCCTTCAGTGGTTGAAAACATGGGCTCTAGAGTCAGACTATCAGGGTTTGAGTCGTGTCTCTGCGGCTGAACTGTTACCCTGAGAAAGGTGTTTAGCCTCTTTGAGCCTCAGTTTCCTCTTCAATAAAATGGGACTAATAATAGAACTTACCTCTTAAGAGTATAAAGTGCCTAGCACACAGTAAATGCTTAATAAGCATTAACTTATCTTTATATATATATGCACAGATGAATGTTTCATAAACGTTTTGGTTTCTCTCTTCTTTTTCTTAATTTCTTTCCTTTTTTAATGGCTGCACCCGCGGCATGTGGAAATTCCTGGACCAGGGATTGAACCTGCGTCTCTGCAGCAACCTGAGCTGCTGCAGTCAGGTTCTTAACCCATGGCACCACAGTGGGAACGCCAACATTTTGGCTTGACCTGACTTCAGGCTGGCTAGCACAAAGGTTATGCCCTGAGGATTGGGCGCTTCTCCGATGTCGAAAGGACCCCATTATCAATAAATCTTTGCGAGAATAGAAAGTTGTATATTACTCACTGTAGCCCATTCCCTGCAAAAAGTACTTGAAGGCCTCAGTGAGCTTCCCGGGCTAGGGGGACAAAATAAGAAGGCATTAGTCTTTGCACAGGCAGAGAGCTGGAATCAAACAGGTGCTTTAAAAAAAAATCTCCTTACCTGAACTACCTGGGGTAGTCCACCACAGTCTGCCATCTAAAAGAGGAAAAAAACACGTTAAGTCAGCTGAAACTTGCACCTAAAGGAAATGCTCTGAACACCTATTAATCCTTTCAAACAGGACAGGATTAAATTTTAGATTAACTTAATGTTTAACTGCATCCACATGTCCATCTCAAGGCACTCTTTTTTAAAAAAATTTTCTTAGTTGATTTACAATGTTCTGTCAAATTCTGTACAGCAAAGTGACCCAGTCATACATATACATACATTCTTCTTCTCATATTATCCTCTATCATGTTCTATCACAAGTGATTGGATATAGTTCCCCGTGCTATACAGCAGGATCTCATTGCTTATCCATTCTAATTGTAATAGTTTGCATCTACTAACCCCAAACTCCCCATCCATCCCACTCTCTCCTCTCTTCCCCTTGGCAACCACAAGTCTGCTCTCCATGTCTGTGAGTCTGTTCAATGAGCTCTTTATACAAAGACTTAAATCCTGGCAATAACCTTGGATACAAATCTGAAAGACTATTCAATATTTATTAATCAGTAGTTCAGGGCATGGCTCTCAGGCCCATATCAGGAATTTTCCATTGGGTTGATAGGGAAGTTAATCACTACCTTCAACCATGGTTCTGCCTCCACCTGGAGAATGTTGCCTTCAGAGTCTTCAAACAGTGTGATCCTAACTTCTCAGACCACCTTGCTTTTAAGGTTCCCTCTCAACTCTGTATTATCTTCACTCCACACTAAGGGGACGTTTCCAATCAAACACTGACGCTGAATTCAGCAACTTGCTTGGTCAGCCACTTTCATTTCATAGCTGGGTTTGGTGAGGCTATCTCTCATCTCGTAAACCTTTTAAGGTAGTCATTTTCACCTGTGCAACGTTTCCCCTCTTACAGGGCCACACCTGTGGCACATGGAACTTCCCAGGCTAGAGGCTGAATCGGAGCTGCTGCTGCCAGCCTATGCCACAGCCACAGCAGATCACCTTTGCTACGCCGCCGCCAGATCTGAGCCTTGCCTGTGACCTACACCACAGCTCATGGCTATGCTGTAGCCTTAACCCACTGAGTGAAGCCAAGGATCAAATCAGCATCCTTATGGATACTAGTCAAGTTTGTAATCTGCTGAGCCACAAAGGAAACTCCCGCAAAGATCTTTTTTTTAAACTTTAATGGATTTTATTTCAATTATAAGTGTACATAAATCATCACGAGTCAATTTTACAGATTTTGTATCCCCTCCCGCAAAGATCTTAAAGTAGGGTTTTCTGAGCATGCATTGGAATTACCTGGAGGACCTGTTAAAACTCAGGTTCTTGAGCTCCTGCCCTAGAGATTCTGATTTAATAGGTTTGGAGTGGGGCTCAAGAACTTCCATTTCTTTCCTTTTCTCTATTCTTTCTTTTCAGGGCTGCACCCATGGCATATGGAAGTTTCCAGGCTAGGGGTCAAATGAGAGCTGCAGTTGCCAGCCTATATCACAGCCACAGCAACGCAAGATCTGAGCCATGTGTGTGACCTACAGCAAAGTTCACGGCAGTGCCGGATCCTTAACCCACTGAGTGGAGCCAGGGATAGAACCCGCATTCTCATGGCTACTAGTTGGGTTCGTTACTGCTGAGCCACAATGGGAACTCCAAGAACTTGCATTTCTAACAAGCTCCCAGGTGACTCATATTCTGCCGGCCTGCGGAGAACACTGCTTCTAGCATATGATGACCAATCAGGAGGGCACCCTCTTCCTTGCAGCTGTTACGCATTCCACACTCAACAGCCTTTCCAGGCTGTTGGGCTTTTGTTTTTGCTTTTGTTTTTGAAAGAGAAATGAGCCCCATGGTGGTCTCCCTTCACTAGCAGGAAAACTTTCTTTGATCGTGGATGTTATTCAGCAGATGGGAATGCCACAGAAGGCCCAGGAATTTGAGGTTAACAAGGAATAGTCAAGACTCCCGCAAATTCTAAGCTTCAGATCAGGAACAAACATTTAACCTGATTTGAGTATAAAACAGACCTAACTGGCTCAGGCTGTATTTTCATGAAGTTTAGAAAACTTCTGTTGAGAACCGTAAGACAGTTCCCATATGCAAAAAAGAATATTGAGAAAGACTATTTCTAAGCTTGATACCTATCAGAGAATCAGTTCCCTCGTGCTATTGTGGATGGGCATTTTTACCCAGAAATAAGCACATCTATGGCTACCGTAAAGTTCACTTCTGTGCTTTTGGAAGACATTAAAATCTGCAGTGAAAAGCTAATCTGAAACCATATACTTAAAAGTACTATTTTAGACTCATCCATCAATCACCTGGACCCCAGACCACTGAGTTTTGTCACTTCAGAGCATTAACCTCATGCTATATTTCCAGGAACTATGGGGCTGTTTTTGTGGCAGCACTTCCCTTTTAACCACACTAAAGGAAAGAAAGCAGAAGTCTTTCAGGCTCAGAAAGTAGCAGAAAGCAACACTCTCTACTTGCCCTAAGAGAAAAGAAAAGGCATCTACCCTCATTATCAGAACGTTATTGGAAGCTTCCTCATCAATCAATACAAGGGGATTTAGCATGTCAAGAATTTCCATCCATTATCCTATTTCTCACAACATCAAATAACACTTATCAAATTTTTATTTTTTATTTTTGTTTTTTTAGGGCCGCACTGGCGGCTATAGAGGTTCCCAGGCTAGGGGCAGAATAGGAGCTACAACTGCCGGTCTACACCACAGCCACAGCAACATCAGATCCGAGCTGCGTCTGCAACCTACACATCTCACGGCAACGCCAGATCCTTAACCCACTGAGCGAGGCCAGGGATTGAACCCACAGCCTCACTGTTCCTGGTCGGATTTGTTTCTGCTGAGCCACAATGGGAACTCCCTTATCAAGTTTCTAATGACATGGGAAGATGTTTGTACGTTAAAAAGTTGAGGATATAGGGGTATAAATCGCCTATGATCTTTTTAATTTTTTTCTGTTTTGCCTGCACCCGACTGGCATGTGGAAGTTTCCGGGCCAGGGACAGAACCTGCAACACAGCAGTGACTAGAGCCACAGAAGTGACAACACTGTATCCTTAACCCACTAAGCCACCAGAGAACTCTGCCTAAAACCTTAATGATGTAAAAATGTATAGGAAAAAGACCAGTATTTTTACCAGAGGTTTTACTTTTGGTAGGATTATGGATAATTTTCATTTATATTATTCCTTCTATATTTCCATTCTTTTTTTCTATTTTCCAATCTTGTACAATAAGAATATATTTGGAAAAAAAATTTTTAAGAGAAAGAATCAGAGAAAAAGAAAAGCTTTCCTTCTTTTTGGGCAATTATTTCAGAAATAAAGTAGTCTGAATCGCATATGATTTACTCACTAAAGGAAAAGACATTACCTTTAGCAAAGTTGTATTTACAGGATTCAGGCGAGAATTGCATTCAACCTAAAAAAAGGAAAGGAAATTTCATGAACTGCTAGAAGAATAAGAAACAGCTTGGCATGAGAAGGATCTTCCAAGATCAACAGCTCAGTTTGGAGATGGCTGAATCAGCCAAAGAAATTACCAAAATAAAAACTAGGAGATATATTTGTACGATGTATTTCTATACTTTAAATTTCTTAGTAGATCTAAAAATCTGCCGAAGTTCATTTTCTGAATCTGTTAGAAGTAGATAAGAGTCTTCAAAGAATTACATGTTGACTCTAGTATGGCTACATAGCATCGGGACAGTTATGTACGTCTTTCAAAGCGAACTGAGAGTTGCTGTTGTGGTGCAGTGGAAACGAATCCGACTAGTATCCTTGAGGATGCAGGTTCCATCCCTGACTGCTCACTGGTGTTGCTGTGAGCTGTGGTGTAAGTTGCAGACACAGCTCAGATCTGGCATGGCTGTGGCTGTGGTGTAGGCTGGCAGCTGTAGCTCCGACTCATCCCCTAGCCTGGGTACTTCCATATGCCTTGGGTTCGGCCCTAAAAAGCAAAAACAAACAAAAAACAGGAGTTCCCTTCGTGGCTCACTGGTTAACGAATCAGACTAAGAACCATGAGGTTGCGGGTTCGATCCCTGGCCTTGCTCAGTGGGTTAAGGATCCGGCGTTGCCGTGAGCTGTGGTGTAGGTTGCAGACGCGGCTCGGATCCCGCGTTGCTGTGGCTGTGGCGAAGGCCGGCAGCTACAGCTCCTGTTAGACCCCTAGCCTGGGAACCTCCATATGCCGCGGCTGCGGCTCTACATAAAAGGCAAAAAGAAAAAAAAAAAAAAAAAAAATAGTGAACTGGACCATGGTCCTCACCTGCTGGTGTCTTGATGACTTCCCAGCACAGCTGGCCCTAGCAAGTGAACCCCTGCACCTCCCCTGCCCATTCCTCACACCTTTCCTGTGCCCTGGAGGTAGTGGGTTTGCTGTTCCTTACACTCTTCTGTCTCAAGACCTTGGCTACTCCATCTAAGGTTGAACCCTTCTATTATTTTTTTTTTTTTCCACAGCAGTCATCACAATTAAGAATTACAGTCTTGGGAGTTCCCGTCGTGGTGCAGTGGTTAACGAATCCGACTAGGAGCCATGAGGTTGTGGGTTCGATCCCTGCCCTTGCTCAGTTGGTTGACGAACTGGCGTTGCCGTGAGCTGTGGTGTAGGTTGCAGACGCGTCTCAGATCCTGCGTTGCTGTGGCTGCGGCACAGGCCAGTGGCTACAGCTCCGATTAGACCCCTAGCCTGGGAACCTTCACATGCTGCGGGTGTGGCCCTAAAAAAAATGACAAAAGGCAAAAAAACCCAACAATCTTATATGTGTACATGTTTGGTATCTCGTATGTTTGTATCCACAAAGGCAGGAACCTCCCTAGGACATAGGGAGATAATCTCTAGGTTTAACAACGTTTTATGGTTAACTTGAGCAATGAGATCTCTCCTTTACACGTGCTTCCCAAGCACACATATAAAACACTGTGCTGAGAACATGGAATCTAGTAGGGTGAAAACATGTAACACAAGGGAGCATGAGATCACTTAAATATTTCATTTCTGAGCTGAGTGAGTATAGAAGGATGGGTAGGATTTCTATAGCTAGAGTAAGAAGGAAGGGGTGGGCATCTGAAGGCTTCAAGAGTCAGGGGAAAGCATAAGCGAAGGCCCAGGGATGTACAGTGAATGTGCAGGGTATGCGTGGGGTTAGAGATGCATGGCGTGAGGAAGCAGTGCGGGGAGAGCGCTGCGGGAGGCAAGAAGCCATGGAGGGTTTCTGAGGTGACAGGATGTGAGTTGTTTTAGGAAAATAACCAGCAAGGGCCTGTATAACAGACTGCAGAGGCTGCGAGCTTGTAAGGGAGTTATTAAAATTACATAGGCAAGAACCAGGAATCCAGGAGTTCTCAATATGGCACAATAGGATCAATGGTGTCTTGGGCACACTGGGACGCAGGTTCAGTTCCCAGCCCAGCACGGTGGGTTAAGGATCCGGTGTTGTCTCAGCTGTGACTTAGGTCTCAGCCATGGCTCAGATTTGATTCCTGGCCTGGGAACTCCATGTGTCTTGGGTGGCTGAAAAAAATGGAAAAGAAGAAAAAAAAACCCCCAGGAATCTAGCTGAACATTTATTCTGGGGAATTGCTGATGGGTAGGTATTCAAAACTTCTAAAATCAAGGGATTATGGAGTTCTCACCATGGCTCTGTGGAAATGAACCTGACTAGTATCCATGAGGACGTGGGTTTGATTCCTGGCCTTGCTCAGTGTGTTAAGGATCTGGCGTTGCCCTGAGCTGTGGTGTAGGTCACAGACATAGCTTGGATCTGGCGTGCCTGTGGCATAGGCCGATTCCGCCTGGGAACTTCCATATTCCACAGGTGCGGCCCTAAAAGAAAGCAAAAATAAACAAACACATAGGAGTTCCTGTCGTGGTGCAGCAGAAACGAATCTGACTAGGAATCATGAGGTTGAAGATTTGATCCCTGCCCTCGCTCAGTGGGTTAAGGATCCAGCGTTGCCATGAGCTGTGGTGTAGGTCACAGACGCAGCTCGGATCCTGTGTTGCTATGGCTACTGTGCAGGCCGGAAGCTGCAGCTCTGATTCGACCCCTAACCTGGGAACCTCCACAGGTTGTGGGTGCGGCCCTCAAGAACAAAAACAACAACAACAACAAATAAATAAATAAAATCAAGGGATTATTTATAAGCCTGGATAACCAAATCAACGTTTTTGCTCCACACAAATGACAATGCAATAACAAACAAACATATCCACTTACTACGGAACTGTGCTCTAAAGAGTAGAATGTAAAAACTGGATCCCTAACTGCCAGGCACAGTGCTGAGAATACAGTAGATATATAACAAATATTTTCTGGAAAAATGAACTCCCAAGTCTGGATTTAATATAATAAAATCATGGTTTCCTTGGTTCAGCACTCTGTAAGTTCTATAACTTTATACAAAGTTTCAGTGTCTGGTAGGCCAAGCACAGTGATTGGTTTTTGACATCTCTACTCTCCCCCTAGCCCCTCAAATGCAGAGGCTCCATCTTACTCATTTTTATTCTCCACAGCATCAAGCAAATAGGAAATGCCAAAATACGATGCTGAATGAATAAGCAAGCAAGAAGAGCTAGCAACAGTGACCAGAACTTATAGAGTTTCTCCCTGCTGTTCAGTACACAAATAGCCATTTAATTTCTACCAATTTATGGGATAAAAGGCTCTGGAAGCAGAGCTACTTTTGAACATGTCTAGAAGAGCACCTAGTGTGTGGTACAGGCAGGACTCCTAAAGCAAGCTCTTCTCTATAAGTACTGAAAGTGTGGAAATCAGAGAAAAAGACCTTATCTGTATTGGTCAACTTATACAGTCTTGCAATATAACTGGTAATGTTGCTTTAAGTCCATGCAATTTTATTTTAATTTTCATTTATTTGTTTTTATTTTTTTTGGCCACACCCACAGCATGTGGAAGTTCCTGGGCCAGGGAACAAATCCAAGCCGCAATTGCCAGCAATGCTGGATCCTTAACCCACTGCGCCACATGGGAACTTTGAGTCCATGCAATTTTATCTTTTTGCCTTATCTTGGGCCTCACCCGCAGCATATGGAGATTCCCAGGCTAGAGGTCTAACAGGAGCTGTAGCTGCCGGCCTTCGCCACAGCCACAGTAACGCAGGATCTGAGTCGTGTCTGCAAACTACACCACAGCTCACGGCAACGCCAGATCCTTAACCCACTGAGCAAGGTCAGGGATCGAACCTGTAACCTCGTGGTTCCTAGTCGGATTCGTTAACCACTGAGCCACGACGGGAACTCCGAGTCCATGCAATTTTATTTTTTATTTATTTTTTTTGCCTTTTGTCATTTTAGGGCCGCCCCCAGGCTAGGGGTCTAATTGGAGCTGTAGCCAGCGGCCTACACCGTGGCCACAGCAACGCAGGATCTGAGCCGCGTCTGCAACCTACACCACAGCTCACTGCAACGCCAGATCATTAACCCACTGAGCAAGGCCAGGGATCGAACCCGCAACCTCATGGTTCCTAGTCGGATTTGTTAACTGCTGCGCCACGACGGGAACTCTTTTTGTTTTTTTTGCATGCAATTTTAAAAAGACAACTCAGCATTCTCCTGCTTTAAGTACACCTTTACAAAAAAAATGGGTTTGTTTGTTTTGATTTTTAGGGCTGCACCTGTGGCACATGGAAGTTCCTAGGCTAGAGATGGAATTGGAGCTGCAGCTGCCAGCCTATGCCATAGCCACAGTCACAGCAGTATGGGATCCAAGCCATGTCTGCAACCTATGCCACAGCTCACAGCAACGCTGGATTCTTAACCCACTGAGCAAGGCCAGGGATCAAACCCATATCCTCATGGATACTAGTTGGGTTCACCGACTATGACGGGAACTCCACCTTTGGGGATTTTTATTTTTTTGAGTTGAGGGTTATTTGCCTCTGTGCTCAAGCCACAGCATGTATTTTTACATAAGACACAGAATGTTTTACAGGGCAATTCAGGGAAGTGTGAATATATTCTATTGTCACATTTATCTCACCCTACAAACATTCCCTCTGCCTAGCAACTTTCTCTTGTCAATGTTTCTGGCTATTAGATTCCTTTTCCAAAAAGCCTTACTCCCTAATATTTTGCTCTAAATAGGGCAGAAGTGAAGGAAACCAGATAATTTCGTGCAGTTATATATGCTATGGGAAAGACAAGCAAAAGATAACAGACTTACAAAAAATTGTTAGCTTCATTTGTAATTAAAGAAGTGCAAATGAAAACAGTGGGATACCGGCCGTTCTCATTGTGGTGCAGCAGAAACGAATCCCACTAATATCCGTGAAGATGTGAGTTAGATCCCTGGCCTTGCTCAGCGGGTTGGGGATCCAGCGTTACCCTGAGCTGTCATGTAGGTCTCAAGAATTGGCTTGGATCTGTCATTGCTGTGGCTGTGGTGTAGGCCGGCAGCTGCAGCTCTGACTCAGCCCCTAGCCTGGGAACCTCCATATGCCTTGGGTGCGGCCCTTAAAAAAAGGCAAGGGGGGCAATTTTAATCAAATTAACTACTTATACAATGTAATTTTTTTTTGGTCTTTTTAGGGCCGTACCCACAGAATATGGAAGTTCCCAGGCTAGGGGTCTAATCGGAGCTACAGCTGCTGGCCTGCGCCACAGCCACAGCAGTGCCAGATCCGAGCCGCGTCTGCCACTCACACCACAGCTTATGGCAATGTGGAATCCTTAACCCACTGAGCGACGCCAAGGATTGAACCCACAACCTCGTGGTTCCTAGTCATATTTGTTTCCACTGCGCCATGACGGGAACTCTGTACTAATATAATTTAAAAGTCCAATGCTGAACAGCATGCTGTGAAACAGGCACTCTCATACATTGCCAGTAGCAACACACTGTTACATCTTTTCTGGAAAGAAATCTAGCTAAACGTATTGAAAACCTTACAAAGAAAAAAAAAAGTGCTTCAAAGGCTTATGATATTTTTGGCTGCGCCTGGAGCATGTAGAAATTCCGAGGCTGGGGACTGAACCCATGCCTCAGTAGCAGCCCGAGCCACTGCAGTGACAATGCTGGATCCTTAACCTGCTGAGCCACTAAGGAACTCCAGTTTACGATTTTTTTTTTTTTAGGGCTGCATGTGTGGCATATGGAAGTTCCCAGACTAGGGATGGAGTTGTAGCTATAGCTCCTTGCCTACACCACAGTCACAGCAACACCAGATCCTTAACTCACTGAGCGAGGTCAGGGATCAAACCCGCATCCTCATGGATACTAGTCGGGTTTGTTACCACTGAGCCACAAGAGGAACTTCTCCAGTTTATAATTTTTGACATATTAATTTCATCTTACCCCAAGGAAATGATCAAACATTCTGGCAAAGACTGTGAAGACATTCAACAGCCAACATTATTAACGGGGCAAACCAGAGATAATCAACAGGACAGAATTCCCTGGTGGCTCAGTGGGTTACGGATCTGGTGTTATCACTGCTGTGGCTCCGGTCAGTGCTATGAGGCAGGTTTGATCCCTGGCCCAGGGACTTCCACATGCCGCAGGTGAGACCCCACCCCCCAAAAAAGAAATAATCAATTGGGGAATGAGATTAAATAGAGTATATTTATAAGACTGAGTATCTATAGACACACTGACTTTATAATATGGAAATATGCTATTAAAAGTGTTAAGTAATCAGGTCCCAAAACCTTGTAACTCTAATACCATCCAATCTATGTTAAAGAAAACAGGTTGTCTCTGGGTTAATGGGATCATGATTTCTTCTCCTGTTCTAATTACCAGTTTTCTACAATGAGCATATATTATTTTTACCAATGTGCTACATGTTTGAGAAAGACGTAGGGAGAAGCATACAGGCTCTCAGCTGCCTTCCAGCTTGCTAATACAGTTCCAGATTTGTGGTGGCTACAGAAGGCCAAAACTGTCAGAAATCTGAAGATAAGCAAATGGTATTTAGTTGTACTACTTGCCATAAAGTGAACTGTAATGCACTACACAAAGCAGTCAAGGGCAATATTGATCCCTTCTGATGAAACCTAGCAGTCAATCAGGAATTGTTTTTCCCAAATGGATAATCAAGAGCAAACCCCAGTGTGTGTAATCAGAAAAAACAAAAACTAGTATCTACCAACTGTTTCTAGTGCATTAGCAGTATGCTGTACCCAACTGACTATACTTCATCTCCTTCATCTTCATAAGATCAGGACATACTTACCACAGCCTCAACTGCAGGTGAATTATCACCTACCACCAATAAAGTAGAACACCTGGGGAAAGCAAAATAAGAGGTGACACTTAGCGAGCAGCATGTACACTCCACTGAACACTGACTTCGTCTATGAAAGGCAGAGATTTTTAGCAACTTAGTGGGGAGACTGAGGGACTTACTTTAATGTCTTTGACTTGTTAGCATTTTGTCCCAAGATGGGTCTTTCAATCTCCAGGTCTTTGCGCCTAGAAAAACAAAGGACACAATGCCCTTTTTAGGTAAGATCATGGCAATTCAGGTTACTTCCTGGTTGTAAAAAATAAAATGTATCAAGGAATCCTAAAACTATCTTTCCTTCGCAGCTGATGAGGGAAGGGTGCACTTTATTCCCAAATAGCCTTGTCAGTGGCATCCTGAGTGGTATAGAGCAGAAAAAGGGACACCGTGGGATGATAAAAGGAGGCAACTTTTAACACTTAATAGCAATACTACTGAAATCCTCAAGTCCAAAATATTTAATTTACCAACTAGTTTATAGGAATAATTTTTTAGGAGGAACTTCTTCGGGGAAACATTTTCCTGGTAACTAACTGACACAGTACTTAACCTTTCTGATATCAACTAAAAATAAGAAGGTTCTTTATATAGAGGAAGGAGCTAGAGAGCCTGGGATCAAACCTGGCTTTGCTTCTGACTGGCTATGTAACTCTGGGTAAGTTAAGCTGACCCATTTCCTCAGTCTTCCCATGTACCCGGAAAGCCAAAAGGGGCTAACATTTTCACCTTGGAGAAGACGGTCCCAAGATAAGAATTAGGTTTCTCTCAGTGACTGGGGGAGATGTGACGCTTTAGGAAGACGCAAACAAAAGAAAATTTTACTAGTGTTCACATATCATTTTTTCCTGATGACAGGCTATCAGTAGAGGGAGACTGAAGTCTATCCTTTGCCTTCTCTACATGCATCTTTCTGTGCCACCTCAATTTTTTTGTGTGCATACATAACTGTAGGTATTTTTGGTCGCAAAAACATCTTACAACTACAACTGGTAGTTGAATGGGGCTGAAATGGCCTCCAGTTTCATTCATTCAGTTCACTCATTCCTCTTAAGAGCTGTTTTCTTTTCTTTTTTTGGCCGTACTCGTGGCATGCAGAAGTTCCTAAGCTTGGGATCAAACTTGAGCAATCCCATCACACAACACTGGAAGAAGTAGCTTACGTCCCCTTCTCCCTCTCTCTTAAATATCCAGTATCTCTTAGACCTGGTCTCCATTTAAGGGAAGGAACAGAAATAACTGTACCCGTTATAAGAACTCAGGAAGAGCTGTAGGTTTTCTTGGTTGATATCTTGGGCAATATGCAGTCTGTAGGTTTGAATCAGGTCCAGGTTGGCTTGCAACTCTTCCTACAACAATTAAAAGAAGACACGGGTAAACTTCTGAGCTACAGTACAAGTCTATATTGTTTGGTCTGCATTCTCAGTGCCCAAAGTCAAAGCTCACTGCCTATGATGGGAAGTGAGGAGAGCATAGGGCCTACTGATGTACTGGCAGGATGAAGGGTTAACATCCTTTTTATCTGCATCAGACTGGTTCAGTGCCATATTCTGTGCTAGATAAGGGAACCAAAGAATCTAAGATAGAAAAGGCTGGTAATCAACTTCAGGTCAAGCACAAAAACCTAGATACACGCTCTGAATATCCTTCCCTGCAGAACAGTGGAAACTGCACTAAACGAGGACTCGAGTATTAGCTCTGAAACTTAGGCTACCTAACCATTCAGAATGCTGGTTTCCCTATTTGTGTGTGTGTGTGTGTGTGTGTGTTTTCGTGTTCTGCCATTCTTATAAAAACAGTGTTTGTAAAATAAAGATATTAACCAGCAACCTGATAGGGCTGCTTTAAAGACTAGATAACAAAAATTATATGAACCGTAAACTGTAAAATAAACGGAAAAGTAACATTTCTATTAGTAGCCATAAATCTGCATAATCAATCTATACCTTCTTCAATATATCTACTTAAGACTATTGTTCAATAATATACACTACAGAATTATATATTAAATTTTATTTATGATATTTTATTAGTCAGTTTATTGTTTATTTAATCTTATTAGTAATACTTCGGTTTTATTGAGGTAGAGTTGTTTATAACATTACATTAGTTCAAACATAAGACATAATTCAAAAATTTTATAGATCATATCCTATATAAAGTTATTATGAAATAGTGGCCATATTCTCTATATAAAATTCAAGGGAAACAAAATGGTCTACCAGTAAAAAGAGAATCTCCCTCCCCACTATCCACTGACCAATGGTCCCTCTCTTGCTGGCCTTCCTGGAGACCACCAGAACCAACCCGGTTCTTGTGTACATAAGCATATATGTACATATGTGACAACTCACATACCCCAGTAAGTAGTTTTAAGCAGAAGGGAAAATGTTTGCATTGGAGAAAAGAAATGTATCAGTGATAGTGACAGAGTCAGTTACTCAGTCTAGGGCAGTGTGTAACGGTCACCACCAGCAAGCGTGGTAGAGAAAGAGATAAGGAGAACGTGTTTGCGTTCTTACCATGACATGGGTAAAATGAGCCAAGAATACCGGTGGAAACTGATCAAGTGGATCAGAGTCCACCTGAAACTAAAGGGCAAGGGAGTCACTCCAAGGAAACATGGTTAGGTGCTGAAGATATTATAGTAAGAAAAGTGAACCACATGGCAATTAGAAATGAAATGATCTATCCAGCTTCCCCTTGAAGGTCTGGAGAGGAACCTGAGCAGCAAAGTTTGAGATAAAAAAGGGAGGAAAACCACTAGATCACAACCCAAGCTACAAACAAGCTTAAGGACCTCTGAGGACATTTCCAGCCAAATGAGCAGAGCAATTTGAATAAATAATTATAGACAAATAATTCCTGGCTCCTAAGCCATGATGGTAGAACAGCATCACACTGCATTCTCTCCAGCTCAAGGAAGCAAAAAAAAAAAAAAGGGAAGAAATGCTACTGGTGTAAAAGGGGTAAAAATGGTTTGTCAATGAAACCTAGGAAAAGCTGTTATGTTTACTGTACTCTGCTAGACATATGGTGGGCTACACTGTTGTTCCACCTACAAGTACGGTAGAGGTCATTCCTTATCAGGACTCATTTAAACTATCTTTTCCCAAATCCTTGCCAGTACAAAAAATCACTGTTCTTTGATTTTTGCTAATTTGATAGATTAAAAAAAGAGATTATCACTGCAGCTTTTATTAGTGAAGATGACATTATCAATGTTTAGAAACCTTATTTGCTTCCATTTCAAAGTAATAAGAGCAATACATGCATTTGCTTGCCTAATTTTTTTTTTCGGCCACACCTGTGCAAATTCCCTTGCCAGGGATCGAACCAGAGTCACAGCAGTGACAACCCTGAGTCCTAGCTGCTAGGCCACCAGGCAACACATTTTTTTTTCCTTTTTTGCTTGCTTAAATTTTTTTTTCCTTTGTCTTTTTTAGGGCCGAAACTGCGGAATATAAAGGTTTCCAGGCTAGGGGTTGAATCAGAGCTGTAGCTCCTGGCCTACACCACAGCCACAGCAACGCAGGACCCGAGCTGCATCTGCGACCTACACCACAGCTCACGGCAATGCCGGATCCTTAACCCACTGAGCAAGGCCAGGGATGCAACCTGCATCCTCATGGATACTAGTCAGATGCGTTTCCACCAAGCCGCAACGGGAACTCATGCTTGCTTAAATTTTAAATGAATTCTTCAGCCTTGTGACAACCTACTATATATGACCTCATATTTTTGTAAAAAAATTTTATTGAAGTGTAGTTGATTTACAACGTTGTGCTAATTTCTGATGTATAGCAAAGTGTTATAGTTATGTATAATCTTGTTCATATTCTTTTCCATCACGCTTTATCACAGAATACTGAATATAGTTCTCTGTACTAGAGTAGGACCTTGTTGTTTATCCATCCTATACGTAAGTTTTAATCTGCTAATCCCAAACTCCCAATCTTTCCCTCTCCCCCAACCCCAGCAACCACAAGTCTGTTCTCTATATCTGCCTTACATGTTTTTAATTAAACACACATTACGTACATATTATGAGGATGTTCTTACTTTATAGAAATCATTAAAATTCTCGCCTAAGCTTTTCCTTATTTGAAATAGTATTTCTAACATATTCGAATGTAAACATCTCAAGGCCTCATTCTTCCATGTCAGGTGCCTCTCTGGCTAATCAATAATCAACCTCTGCAGGTATCCTACACTAAGTCTCCCCCAGGTTATTGAGAACCCCCAAATACATCTTATAATTCCTTCCTCTTTGTTTCTTTTCTTTTTTTGCTTTTTTAGGGCTGCAGGTGCCACATATGGGAGCTCCCAGGCCAGGGGCCGAATTGGAACTCCAGCTGCCAGCCTATGCTGCAGCCACAACAACTCAGGATCTGAGCTGCAACAGGAATTCCCTTCCTCTTTGCTTTTGAGCAAACTCTTTCCCCTTCCTGGAATGATCATCTTCCTCCTCAAATCTAAAATGTTGGATTTCTCCATTCTTCAAGGCCCAGCTGGGATACGTCCACATTAAAGCCTCCCCGTTCCTCTCCTGCCTTTGAATTCCTCTAGGCCCTTCATGGGGCCTCTCCTTGATACCCTGACATGGTAAAAAAAAGAGGAAAGCTTCAGAGTCAGGCATACCTGGCTTCAAATCTCCCTTGATATGCTGTTAGCTCCTGACCTTATACAAGCCAATTCATTCTTCACCTGTTAAGTGGGAATACAATTCCCATTGTGAGATTAATAGACTGGCTTGATTAATGTCTATAATGTATAATACGTCTGAAATCTGTAGGCATTCAATGAAACGTAGTTCTTATTACTTATCCTTTTTTACATATGCTATAGTAGTGTTTCCGTACATCTCATCTTCCCACAGAATGAGCTCCTGAAGAATAAGAGCCATTTCTTATATACCTTTGTCCCTTGCCAAGCACTTAGCACGGAATTTTGTAAATTTTATAAACTGGCTTTTAAGATCTACAGTCAAAACCAAGCATCCTGGAGTACCTCAGTAGCCTATTGGTTAAGGATCTGGCACACATATCTGGTTCACATAGCAGTTCGATCCCGGGCCTGGGAATTTCCACGTTGCAGGTGTAGCAACAAGACAAAAAACAAACTCTCAAGCAAGCATCCCATGCCTTCAGGAAAGAACACACTCTACCTAGGACTATGCAGTGGAAAGATCATGGTCTTGGAAACTTCCAGTTAAAGATGCTGGATTAAAATAGCTTTCTTTTACTTCTTCCAGGAAAAGCATAACAGCAAAATGTTTTCTTTATAAGCCATAAACTCATAAAAGACAAAGACAACAGGGAAAAGTGACAACTGCAATAACATTTTGAAAGTGGGAAAGCAGAAGGAAGACTGTAATCACTCATTTAACAGACTCTGTAAGGCTGCTAGGCTGGCCCTGGGGGAGTGAGAATCAGTGAATACCAAGGAGCCTGAAGAGGCCCAAGAACTGTGAGCACCTGTTCGCTTTGCAAGCAAAGGGTAATGATGATATGTAGGAGGATTTTATCAAGAAGATATAACAAAACACATAAAGCAAAATGAAACTGAGTTGAACGGAGAAATTCCACAATAGGAGTTCCCATTGTGGTGCAGTGGAAGCGAATCCAACTAGGAACCATGAGGTTGCGGGTTCGATCCCTGGCCTCACTCAGTGGGTTAAGGATCCGGCATTGCCATGAGCTGTGGTATAGAACGCAGACACGGCTCAGATCCCGTGTTGCTGTCTGTGGCTGTGGTGTAGGCCAGCAGCTACAGCTCTGATTCAACCCCTAGCCTGGAAACCTCCATATGCCACGGCTGTGGCTCTTAAAAAAAGAAAATTTAGCAATAATAGCTAGCAACTTTAATCCCCATTTTCAATTAAGATAGAATACTGAGGCAGAAGATCATAAGGAAACAGAAGACCCGAACAACACTATAAACCATCAGATCTAACATAACAAACATTTTATAGATCAACCCACTTAAAAGCAGTAGAATGAATACACGTTCTTTTTTTTTTTTTTGTCTTTTTAGGGCCATACCTGCTGCATATGGAGGTTCCCAGGCTAAGGGTCTAATCGGAGCTACAACTGCCAGCCTCCGCCAGAGCACAGCAACACCAGATCTGAGCCGCATCTGAGACCTACACCACAGCTCACGGCAACGGCAGATCCTTAACCCACTGAGCGAGGACAGGGATCGAACCCGCAACCTCATGGTTCCTAGTCGGATTCGTTTCCACTGAGCCACGACGGGAACTCCAAATACACATTCTTCTAACGTGTGCATGGAACATTCTCTGGGATAGACCATGTCAGGACATAAAACAAGTCTCAGGAAATTTGAAAAAGAATGAAATACTTAGAATTCCCCCAACCACAGTGGAATTAAAAATCAATAATAGAAGCAAATTTGGAAAATTTAATAACATACCCCTAAATAATAACAGATCAAAGAAAAAATCATAAGGGAGTAAGAATATACTTTGAAATGAATGAAAATACCTCAAGGATGAAGCTAAAGCAATACTTGGAAGGAAATTTATAGCAGTAAATTCCTGTATTTAAAAAGAAGAAAGATCTCAAATTCAAAACTAGCCTTCCATCTTAAGAAACTAGAAGGAGAAGACACAACTCAAAGCAAGCAGAAGGAAGGAGATAATACAGAGTGGAAAAATATGAAATAGAGAATAGAAAAAGAACAGAGAAAGTCAGTGAAACCAAAAACTGGTCAGTCAGACCGACCAAGAAAAACAGAGACAAGACTCAAAATTATCAAAAACAGGAATGAAAGAGGAGACATCATTATCAGATTTACAGAAATAAAAATAATTATAAGAGAACATTATAAATAACTGTACACCAACAAATTAAATAACCTAAGTGAAACTGACAAATTCTTAAACAGACACAGACCACCTAAAGTGCCTCAAGAAGAAACAGAAATATCTGAATAGATCTATATAACACTTAAAGAGATTAAACTGGTAATATAAAAACTTTCTATAAAGAAAAGCTTTGGCCCAGATGGCTTCACTGTGAATTCTGTCAAACATTTAAAGAATTAATAGCAATCCTTCCCAAACTGTTACAAAAAAATGAAAAGGAGAATGCATCTCAACTCATTCTATAAGTCTAAGCATTATCTTAATACCAAAACCACAGAAAGACAACCTAAGTTTACAGACAAATACCCTTTACAGATATAGACAGAAAAATCCTTAACAAAATACTACTAAACGAAACGTAACAACATATAAAAAGGATTACACACCATGAGCAAGTGGGATTTATCCAAAGAATGCAAGTCTGGTTCAACATACAAAAATCAATCGGTATACTACACCATATTAAAAGAATAAAGAGCGTAAGTCACACAAACATCTCAGCAGAAAAAGGACTTGTCAGAATCCAAGACAATTTCATGATAAAAGCACTCAACAAACTAGGAAGAGAACTTCTTCTACCTGATAAAGGGCCTCTGTGAAAAATCCACAGCTAACAGTATACTTAATGGTCAAACACTGAATAGTTTTCCTCCAAGATCAGAAACAAGACCAAGGATGTTCATTTATTACTTCTGTTCGACACTGTACCAGAAGTTCTATCCAAAGCCTAGACAGTTTTGCCTAGGCAAGAAAAAGAAAACATCCAGACTGGAAAGTACAAATAAAACCATTTTCATTGCAGATGACATGAGCTTATGTATAGAAAATCCTAAGGAATACACACACACACACAATAAAAATTAGAGCTAATAAACTAGTTCGGTAAGGTTAAAGGATACAAGCTCAATATACAAAAATTTAATTCTATACATTAGCAAGAAATAATTTAAAATGAAATTAACAAAGCATTTCATTTACAACAGCACCTCCAAAATAAAATACTTAGGAATAAATATACAAAAGAAGTATAAGGAGTTCCCTTCATGGCTCAGTGGTTAACAAATCCGACTAAGAACCGTGAGGTTGCGGGTTTGATCCCTGGCCTTGCTCACTGGGTTAAGGATCCGGCGTTGCCGTGAGCTGTGGTGTAGGTCGCAGACGCGGCTCAGATCCCGCGCTGCTGTGGCTGTGGCGAAGGCCGGCGGCTAAAGCTCCTGTTAGACCCCTAGCCTGGGAACCTCCATATGCCGCAGGTGCGGCTCTAGATAAAGGCAAAAAGACAAAAAAAAAAAAAAGGAAGTATAAGACTTCACTATAAAATGTTGCTGAAAGAAATTTTAAAAGACCCAAATAGCTGAACAGACACACTCTAGGTTTACAGATTGAAACAATATTGTTTCCCCAAACTGATCTACAGATTCGACACAATCCTAATCAAAATCCCACATTAGTTACATTGGTGTGTAACCTCAAGACTTATCTGGGGAATCTGACCAGTCCCAGAGAAAAACCTGAAGCCGCTGATGTTGACGTCAGGGGTTACCCAAGGAAACGGCCCAGTCTAATTGCCCAAGTGATAAGCCTCTCCTTGCAGTGATCCACCTTTTATTAAATATGGACAGACAGACAGGGATTACTAGTCACAGGGGAAAGCACCTGTGCCAATTATTCTGTCTCAGACCCACCAGTCTCTCTCTCTCTCTTTTTTTTTTTTTTGTCTTTTTGTCTTTTTAGGGCCGCACCCACAGCATATGGAGGTTCCCAGGCTGGGGGGGGTCTAATCAAGAGCTGCATATACATGTATATGCCTCTATGTAAGCAAAGCACTGTTGAGAAAAGTCAGACCTTTTGAACATGAGGGGTCTTCTGGCTCGTGGTTTCTACTGAACTAACAGGTATGCAGAGACCACTGACTTTTAGAATGCTTTTGAGCTCTTATTAAGCCTTAAGATTAAAACAATTCAATGTTGAAATTTCAAAAAAAAAAAAGAAAAAAAAGAGCTGCAGCAGCTAGCCTACGCCAGAGCCATAGCAACGCCAGATCCAAGCCACGTCTGTGATGTACACCACAGCTCACCACAATGCCAGATCCTTAACGCCCCGAGCAAGGCCAAGGATCAAACCCGCAAACTCATGGTTCCTAGTTGGATTCATTTCTGCTGTGCCACGACGGGAACTCCCCACCACTCTTTGTAATACTGGAGCTAGACTACATAAACAGTTTCCGTGTGCCAGTGCTTTTTTATTTAATTAAAAACAATTTTTTTTTCTTTTTTGGCTGCTCTGTGGCATATGGAGTTCCCGGGACAGGGATCAGATCCGAGTCACAGTTGTGACCTAAGCCACACCTGTGGCAACACCAGATCCTTTAACCCACTGTACCAGGCCAGGGATCGAACCCATGTCCCAGCACTCCCAAGATACCACAGATCCTGTTGCGCCACAGTAGGCTCTTAGTCCTTTTTTTTAAAATTTAGCACAGGAGCCAGTGGCTCAAGCTGTCAGGAATTATCATAGACCATCTATATCAGCTACTAGGCCCATATTCTCCCCATTCAGCTGCACCTTCTGTAGCGTCGCAGCTGCTCAGACCTTATTTTAGAACAAGGTCTCCCCCATCTGGTGAGTGGCTCTATGGACCAGTTACAGCCCTTGCCTTCTGGCAAGTTTCTTCGCTACTGGATGGCTGTACTTTCTATGCAAACGGTGCCTTTTTTGAAGAGGCCTGACTCCTGGGCTTGGTGGTAGGGGCTCAACTAAGTCCCTAGTTCCTTTGGGGTCCACACTTGCTCAGCCTAGGAGTAGCTGCTGGTTTTCCACCTGCTATTTTCCAACCTCTCAGAGTCCTCTTTTACCTCTGTGAGAAGTAAGCCACCTTTAACTAGTTAACTGTATTTTATGTTACATTTTCTCTACTCAAAGTGTGTGATTTCTGTCCTCTGACTGGACCCTGGAAACAGCCCACAGGATGGAGAAAGACTGACCCGAAGGCTGCGGAGATGAATGTCACCAGGCCTTCTGTGTGACGAGCCTTGATTTTTTTTTTTTAAAGGCAGAAACTAGAAACAAACTGCCTTCTTGCCACTATCACCTTTGCAGCGTCCCTCCAGTGTTCTTTATTTACAAATTCTAACACTGTCACTTGGTAGAGAAGTAATGTAAAGAAAAAGAAAGCTATCATGGCTCAGCTCTGAGTAACACTTACATGCTAGCGTAGATGCTGGAAATTGACCTCATCCAAATTATATAATATTGAGAGAATGGAGGGTTGGAAAACACAAATATGTGTCATGGGGTCAGTGTGTGTGTGTTATAGGAGAGAAATGATCTTTCATAATGGAATGCCAACAGATAACGCCTACAAATGAAAAAAAGCAGTAAGTGGAAATATATGCATATTTAGAGAAATAGAGGTAAAGAGAAGTAAAGAGAATTGAGGCACATATCCCAAAAGACATACATAAGAATGTTCATAGGGGAGTTCCTATTGTGGCACAGCGGAAACATATCTGACCAGTATCCACGAGGATGCAGGTTTGATCCCTGGCCTCACTCAGTGGGTCAGGGATCTGGCACTGCCGTGAGCTGTGGTGTAGGTGGCAGACGTGGTTCGGATCCCGTGTTGCTGTGGCTGTGGTGCAGGCTGGCAGCTGTAGCTCAGATTCAACCCCTGGCCTGGGAATTTCCATATGCTACAGGTGTGGCCCTAAAAAGCAAAAAAACCAAAAAAAAAAAAAACAAAAAAGGGAATGTTCATAGAAGCTTTATTCACAATAGCAAAACAAAAACAAAAGATCAGAGAGGTTCCTGTGTGGCACTGCTCAGCTGTGTGGCCTCACCCAGTGGGTCAGGGATCTGGCACTGCCATAGTTGTGGTGCATGTTGCAAATGTGGCGTGGGTTTAATCCCTGGCCCAGGAACTTCTGAATGCCACAGTGGCAGCCAAAAAAAGAAAAAGGAAACAACTGAAATGTTCATAGGAACAGTTGTGGAACATAACACAATGGACTGCTACACAGAATAAAAGAATGAACTACTGATATACAGAATGATATAGCTGAATCTCAGACTACACTAAGCAGAAGAAGCTGGCCCCAGAAGAGTTGACACCGTAATTACATCTATATGAAGTTTAAGAGGCAAAATAATCTATAGCAGTAACAGAATAGAGAATACCTTGTTTGGGGAAGGGGATTAGTGATTAGGAACCGGCATGAGGGAACCCTTCTGAGATGATGGAAATGCTCTATATGTTGATTTGGTGGTGGTTACATGAGAGGATGAGTATATCATATAAAAGGTCACTGAGAAGCACTATGATTTGTGTCCTTTACTATAAGTAATACCTTAATTAAAGAGGCAAAACCCCAAAGAATTAGCTAAAAGAATTAAAGCAGCTAGCTCTTAAGAAGCAGGAAATGGGATGGGTGGCAGATTCTTGTAATAAGCCCTGAAGAACTTCTCTACTCTATATGTCAATGTGTAATTTTGATAAAATACAATCTCAATAAAAGAAAAAACTACACACTTTGGAGTTAGCCTGACCTGGGTTCGAACCACTTGCTAGCTGGATAATGGTAGCAAATTACGTTGCCTCCCTGGCGGCCCTCAATTTCTGCCTCTTACGATAAGTCTCACAGAACCATGTGGAAAATAACTTGAGTTTGTGCCTTAAAGTACTTGTCAAAGTGTCTTACACATAATGAGTACTAAATGCCGATTTTTTTCCCCACTGACCATTTTCCCTCAACACACAGACTACGGCTGAGCACGCATTACTCCCTTTTATGTTGTTTTCCTCTCCCCAACTACTCCAGACCCCTTACAGCTCTCCAAACTTATCACTCATTTATTCCCTCCCTTCTTCATAGGTCATCTGTGATGTTGTGATTTATAATAAGAAATACATATTTGGTCTTCACCTCATTTCTGGCACAGAGTTCCTAAAACACTTGGAATGTAAGTGATAAAGGTATCTTGTTTTGTTAGTGAAGTGACTTTAGGAAAGCCCCCAAGTAACTTCTAGATGGAACCAGCCCCTGTGATTACAGGGTCAGAACTTTTGATCCCACCCCATCCCCACCTCTCGGGGAGGGAGAGGAGCTTGACACTGAATTGACAACCCTATAATCGTGCTTTCATTAACCCCAAAAAGGACAGGACTGGGAGAGCTTCCAGACTGGCGCACTCCAGAGGGCATGGAGCTCTGCGCCCCTTTCACAGAACATACCCTTGGCACCTCTTTCATCTGGCTGTTCCTGAGTTATGTTCTTTTATAAAAAACCAGTAATCTGAGTACAATGTTCCTCTGAGTTCTGTGAGCCACTCTAGCAAATTAACTGAACCCCAGGAGGGTGGTCATTGGAACCTCCGGTCTATAGCTGGTAGGTCAGAAGCACAAGCAAGGAACACAGATAGGCAACTGGTAGCTGAAGTGGGGGGAGAGGTGCGGCGGCGGCACAGTCTTACAGCACTGGGCTCAAACCTATAGGATCTGACCTATCTCCAGGTAGACAGTGTCATAACTGTCACACACAGCTAGTGTCCAAGAACTGTTTGGTGGTGTAGGAAAAAACACACATTGTAGTTGGTGTGAGAATCATATTATCCACCTGACTTTCCCTCTGAAGATGGATTGGGTCCCCTCTTTCACCCAATAATTATCCATATAATTGTCATTTCCTCTATAGACTTCAGTTTCCTCACCAGTAAAACATGGGGTTTGAACAAGATTATCTAAGGTTCTTCTAGCACTCACATTTTTGGTTTCTTTTCCTCTGAAATTTCTATTTTTGTGAAGTCTTTCTCAGACCTCATTATGGCTCTAAAGATATTTGCTGAGGCATGTGATGTTTTCAAACATGAACAGATGGCATGCTGCTTACAGGAGACAGGTGGGAGGGGGAGGGCACTGCCTTCTCTCTCTCTCCTAATGCCAAGAGCCATGTGGCACTGAGTTAATGCTTCTCCCCTAAGACTGGCCTTTGCTGGGCCGCGTGCATTCCACACAGCGCTGGCAGTATTACCCACTGGGATCGAGTTCAAAGGCACTCCTTCTTTCCTTTTCACTTCTAAAGTGATTAAGACTTTACAAGCAAGCCAATAAACACAGCTCTCCTGGCTGCAACAGGCACTTACCTGCCCAAAGTGATGAGCCAAAATAATGTCCACAACATTGGTTGTCAATCCTGAGAGCTAAAAAGATAAAAACTTTGTGTCAAGGGAGAAAGCAAAGGTTAAAAATTCATCAAGCTGTCCACTTTACTGGTGCACTTTATTGTATCCCTGTTATCCTTTGACAAACAAACAACTCAGTGGTACACATATTCACGAGACAGTGGTTTCAAGAAACACAAGAACAAAAAAAAGTCAGAAAAAAAAGGGAAAAGTCTTGGAGTTCCCTGGTAGCTCAGTGGATTAAGGACTTGGTGTTGTCACTGCTGTTTCTATTCCATCCTTGACACAGGACTTCCACAGGTCATGGGAGCAGCCAAAAAAAAAAAAGTCTTCCTTCCAGGGTAACACTATAGCCTGCCGTGAAACAGGTGGCTAGAAGAAATGCTGGCCATTACTTCTTTGAAAACCTGAGACCTAGAACTCATGGCCATTAGCTACTTCATTCCTGCCTATATTTTTTGCATAAATACTGGATTTATGGCTAAAAAGGATGGACCTACAACCACTCCCAACCCAAGCCATCCAAAAGGAAAAAAAAACGCTTTTTTTCCCTTTCCTCCAGTTTTTGCTATCTTCATTTCAAAGAGTGGGAGGAAACTGCTATGTTTACAGAATGTTCTTGCACTTTAAACATTTTTCTCCTAATTTTTTCCCCTTTCAAAACTATGCATATCACAGTCTAATAAATGCATCAATCTGTGTAAATCTGCAGACCGTTAGTCTATTTTCAGGAAAGTTTCCAACTCAAATTATGTTACTGTTTTCCCTTAAGCCTTATTTGTTGGTTTTATGCTCAATTCCTACTGCTGACCTGGATCAGAGGTGAAGTTCTTCTTCTTTTTTTTTTGGTCTTTCTTTTTCTAGGGCCGTACCCACAGCATATGGAGGTTCCCAGGCTAGAGGTCTAATCGGAGCTGTAGCCGTGGGCCTACGCCACAGCCACAGCAACAAAGGATCCAAGCCACGTCTGCGACCTACACCACAGCTCACGGCAATGCCGGATCCTTAACCCACTGAGAGAGGCCAGGGATTGAACCCGCAACATCATGGTTCCTAGTCGGATTCGTTAACTACTGAGCCATGACGGGAACTCCAGAGGTGAAGTTCTGAGTTGGGAGTGGAAATGGTGGAGAGGAGATAAGGGAGACAGGTGGATATGGGTAGAGCAGGATCACATAGTTTCAGAAAGATTAGAGAAGAAAGCCCAGAAATCTTCACATAGGTTATCAATGACCCACAGGTTATAAATTAAAGATAATTATAATTAATAACTTAGTTTATCTTGTGTCTAATACTCATAAGGTCATTCTAAAGCTTTATAAGAATTTTTAGGAGTTCCCCTGTGGCACAGTGGGTTAAGGATTTGGTGTCACTGCAGCAGCATGGGTCACTATTGTGGCGCAGGTTCAATCCCTGGCCTAGGAAACTTGTGTCACATGATTAAAAGTGTTCACGTAAGTTTGTTACACCATATGGAAGTTCCCGGGTCAGGGATCAAATACAAGATCCATCTGCAACCTATACCACAGCTGTAACACCATGGAGACAAGCCAGATCACCAACCCACTATACTATAGTAGGAATTCCATCAGGTAAGTTTCAGTGTATCCACATGCTAGGTAGTAATTATAACAAATTTTAAATAAGAATTTCCATAGTATCTGGCAATAGTATTGTTAATACAGTTCATCCAAAGCAGGGATATATGTCATTTCTCCAGAAGTATGGGGAGGAATGGATACATTTTTTAGAATCTGGTCTGCTGGTAGGTGGAATAGTTTAATATTTTAAAATTGCTATAAAAGCAATACACATTTACTATAGAAAATTAGGAAAATATACAATATTAAAAAAAGGAAGTAAGAATGGTCTGTAATGGTACCAGCCAAAAATGTTAGCACTAGTAACAAATCATTTTCCCTTTCGAACAAAATTTTATTGCCTTTTTTTTTTCGGCCATGGCATACAGCAGTTTGATAAGGGATCTCAGTTCCCAGACCAGGGATCAAACCTGGGCCATAGCAGTGAAAGCACTGAATCCTAACCACCAAACCACTAGGGAGGTCCCTGTCTGTTTTTTAAACATGAGAATTTTCTAATTTCTTTTTTTTTTTGTCTTTTTGCCTTATCTAGGGCCGCATCCATGGCATATGGAGGTTCCCAGGCTAGGGGTCTACCAGAAGCTGTAGCTGCCGGCCTTCACCACAGCCACAGCAACGCAGGATCCGAGCCGCGTTTGCAACCTACACCACAGCTCACGGCAACACCGGATCCTTAACCCACTGAGCAAGGCCAGGGATCGAACCCGCAACCTCATGGTTCTTAGTCGGATTCGTTAACCACTGAGCCACGACGGGAATTCCTCTAATTTCTTTAAATAACTAAAAACATAAGTTTCTGGTTGCATAGTATTCCATTCACAGTCTTCATGAATGAGACTCAGTGATGAACGAAAGTGAGATACAAAAGATACATATTCTATTATTCCAGTTATATGAAGTTTAAGAGTAGATAAAACCCATCTATGGTGACAGAAGTCAGAATAATGGTTATTCCTGGGAAGGGAGGAAGCATTAATTAAGGACAGAGCCAGAGATATTTTGCATACTGACTGCGCGGTGATTACATGTGTAAATATTCATCAGGGTGTCTACTTAAAACTTCTTGCCCTTAATTTTATAAACCTCAATGAAAAAATAAAAACCAGATAAGGTGTTTTGAGGAAGGGTCAAGAGACGAGCCAATGGACACCATTTGGTCTTACTTTGGAAGCTGCCCAGTCAATCCAGCCTTTAGCACAAGGGTCAACGTTAATGAGCACGAGACCTTCCACAAGCTCTGGGTGATTGAGCTGAAACGAGACAAAGACAATGGTATGAGCACCCCGCCCCTGGATTTTCTTCTAAAATACAACTTAGCATCCAGAAAACCAGCTTCTTCAACTGCTATCAAATGATCTTGCCTTGCAAGGATCTCAGGGGGGAGACGGTTTTTATTTCCACAGCAGAGGAGGGCACCTGGTTTTTCTACAGTTGTTTGGCTCATGGTGGGTCTCCCCAGCTGGGGCAGTGCCCTAGGGACTACGTGGCATAAGGGGCTGCTGAGGCTTAGATTGCCTACTTCACCCTCATACACCTTTGTTCTCAATGGAGGCTGCTTAAGTTTTTTTCCTAAAACCACAGGAAGAGGTGATACCACCTCCCAGAAGGCTGTCCTATCACCCAGGAGGCATCTGAGAAAGAGTTCCTTCAATCAAAACCAATAGGAACATTTCTATGTAAAACGTAAAACTTTCCAAGTTTTCTTCCCTCTGATTATGCTGATTATGCTCAGTAGAGAAAATCTGGTAACAGAGAAACTATAAAAAGAAAATAAAATCTCATATGACCTAACCACACATCAATCTCTGTCAGTATTTTGGCATGTTTTCTTCCAGTTCTTTGCTATGCCTATGACAAACTTGATGCGCATCTGTATTCTAACCTTTTTGCTGAGCTTATAGTGTATGTAAATTACATATCATTACAAGCTCTTCTTACAAAAAAAAAATTTTTTGTAAGGCATGTGGAAGTTCTCGGGTCAGGGACTGAACCCTTGCCACAGGAACAACCCAAGCCACTGCAGTGACAATGCCAGATCCTTAACCTGCTGCACAGCATGCAAACTCCCCAAAATTTTAATGGCTCTGAGAAATTCCACCATAAGTTTTCTCTAAGAACTATTATTACTATTATTTCCTTTTTATGTCTGTACCTGTGGCATATGGAAGTTCCTAGGATGCGGGTTGAATCGGAGCTGCAGCTGCCGGTCTACGCCACAGCCATGGTGACACTGGATCTGAGCTGTGTCTGTGACTCATGCTGCAGCTTGCGGCAACACCAGATCCTTAACCCATTGAGCAAGTCCAGGGATTAAACCCAAATCCTAACAGACACTATGTTGGGTCCTTAACATGCTGAAATGCCTAAGAATTATTTGTCATTAAGGATATCTTGCCTTCATTTGTGAGATGCTGTAAGTACAAAGCAAAGCTTTATACAAACTTTTACCTGCTGCTGACAGAATTTACAGAAAAGCTAAAACTAACATAAAACTCACAACAGAGGAGTTCCCTCTGTGGCGCAGTTGGTTAATGATTTGATTTGTCTCTGTGGAAGCACCAATTCGATCCCCTTACCCCGGCACAATGGGTTAAATATACAGCATTGCTGCAGCTGTGGCGTAGGTCATGGCTCCAGCTCAGATTTGATTGATGGCCCAGGAATTTCCACACGCCGCAGGGGCAGCCGAAAAATAAATAAATGAGTAAGCAAATAAAATTTAGGAGTTTCTGTTGAGGCGCAGTGGAAACGAATCCAACTAGTATTCATGAGGATGTGGGTTCAATCCCTGACCCTGCTCAGTGGGTTGGGAATCTGGAGTTGCTGTGAGCTGTGGTGTAGGATGCAGACTCACCTCAGACCTGGTGTTTCTGTGTCTGTGGTACAGGCCAGCAGCTGTAGTTCCAATTTGATCCCTAGCCTGGGAACGTCCATATGCTGTGGGTATAGCCCTAAAAAGCAAAATAAAATTAAAAAAGACCCAGTCATTTAACACAGCAGTAAGAGCCATGACCTTGGCGGTACCTCAGGGTGTTGAAACTAATCCTGCCCATACTTACAGCAAATCTGCTGAGGATGTAAGCTCCAGCTCCAACTCCAACCCCAATGATGCTTTTCAGACTGTGAATGGGACACACCAACATTGTCAGGGTTAGCTCATTTGGAGGTGGCATGGCATAATGGAAAGAATACAACTGGGTTCAAATCTGGCACTGATGCTTACTGCATGTAGAATTTGGTCAAGTCTCTTTAACCTCTTGAGCCTTGGTTCCCTATCTGTCACACAAGGATACAACCACCCACTTCTAAGTTGATTTTAAGGGTTAAATGAAATATGACTACAACCTGGGAGTCACCCTTGACAGCTCACTCTATCACCTCTGTGTCCAGCCCATCAGCAAGTCCTATAGAGTCTACCTTCACAGTAGTTCCATCTGCCTCCACCTGCCTCATTCCATTCCCTGCACAGTATCCAGTACCAAGCTATCAATATCACTTGTCTGGCTGTTGCAATAGTTTCACTGGTCCCCCTGATTTTACGCTTTTAGCCCTCTCCAAACCAGTCTCTCCGCAGCTACAGTAATCTTTTTTTAAAAATGTAAATGCTTTATTGATGTGCCATTTACGTATCTACAGTGATCATTTAAAAAGACTAAATTAGGGGAGTTCCTGTCATGGCTCAGTGGTTAATGAACCTGACTAGCATCCATGAAGACAAAGGTTCGATCCCTGGCCTCGCTCAGTGGGTTAAGGATCTGGCATTGCCGTGAGCTGTGGTGTAGGTTGCACACGCGGTTCATATCTGGCACTGCTGTGGCTGTGGAATAGGCCAGCAGCTATAGCTCCAGTTCAACTCCTAGCCTGGGAGCCTCCATACGCTGCAGGTGCAGCCCTAAAAAGATTAAAAAAATAATAGTAATAAAAATAAAAAAGACTAAATTAGCTACCACCCCTTGCTTAAAACCCTTTGGTATTTTTTGTCTTTTTTTTTTTTTGGTCTTTTTGTCTTTTTAAGGCTGTGGGTACGCAGCATATGGATGTTCTCAAGCTAGGGGTCCAATCAGAGCTGTAGCCGTCGGCCAATGCCATAGACATACGGGATCTAAGCCGTGTCTGCAACCTACACCACAGCTCACAGCAATTCCAGATCCCCAGCCCACTAAGTGAGGCCAGAAATCGAACCCACGTCCTCATGGATGCTAGTCGGGTTTGTTAACTGCTGAGCCATGAAGGGAACTCCTTTTCTCTGTCTTTTGAATAAAATCCCAGATTCTTACCTGATCTAGGAGACCTATGTAATCTGGTCCTTGCCTATTTCTCAGATTTCGCTCTATGCCTTTCTCCCACTTGTTCATTGGCTCAGGCTTTTTGCTGTCGTTTTTTGGCCACACCTGTAGCAAGTGGAAGTTGCCAGGCCAGGGACTGAACCTGTGCCACAGCAGTAACCAGAGGCACAGCAGTGACAATGCCTGATCCTCAACCCACTATGCCACCAGGGAACTCCTCGGGCCTTTTGGACATATTCCTTCTGTCTGCAACCCTCTTGCCCTGGCTATCTAGGTGCTCCTTTTTATCCTCTAGGTCTCAACCTAAATGACGCCTTCTTAGAGTGGCACTCCTCAATTAGCCTTATCTGTGCAGATCCTGTCCTTATTCTCTATCACAACATCCCCAATGACTTCTACAGCACGTAAGCTGTGAGTACTTGCTTACTTACTTGTTAATTATTTCCCCCACTAAAATGTAAGCTTCATGTTCTACAGGGTAGTGACCATTCTGTTTTGCTCAGTGTCATATCTCCCCAATTAGACACATCGTAGAAAATGTGAAAAACAAAAAAACAAACAAAAAACCCCAAAACAATGTGAAATAACTGCAGAATGAACTTACTTTAAGTGGGTGAAAACAGAAGGCAGCATTTCAGCCAGCTCATCCATTGTGGGGTACTGGTACCTGGAATGCAGAAGGATACCTTCTGAATTAGATGTACTCATATTTCTCAACGACCAGAATAGCTAGAAAAATATAAGTTCTTAGATAAAAGCACTCTCTTTACCCAAGGCTCAGAGGAGGAGACATGGTACCTGGAAATGATTGAGGCACGTTGTGTGACTCTCTACAACTGACCTTCTAAGAAGAAAGGAAAAAAACAAAACAAAACAGAATTCCCATCATGGTGCAGCAGAAAAATCCAACTAGAAACCCTGAGGTTGCGGGTTCGATCCCTGGCCTTGCTCAGTGGGTTAAGGATCCAGAGTTGCCATGAGCTGTGGTATAGTCACATACGTGGCTCAGATCTGGCGTTGCTGTGGCTGTGGCCGGCAGCTATCGCTCCAATTAGACCTCTAGCCTGGGAAACTCCATATGTCTCAGGTGCAGCACTAAAAACACCAAAAAAAAAAAAAAAAAAAAAAACCTAGGTGTTTTTATATCCTGAAGAGCAACCTTCAACTGGGGGTTCAGGCTCAGTAAACTTCTAGCAGTAAGAGTCAACTTAGGAAGTGCCTCTTGGTCTGCTGCCTATACTTAGACAACTAAATGCAAAAGTAAACAAAGCTTTACTGGACCTAGGCACACAGTCACAGATCCTGGGTTCCTCATCATGACAGCTCATTTGTTTTACTTAGGCCTAGAATAATCTGTTTACTTTGTTACTTGCTTTTGAATTTGGTTCATGATCTAAGAAACTGGATCCCAAGATGGTCAAGCCAGTCTGAAACTGACTCAGACTAAGGATCAATAGAAGCAGGGAGTGTCCACAGAGATTACACAATCGAAGATGAAAAGGATCTTAGGACAGCCTCCTACATATGAGGCAGGATCTGCTCTACCTTTGACAGGGAAGTCAGTCCGTCTCAGCTTGAGTCTTCAAGCAATGGAGCGTTCTCGAGCCATTTGTGCGTAAAACAGAAAACATTAATTGGATCTAAATCTTATTGATATAAACTGGTCACTGGCCAATTTGTGTTTAGGAGACAGAATAGCTTGGACATAGTCAATAATACAGATTCTAGAGCTGGATTGCCTGGATTAAAATCCCAGCCCTGCTTCTTACTCATTATGTAAGCTTGGCCATGGCACTTAGTATCTTTGGGCCTTAATTTCCTTACTTGTAAAACAGGAGTAATAGTAAACCCAAGCCATAGGGTTGTAAGGATTAAATGAGTTAATAAATGTAAAGCAGGTAACATAGGTCAGGAATACTGCTGAGTGAATACCTAAGTGTCAACTACTATTCAACTGCAATGTTCTGTTTCACGGCGGTCACTGGCAAAGGCAGCCCTGGAGATGAGTGAAGAGAAAGGGAAAGAATTAGCATTTCTTTTTTTTTCTTTTTTGTCTTTTTGCCTTATCTAGGGCCGCACCCGTGGCATATGGAGGTTCCCAGGCTAGGGGTCTAACAGGAGCTGTAGCTGCCGGCCTACGCCACAGCCACAGCAACGCGGGATCTGAGCCGCGTCTGCAACCTACACCACAGCTCACGGCAACGCCAGATCCTTAACCCACTGAGCAAGGCCAGAGATCGAACCCGCAACATCATGGTTCCTAGTCGGATTCGTTAACCACTGAGCCATGATGGGAACTCCCTAGAATTAGCATTTCTTTTCACTCTTCCTCCAAGGTCTCCTCAATAATTATGCTATCCAGGGAAGACTTAGGGAGACTGTGGCTCCGTCATGCAAAGCTGGCTTAGGATGAGGCTGAGGGATCCACGTCCAGTCAAATCAATCTCTACCTGACAGGGCAGCTTCTTGGAATAAATGGCTACACTGATTTACAAACTCTTGTCACCAAACTGAAGGTAAGGGTGGGGTAGGGATTCCCCCAGGAAGTTCAGAGGGATCTGAGTTTGGGCCTAAGTAGTTGGGAGTTTCAGGGAGGGACCCAAAAATCACAGATTTAAATAAATAAGAATGAGGACAAACAAAAGGCAGTGAGAAGTGGGTGTTCCAGACACTACTGCCTTGTGATTGGTTTCCATCCACGGAGGGCCATTCCTGGATACGGGAGAACATGCAGTTCTCCTGAATAGAATGTACGTTAACAGTCCTCTCAGAGAGAGGAAAGAAAACAGGTGGATGGTCGGATGACAAGTATAACCTGTAGGCTGTGCTAAAACCAGCTAAGAGGGAAGCACATGGTGACTGCTCCACCAGGAGCTTAGTCGTTTGCTCCCTTGAGTGCCCGTCTTCCAGAGGATCTTGCTTATCGCCTTACCCAGTTGGGAAAGTGGGTGCACCTTCCTGCTGGCCTGGGGCATCCACGTGACAGACAGCAAAGTGCTGGGTGATTTCCTGCATATCCTCAAAGTTAAAGAATGCATTGAAACAGGATTTATCTGCAAGAGCAAAAATATCCTTAAGTCACAAGCCCTTCATTTCTCTCCAGTTTTCCTCTGTCTATTTATATCGTCATCCTCTTTCATGCCGTTTTAATCACTGTTCCACTAAAGTGAAGTGTCTGAACAATCTGTCTGATTCAAGCTGCCCTACAGGTTAACTTCCAGACACCTAAGCGATGTAAAAAGGGACTAATCCTTGATTCTACAGAACAGTCTACAAAGTGAAAACCAACCTCGGTGTTGCACAAGACAATCTTACGCCCATAATACTGCCTCTTGTTTCTTTTGGCTGTGACCGTAGCATGCAGAAGTTCTAGGGCTAGTGATTGAACCCAAGCGACAGAAGGGACAATAACAAGTCCTTAACTCCTAGGCCATCAGGGAACTCCAATACCGTCATCTTTCATGTATCTTATTCCCCTACCTCACACAGAGATCGTGACCACATCCCAAGAACCTGGCTAGAGTGAATATCTTGAGCTGCTCACAGTCACTGTGGGGAAGACTGTCCCCTGGCAAAATTGCATGGGTGCAGGGAGAGGTTGCTGCTTCAGTTTCTATCCTGCTGGTATAACTGCTTAAATTCCCTCTCGTGCTAAAGCGGCCACAAAAGCTCCAGCACTAATCAGTAGCCTCAAATGCAGGCCACCTCTGAAAGGCAGAGGAATGTGGAAGAAAACACATATATACAGACTCTGTGCCTTGGGCTAGGGCCAGAATCTTAAACTACCTTCTAGAAAATGCCTCTTAAAGTCACCAGTGACAAACTATAGCAAGAATACTTTTACTAATTTATTGAAGACCTCACAACAGTTACGTTCAAACTCCTTATTTATTTGTTTAGGGCTGCACCTGTGGCATATGGCAGTTCCCAGGCTAGGGTCGAATCGGAGCTACAGCTGCCAGCCTACACCACAGTCACAGCAACTCGGGAGCTGAGATGCCTCTGCGACCTACACCATAGCTCATGGCAATACTGGATCTCTGACCTACTGAGTGAGGCCAGGGATTGAACCTGCATCCTCATGGATACTAGTCGGATTCCTTTCCACTGCGCCACAACGGGAACTCCAAAATTCTAACCTGAAATATAAAAAAAACCCCAAAGCACAGATTAAAAAAAAAAAAAGATTTCCAGCGTTCTCTGTGGCTCAGTGGGTTAAGGATCTGGCGTTGTCACTGCAGTAGCTAAGGTCGCCGCTGAGGTGCAGATTCAATCCCTGGCCCAGGAACTGCCAAATGCCATGGGTGCAGCCAAAAAAAAAAAAAAAAAAAAGAATATAAGAGTTTCTCATGTGCTTTTTTAAAAATATAGAAAGAGGAGTTCCCATCGTGGTTCAGCGGAAACGAATCTGACTAGCATCCATGAGGATGCAGGTTCGATCCCTGGCCTCGCTCAGTGGGTTAAGGATCTGGCATTGCCGTTAACTGTGGTGTAGGTCACAGATGCAGCTCAGATCCCACGTTGCTGTGGCTGTGGTAGCCAGCAGCTACAGTTCCAATTTGACCCCTAGCCTGATAACCTCCATATGCCAAGGGTACAGCCCTAAAGGACAAAAAAATACACACACACAGTTTATGCTATAATAAAAAGAGAAGGTATAAAATCAAATACATACGATTGAGGCCAATGTCATGGTATGTCATAATAACTGGTCTGTTTCCCTTCGGTAGGCCTCTTATCGTGACGTGGACCATACCATGAGTTGTTTCTATATCATGTTCCTGTAACAAGAGAATGTAATGGACTCAGCGAAGGCAGAATGGACACCCCAGGTTGCTTAAGTTTCATAATACCCAATTCACCAATACTTCCCACTACCTGGGGCAGGAAACATCATTGAATTACAAGCCTAACAGAAAAATGTTACATTAAATAGAGTATTTCTACCTTCTAATTCCTTCCAGATAAACAGACAAACAAGCGAGGGCAAAACGCACCTTATCTACAAAACTCACTGTCTTAGTGGGGGAAGTCAGGCATCTGTTGAGAATACATTTGTAACTGGCTATGGCAAGGAGATCAGCAAGTTGACTAAGAAGCCAGGTAAGATCTGGAGAAAGGGAAGTCAAGAAAGCAGAAGATATGAAGAAGCTGCTGGTTGAAAAAGGCAGAGACTTCAGAGCCTCTAAACGTATACCTGGTAAGTTCAGTAGACACCTATGGATGTGTCTGCCTAAAATCTCTCCCTGTGAGCTGCCCTCCTGTGTCATCCGTACATTACAGGGCTGACTCCTGGCTGCCTTGTTTGTAGATTGTAACCTTGTGGCCATGGCTTACTGGATTCATGTGGGCATTTGGTCCATGCCAGGTGGGCATCCTTCCCTGAGAATTTAAAGTGGGACTAAGATATTCCATCGTCAGCTTGGTTCTTCTCTTAAAAAGAGAACTAGCAGGAGTTCCCATCGTGGCTCAGTGGTTAACGAATTCGACTAGGAACCGTGAGGTGGCGGGTTCGATTCCTGGCCTTGCTCAGTGGGTTAATGATCTGGCGTTGCCATGAGCTGTGGTGAAGGTCACAGACGCGACTCGGATGTGGTGTTGCAGTGGCTGTGGCGTAGGCTGGCGGCTACAGCTCTGATTCAACCCCTAGCCTGGGACCCTCCATATGCTGCGGGTGCAGACCTAAAGAGCACAAAAAAAACAAAAAAAAGAGAAGTAGCAGTTCCCGTTGTGGAGCACGAATCCGACTAGGAATCATGAGGTTGTGGGTTTGATCCCTGGCCTCGCTCAGTGGGTTAAGGATCTGGTGTTGCCGTGAGCTGTGGTGCACATCACAGATGCGGCTCAGATCCAGCATTGCTGTGGCTCTGGCGTAGGCTGGCAGCTATAGCTGCTATTACACCCCTAGCCTGGGAACCTCCACAGGCTGCAGGTGCAGCCCTAAAATGACAAAAAACAACAAAAAAAAAGAGAGAGAGAAGTAAACTTGTGAGCTTATAGGATGCATTTTCACTGCTCTAACTCCAGCTGTGTATGTGCTTAAATTCTGAGACATCCCTTGGATTGCCTCTGGTTTAAGCTATTTGCGGTGTGTGTGTGTGTGTGTGTGTGTGTGTGTGTGTGTGTGTGTGTGTGTGTGTGTGTAGGGGGTTGTTCCCTGCAAAGCAATGAGTAAAATTTAAGATGTAGTCAGAGCAGAGCTCACAAACTGAAAATAACTGGAGCAAGGTGCAATCACAGAAGTTGGGACAGTACTGAGAGTGGGTGGAAAAGACAGACTGTAGAAAAAGCAGCTGAGATTTATTCTAGTCTTCTTCAGTGTTTACATTTCTCAAAAATAAATTACCACCCCTAACTTAGTGAACTGCTGCTGACAAAGTCTGTACCTATCTCAGAATGTCTTTAGGAGTTGAGATAAGATTAACTTTGTCAATAAGAATCCCAACAAAGGCAAAAGGCTTCCAGCTTAATTTCCTATCTAACAATAAACCTCATCAGAGCCTCGGTTTCCTCTCTGATGTGGGGAACAGAACAATCTCACACAAACTGAACATCAGTGTATCTCAAGTCATAGGCCCCAGGCTAGACCAGATATCGCCATCAAATCAAACCACAGGAGACTTAATATTTCTGCTATTCTCTATTACCACTTGTTACCTCAAGGATTGAAAAGGGGAAGGAAGAACTGAAAGAAAGAATTGGGTACTGTGACCTGGCCATGAAATAAAGTCAAGGTTTAGATGGAGGAATATAAAGGCATACATTCCTGTTGCTGTATAAGCATTTCTTGAGTGGTACTGTCAGACTTATTGAGGAACCCCCTCCACCACCATCAGGCTCATTCATTAAACAACTTACGTACTAATGGAACCCCCAGACCCTGGACCGAGCTGTGAGCATAAACAGTAAACAAGAGATTCTGTTTACTGAGATTCTGTTCTACACAGGGAGGCAAACAATAAACACACAAACCAGCCAACCCATAACAAGAGCTTGTGATAAGTGCTGCTAAAGAAATAAACAGGATGCTGTGATAGAAAATTAAAGAGAAAGACATTTCTTTCTTTCTTCTTTTTTTTGTCTTTTTTGCCTTATCTAGGGCCGCACCCACGGCATATGGAGGTTCCCAGGCTAGGGGTCTAACAGGAGCTGTAGCTGCCGGCCTTCACCACAGCCACAGCAACGCGGGATCCAAGCCGCGTCTGCAACCTACACCACAGCTCACAGCAACACTGGATCCTTAACCCACTGAGCAAGGCCAGGGATCAAACCCTCAACCTCATGGTTCCTAGTCGGATTCGTTAACCACTGAGCCATGACGGGAACTCCCTAAGACAGACATTTCTACTAGCAGTTAGGAAAGCACAAATTAAATTCAGTGCAATTTCATATATACCAGAATGGCAAAAAATGTTGTCAGATAATGCCAAGTGTTGGCCAAGATGTAGAGAATTCACTTTCATAAACTGTTGGTAGGCATGTAACCTGAAACAACTACTCTGGAGAACAATTTGGTAATTTCTAGTAAAGTTAAGAAGTGTCTGGAGTTCCCTTCGTGGCTCAGTGGTTAATGCATCCGACTAAGAACCATGAGGTTGCAGGCCTTGCTCAGTGGGTTAAGGATCCGGCGTTGCCGTGAGCTGTGGTGAAGGTTGCAGATGAGGCTTGGATCCCGCGTTGCTGTGGCTGTGGCGAAGGCCGGCGGCTATAGCTCCTGTTAGACCCCTAGCCTGGGAACCTCCATATGCCACGGGTGCGGTTCTACATAAAGGCAAAAAGACAAAAAAAAAAAGAAAAAAGAAGTGTCTACCTTTAGGTATAATCTAAAGCAATTCTCAAACATGATCACACACACAAAAAGATATGTATACACATACATAGATATACATACACACATACACACACACATATATGTACACAAACACACATATTGCAGCCTTATTTATAATGTCAAAAAAAGAAAAGTAGCCTAAAAAGTCTTTTTTTCTTCTTTCTTTTTGGCTGTGGCATGAAGCAGCTTGATGTGGAAACTCAGTTCCCAAACCAGGGACTGAACCCAGGCTGCAGCAGTGAAAGGGTCAAGTCCTAACCACTAGGCCACCAGGGAACTTAAAAAGTCTTCAGTGGAATTCCCTGATGGTACAGTGGGTTAAGGACCCAGAGGTGTCACAGCTGTGGCTCAGGTTCAATCCCTGGCCCTGGAACTTCTGCATGCATGGGCACAGCCCCAAAAAAAAGTCTTCAAGAGGGAAAATGAGAAATGAATTGTCACATATTCATGTGATGAGATACAGATACAAATGAATGAACTAGAACTACACACAGACAAAATCTTGAAAACACAATGCTGAGTAGAATGCAGAAGGGTAGGGGTGTGTGTGTGTATATATGATATATGACTTATGTATGTAGATCTTTAAAAAAGCAACACCATATAGATTGTATACCTTTACATATATATATTTAAGGTCTAAAAACTTGGAGAAGGAATGTACATTAAGTTTAGGACTTGAGACCTGATTCTTTCTGGGAGGTGATACAGTTCGAAAGTGAACTTAGGAAGCTTCAGTCTCTCTCAGGTTTTACTTCTTGAGAGAAAGATTAAGAAGAGAGGAAGAAGCCAGCCCTTGCCAAATGAGTGACACCACAGGAGAACGTGAATAGAAGAGAATGTGTAATAATCGGTCATCTTGACAGTCTAGTCGCTGAAGCCTTCCTTTTGTCATATCCAAGTCTTTGGCAGAGTCCTGCTGAAATATCTCAGCTCGGTCTCAGCTGTGCTACTGAGGAAAAAACCAATCTACACTTTGGTCCTAGGGTTAACAGGACCTCCCAAGACCTGGTGATTGATGAGGATAGTGGATGGGAGAAGCAATGGCGTGGTGGGGTGTGGAGAGTGAGCTGTCAGGGAAGTTCAGGAAAAGGACAATGAAAAAGGTTATACAACAGATATATCAGAAAAAGAGGTGGAGTTCCCATCATGGCGCAGCGGAAACGAATCCAACTAGGAAACATGAGGTTGCAGATTCGATCCCTGGCCTCACTCAGTGGGTTAAGGATCCAGCATTGCCGCGAGCTGTGGTGCAGGTCGCAGACGCGGCTTGGATCTGGTGTGGCTGTGGCTGTGGCCGGCAGCAACAGCTCCGATTGGACCCCTAGCCTGGGAAACTCCACATGCCACAGGTGTGGCCCTGAAAAAAAAAAAAGACAAAAGACAAAAGTAGAGGAGGCAACAGGACAATGTAACTACTGGACGTAATTCATAACCATTTCATAATCTGGATGTAATTCAGAATTAAAACTGCATTTTTAACTTACAAAATGTTAAAAACTTTTTTAGGGAGATCTCAACTCCTACCTCCCCATCATATGCCCTCAAATTGCATTAATGACCAAAGTATCAAACAGTCAAGGCTCCTGGGCCCTGTCAATTCTGTTGCCCTATTTGGAGCAACCCTTGGTTGTCAGCATCTCATACAGCTTCTTTTCATTTTCAAAGTAATACGAAAAGAAAGGAGACACTCACCTCCATGCAAACTTGCATACATATCCTTTGTGATTCTGTGTGTGAATGGCTTGAGGTCTCCATCTGGAGATGAGTATGCAGAGACCTTGGCTATGGAGCTGATTCAATGGTCAAGCCACTGCAAGGGATGATGCTGCTGCCACCTTTATGCTTTAGGCAATTATCAACTGCTTTACAGGCTGTTTCTCCAGTTACCTCACCCTTAACCCAGCATTCTAGAGGGTGTGACTGCACAATCAGAGTGTCTAACAGGCTCTGCTCACAGATCTTTCTCAGCACTCTCTGATTATTTACCACCTCCAAGACAGTGCACTTCTTGAACGTGATCCTTTATTCTTCAGGCTTATAAAATAACCTGAGATCATACTGGTCCCCAACCCACTTCTCCATTCTGTACCGCCCTCTTAATCAAAGATGTAGTTTGGCTTTTTAAGAATTTAAAAGTTTAGGCAGCTCCCGTCATGGCTCAGTGGTTAACGAATCCGACTAGGAACCATGAGGTTGCAGGTTCAATCCCTGGCCTCACTCAGTGGGTTAAGGATCCTGTGTTGCCGTGAGCTGTGGTGTAGGTTGCAGACGCGGCTCGGATCCCGCATTGCTGTGGCTGTGGCGTAGGCCGGCAGCTACAGCTCCGATTAGACCCCTAATCTTGGAACCTCCATATGCCACGAGTGCAGCCCTAGGAAAAAGGCAAAAAGACAAAAAAAAATTTAAAAGTTTAGGATATTACCGTTCATTGGCAAAAATCAATTTTTACCTTTTATTTTTCTGAGTCCTTTTCCTTCAGCTAAATGTGCAGAGTTACACAATCTGACTTGTCAAGATACCTCTCTAAACCTAGAGTGTAGCAGCTTGAGGTGGGATCTCAATTCCCAGACCAGGGATTAAATCCAGGCTGTAGTGGTGAAAGCACCAAATCCTAACCACTAGACCACCAGGGAACTCCCTGAACTCCCCCCCCCCCCAACCCGGCCTGCGCTGCACCTGAGGCATATGGAAGTTCCCAGGCTAGGGGTCGACTTGGAGCTACAGCTGACAGCCTACACCACAGCCAGAGCAACACCAGATCTGAGCTGTGTCTGCAACCTACACCACAGCTCATGGCAACGCTGGATCCTTAACCCAACAAGCGAAGCCAGGAATGTAACCGCATCCTCACAGATACTAGTTGGATTCACTTCTGCTGAGCCATAAGAGGAACTCCCCTAAGTTTTGACCACATTATGCCTGCTAGTGCTTCTTCTCCCTGGCAAGTCTGAAACAGTTTAGGTAAACTTGTAAGACAACATAACTCTTGAAAATGTCAACATTCTCATTAGTATGAATTTTATTATTTCTAATAAGCAGGTTACTGTATAAGCCTTGGGTATATAGGAAATGTTAATATAATACCCCCACTACTTTACCTCTGTGTAGTGGTATAAAGTTCATTTGTATAACCTCATTTAACCCCATAGTAAAAGAACCTGCCTCCACAATTACTCTGCCTTCTGCCTACAAGCAAAGCACACGTTCCTTTTCCATGTTCTATGATAAGTTTTCCCTGACTCTAGCCTCAGCTCTCTCTCCCCTCTTACATCTTTCAGCCTGGTTCAATCAATACTCATTCAAACATCTACTTTTATTTTTCAACTGTCACACGCTCAGACTGCTCACAAATTGTACTGTTCATTTGAGAGCAACTTTTGCAATATGTCAACATGAAATCTATCTTTTTCTTCTTCAAAATCAACTCCAGTATCTTCTTCACATAGCTAACAATGAGAAAGAGCGAATGGGAGTTCCCATTGTGGCACAGTGGGTTAAGAATCTGACTGCAGCGGCTTGGGATGCTGTGGAGGTGTGGGTTCAATCTCTGGCCTGGCGCAGTTGGTTAAAGGATCTAGCATGGCCACAGCTGCAGCACAGGTTGCAGCTGTGCTCAGATTCAATCCCTGGCCTGGGAACTTCTATATGCCGTGGGTACGGCTGTAAAAAAAAAAAAAAAAGAGTGAATGACTGTCTATTCAATCCACATGTAACACCTTCACCTTCAGAACATGGACTCTCTAGTCCAGTAGAAAGGACAATTCTTTTTTTTGCCAGATTTGGCCAATTCTTTTTTTGCCAGATCCTCAACTGCCAGGCCCAGGGAACTCCATAAGTCTGGCCAGTTCAAACACCCCCAGCTCTGGACTCACGGAGTGGACCACGGATGTGCATGTGATCCTCACACACGTGACTTTAAGCCAAAAAGACTCCTCTGGCCTTTTCCCTCAAGTTATAGGTAAAGGTCTTCTCTCAGCAGTGAGGAAGCTAAGGTGGAAAGATGTGATTTGGGGGAGTTGACAGCTGTCATGCCCATGGTGTGACAGAGCCTGTCAGAGAAATAAACTCTCCCGAGACAGAGGAATAGGGAAGAGAGATTGGGGGTGGTCAACTATATTTTCAGAACCTTTTTTTTTTTTCTTCTTAGTGCCTCACCTGTGACATAGGGAAGTTCCCAGGCTAGGGGTCGAATCAGAGCTGCAGCTGCTGGCCTACACCACAGCCAGAGCAATGCGGAATCCAAGCTGCATTTGCGACCTACACCACAGCTCATGGCAACACCGGATCCCCGACCCACTGAGCAAGGTCAGGGATCAAACCCACATCCTCATGGATACTAGTTAGATTCGTTCCCATTGCACCACAACAGGAACTCCCTATCCTTAAAACTTAATAACCAGCCTCTCCCGTTCCATCTCCCCACACACAACAAAATCAAACCAAAAGGGGCAGCTGTGCATCTCAAGGAGAGGCCCTGTGAACAAAGGCCATCAGAAAAGGACAAAGCAAAAGTGTGGACAGGTAAGCAATAATTCCAGTTTTCCTAGGGGTGGGTAGGATATACAAAGGGTAACAGTGAGATGAGGGTAAAGAGAAACTGGGGCCAAATTCATATCCTTAGAGGCAAGGGGAGGAGCAGGAACTGTCAAGCTCTAACACAGAATGCAGTAGGTGTGGGCCAACTCCTTCCAAATATCTCTTTTCTGTGGAAGGTACTTTCAGTTATTTATTTCACTTAGCTCTTATTTCATAGTAGTGCCCATTCACCAAGTGATCTCTAAGAGTTTAAAGCTGTTTAAACCACTTTAGAAGAGGCAGTTGCATACACATTTGCTACATTTGAATTGTGGTACTTTACAGAAGGGTTCTATAAGTCAGTCCTCTAAAGAGCTACTGCAATTAGGAGTTTCCGTCGTGGCGCAGCGGTCAGCAGATCCAACTAGGAACCATGAGGTTGTGGGTTCGATCCCTGGCCTTGCTCAGTGGCTTAAGGATCTGGCGTTGCTGTGAGCTGTGGTGTAGGTCACAGACGTGGCTCGGATCTGGTGTTGCTATGGCTGCGGCATAGGCTGGCAGCTGTAGCTCCGATTCGACCCCTAGCCTGGGAACCTCCCTATGCCGCGGGTACGGCCCTAAAAAGCAAAAAAATTTAAAAAAGCTACCGCAATTAAACAGCCAGCATGAAATCACTCAGCCCTTGGCCCGGCATGATTATCCTAGGAGCAAGAACTCCATTCTTACAAGTTCACTCCATTATCATCCTCTCCTACAGGAATGATATATCTGGGCAGACAGCAGCTTTTCACTCTCCATTAATATTTATTGAGTACCCCTCTGATGGAAGCGGAAGGCAATCTAACAAGATATGCTTGTGCCTTAAATGTGTTCATTCTAAGAAATCACCTAAGGAAATAATCCAACATGTATGTAAAATCTATGCACAATGGAGTTCCTTTGTGGCTCAGTGGGTTAAGAATCCAGCACTGTCACTATAGCAGTTTGGGTTGCTGCTGTAGCGTTGGTTCCCTCCCTGGCCTGGGAACTTCTGCATGCTGTGGGTGTGGCCAGGAAAAAAATTTATTCACCAAAACATTCAGTGAACTGAACATATTATAAACAATCTAATATTAAAAAGTAATGAATAGTGGGAGTTCCCATCATGGCGCAGCAGAAACAAATCTGACTAGTATCGATGAGGATGCGGGTTTGATCCCTGGCCTCACTCAGTGGGTCAGAGATTCAGCATTGCTGTGATCTGTGGTGTAGGTCGCAGACACGGCTCGGATCCCAAGCTTCTGTGGCTGTGGCATAGGCCAGCAGCTGTAGCTCTGATTCACCCCTAACCTAGGAACTTCCATATGCCTTGGGTGTAGCCCTAAAAAGCAAAATAATAATAATAATAATAATAATGGAGTTAAGTCATGGGATAGCCATATGATGAAATAGGCAGTCATGAGATTTTTATAAGCACTTTAAAATGACATAGAAATGAGATTGTGTTCTAATATTAAGTCAGAAAAGGAGATACAAAAATGGATGGTGTGACCAACCATATAATATATTTTTTTTTTCTTTTTAGGACCACACCCGTAGGACATGGAAGTTTCTGGGCTAGGGGTCCAATCAGAGCTACTGCTGCCCTCCTACACCGCAGCCACAGCAACACAGGATCTGAGACGCATCTGCAACCTATACCACAGTTCACAACAACGCGTCTGCAACCTATACCACAGTTCACGGCAACGCAGGATTCTTAACCCGCTGAGCGAGGCTAGGAATCAAACCCACAACCTCATGGTTCCTAGTTGGATTCGTTTCCTCTGCGTCATGATGGGAACTCCCAACCATATAATTTTTTTATAAAAAATTATTTAAACTTTTTTTTTTATCATTTTGTGTTAAAAAAATACACATGAAGTTCCCGCTGTGGCACAATGGATTAAAGCATCTGACATTGTCACAGCTGTGGCTTAGGTCACAGCTGCAGCTCAAATCCAATTCCTGGCCTAGGAACTTCCATATGCTGTGGGGATGGCCATAAAAAAAAAAATACACACATAAACATACATATCTCAACATTAAACATATTAACATTGTTGTCTCTAGGTTCTAAGATTATGAGATTTCTCTAGCTACTTTATAATCTGTGCTCCATGAATATTCAACTATGAGCATGTTCTCTTTTGATAACCAGAATATGAAATAAAAAATCGGAAATATTTTGAATTTTCTAAATTTGGTTATATACAAGTGGTTTACTTTTTAATATACAGCCTATTTCCTATGTTATATGCAAACATTAAAGACTACACACAAAGTTTTAGAAGTATGTGAGACATAACAATGATGACATTTATATAAACACTGATTATAAACAACTTTATAAAAAGCGTGCGTGTCCCTGACTTCAGACTATACTACAAAGCTATAGTGATCAAAACCGTATGGTACTGGCACAAAGACAGAAATATAGATCAGTGGAACAGGATAGAAAGCCCAGAATTAAATCCACGCATCTACAGTCAACTAATCTATGATAAAGGAGCCAAGAATATACATTGGACAAAAGACAGCCTCTTCAATAAGTGGTGCTGGGA
>PVHT021183543.1:17902585-17935307 GCA_004024745.2 Catagonus wagneri | reverse complement strand
TACATGTGGAAACTAAAAGACACAATGAACCTTCTTACAGAGCAGACAATGACTCACAGACTTTGGAAAACCTTGGTTTTTCAAATAAGACAATCTGGGGGGGTGGGGGGATGCACTGGGGGTTTGGGATACAAAATATGTAAAATTGACTTGTGATGATTTATGCACACCTATAAGTGAAATAAAATCCATTAAGAGAGAAAAAAAAAAAGCGTGCGTGTGTGCATATGTGTGTGGAGAAGCACTAAAATTATCCATGGAAAGAGTTGTTTGAAAATTAAAAGCCGTTTTTTGTACTTTCTGTAAAGGTAAACATTGATTCCACGCCCCCCAATATTTTATCATGAAAACTTTCAACCATACACTAAGTTGAAAGATTTAGAGTAAACACCTCTGTATCCACCACTTGGATTCTACCATTAATATTTTACCATAGTTAATTATCATACGTCTATCCATCATTCCAACTGATTAATCCATCTTCATTTTTTTACTGAGGTATATAGTTGAGTTAGGATATTAGATTCACATGTACAACACAGCGATCCAAAATTTTTTATAGATGACACTTCTTTGAAAGTTTTTATAAAATACTGGCTATATTTTCTGTGTTGTACGATATATTCTTGTAGCTTATTTATCTTATACCTAGTAGTTTGTACCTCGTAACCCCCTAGCATAATTATTCGTTAAAAGCAGGATATCCTAAATACAAAGAAGCCTATAGCATTCGTTTCAGCTCTAATTCCAAATTTTTAAACAGTCCACAAGTAGTAGAAAATTAAGCAGCACTGAAGTAGATAAATGGATAATAAGCCTGCTGATTCACTGTTTTAACTGGCAATGGGCTTTCTCCTTTTTCATCAGTTCTAAGCTTGTCACCTCTAATCACCGCTTCCCTCATTACTCTAACATCCTAATCTAACTGCTTTTGCCTCAGGGGAGTTATACAGCAATGAAGTCACTAGGACGATCAAAGAGCCAAGAGAAATGGTACCATTTTATTTTCAATTATGGGAAAAAAGAGAAAAGCAACATAGTCGATTAGTAAAGAAAATGGAGGGGCGAAAAGACAGTTCAGACTGAAGTTACGAGCTTGGTTGTGATGTTAAGATAACTTCACGGAACAGCACCAAAGATTCCTTAGAGATTTTTCTGAGGCAAGACAAGAGATCAGAAGGAAGCCTGGATTACTGGCTTCAGTTAACCCCGTGCCAGTTATGCTGACGCACAACACCGATGCCAAGGCTGAATGCCTTCACATGAAGTGACAAGGCCGGCTTTAGATTCATTCCGCTTTGTCTCCCAAGAAGGCCCAGTGGTTTCCCAGAAGCTTTCAAGCAAACCCGGCCACTTCTGGCATCTCACAGTTCCCAGCTCCTAGGCCTGCTATCACCGTGACAAGACTCCTGACCCAGCCGCCCCAGTCTCCAGAACGTCGCACAGAACTTTAACAAAGAGACAGATGAGAATGGTGGTAGAAGAGCATTCATGGGTGCTGAGAGGACAGAAAAAGAAAGGCCTATGTTTTTTTTTCCTTCTTCAGAACACAGAGTCCCTGTACATTCAAAACTAGTGACAGACGTGTGACAAACAGTGATGAACACTTGCCATCAATTTATTTGTATGAAAATTGAACTAAAAGTTATATTTAATGAAGCCAGAACGTTATTATATTAAAGCTTCACCCAAAACATCAAAAAATTTTGCCAGACTATTTTCAAGCCTTAATATTAAAAAGTGATTGATAATTACATTACTTTCATTTACATCTAAGTATATCTATGTGTGAAAAAAAAAACCCTAAAGGATACATACCAGAATATTAACACTAGTGAAATAATAGGTGATTTTTATTTATTTACTTTTTGATATCTTTTTATCTATTTTACAATAAGCACATAATTTTTTAATAGTTCAATTTGGGGGGAAGGGGTGCTCAATGTGATGAAAATAAGTGCTTCTATACTTTTAGGTAGGAGTATATATACATATATATACTATTTCTAGAATTCCTCACCTTGAATTTTATTGTCACCCTTTCTCAAATGAACTCCTTCTAGGTAAATTATATCAAATATTAACAGCAATCAAGTTCAACCGGTTCAACCTAGGATCCAAACCATAACTAAAGTTAGATAAAATTAGAAACAACTGAACCCAAACTTGACTGCCACTGTTTACCAAAATATAATGACTTCTTGTTTTTGAGTAAAGTGTCTGTAACAAATGATTCCCTAATAGCACTAGGCTGATTAGGTTGTATACGTAAAGTATACCAAATAGTCAGAGGTATTTGGCACTGGGATTCAAAAATCTGTAACAATCCTGAGCCCGCCCTTGCCAAAATGAGCCTCAGTCTCATCTATCCTGCCAAGGAACCTCAGCTTTATACGCAACTCAACTCCTTGCCACATTTTAGCTCTGGACATTCCCAGGTGAGAAAGAATGGGCAATGGGTTCAGGATGAATGTGTGTTTTTCACCCCAGTTCCACCCAATGGCAAGTTATGAAACCTGATTTTCAATTTCTTCATCCATTAAGTAGGGATAATAAAAACCACTTTGTGATATTACTTCAACAACTGAACTGGAGATGACATATTTTTAGTATCTAATAAATTATTATGATATAACTGGTTTGCCTATGAGATAGATATTAGGTCTTCCTTTTGATGTTAACGCTACATGGAAAGATTCCACTGTACTTAAAATGCATATCTGAAAATAACTATTTGCCTGCGGGTGTACAAGTTGGCTTCCCTGCACCTACCCTCTGTGTCTACTTACGTCCCTTCTGATAGCCACTTTTATATCAATCCCCAAAGTAGGAGAGTCAGGCTACACAGGCATATAAGGTTACCATGTCCATGCACTCATTCCTTCTTCCCATTTCTTTCAGGGCCAATCAATAGATAAAGTAGGAAGATGGAAAGCTGCTGGTTCACTTTATTTTCAAATTGGCAATAGAGCTACAGGCCAAAGCAGACTGAGAAGAACAGTGTCACTTAAGAAAATACTGATGAGTCACATTGAATTTTCCATTTCCAAAGATAAAGCCAAGAGACATCTGCATTTTATACTAATAACGCTTAATCTGTCCTCTTCTTTTAGGAAAAGATTTTGTTGTTGTTAAGTCTTCCCTCCAAACTGTCCCTCTCACACGTTTTTGGCAGTGAGATGACAGCTTTCTATTGACACCTGTCATTAAGGTTTCCAATGTCATTTAAGGAGCGGAGGTCTTAATGACAAAAGGGCAGCTCCACCCAACAACCTACAACCACAGAACATGCACCAGGCAGGCAATTTTTGAACACAACAGTGAATTATTTTAAATAAACTTGAATCAATGACCAAAAGAACATGAAGGAGTCATGATCAGCTACGAAGAGAGATCCGCCTCTACAAGACCGCCAGCACAGGGAGAGACGCACTGCAGAGATCCTGTACACAGCCCTGCTCAGTGCTTGTACAGTCCTTACCTGACAGTCAAAGTCCTGGAAGTTTCGTGTACCATTCTGTCAACAGAAGGCAGAAAACACAGTCAGTTTCCCCATGTGGCTTCCCCAAATGTGCAGCAAATTCAGTTCACAGTGAAAGCAGTGCAGGTGCAGCCTCTTGGTTGCCATGAAACTAAAACGGTTCTCATCAATTGGCTCTAGATGCGGCTGGGTGGGTTCTTAACCGGTGTTAGTACACGGTGAGTCTTTAGAGGTGAGGATACACTTTAGGAGGCTTCTGGTGAAGATGAAGGAAAGGAGCCTGGCTCCCCAGTAAAGATTGTAATTTGTCTTCCTACCTAAGGAGAGCAGTGAGAGCTTGTGGGAAGGGAGTAAAACACAGATCGGTGGCTGAGAGCACACTCACAAACCCACACGGGAGGTACCTGGGAGCAAAGGAGCTGGAGGCTGACCCTGAGAGGTGCCAAGGAAGGCAGGAGCCGGCGTGCCCAGGACAAGGAAGCAAAGAAGGATCAAGAAGAGAACAAAGATATAGATGGATTGGAAACAGAAGATCTGAAATTTGACAAGAAAGGCAGTGTCACTGAAGGAAGTAAAGACAAAATAGGGTTCTTTTTTTTTGCCTCCTTCTTTTTTTTTTTTAATGTGGAGCCGCACCCGCAGCATATGGAGGTTCCCAGGCTAGGGGTCTAACAGGAGCTGTAGCCGCTGGCCTATGTCACAGCCACAGCAACGCGGGATCCGAGCCGCGTCTGCAACCTACACCACAGCTCACGGCAACGCCGGATCCTTAACCCACTGAGCAAGGCCAGGGATCGAACCCGCAACCTCATGGTTCTTAGTCGGATTCGTTAACCACTGAGCCACGAAGGGAACTCCAAAACAGGGTTCTTAATACACTGGCCTATCTGTTGCATCCCAGAAACCGCTAAAAGGAAAAAAACCAAACCACTGAATCTTTCTTTCTTTTCTTTTTTTTAGGGCCGCACTCACAGAATATGGAAGTTCCCAGGCTAGGGGTCGAATTGGAGGTGCAGCTGCCAGCCTACACCATAGCCTTATGGATACTGGTTAGATTCGTTTCCTCTGTGTCACGACAGGAACCCCTCTGAATCGTTTTAAAAGCAGAACACACTCAAAACATCCAAGGAGAATTCACTAAGCTTCTAAAAAGAGATTATATGGGGTTCCCATCATGCCTCAGCAGTCAACGAATCTGACTAGCATCCATGAGGATGCAGGTTCGATCCCTGGCCTTGCCCAGTGGGGTAAGGATCCGGGAATGCTGTGAGCTGTGGTATAGGTCACAGACGTGGCTCGGATTCTGTGTTGCTGTGGCTGTGGTGCAGCTGGCAGCTGCAGCTCTGATTCGACCCCTTGCCTGGGAACCTCCCTACGCTGCCAGTGAGGCCCTAAAATAAATAGATAGATAGATAGATAGATAGATAGACAGACAGACAGACAGACAGACAGAGATTATGTCATAGTAATGTTGGGTTGAAAAAAAAAAGTCAATGGCAATGACTCAGAGGCATTTTTGTAGCATTTCAGATGCCAGAGTTGCAAGAGAATGACATAAGAGTATAAAAAGGGTAATGAGTGATGCGTTTAGGAGGAAATAAAACCTTCTGGCTTGATTTTTCATAAAGTAAAAGTCCCTTCCCTGAAAGAAACTTCTCATTATTGCAAAACTGTGTTATGACATCTGCCTAAAACAGCTTCCAAAAAATGTGGAGCTGTAATAATAATAATAATAATAAGCTCCTTCCCCAAAGCCACCCTTCCAGAGACACTGAGATATGTGATGCCAAAAGAATCTTAAGCAATCCCATCCGCCTTCAAGAAGATCCACTTAGAAACAGCTCTGCATGCTATCACCCATACTGCTGGCAGGACAAAACAGAGAGGCTAAACACAGCCCAGTGAGGTTAAAAAAAGCAAGTAAACACCCAAACAAACAAACCATCTTCCTATGAGGGAGAACCAGCTGGGATGATGCAGAGGGGCACCATCCAATATGGTAGCCATTAGCCACCTGTGCCAATTTAAACTAAAATGTAAAATTCAATCTTGCATTCATATTAGCCACATTTCAAATGTCCGACAGATATGTGTAGCCAATGGCTACTATATTCCTTGGCAGTGCAGATACAGAACATTTCCATTTATTGCAGAAACATCTACTGGACAGCACTGATCTAGAGACAGAAAGCATTTGAAGGAATAAGGTTATGGATGAGAAGCCCTTACTTCTCTAAAGGTGGCAGTAAAGTCACAAGAGATCAACAATCATTGAGAGACTGTAGATGATGCTGAGAACAGGAGAGAGAGCGGTGGAGGTAGCTGACCTGAAGTACTACTCCGGGCATGAAACCAAGTACACGAAATAACGTCTGATGCAGTCACAACATGAAAAGACAGCTAGGATGCCATGCAGATGGGACTGGGTAGCACATTTCCAAGGAATGGTGCCCGGGGTAAAAAAGGATTATAATGTTTCCTGGCTCCCACTAGTCCCACAGAATTCCTGAGAACGCCTTCAGAGAGGTCATGGTGCTTAATTTTTAGTTAGACTATGAGAAACAGAAGGAAGGGCCCTCTCATGGACTAGGTGAAACGGCTGTAGTAGGGTAACAAACAACCAGCCAGTGAGTCCCTGGTCCCTGATTCAGCTTGCACCTTCCACTCTATTTAGCACAGGGCCTGGAATGAATCAGGTATTTGTTGCATATTTACAAAACAAATAAGTTAGTATAACGAAACTAAAAGTTGAAAGGTTTTGTTAAGACTTTGAGTTGAGGAGTTCCCGTGATGGTGCAGCAGTAATGAATCCGACTAGTATCCATGAGGACACAGGTTCAATCTCTGGCCTCACTCAGTGGGTTAAGGATTCAGTGTTACCATGAGCTGTGGTGTAGGCTGCAGACGTGGCTCAGATCTGGCATTGCTGTGGCTGGGGTGTAGGACAGCAGCTGCAGCTCCAATTCGACCCCTAGCCTGGGAACTTCCCTATGCTGTGAGTGTGGCCCTAAAAAGACAAAAAAAAAAAAGACTTCTGGTCGAAAACAACAAAAAAATTTCACCAATTCGACCCCTAGCCTGGGAACTTCCCTATGCTGTGAGTGTGGCCCTAAAAAGACAAAAAAAAAAAAAAAAAAAAGACTTCTGGTCGAAAACAACAAAAAAATTTCACTGCATTCCAGTTTAAGACATGATATTATAATTAAATGAAAATAAAGTAGGCTACAAAATGGACTTCACAGTTTGATCTCAACCGCATTAAAATATGCACTAAAAATGACTAGAAGAAAAATACCAAAACATGAACAATTGCAGCTATTTCTGAATAGATGGATTATGGGTGCTTATAATTTTCCTGATACTTTTCTACAATAAGTACTTTGCCTTTCATAATTAGAAAACTAGGGGAAAAAAAGGATTTGGTATGGCACAAAAAATATGTAACTTAGTATTTTGTAATATCTGATTTAAAGATTCATTCAATCATGGACTTTCCATCGTGGCTCAGCGGTTAATGAATCCAACTAGGAACCATGAGGTTGTGGGTTCGATCCCTGGCCTTGCTCAGTGGGATGAGCAAGGATACGGTGTTGCCGTGAGCTGCGGTGTAGGTTGCAGATGCGGCTCAGATCCTGCGCTGCTGTGACTCTGGCGAAGGCCAGCAGCTACAGCTCCAATTAGGCCCCTAGCCTGGGAACCACAATATGCCACGAGTGCAGCCCTAGAAAAGGCAAAAATACAAAAAACTAAAAATAAAGATTCATTCAATCTTTTGAGGAATAATTTATAATGTTGTTGAAACAGACCATATTAAGAGTTTTAATCTTACAAGTTTCTCAGAGGTTCCTTTAGAAATTACAGAGAAAGACTGGAGAAAATCACTCTAGTCTGAACTGAAATCTTGGCCCAGGAATACAGAGACACAAATTCTGATGAGTAATTTGAGAAGTGGGTGCCCCTGTATGCGTAAATTTCCTTCCTCACTATCACATGATCAGTCATGAAGCGTTTGGTTAGGGCCTAAAGCCTCTGAGATGAACATAAAGGGAAATGCCAAAAGCAAAAGAGCCAATTTTCTCTGGAAACCAAAGTGATCTCTTCTTAGTCGAGAACCTAGCAAAACAAAAACAAAAAACTGTGCATTCTTCATCTAGCGTATACAGCCACACTCACAGAGAAAAAGTACTCATTACTATCTAACACTTGTTTTCTTGGCTTTTTAAAGGACGCCAGATCCTCCTGGGAGAACGACTTCAGGCTTCATGAACGACCAGTCATCCTGGAGAAAGGCTATGACTGGGTAGGTCTGACAATATTTGGCATCCAGAGTTTCTGAATGGAAATCGTTAGCTGGTTCCCACTTGACTGTGGTCAATGGAAGCCATATTCTCCGAGCTCATTAAAAATCCACCACTACTCACTAGGTATATTCTATAAGGACACCAGACCTCCCTGGGGACTTCCCTGGGGACTTGTCTCTGATATTTGTGGTATACGGTTCTACTCCAACAAGACTTGCAAAGTTTCAAGCTCTGGGTACTTTCTTTTTCTGTCCATTTTGAAGATATCATTAATTCCACATTCAGAAAGATTTTTGCGCTAACAGACTTAAGTAGCAGAAAAGGACTCAAGAAGAAAAATTTCAAATAACAGAATAATGTGGGAGAAGAGAAGAAAAAAAGAATAAATCAAGGAAAAAGAGAAATTATTACTGAAAGTTGCAGTCAAGCTAGAGGCCAACTAAGGGGAGCGTTTCCTCGTGGAGGCTCAGTGTCAAATCAGAAGCAGCATTCCAAGAAAGTAAATTAAAAACAAGTAGGAAGGAAGTTCCTATTGTGGCTCAGTGGTAATGAACCTGACTAGTATCCATGAGAATGCAAGTTTGAGCCCTGGCCTTGATCAGTGGGTTAAGGATCTGGTGTTGCCGTGAGCTGTGGTTCAGGTTGCAGTCATGGCTCTGATCTGGCGTTGCTGTGGCTGTGGTGTAGGCTGGTAGCTGCAGCTCCAATTCGACCCCTAGCCTGGGGAACTTACATATGCCGAGGGTATGGCCCCAAAAAGTAAAAAAAAAAAAAAAAACAAGTAGTTCTCTCAGTTTAAGTCTGAAGAGTAAGCAAAAAGCAACTGAGAATATATCAATGGATGAGAAGTATGAAAAAAGGGGGGGAAGACAGGGAGAAGTTTTAAAGACAAGTAACTGCTAGAGAGAAGAGAAAAAATAACTTCCCAACATGAGATCTAGTCAAGAGGCACATATGGTTTCAAAAGACAGAAAGCAGCAGACACAATGGAAGGAAAGAAAAGACACATAAGACCTTAGAACCATATACCACAGAAAGAGATTTGTTTTGTGAACTTGTTGTGGGGGGCTGTGTCTGATTCTCCACTCTCTCCCCAGTCCTGGCACTTAGAAAATGCAATAAACATTCTATTGCAAGAGGGTCTGGGCATCTCAAAACAGAGATACTCAATCTGAGTAAGAAAGGAATACCAAAGAGGAAAGGTTACATGCAACCAATGTGCTCAGCATTAAAGTGAGGAGAAGGAATTGTTACAACAGCAGATTTTGGAAACAAGCTGATTAAAATAAAAACTGTCAAAAAGAATAAAATATTGCATTTCTATTTTAAAAAAAGGACAACAATCCTTACCAACAGAAATTAGAAAGATGGGGAACTGCCCAAGCAATGTAGCACTTCAAATACATGTTCATGAAAATGTCAGTAAATCTGTTTTGTTTTAAAGAGACCTTGGCATAAACCCTTTGCCTGTCTCTGCTGCCCTGGAGGTTCCAAAAATGTCCATCCCTGGAGGTTCCAAAAATGTCCATCCCTGGGTTCTCCCTGCTTCCTCTTATAATATCCTCCCTTCCTCCTCTGCTTATGTTTCCAGTCACTAGTAGAGAGTTTACCTCTCTCTTTTTTTTTTCCCTTTTTGGCCACTGCATTGACGACACTGGATCCTTAACCTGCTATGCCACAAGGGGAACTCCTACCTCACTTTTTATTGTAACAACCAAAACAAAAGAAGTACCCCGTTTATGTTCCCTCCACTAAATATTTATTCGCCTTCTTGATGGTTCCTCAATTCTGCAGAAGGCAACTGTGGCCTCCTACTTATTTTCTCAAGCCTGGTCTTTGGCCTTCACAGGCTCAGCAGTATCTGAACCAAACAGCAGGTAAAGGAGGGCAGGGAAAATGAGCACAAACCAGTCCAGCTTTCCTGCTTGTACAAGGTTTGCTGTATGAAGAGGTTGGAACAACAATCTACAAGGGGTAGATGTGGTGGGAAGAGCCCTAGACACCCCCAATCCAGGCTGAAGTCAACGGCTGTGGGTTCTAGTCCCAGCTTCACCACCTTATTAGACACTAACGTTGGACGCTAACTAATATAACCTCTCTGAGCTTCACCTGTAAAATGGAGTTAAAAATACCTTTAGCTACTTACTTCACAAGAGGTTAGGAGGTTCAAATTAGATAGTAATTGTAAAAATGCTCTGAAAATGGTTAAATGTGGTGCTATTTAAAAAAAAATCATTTCATATTCCTGCCCCCCCCCCAAAAAAAACCCAAACAGAAGTGCTAGCAGGTGCTTCTTTTCATCACTGGAGCCAAAATAAGCATGGCAAAATTACCCACTTCTTCTGAGCCATACACAATTCTGAGCCATACACAAAATCACAGGCATACTAAAACTAAATGGGAAAAGTACCAACAAATGACAAGAGTTAACATAAGCCTCGCTTAAAGCTATTTCGAGAATGCTTCCTTATTGTCATCTAAGGACAAATTTCTGCAGGCTGGGGCCTAGACTTCCTTTAGCCCCTTGAACTCTGGAAGGATACAGAGATGCCTCTGGCTAAGAGCGTATCTATGAGGAGAATGGACAGAAAAATGAAGTGAAATAATACGCACCCCTATACTTCTCCTTAAAAGGAGAGCGCAAGCCTCGGAGGTGATGCCAAAACATCTACAGGGTAAACATGGCGGAAAGGCCTCGGGTTGTGGAGTAGGAAAGGTCTGGACTTCAGACCTGGCTCTGCCACGTACTGGCTGGGTAGGCCAGTCTTCAGTCAGATTTTCATCTACTTCAAAGGGATATTCTCATGATTAAAATGGAGAAGGTATGTGAAGCACCAAAGCACCTGGGACATAAAAGGTACTTAACAAATAACAACAGGATTAGGCAAAAAAAAAAAATAAAAAAATAAAAAACCACAAAAACCTCAAGACTTGGAGTTCCCGTAGCTCAGTGGTTAACGAATCCGACTAAGAACCATGAGGCTGCGGGTTCGATCCCTGGCCTCGCTCAGTGGGTTAAGGATCCGGCGTTGCCGTGAGCTGTGGTGTAGGTTGCAGACACGGCTCGGATCCCGCGTTGCTGTGGCTGTGGCGAAGGCCGGCAGCTACAGCTCCTGTTAGACCCCTAGCCTGGAAACCTCCATATGCCGCAGGTGTGGCTCTACATAAAAAAAGGCAAAAAGGCCAAAAAAAAAAAAAAACCTCAAGACTTGGATACCAGTGCAAAACTAGAGGCTTATCCCCTCATAGCAGTGGTTCCCAACTGGGGAGACTCTGCCCACCCCCCCATCCGCCCCTGGAGACATCTGACAATGTCTGGAGACATTTTTGGTTGTCATAACTCGGGGGTGCTATTGGCATCTAGTGGGTAGAGGCCAAAGATGCCACGAAACACACTACGATGCACAGGACAGTCTTCCAAGACAAATAATTTTCTAGCCCAAAACATTAATGGTACCAAGATTGAGAAATTCTGCCCTAAGCAGGTATTCCTAAGTACGAAATCTGAGTAAGCTACTTCACTTTTCAGAGCTCTAGTTTCCTCACCAGTAATGCGCAAAATAAACTGATCTGTGGGCCCTACATCATTAGGCCTTTGGGAGGATCAAATGACATAACAGATGAGAAGCATTATCATTGTTCTACCTTTCAAAATGTATGCAAAAGCACCCACTTAAGCACTGATGTTCTGGGGGAGTGTGTCGGGGGTAGTGGGCAGAATTCTTTGTTTGGGAATGATACCATCCGAAGAGGGCCTCCTGCCAATCTGCTTCTACAAAGCTTGGCTGGAGCAGGGGAGCACTCGTGAAGAGCGATGGGCTAGGAGCACTGCCCAGGGAGAGAAGGAAGGAAATGGAGCGTGGAAGTAGGTCGTAAGAGCACAGGCACATCAAGGCAGACAATGTTAGGCAGTGAGACAATGCTTGGTGTCTTAGACTGCTTGGGCTGCCCGAGTGGCTTAAACAACAGAAATTTATCTTCTCACAGATCAAGGTTCCAGCAGGGTTGGGTTTTTGATGACAGCTCCCTTCCTGGCTCTGCCACTGATGTGCCCCCACCTGGCAGTGCTGAGGGTTGATCTCTCTTTCTCCTTCTTCCACTCTTCTTTTTTTTCCTTTTTTTTAGGGCCACACCCACGGCATATGGAAGTTCCCAGGCTAGGGGTTGAATTGAGCTACCTACACCACAGCCACAGCAACGTGGGATCCAAGCCACATCTGTGACCGACACCAAAGCTCACGGCAAGGCCGGATCCCCGACCCACTGAGCAAGGCCAGGGATCAAATCCAAGACCTAAAGGATACTAGTTGGGTTCGCTATCGCTGAGCCACAACGGGAACTTCCCTTCCCCCACTCTTCTTACAAGGCTGTCAATTCTACTGGATTAAGCCCTCATCTAACCGTAGTCACCTCCTTAAAGGCCTTATCTCCAATACAGTCACATGGGAGGCGAGGGCTTCAGCATATGAATTTTAGGGGAAGTGGCGCAATTCTGTTCAGAGCGCTTGGGCACACATCAGACACAGCCAAGGCATCACTACAGCCTAAGAGATGAGAACCCAGATGTTAGATCAGTGTTTTTCTATGTTTACAGTCACCAAATCTTTTCTTTTCCAGCTGCTTTCTCTACAAGATATCCAGTCAATTAACTTCTGCAACTCTTCCTGTAGGTGCCTCCTCAGGCATCCTGGGGACTTCCAGGGTCAGGGAAGAATCCTCTTCTTATCTCTGCCCCAGTCCTCAAATGTCCCAGTCCTCAAATGTCAGGTCATGGATTTCCAACACTGGCTAACTAGAACCTCTTTAGGCATGCTTCTCAATCTTGGAAGCTTTTTTAAAAAGTTTACCCTGGGAGTTCCCATTATGGCAGGTTAAGAACCCAACATAGTGTCTGTGAGGATTTGGTTCAATCCCTGGCCTCACTCAGTGGGTTAAGGATCCTGAGGTATTGTGGTTATGGCACAGGCCAGCAGCTATAGCTCCAATTCAACCCCTTGCCCAGGAATGTGCATATAATACAGGTGTAGTCATTAAAAAAAAAAAGTCATCCTGGATCAGGTCAATTAGAACCTCTGGAGGTAGGACCTAGACGTGGGTCACTTTTAAATCTCCCCAACTCCAATAAGCAGCCAAGGTTGAGAACCACTGATCACAAAGGGATGTGTGTGTCCTGTCCCGCTCCCCTCAGATTCCAATGTAGTTGTTCTAGAGTGGGACCCGGGAATCTGTATTTTTAAACAATTCCCCAGCTGATTCTGACGATTAGTCAGGTTAAGGATAGATTACACCTTCCTGAAGCTAAAGTGCCTACCCCTACCTTCCGTGTAACTATTCATTTCTGGGGCTATACAAAAACTTTACAGATGCAGATTTTATTTCCTTCTTTCTCTTTGTGGCACATCATGTTGGGGACAGTCCTTCACATGCATCAAAAGACAGTTCTTAAAGGAGAACATTTTCTGAAAACAAGAAGAGAAGCAGCAGGAGAAACCAAATGGGGGTTTAAAAATTATGCAAAGAAATCTAGTGAAAAATAAAGGAAGGAGTGGGTGTGGGGATGGACATAAGGTCACGGGGATGAGAATGGGGCTGACAGGATTCAACAGCAAATTAATGGTGAGTCAAGAGCCCCAGAAGCTATAGGTGAAGGGCCTTGCTTTGGGCAAAAAAGATAACCGGCAACAGCATCTTCTTATGTAGCCTCCCCCATCTTTATCCTAATTCTCCATCAGTACTTCCCTCAGGAAAAGATGCCATAAACTGATTCACACCAAGCTAGAAGAATATTTTAATAGGGGACAATGATAATAAACTAAAAGAACAGAGTTGAAAAGAAGGAATTTCAGGCACTTGTACTGAATGGATGCTGAGGGAAGAGAGGATAGGCCTTTCTTAGCGTTTTGGTAACTCCTATCATCACAGCACTTTTCATTTGCTGAATCCTGGTGGCTGTTAACTATGCTGCTCATTGCGTAGTCTTCTGACATTAACATAAAAATGAGGTGAGGCATTCCTGATGAAAACCTCAACACTGACAGAAAGGTCACATCACAGACTTCACACAAGAGTACACGGCAGCCTGTGTACATCACCAGCTACGGATATCGTTTTCCTTCTATTGTCTTGAAAGACAATATAAAGACATGGATTCTAAGTCAAACCCCACTCTCACAGTTTCTGCTTAACATCACTATCTGTAAAACAGAAAAGTTTCAAGGATACTTGGTTGAATCTGGCCCATGGTAACAAAAGCAGGAAGAAAGAAAAGCGAGGAAAGACATCAAGAAGGTTAAAAAGATTAATTTTTAAAAGTATTCTCTCTGTACGAAGTCAAATTAAACACTATTCAGATAAAATAGAAAATGAACTAATCACAGAAAAGACATATATTTTAGTGAAAACAGCAGTCTTTACCTTATCATTTAGAAGTGGTTTGATCTCTGTGAGTTGGACATCCTGAAGTTCATCCATGAGGACAGATGAGAGTAGAGGAGTCTCAAGAATAAATCGGTAACTCTGGAACAGAAGTGAAACAAATGTCTTAAACTAGGATTTGGAAACATAATAGTCACACTATATCTGTTCATTCAAATATTAGAGCTTATTATGTGTCATGCACCGCTCAGGGTATGAAGGCATAATAAATTAGATACTTATGGCAAACAGACCCTAAAGTGGCACTCACATCATGTATAATCCCTCCCCCCAACCAGCTGGCTCAAGATGGGACACATGGCTTACTTTTTCTCTCTCTTTTTTCTTTTCAGGGCCACACCCACGGCATATGGAGGTTCCCAGGCTAGGGGTGGAATCAAAATTGCAGCTGCAGGCCTACGCCACAGCCACAGCAATGCAGAATCCAACCTACATCTGCGACCTACACGACAGCTCACGACAACACCAGATCCTTAACTCATCAAGCGAGGCCAGGGATTGAACCTGCATCCTCATGGATACTAGTTGGGTTCATTACTGCTGGGCCACAGCAGGAACTCCACACATGGCTTGCTTTTAGCCATTATAATATGGCAAAGGTGAAGCTTCCTTGTTGCTCAAGGGTTAAGGATCCAGTGGTGCCACTGCAGCAACTCGGGTTGCCTCTGTGCAGCAGGTTCAATCCCTGGCCCTGGAGTCCCCATCATGCTCAGCTGGTTAAGAACCCGACACAGCGTCTGTGAGGATGTGGGTTCAATTCCCGGCCTCGCTCAGTGGGTTAAAGATCCGCTGTTGCAGAAAGCTGCGGCACAGACTGCAGATGTGGCTCAGATTCAGTGTGGCTGTGGTGTAGGCCGGAAACTGCAGCTCCAATTTGATCCCTAGCCTGGGAACTTCCATATGTCTCAGGTGCAGCCATAAAAAGAAAAAAGAAAAAAAATCTCTGGCCCAGGAACTTTCACATTGCCATGGGCAAGGCACAAAATAAAAAATAAAAAGAATACGGCAAAGGTGATGGGATGGACATAAATATCTGTTTGTGATTATACTACACAATATTTTAACATCTCGCTTACAGAGAGACAAACATTCCCTTGCTAGCTTTAACAAAGCAAGCTGGCATGTTGTGAAAGGAACACGTGAGGCAAGGAACAGCCTCCAGACAAAAAAGCAAGAAACTTGGACTTAGTTCAACCACCTGCAAGGAACTGAAGGCTGCCACCAACCATGTGGGCCTGGAAGCAGCAGATCCCTCCCCAGTGGAGCCTTAGATGAGAAGCTCACCCTGACTGGTACCTTGACAGCAGCCTTGCAGAGGACTGAACTCCCAACCCCATGAAACTGAGATAATAAATGTGTGTTTTAAACCACTAAGTTTGCAGTAATATTTTTGTGCAGCAGCAGATAATTAATAGTCTTTGCGCTGATGCAGTATCCATTTTAGTTAATGAAGATGTGTAACTAAGAAGACAACATGCTCAGAGCTACACTTCAGAAAGGAACAGTTTGGAGGGGGGGAATAAAGCAGGAATAAAAATGAAAAGTTAATGCGGTAGCCTAGGACGAGGCCTTGAATTAAGAATGGCAATAAGCGAGTTCTAGTGGTGGTGCACTGGTAACGAGCCCAACTAGTACCCATGAGGACATGGGTTCGATCCCTGGCCTTGTTCAGTGGGTTAAGGATCTGGCGTTGCCATGAGCTGTAGGTGTAGGCCGGCAGCTACAGCTGCGATTCAACCTAGGCCTGGGAACTTCTATATGCCCCAGGTGCAGTTCCAAAAAGAATCCTCCCCCGCACCGAAAAAAAAAAAAAGAATGGCGATAAGAATAAAGAGCAATGAACCAAGGCCAAGCTCACCACCTTCACTCGGGGGGACCCAGGAAGTAGACACAGAGCATGGAAGCCAGCCTCCATGATGACATCAAAGGCATTACTGTTTCTGCTTTAAGACACTGTAGTCTTCTGTTTGTTTGTTTTTTGGCCATGCCTGTGGCATGTGGAAATTCCTGGGGCAGGGATCAAGTCAATGACCCAAGCTGCTGAAGTGACAAGACTGGACCCTCAACCTACTGTGCCACAAGAGAACTCCAGACACTGCAGACCTAATTTATCAGCTCTGGGGGAAGATGGTCACCGCACAAATAGCCCTCAGGAGGAGAGGAACCAGCTTGTCAGTACCAACCTAGCAGCCATGTGAGTGAGCCACCCTGCAAATGGATCCTCCAGCCCTGGTCAAGACCAGGTGACTGCAGCCCTGGAGACATCTGTCACCAACCACCTGAGCTGGAACTGCCCTATCAAGCCTGCTCCCGAATTCCTGCCCACAGAAACCATGAGACGTAACAAATAATTTTGTTTTGCAGTGATCTGTTACATAGCAGTAGATAACTAATACAGAAAGGGGGAGTTCTAGGAAAAGAGGGAAGCTGGAGTGGGGAGACAGAGCCTCGATCCCACCGCACAGGAAGCCATGGAGAGAGCATGAGTTACAGGCTCGTTTTAGCTATTACTGACCAATATACCAAAGTAAATTCTGCTCTCAACTGTGACTATATTAAGGCCGACTACCAAAAGCTCTTCTATCATTACTTTGAAGAACCTGGAGGATGCCAGTCAGGAAGTGCTCAAACTATGGACCCCACATGCCAACCACAAGGATCCCAAACATCTATGTCACTTAGCACAAGTCAGATATTTAACCTTCCTCGGGGCATGGTTTTCTCAGATATCAGGCACCTTATAAACTTGACTGAGCTACTGAATGCCCAGAAACTGAATTTTTATTTTACTTTATTTTTGTATCAGTCATACTTCAAAAAGGGGATGAGATAGCTTGAATCTTTTATTGCAAATTTCTGCCAGCACCTACAATTCCCTCTTTAATAGTCCCCACTTTGACCCACTTAACTCTCAAAATATTGGCCTAATTGAGATCTACTTACTGTGCGCTTATTAATCACACTATAAACTGTAGCTACTTTTCATTTGGACTTCACCATTTATCAGTAATTGAAAATGGCAATTTTGGGGATTCCCGTCGTGACTCAGTGGTTAGCGAACCCGACCGGCATCCATGAGGATGTGGGTTTGATCCCTGGCCTTACTCAGTGGGTTAAGGATCCAGCGTTGCCATGCGCTGTGGTGTAGGTCGCAGATGTGGCTCGGATCTCACACTGCTGTGGCTGTGGTGTAGGCCGGCAGCTCCAGCTCCAGTTCAACCCCTAGCTGGGAACCTCCATATGCCACGGCTATGGCCCTAAAAATCCAAAAAAAAAAAAAGAAGAAAGGCAATTTTGAAGTTCTTTTTCCTATCATGAAAGCAATATATGCTCACTTTAGAAAATACGGAAATCACAGAATAATGAGAGGATATTTTACCCATAATCCTTCCTTCTAAAGACAACCACTATTAACATTTGAGTCTATTTCCACTTTTTCTTCCCATGTAAAATGATGATTTCCTGAAATTGTTTTCCTACCTGCTCCATTCCCTACTTTAATTCACTCACTCGAAAGCAGGCTGCTGCAAAACTTTTAGTCATTCAAGCGTGACTCCGCATGGGGAGGCCTGTCAAGGAGCCTCAGGGACAGAGGGAAGCCTGAGGTGCCCTCAGGTCCACAGTGACGCATTCACCTAGTGTTCCCGTGCATTTTTTTTAGTTGAAGAAAAATGCAGTCTGTGCCAAGACAAACACTTCACAAATTAAATGAGAAGGCTGTCCCTATCAGCCGGACCCAATGCAGTCAATGCAGGACAGTGTGACTTAGGAACTGGCAACAAGACAGTAGATGTTCACCTTCCATATTACAGGGGGCCTAACTTCCAGGGGGCCATTCTTCCAGAGACTCGATTTTTGCTCAGTTCTCACTGCCCTGAACCGTTACCAGCACGCAGGTTTTTTTGTTTGTTTTTTGCTTTTTAGAGCTGCACCTGCTGCATATGGAGGTTCCCAGGCTCGGGTCGAATCGGAGCTGTAGCTGCCAGCCTATGTCACAGGAACAGCAACGTGTGATCCAAGCTGCATCTGCAACCTACACCACAGCTCATGGCAACACTGGAACCTTAATCCACTGAGTGAGGTCAGGGGTCGAACCCGCAACCTCATGGTTACTAGTTGGACTTGTTTCTGCTGCACCACAACGGGAACTCCACCACTCAGCAGTTTTATCATACCTATAAGAAAACTAAGATCACGTGGTGGAAAACTCCATCTCCAGATCCCTCAGCTACACAGACTGGCTCCCTCCTGGGGATCTAAGGCCTGCAGTGCCCTCCTCTGCACAAACAGTATGGCTGCCAGATCCCACTCTAGTACTAAGGGCTATTAATATTTTTAAAACGCTAGCAGGGGTTTTATAAACTGTAGTAGATAAGAACTGAACTTTATGTTTAAACCTAACAATCCACCCAGGTAGATATCTTCATTTCTTACTTTATGGGCAAGAAACTTAGGCTTAGAGAAGTTATATGAATTTTCCAATATCCACATCTTAAGTACGTGTTGGGGCAAGAACTTAAAAACCTTTGCTTTTCCCATTACACCATAATATCTATGCCAGACCTCATTACTGTGTAAGCTTCTCCCACTCCATTCACAGGGGCACCTCCTTAAAATAAAATTTTGAGTCATCATACCAGGACAAGAACCCTCTTTATCTCGGTGGTTAGCTAAGGACAAGGAGAAGACAAAGTGAACAGGAAAAACCAAAATAAAATCCCAGCTATTATCTGATATCCAGTGTCAGAAACGAGGGCTATTTCTTGCTTCTTAGAACAGTGAGCCTTGAACTTTAATGTACAATCACCTGGGGATCTTGTTTAGGATCTTAGGTATAACCAGTTTTGAGTGATGACAGTCTTAACGTGTGACCTCATCCATCAGCTGAGGAGGAGTGGAGGTCATCTGCAGTGAAGGTGAAGAAATTAAGGGCTTGATTATTAGCAACAACCCTTAAAAGAGATGATAAGGATGGGGCAGAGGCAGACTTTCTTCATCTAATTTCATCCTGCCTTCTTCCAGAAAAGATTTTGGTAAACTAGATGTTCAAAAGATTCAACAGGCCAGACCAACGAGAGGGGGAATACACTGGAGAAGGAGAAAAGAGTTTAGTATGTTACCGCAGAAACCTAGCTGAAAGGTGACAAGGGTCTGACCATGCCGTAATCACAGGTAGAAAGAAAAAGGGAGATCTGGAGCATAAGGTTGGTAAAAAACAAGCAAGCAAGCAAACAAACAAACAAAAACAGCCTTAGGTCAGAGAAGAGTCAGATTTTGCCAAGGTTTCTAGGGATAAAGGAATGATGGCACAATTAGTGGAGAACCTGGTGAAAAAAACAAAACAAAACAGTTTTGAACCAGAGTTGAAATTTGGGCATCCAAGAGATGCAGAGATAGGAGTGAGAATTAGGGAAATCAGTAAGTGCTCAGCAACCAGAGACAAGGAGGAATGGCAGGTCCTGGGTTCTTCTGAAAGACAACTCAGAGACAGAAAAGAAAGCAGAACCAGTAAGAAACAAAGAAAAAGAAAGCTCAGAGGCAAGAGGAAAAGCAGGAAAACGCCAAGGGAGAAGCAGAGTTTACATGGAAGGGGAGGCAAATTATGACATGCTGAAGCAGGAAGGAGGAAGAGGGCTAAGAAAGGGCTGCTATCTTTTGACAGGGCAAGTCAACGGCATTAAAATCTAGGAAAAATAAGATTCAGTTCTCCATGTTTTTGTAAAAAGCCCATGACTGTGACCTGTTAAATATCCAGAAAATGACATTTCTGAATTTAGGTATAAGCAACAATGACCAAGAGGGACACCAGTGTTCTTTGATACTCAGAGTCAGAGTTGAGAGGGCCTTTAAAGATCAAGAATACTTTCAATTACTGCACCAAAACTCCTGATTCTTCTAGTCCTGGAAAAAGCCCATAAGCACATCAGATGTGGATTCTAGGTCTAGGTGAGCCCTTACCTAGCTAAGTGGCACTAGGCAAGCATTTTTCCTTTCTGGATCTCAGTTTCTCTATCCGTCAAGAGAAGAAGCTGGGCAGGATGACATTTTAAGTCCCTGACAGGACTGATGTTCTGTGACCCAAAAGCTCCTTGTAAATGCAGTGCTTTACATTATTCCCCAGGGTAAGCACTCCCCATCCTCCGCTCATAGGACTCTTACATAATCCTAAGAGGTCACTCAGTTATCACCCTAATGAGATTCAACGATTAGCTAAAGGCCACTCAGTAAATCAGGGGGAGGGTGCACTGGGCCTGATTCCAGGCACAGGAAGGTCTCAGGCTTTTATCACACCCTACACTATGTTCATTTAGTTGGAAAAAGCTGGCTGAGATTTCCAGCGCTTAAGAATAGTGGTTTGTTGGGAGTTCCTGCTGTAGTGCAATGGGATCAGTGGCATCTCTGCAGCACCAGGACACAGGTTCAGTTCCCGGCCTAGCACAGTGGGTTAAAGGATCCTGCATTGCCACAGCTGTGGCATAGGTCGCAACTGTGGCTCAGATCTGATTCTTGGCCCGGAACTCCACATGCTGTGGGGCGGCCAAAAAAGAATAACAACAACAACAAAACAAACCAAAAAACCCAATCCATTGCTTGTTACTTTAAAAGGACAATAAGTGACTATACATAGGATTGGCTTACTAAACTACCAGCTGTCTTATTTTGTAGCTTTTCCCCATGACCAAGATAATTTGTCTGGCCTTCATCAGGCTTTGTCAGGATGTACTGACACCAGGCCACTAGTGTGTATTCTAGGGGCAGAGCAGTCACTTTTGGTTTTGGCAAGATTGTAGACAGACAACCAAAACAGAACGAAGGCAGCAAACAAAGGAGGCACAGTGAGGAGACTGAGCTGGAAACGGTCAGCTGGAGCTGGTGCTGAAGCAGCTATGACTGGAAAGCTGTAGGAAGCGGCCGGAGGACTGGCTGGGAAGGTAGACAGTGGTGATCCCACAGCAAGCTGACTCACATCCTCTCTCTCTACCTATAAACCACTGGCTGAATGATTATTACAGCACTTTACCATTTACAAAGCACCCTGACAGCCAACATCTCCTTGGGTTATCCCAATGGCGCCATGAGGTAAAACACCGGGGCACCACATCATTTCAATTACAGAGAAGAGGAAACTGAGGCTTAAAGAGGTGAAATGAACTGAACAAAATAACAACTAATAAACACAACAGCTGGAACCGAAACCCAATTTTCTTCTGATCCCAAATGCTTATTCTATGCCCTGTATACGTCCCCCCCCAGGTTATCAGAGATGAAAAGACCTGGGTGTAAAAAGGAGAGGAATCCAGCTGATTGCCTTCCTGCACCCACTCCGGTCCTAAATTACATTGAGCCATTAGGATCTGGCCACAGGCTTTAGGATTAAACCTTAATATGAAGTTAAAAACAAGAAAGCCCAGATTTGGAACTGGAGTCTGTCTTTACCCATTAATTCAACTGAGTAGGGGGGATTAAGTCTATAAACAAATCACTACAGGTCAAGGCAGGATAAACATGAGCCTGTGAATGGCACAGATTGTAAGGCAGTTTCTCAACCTCAGCACCACTGATATGTTTGGCCAGATAATTCTTCGTCGTGGGGGCTGTCCTGTGTATTGTAGGATGTTCAGCAGCATCACTGGCCTCTACCTACTAAAGGCCAGTAGCATTCACCTCCAAAAGTTCTGAAAACCAAAGATGTTTCCAAATATTGCCAAATGTCCTGGGGTGTGTGTGTGTGTGCACAATCACCGCTAGTTGAGAACCACTGCTCTAAGGGTTACAGATGTTTAGGGCAAAGGTCAGTGAATGGAGGGCATGGGTGCTGAGAAAAAGTTTCATGGAGGAGGTAATAAATATCTGAACTAGACCTTGAAGAACAGACAAAATTCCTATAGGTGAGAATGAGAGAAGAATAAAAAGAAGGAATTCCAGAAAGGGAGGAGAACGTAAAAGCAAGACGATGAGAAAGTACAGGTTTGCTGGAAAATGTTCCAATTTGGCAAGAGCAGAAGGTTTCTGCTGGAAATATAGGTAATAAACCTAAAAATGCCCATTGGAGTCATGTCACAGATAGATATCCATCAACTAATAAAGGGACCCAAATGAAATAGCCAACAACACAAGAAAACACACAGATGTGCCTACCTCTGCAAGAGGACCAAATATTGCCTGTCATATTATACACTGCATCAAGTGTTCAGTGTATTTAGGCAGAGTTAAACGAAGCTCGGAACCAGTACAGAAGTGGGAGAAATAACTAAAGACTGGGATGATCAGGAATTTCCCAAAGGAGTTAAGTGATGGGCCTTGAATGGATATGTTTTACACAGATGGAAGGGAAGAGAGGACATCCCAGGCGAGTACATCCAAGCTAGGAAAGAAATAAACGTACATACAGGAGTTCCCACTGTGGTGCAGGGGGTTAAGAATCCAACTGCAGCAGCTTAAGTCACTGTGGAGGCTTGAATTCAATCCCTGGCCCCAGAACTGACATATGCCTTGGGTGCAGCCATTAAATAGATAGATAGATAGATAGACAGATAGAAAGATAGATAGATAGTGCACACAACATATCCAAGAGACACCAGGAAGAACAATCCAGCTGGGAAAGAAGACAAGGCTGATCAGAACACGGCACATGAATCAGACTTTACTGTGTGAACAACTGCGGAGAGTTCCTGAGGAGCAAAATGACACTGCTGTTTAAAACGTGGTATCTTGGGAGTTCCCGCTGTGTCACAGCACAAACGAATACAACTAGCATCCAAGAGGATGCGCGTTCAATCCCTGGCCTTGCTTAGCGGGTCGCGGATCCGGTGTTGCTTTGAGTCGTGGTATAGATTGCAGCTATAGCTTGGATCCCGTATTGCTTGCGGCTGTGGTGTAGGCTGGCAGCTGCAGCTCCAATCTGACTCCTAGCCTGGGAGGTTCCATATGCTGTGGTATGGCCCTAAAAAGCAAAAAGCAAAAAAAAAAAAAAAAAAGCTAAATAAATAAATAAATAAAATGTGGCATCTTGTTCAACAGATCTCTTAGCTATACATTAGAAAGACCTGGGGAGCTCTGAAGCTCAGTACCCAGGCTCCAAACTGAAGGATCCAATTTAATCAGGCTAAGGTAGGTCCCAGGTATTGTTTTTAAAGTTCCACAGGTGATACATGCAGCTAGGGCTGAGAACCACCAGTCTACAGCCATGTCATCATTTTCAGATGAGAAAAGAGGCCTAGAATTTAAGTGATTTGTCCAAATTCACACAGCAGGCTGGGTGTGGGGCTGGGACTGGCATCTGGACTTCTAGTCCAGGCTCTGAAAGATATCACAGAGTCCTTGGCTAAGTTCCATACTGCCATCCATAAGAAGCACAGTCTGATGATTTGGCTCTCAAGATTCGCCAGGGTTAAAGCCTGAATTAATCTAATCATAAAACTATTGACTTAAACATCCCCTCAAGTGTCTAGGGTAATGGATGTTGGTTTCACTGCTGTCTCCTGAGGGCCCTTAGACAAGGAAAGGGTCTCAGGAGATTCCCCAGAAAGCCAGATAAACAAGCGAAACCACCCATCTCCCTGGAAGAAACAATTTTTAAAAATACAGCTCACTGAACATTAGCAATTACATAAAGGAAAGTCTGGGTTACTCTTCACCAGAAAAAAATTCTCTCAGAGATGCCATCCCAAAAGCAAAGGTGGGGGATGGGGAAAGTGATCAAAGGCAGCTGCAAAAGCAAGCTCACACACCCTCATTTTAACAGTAAATATCTCTACCAGCCCTCAGCCCTGGATAAGGGCCATCCATACACCATGTGTTTTTCTAAAGGAAAAGAGCTGCACCCCTTACAATAGGCCCTTGCCTTCCTGTTGTGTCGCTCCTGGATTCTGGCAGCAGGTGGTAAACGGAAGGTTTGCAGAGACTGCCTAGCTGGAAATCTGAGTCTGCTTGTGTAATCCTTCTATTCATTCCAGGGTACTGATACAGAGAAAGATTAGAACAAAGCAATATACATCTAGGGGCATTCTTGTTAATCCCATACACCCATCAACCGGCTGAAGCTCTAATAAGGGGGTCATACTACAGTAACCCGAGAAGCAGAAGCACTACCCCTCTGCCTTCAACTTAAAGGATGCAGCTCAGGACACTAGGAAGGCTATTGCTGCCAAGGCTCTGGCCCATGCTCTTGGGATGGGTTCCAGGTTCCCACCAGCTATAAGACAGAACCCCCGAAAACAATTTGTTCTTTAAAACAGCCTGAGTGGAGGTAAAGGACAAACAAGAGCCCTAAGAGCTCATACTCATACTAAATTGATCTCATAAAAAATTGATCTTTTACTCTATGCCAGATACCGTAACATGTGCTTTATTTATCCATTCATTATTTCATTTCCCAACACACACATAAGATAGGTATCCCATTTTACAGATGAAGAAACTGAGGCTTGAAGAGGTTTTGTAATATGGCAAAGGTCACACAGCTAGCAAGCAACAGAATAAGGACTTGAACCAGAGCAGCCTGGAGTTATAGCTTGGACAGGCCTCTATAAATGACTTTTCCCACTGGATACCAACTAATCATTAATTCTACTTATGTTTTTCAGGTTTGGCTCCTGGAGTCTATAAGGATCTTAATGATAAAAAAATTTGGAAAACTAAAGAGCACTATACAAAATTTTAGGCATTATCATCATCATTACTACTTTAATGAACAGGAGAAAACTGCATCTACCTGGGGGTATTTGTGTGGACTAAGTGCCCAAAGTTACATTTAGTCAACACCATGTCCAGACGTAAAAGTTTAAAAGAACAAACATCTTCAAAAGTTGAATAGGAGGAGGGGCTGTCCCCAGAGCTTTCTTAACTGCAGGGATAAAGAGGTGATAGCCTGATCCCTCTCTTCTCCTTTCTCTGCCAATTATTAAGGTTTCACATAAAATGGTTTTAGAGCTTAAAAAAAACCTTCACAATTTCAAAAAGCATTCACCTTTTATCTACAAGTTGAAAGTCCAGGCTTCAAAGTGTAGAAGCACTTTAAGGATACAACTATCATTTTTAGGAGTTCCGTTGTGGTTCAGTGGTTTAAGGATCTGGTGTTGTCACTGCTGCGGTTCAGGTCGATCCCTGGGCCGGGAATTTCAAAAACAAAACAAAAAAAAGATACTGTGGGAGTTCCCATTGTGGCGCAGCGGTTAACGAATCCGACTAGGAACCATGAGGTTGGGGGTTTGATCCCTGGCTTCGCTCAGTGGGTTAACGATCCGGCGTTGCCGTGAGCTGTGGTATAGGTAGCAGACGCGGCCCGGATCCTGCGTTGTTGTGGCTGCGGCGCAGGCCAGTGGCTACAGCTCCGATTAGACCCCTAGCCTGGGAACTTCCACATGCCGTGGGTGCGGCCCTAAAATGACAAAAAGGCAAAAAAAAAAAAGAGATACTGCAAAACTGATAACAACAACAACAAAAACCTTAACATAACTACTAATAAAATCAAGTATGAAGAGGAGTTCCACTGTGGCACAGTGGGTTAAGGATCCAATGTTGTCTCTTTAGCAGCTTGGATTTGATTCTTGGCCTGGGAACTTTCATATGCTGCAGGTGCCGCCAAGGAAAAATAAAATCAAGAATGAAGAATGGCTGTATAGGAAATTTATACTCAAACTGCAGACCCGTGGGCATTTTTAGTTGATGAAGGGATTACAATCAACTAAACTCCTCTACTTGGGAAATTAATTTTCATTTTCTATATTAAATCTCTGAGGAATATAAAAAGTAGCACCTCAAAACAAAAAGTTGGGGAGAAAGCCTGTTCCACATCATGTACTCTATTAAGTGTAGTAGTATGACCTGTTATTATTTTAATCAGTATTGACATAGAATTCAACTTAGAATGCAATGAAGCCATATTTCTTCCTACGTATACCCCATTCAGCCATCAGCCCCAGATATTTACTTAAGACTAATAGTCAAACTCTGTGAAGAACTGTGGGAACATGACAGAATTTTTAGTTGACTGTACTATCCCTTCACTGAAGAAATAAGATCAAAAGATACAACATTAAAAAAAAAAGATACAATAGCCATTTTTGTATGGCATTTAAAATGTCCTCCATGGGGGAGTTACTTTTGTGGTTCAGCAGTAACAAACTCCACTAGTATCCATTAGGATGCGGGTTCGATCCCTGGCCTTGATCAGTGGGTTAAGGATCTGGCGTTGCCATGAGTTGTGGCATAGGTCACAGATGTGGCTCGTATTTGGCACTGTTGTGGCTGTGGCGTAAACCGGCAGCTACAGCTCTGATTCGACCCCTAGACTGGGAACTTTCTTATGCCTCGGGTGTGGCCATAAAATGCAAAATAAATAATAAAATAAAATAAAATGTCCTCCATGGGAGTTCCCTGGTGGTCCAGTGGCTAGGACTTGGCACTTTCACTGTTGCGGCCTGGGTTCAATCCCTGGTCTAGGAATTAAGATCCCACATCAAGCTGCTGCATACCACAGCCAAAAAAAAAAAAAAAAGTCTTCTACATATCTCCAATATTTCAGTAAATTTCACATCAATAAATAAGAGAACAATTAATGGCAAAATTGTAGATGAATATTATAAATACAATAGAATGAGCACTGTGATTAAGGAAAAAATATTTCATTTACCAAAGAAATCCTTGGTAAATATTCACACTAAATCTAGGTTAAGTTTTTTGTGTGCTATTTCAAGCAGTCTCTTAAAAAAAAAAAGTGGAGTTGGGGGGAGGATCTAAAAAGATTCTTCAGGGAATTCCCACTGTGGTGCAGTGGGTTAAGGATCCAGCATTGCCACAGCTGTGGCATAGCTCAGAGCTGCAGCTTGGATTCAACCCTGGCCTGGGAACTCGAATATGTCACAGGTGTAGCCAAGAAAAAAAAAAAAGCCTTTCAGAATAGATGACCTGACATCCAGTTCTGCAGTAAACCCAAAACGTTATCAATCTTTAGGCTTGAGAGTCCTTGACACACTCCTTTCTTTCATCATCCCTATTCAGGCTTCTCAATTTTTCTTCCAAAATCTCCCCATTTGCCCTTTCCTTTTCTTTCTGTCTCACTCCTTGCCTGGATTTGCTCATTCATCCATCATTTACCAAGTGCCTATTATTTGCCATGCACAGTTAGACCCCTGTCCTTGATCTTAGCTCGCATGATAGTAGAGGGGCTATCTGCCCATCTCAATCACCAGACTGCAAGCTTTAGCAAAGGCTTTGTATTTCCAGAACCAGCAGCATCTGGCATACAGCAGACACTCTAAAAACATTTGTTGTATGACACCAGATTACTTTAGCAAGCTCTTTTTTTAATCCATAAATATCTTAACACATATCTTCAAAAAAGGACTCAATTTTTCTTTCCTTTTTAAAACACAAAAGCAATATGTGCACAATGCAAAAACAATAACAAAAGGTATGGAGTGAAAAATGAATTCCCCAACCCCCTAAGCCCCACTCCCAGAAATAACTACTATCACAGTTTGGAATGTATCTTTCCAGAACTTTCCTATGCTGGTATATAACATACACACACATTTTCCTGGAACAAGTTATTTGACAGTTTCTGAGTTTAACTTTTCAACTTTCTAATCCAGCTCAAGTTTTCAAAGTGCTGTCCCTGGATCAGAGGCATTAGGATCATCTGGTAACTTGTTAGAAATACATATTCTTAGCCCCCACTCCAGACCTACCGAATCAGAAACTCTGGAGGTGGGGGCCCCCCACAATCTGGGTCTTAATAAACCCTCCAGGTAATCCTGACGCTAAAGGTTAAGAATCACCACTCTAACCATCAAGCCACCCTGGTCAAGCCAGTTTTTTTTATTGTCCCTTAAACATTTTATTGTCAGGCACTGTCACCTTGCTTTGATTTTACCACCCTAATTCAAAATGCAATGCTTGTCCTTTTTGTTAATTGTGACCATAACAATTTGTCAAAGCCCAGAAAATCCTAGGTCCTTCCAAAGGTGCTCTCCGTACCTCAGCTCATACCAAGCCCTCTTGCTCCTCCCCCAACTCCTATGACAAACCTAGTCCCTCTAACACACATTTAACAATTACATATGCGCTGTTTTCAATGTTAGAGAATGGTTCTTTATTATTCTCCAACAGACCAAAAGCTCCTTAAAGACATGAACAGTACTTCTGTGACCCCTTGCTTACTCTTGTTCTAAGCGTAAATTTTAAGAGTTGCTGGTTTTTAAGGATGAATTCACTGAGAGAAATACTGATAAACTTGTAATGGATAAAAAGTCCACATTCAGGTTGTAGCACCAGTTCTGTGACCTTGGACAAGTTTGCATCTCAGGTTAAAGCCTGTAAAAGCAAGACTGTTGAACTCAGTGACTTGATGCTTCCTTTCAGTCTTGAGCAATGTGTGATTTTATGAAATGTCCCATGCTGGAATATCTTATTCCATTATATTTGAGTATACCGTTATACTGCTTTGTTTGTAATACTGTTATGGCAATTTTTAGACTTGACTTGAGTTATAGTTAGGCATGCTGTTTCCCAGTTAGCTAGTAAGCTCTTTCAATAAGAATCATGAGAATTTTACACTATACCCAGCACTATGCCTTATGCATAAGAGCTCAATCTACTTGCAGAAAATTTATTTGAAAAACTCTTTTAAAAGCTTCATTTATGGAGAGAACCTATACACAGATCTACTGCCTTCCAAAGGGCCCTTTTGAATATTTATTGCTATAAACACTATGAAATGATTTATAGTAAAAACTGTGATTATTCTAACACCAGGGCAATCAGCCACAAAAGGCAAAAGAATGTAAAGTTGAATCTTACATGTATTTAGGGATACATTAAAAATCTATAAGCCTCAGGCTACCTTAATGGAACATGGAAATAAAAACTGCCTGTACACTTAAGTGACATAAACCAACTCCATTGTTGGGTATAAACAATAAACAGGGTGGACTACAGACTGAGTGGCTGGTGATGACCAGAAGTTGAACCTAAAGGGAAGGACAGCAAAGAGAAATTGAAGGGCGAGGAGGAAGAGAAGGGCAGCAGGAAAACATCATTCTTTGAGTAATGAAAATGAGCAGTGGAAATTCACTGAGTCTTTACCAAGGGCCTACTATGAGCCAAGCAACTGGGGCTGCAAAGATGGTCCCTGACCTCACAAGGCTAATGGTCCTACGAGTAAATCTGAAACTTCTACCCCCTCCTGTGTGTGTGTGCACATGTGTGTGTAATTCTAATTGGGAAAATCAAGCAAGAAAGGCTTCACTAAAAAGGTACTTTTGAAGCGAGTAGGAGGATTTACTGGGGGGGGGGCGTTTGTGCTGGTATTTTGGGGAAGGAACAATCACATATTTTTACAGCTGTTCCTCTGGGACTTTAAATCAATAAGCTTCTTATATCCAGCACTTTGTCAATGCTCTCTTTCCTTTTTTACTTTATTTTAAATAAGATGTTCAAGCCTTGGAACAAAGCCAGAAAGTCCCAGGATAAGGGGAGTGCTCACTAGATTTGCTCTGTCACCTCCAAATTCAACCATCCCAGCCATCCCAGTCTTGGTCTCCCGGAAGCCAGAAAAGGAAGGCTAATAATATCCTCCAGGGGCAAAATCTGGATGCAGACAGACTGTAAGCCACCGTGAGAGAGCTTTCTTGCCTCTTAAGCCATGAAGCTCTTAGTCTACCTGTGACAGGAAGACTAGCTCTGCAGAAAAAAAAGAGCTGCATAAAAAGGAGGACGCATCAGATGGGGAAGCGCTAAAGTACTGAGATAATCTTAAAATGTTTAGCAAGGCCCCTGGCACACAGCAAGAGCTGGATGAACATGAATTCTTGTTAATAATATCACTATTACTATTATTGCAGTAACAATTCAATTGTACTCTAACCACAAGAAAATACTGTTTTTGCAGCCCACTTTTATGACGTTGAAGAAGTAACTCCAGAGATGCAGGTGTATTTCAAATCGTTTTAAGGTACAAGATCCAATTCCAACCGCACTGGCCTGAGAGCCCCAGACCCTGAGTTCACGAGCCATTCCAGCCTGTCGCCTGGCGCGTGACCTTGAGCAGGACACTTCACCTCTCTGTGCCTCAGTTTCCTCATCTCTAAAGTGGGGCTAAGAAGCCGCTCCCTCGCATGGTACTCGCGGGGGTCCAGCCAGAGGGTATTCTTTGCGGCACCGAGACCCTCCAACACCCCCCTCCCACCCCGCCGGACGCGAGGGTAGTTCACGGCCCATCTTCCAAGCCCCCGGGCTCCTGGGCGGACGGGGCAGACGAATGCCCGACCCCGAGGCCCACCGAGCTCCGCCGCCTGCAGAGCAGGAGCAGGGAAAGGGGGTCGTGCCTGTGGCGGGTCCCTGAGACTGAGGTGCTGGGCACCGAAAGGCGCGGCCGCTGCCGCCCGAACGCTGTAGCGGGCGGGTTCGCCGAGGGCCCCACCGCCCAGGTGGGTAGCGACCGAGAGGCCGGATTGCCCCGGAGTCCCCAGGGGAGGAGGGCGTAGGGCGCCCGGGCACCCGGAGGAGGCTGGCAGCGCGGACTGGTGCCCGGCCGCGCTGGGAAGACGAGCTTTGGAAAGATAAGGCGAGAGAAGCAATGATGCCGCGGTAGCACAGCTTGCCCCTAGCCACCCAGGCTGAAGCGTCCACTCACCTGAGGCTCCAGCAGCCGCCGTCAGCTCAGCAGCCCCGGCAGCGCGAGTTGGGCGGGGGAAGCTCTGCGGCGCGCAGGCGCGCTGAGTGAGCCTGGCGGCGCATGAGCACTATGCCCGCCCACCCTCCCAGGGAACTACTACGAAGATGGTGCCTGAGCTGGCGCCATCTTCCAGGTACAGTAATTGCCCTTGCCGTTCAAGGCTTCGGTTCCTCCTGGCCAACTTCTATCTGAAAGTATTGCGTGGGAAGTAAATAAGTAGTTCATAAGTTTTAAAATGCTGTGCTGCTCTGAGAAATGTGATGAAATTTCAGCTCCCTCCCACCTGAGGAGGAGGTTCAGCACATACGTGTTATATATGGCACCTGCTCCTTAATCACTTGGTGGCCGCATCTGTTATTAAATCAATTGGGTATTGCTGTGTTTGTGTTCGGCTTACCCTTATTTTACTTTATAAGGACCCCAAAGTGCAAACGTAGAATTGTTGGTTTTGGATAAGCCAAAGCGAAGCCATAAAGGTCTTCCTTTAAGTAAAAAGGTCAAAGTTCTCAATTAGGAAAGGAAAGAAATTGATGAGATTGCTAAGAGGTGCAATAAGAGTGAGTTTTCTAATTGTGAAATTGTAAGTAAAGAAAAAGAACAGAACAGACAATGCCCCTGGCCATTCTGAATCAGTTTGCTATGAAAATAAAAATTTCAAAGTTGTGTTTTTACCTCCAAATACAACCTCATTGCTTCAGCCACTTGACCAGGGCATCATCCGGCTTGTCAAGGCCACATACACCCACCTGGTAACTGATCACGTTCAATTAGCAATGAATGCAGTCCCGGAAATCATTCATTATTGCTGACGCAATAGCACCCTTCAAAGTTGCAACGGATGAGTTAAAATCAGAAATTGTAAATGCCTGCTGGAAAAATTTATGGTGTGAAGTTGTGAATGATTTTAAAGGTTTCTGAGGCTTGATGGAGAAGTTAGGAAACGCACACAGCGAGACAAGGTGGTGGGGAAAGATTCATGGACAGGCTTGATTGCAGTGGGAGAACATATTGAAGGTCATTGCCATCAAGGAGTGTTAACAAGTGAGGAACTGGGAGGACTCGTGGAGTCATCCAGAGGAAGAGGAAGGTGAAGGAGCTGAAGCAGAAGCAGCAATGTGGACATTCCTGAAATTTGCTGAAGAGTTTCAGATTTCACAATTAAAGGGCAAAATTATGGAATATGATCCTCAGATGGAGAGATGCGTCATAGTCATTCATATGACCACCATCTGCAGCCAATACTTTGATGAGTTAAAGAGACAACTCCAGTTGCAAGGTTCTAAAAGCCTTCAGCAAAAACCCTTCAACTGTTATGATCCCCAGCCTTCAACATCATCTGCCCCTGGCATCCAGTCGTGGACATCAATTGGCACGGCTCGATGACCCTCCTTCTGATGCATGGTCAGAAGGTCAAGAGCAGCTTAATGCTGTGTCACAAGGCCTACATTATTCACCTCGCTTAATTTCATCCCATAGGCACTGTGGCACTGTGAGAAGGGCAAGTACACAACAAGGTATTTTGAAAGAGTCAGACCACATGAACCCAAATTTTATTACAATATATTGTTATTCTGTTTTATAAACAATGTAGCTAGAGTTCCCGTCATGGCTCAGTGGTTAACGAATCCGACTAGGAACCATGAGGTTGCGGGTTCGATCCCTGGCCTTGCTCAGTGGGTTAAGGATCCGGCGCTGCTGTGACCTGTGGTGTAGGTTGCAGACACGGCTTGGATCCCGCATTGCTGTGGCTCTGGCGTAGGCCAGCAGCTACAGCTCCGATTAGACCCCTAGCCTGGGAACCTCCATATGCTGCGGATGCGGCCCTAG
>PVHT021183543.1:17770660-17901585 GCA_004024745.2 Catagonus wagneri | reverse complement strand
AAAAAAACCAAAAAAAAAAAAAAAAAGCTACCTAATTTATAAATTTTATCGTAGGTATGTATATATAGGGAAAGACCCAGCAAATAAAGGGTTCGGTACCATCTTCGCTTTCAGGTATCCACTCGGGTCCTGGAACATACCCCCTTGGTTAAGGGGGGAGTTACTGTAGTTTTCTTGCTGCAGAGTCTCCTTGGAGAACCTTAAGTTAGAACTACTCAGAAGGAGCATTGAGTGCCAATGTCTGGCTGGCTTCTCCCTTTCTGCTCAGCCTGATCCTTATGAAGGCCCTAAGAACCCTTGCAGGGTATGGTATCCTCCTCTGACACGGGCCCAGAGATGTACCTAAGGTTGCCTAGAGCCTAGCACAGTGCTTAGCAAGAGGAAAGGACTTAGTAGTAAATTACTGATGAATGAATCAGCAACTTAAGAACCAGAATCCAAGACAGGGTTCCTAATTCCCGGCCCTCCATTATATCACCTCAGCTACAACTGCCAGCCACACCATTTCCTTTTTTGAGCGCAACATGAGAAACTGAACTTCTTTCCAGAATGATTAAGCTTAACTACCTCCAAATTTAAATAACACCAAAATGTACAGTACACAATCTCTTCCTTGAAAGAGTTTATAATTTAATATATTTTCTTTAGTGTTGAGTGTCACTGACTAAAACTGACATTCCCTTAATTCTGGTAAATGGAATACATATTACCAAATATCTCAAAGGCTGCAACTGTCTATAATATTCACCAAGCACAATTCCTGAACCAAATTTGAGGAGATGGAAAAATAAAAACGCACAGCCTTTTATTATATGATTTATGTTTAACATTTACTGAGTGTCACGTTGGTTCTAGCTGATCCTCCATTCCTAGCTGTACGTTCTAGGTTAGATTACTTAGTCCCTCCATAATTCCTTAACTATAATGACAAAAAGCTGTGGTCTGTATACGTACGGAATGCTCAGAGCTTAAGTATTACTCCTTTTCTGTGCTCCATCTTGTATAGCTGTTGAAAGCACAAAAATATACTTTGAATTTAAACAAACTTTTACAACAAAAAATGAAATAAATAAATAAAATGGTGGGAGGTACAATCACCTTTGGAGGGAGGGGATCTCTCCTCATTTTACAGGTAAAGAAATCAAGGATAAGAATGAAGATTCACTCCAAACACTTACACATTTTTGGGAGAGAACTCGAGCAGAAGCTGTGACCTGAGCCACAGTTGGGACACACCTGATCCTTAACCCTCTGTGCCACAGAGGGAACTTCTACACTCTTTCCATTATAGTACCCTGCTTCAGAAAGAACAGGCAATTACTCTGATTTTTAAAAGGTTTCCTTGAAGCTGTTCAGTTTCCCCTCTCGATCTACTCTGGACAATATTACTTATTCCTTTTTTTTTTTCCCTGTCTTTTGTCATTTTAGGGCTGCACCCCCGAGGCATATGGAGGTTCCCAGGCTAGGGGTCTCATCAGGGCTACAGCCGCCAACCTATGCCACAGCCACGGCAACGCGGGATCCGAGCTGCATCTGCGACCTACAACGTAGCTCACGGCAACGCCGGATCCTTAACCCACTGAGCAAGGCCAGGGATCGAACCCGCAACCTCATGGTTCCTAGTTGGATTCGTTTCCACTAGGCCACGACGGGAACTCCAATATTACTTATTCTTAAAGCTTTAATAACTAGATACCAGTAACTTTCCTTTTTTTTTTTTTTGTCTTTTGTCTTTTTAGGGCCACACCAGCAGCATATGGAGGTTCCCAGGCTAGAGGTCAAATTGGAGCTGTAGCTGCCAGCCTACACCACAGCAATGGGGGATCTGGCCACATCTGCAACTTACACCACAGCTCATGGCAATGCCAGATCCTTAACCCACTGAGCAAGGCCAGGGATCAGCCTGTGTCCTCATAGATACTAGCCAGATTCGTTTCTGCTGAGCCACAATGGGAACTCTAGTATCACTAACTTCTGAATTTCATCTCTAGTCCAGGTTTTTTTACCCAGTTTTCCACGTGTATATCCAACAGTCTAGCTGACTTGTTTGGCATCTCTTGCTTCTATCTATTCTCCAAACAGCAACTAGGGTGATCTTTTAAAAATAAGTTCTCTCCTTCTCTTAAAATCTTCTAATGACTTTTCATTATCTTTGTCTCAGGTGGCTCTTACATTGGCAGTCAGCATTCATGCTTTACTAGTCTTTTTTTTTGGTTTGTTTTTTGGCACCACTCAGAGCATGTGGAATTTTCCAGGCCCGGGATCAAACCCGAACCACAGCAGTGACAACGCCAAGTCCTTAACTGCTAGGCTACCAGGGAACTCCCTACTTTTCTTCTTCTTTCCCTACAGAACATTTCATTCTCTCTTCAGGCCTCTGAAAATGCTGTTCCTTTTACCTCAAATAACTGCCCCATATAATTCCTTTATCCTTCTCAAATCAACTAAAATATCACTTCTGTGGAGAAGTCTTCTTGTCCCCTGTCCCTACTAGACTGTGAGCATCAAGAAAAGAGGTCCTGTGTCTGTTTTGCTCTCTGCTCTTTTCCCAGTTCCTAGAAATGTGCATAGAATACAGCAGGGGCTCATTCCTTATAATGAAAGAATAAGGAACACAGGTTAAAGCAAGGAGATAACATCTTTCACTAACTGGTGCGTAGGCCAAGGTTTAAGACTCAGTATAACAACTGGATAATTAGGTGAAAACGGCTTTGTACTATTAGGAGGAATAAAGAATGAGTTGTTAACAATAAATCAGTTGGTGTTTCACTGGTAGTTAATACTGAGGCATATCTCTATACTACTATTTAACCTGCAGATCCTGGCAAAGAATCCTATTTTCTGTTAAGACTTCCTGCCTTTTAATTTTTTTATACATTAAAAATATATAAAAAACACTGGGAGTTCCTGCTGTGATATAGTGGGTTAAGAATCCAACTGCAGTGGCTCGGGTCACTGCAGAGGCATGAGTTCAAGCCCCAGCCTGGCAGAGTGGGTCAAAGGATCTGGCACTGCCACAGCTGTAGCATAGGTCACAGATGCGGCTCAGATTCAATCCCTGGCTTGAGAACTCCCATAAGCCACGAGTGTGATTAAAAAAAATATATATATACACACACGTAGGCACACGAGGACAAGGGAAAGCCTTTTTTTTTTTTTTAAGGGCCACACTTGTGGCATATGGAAGTTCTCAGGCTAGCAAGCTAGGTATAGAATCAGAGCTGCAGCTGCCAGTCTACAGCACAGCCACAGAAATATCAGATCCAAGCTTCATCTGCAACCTACACTGCAGCTCATGGCGATGCCGGATCCTTAACCCACTGAGGGGGCCCAGGGATCAAACATGAGTCCACGTAGATACTAGTAAGGCTCATTACCCCTGAGATACAACGGGAACTCCAGGGAAAGCTTTTAAGTGTGTGCAATCTTATAATGCAGATTATTAGCAAATACAGAGAACGGTGAAAGGAAGTATTTAACTCCTTCTTGCCATAAATTCAGGACTTAGGATGTCGACTCAGTATTAAAAGCTAAAATACATTATAGACATCAGGATATAGAGAATGAGTGGTATATCCAATTTGGACATTTTGTGACATGATAATATGCACACATCTAATGTAAACAATGCTCATTCCTGTACTGAAAAATCAACTTCAAGTTCTTTCAACCAGCTTTTACCATGTTACCAATTTCTCTCATCAATGAGTTAATAAATCTTCAACATGTGTTCATTAAAAAAAAAAAAAAAAATTCGAGTTCCTCTTTTGGCTCAGTGGGTTAAGAACCCAACTAGCATCCACGAGGATGCAGGTTTGATTCCTGGCCTTGCTCAGTGGGTTAAGGGTCTGGCGTTGCCACAAGCTGTGGTGAAAGCACCAGACACAGCTTGGATCTGACATGGCTGTGGCTGTGGCCAGCAGCTGCAGCTCTGATTTGACCCCAGCCCGGGAACCTCCATGTGCTGCAGGTAGCCACTCGCACCCCCCACCCCCCCAAATCAACTTCAAAGCCACACAAGAAAACCAGTCTCGTTCCTTTACAATCAGAACAACGCCCAAAATGTTTCACTGGATTTGGTCCTGAATGACTCTGGGTTGTTTCAAAACCTGAAAAACACCTTCACAAAACGAAGGGCTCTGTTCACAAAGGATATTTAAAAGAATAGGCCACTAGTTCTGAAGGTCATTCCAAAGCAGAAGTCTGAAGCATTTTGCACACTCCTGGAAAAAGTGTCTACATAATATTTTTACAGATGACTAAGTTCCATCACTTTAAAAAGAAAAATCAAAGTGCTTCATAATCAGCCAGTTATCTTCAAAGGCAACAGGGCAAATGTCACAGCTTAGTGTGCCATCCAGTTGTCGAGCAGTGGGACACTCTTCCCATTTCTCTTCTCTAGAGGACCTTGTGTCAGTAAAGGTTCATAAGGTCACTGACAAGATTTAGAACAATGTGCATCTTGTTGTTCTCGTGGCTGAAGCTTGAGCAGTTTTCGAGCTGGTGAAGAATCTAACTGTTGTGTGCTTCTCTTCCCTGCAGAGGAAAGGAGCCAAAAATAAATTTCAACTGAATTCAAGTAACTACTGAAAACTTACTGTAGGGACACTGCCAGACACTGAAGGGCATTCCAATGACAAATTAGGGAGCATCTGTCCTCAAGGCGATGGCAGTCTGGTAGGAAAGCCAGCTGCAACTATAATCACACTAAAATCCAACGAATAATGACATGAAGGAAGGTACGTACAGCAAATAACCCAGGGCTGGAGGAGGTCAGGAAAAGTGATGGAAAAGCAACATGTCATTTGGTGGATTCTTGAAGAATGAAAAGGAAAAAAGGCAGTGGGTATTTAAGTCTTGGATTTGCCCAAACAAAACCATTTGTGGGGATTTAATTCTCAGTCTACTGTGATTCTGTGGAATTTACATCTACAAATTTACCAACAACTCTGAGTACCCACAATAGTTATTATGAGGAAGGGGGGAAATCACCTGACATAGGCATTACTCTGAGAGCGTATGTTTTGAAGGGCAGTGTGTATTTGAAGGGCTACTGGATATAGAACAGTGCGAGCTCTGGACCCCTTGAGACAGGCTTACCGAGCTGTACTGACGCCTTCTTGAGGCACTGGGTACTCTCGTCCATAAAAGCGTGTAGCTGCTTCACAGATCCCTGCAGTTCGTCCATCTGTAGACAAAAACAGCTGTGAACGGTAAGGGTCCATTGCCTCTTTGAAGTTCCTCACACAGGCCAGGTGAGCTTCTTGCTCAGATTTGCTTTTGCTGTTCCTTCAACCCGGAATGCTTATGCCAGACATTTTCCGTTTGCCCCTCCACACCCACCCTGAAGGCTGACCTGCACGACCCCATGTCCTTTGGCTTCTGGGTGGGACCAGCCAAAAGGGAGTCAAGAGGAAGGGAGCTGAACGAGGTCAGGGTTTTTTTTCACCCAGGCCTGCTCCTAGAAGGGTCATCTTGAGTTAGCTGTCTCTCTCAAGTGAAGGTCATGGCTCTCTCAAAGCAGCACACCACGTGACTCTCGGACTGTTGCTCCCTCTAGGCCTAGGGATAGTAATAGCTCAGCTGCCTCTAAACCCCAGATCACTTCACTGTTGGTTTCCTGATAGCAGTTTTTTTTTTTTTTTTTTGGCCGCCCCATAACGTATTGAATTCCTGGACAAAGAATCAGATCCAAGCCATGACACTAGGGGTTGAATTGGAGCTGCAACTGCAGCTGTTGGCCTATTGCCAAAGCCACACCAGATCCTTAACCCACTGAGCGGAGCCAGGGATTGAACCCATATACTCAAGGATACTAGTCAGATTCGTTATTGCTGAGCCACAATAGGGACTCCAAAATGCCATTATTTCATTCCTTTTTATGGCTGAGTAATATTCCATTGTATACATGTACGTCTTTTTTATATACTCTTCTGTCAATGGAAATTTAGGTTGTTTCCACGTCTTGGCTATTGTATATAGTGCTGTGATGAACACTGGGGTACATGTATCTTCTTGAGTCATGACAATCTCTGGACAGATGCCCAGGAGTGGGACTGCTGGATCAAACGGGAATTCCATTTTTAGTTTTTTAAGGAAACCTCCATACTGTTTGCACCAATCTACACTCCCACCAACAGTGTGATAGGGTTCCCTTTTCTCCACACCCTCTCTAGCATTTGTTTGTAGACTTTCTGATGATGGCCCTTCTGGCTGGTTTAAGGTGGTACCTCATAGTAGTTGTGATATGCATTTCTCTAATAATTAGTGATGTCAAGCATCTTTTCATGTGTTTTTGGCCATCTGTATGTCTTCTTTGGAGAATTATGTGTTTAGATCTTCTGCCCATTTTTTGATGGGGTTTTTTTTTTGGTTTTGAGCTACAGGAGGTGTTTATATATTTTGGAGATTGATCCCTTGTCAGGTGCTTCATCTGAAACTACTTTCTCCCATTCTGTGGGTTGTCTTTTTATTTTGTTTATAGTTTCCTTTGTTGTGCAAACTTTTTAGTTAGGTCCCATTTGTTTATTTTTGTTTTTAGTCATTACTCTAGGTGGATCTGAAAAGATACTGCTGTGGTCTATGTCAGAGTATTCGGCCTATGTTTTCCTCTAAGAGTTTAATAGTATCTGGTCTTATATTTAGGTCTTTAATTTTGAGTTTATTTTCATGTATGGTGTTACGGTGTGTTCTAATTTCATTCTTTTACATGTAGCTGTCCAGTATTCACAGCACCATTTACTGAAGGGACTGTCTTTTCTCCACTGTATATTCTTGCCTTCGTTGTAGATTAGTTGATCATAGGTGTGTGGGTTTAATTCTGGGTTTTCTATCCTGTTCCACTGATCTCTATTTCTGTTTTTGTGCCAGCACCATACTGTTTTGATGACTATAGCTTTGTAGTAGTCTAAAGTCCACCTCCATTTTTCTTTCTCAGGATGGCTTTGGCTATTCACTAGTCAGGTTCTTAACCCACTGAGCCACAATGGGAACCCCACAGGAACGGTGGATCTTTTAACCCACTGTGTTTGCCAGGGATCGAATCTGTGACCTGGCACTGCAGAGACACCACTGATCCTGCTGAGCCACAGCAGGAACTCCCCTACACCTTTATACTTAGCACCACTGTATAAACAGATTCTTTTCAAATCACCCTGTATCAAATGCCATCTGGTTCCTGTTAATATTTGGGTTGACACAATACTACTCTCCAAAATGTCATTTCTTTCAGGTCTCTATATGTGGCATCTCAGTGCGGCTTCCAACAACCCTTCTATATAGCAACTGGCTGCCCTCCCTATACATTCTCTCCCTCCATCTAATTTATTAGCTCATCGCATGTATGTATGTATTTATTTACTGTCTCTTCATGGTTCCCCCATGCATATACTTACATCTTTTTTTTCTTCTTGACCCCGGTGCACAACAGCTTGATGCAGGATCTCAGTTCCCAGACCAGAGACTGAACCTGGGCTACCGCAGTGCTGAGTCCTAACCATTAACACCAGGGAGCTCCCTACTTACATCATCTTATTACACATATTCTTCAGGTCTTTCCAAGGATGACAAAGTAGCAAAGCCAGACAGAGAACTCAGGAGTTCCCTTGTGGCTCAGTGGGTTAAGGATCTAGTGTTGTCACTGCAGTGGCTCAGATTGCTGCTGTGGTGCAGGTTCGATCCCTGGCCCAGTAACTTCCATGTGCTGCAAGCACAGCCAAAAAAAAAAAAAAAAAATCCACAAAACTGAGTAACTCAACCACAGAAACATGACCCAACTCACCACCAACTCCATATAATCAAAGACCTTGTTCTGGTTCTGCAATATTTTCTGATAGTTAGGCTTTGTATTAAGGACTTCACTCTGGGAAGACCCAAGATATGTTGTAGGTTGTACTTCAACTTCAGTATTTTTGGTTTTGGTTTCAGTTGATCCTCTAAAAACAAAAGAAAACAGAAAAAGTTTTCAAGTAATTTTACAATCATTTTCTGGGGAAAACAATAAAGATTACCTAGGAAAAAACCTCCTAGAAGATTTTATCAACCTGAATGTATACTCTTCCACCCCATTAGAAGTACAGGCTCTCTTACTAACAAGAGATTATGAAATAATTATCTAGTGTTAATGTTTTTATATCACTGGACTCCAGAAAATGTTAGAAGCTTCCTGTTAGTTGACTCTACCTAACAGTAAGGTCCATTTACAAAAAAGGACTGCACTTGGGGTAAAGCCAAAGCTTGCTACCCTGAAGTCACTGCCTACAATCTTTTTCCAAAAAGATTCTGGCCCACTTCAATTATCTAAAATAACTGAATATACGGAGATCCTGTCATGGCGCAGCAGAAATAAATCTAACTAGGAACCATGAGGTTGCAGGTTCAATCCCTGGCCTCTCTCAGTGGGTTAAGGATCCAGCGTTTCCGTGAGCTGTGGTATAAGCTGCAGATGCGGCTTGGATCTGACGTTGCTGTGGCTGTGATGTAGGCTGGCAGCTGTAGCTACAATTCGACCCCTAGCCTGGGAACTTCCATATGCTGTGGGTGTAGTCCTAAAAAAAAGCAAAAAGTAAAATAAAATAACTGAATATAATGGAGAGTTCATGAAAACTGACAATGACTCTAATAACAACTATGACAATTTATTGAGTACTTACTATGTGCCAGAGGTTGCTAAGCACTTTCCACTTAACAGCATGGAATACTTATAATAACCCAAGGAGGTAGGTGCTAATATTATCCCCATTTTCAAATGAAGAACTTCAGATTAAGGGCTTGCTCAAGGTCACAGAACTAAGGAGTAATTAGGATCTAAACAGAGACATCTGCCTCCAGAAGCATTCCTCTTTATCTATTAAGCTATGCCCCCATCACGGAGTTCCCATTGTGGCTCAGCAGGTTATAAACCCGACTAGCATCCATAAGCATGACGGTTTGATCCCTGGCCTCGCTCAGTGGATTAAGGATCTGGCGTTACCATGAGCTCTGGTGTAAGCCACAGACTCGGTTTGGATCCTGTGTTGCTGTGGCCGGCAGCTGCAGGTTTGCTTTGGCCTGGGAACTTCCATATGCAGGTGAGGCCCTAAAAAAAGCAAAAGAAAAAAGCTATGCCCCATCAAAAACTGCCATTTTAAACATTTTCTGTCTTCATAAGCACAACATTTAAAGGGTGAAGAAAGTAACTAATAACCATTAATGCTTGGACTGGGAAAGTTTCTCAAACTGTATTCCTCAAAGCACCTCTCTACTAAGAGGTCATTCTTGCAATTATGACTTTGGCTAATGTTTTTATGTAGTTATGTTTCTAGGTAAGATTCTTTTTGAAGCTTAAAATAACTGGTTTGGACGATAAAACTAAATCCAAATCTTCTACTTTCCCACTTTCTTACACCTTCAAGACCCAGACAAGCATTCCCCTGTCTCCCATACAACCTCTTCCACCACCACTTTGATGCCTGTATTTCCCTGAAGGCCCTGGCCAGAGTTCTCTCCCACACCAGCAGCTCAGAGGCCATGAATTCACTCAAGTCTCTTGATACTGTTCTTGGCCCAGCCCCAGGTTGCCAGGTACAGGGCAGAGATGTGCCTGTCTTCCCCAGGATGTGGAATAGCAGCCAAGGGCACAGAGAGAGGCAATTCTGTTCTTTGACCGAGAATACTGACAATTCTCCCTCCCTTGTCCCTCACTCTCCATTTACAGTCAAAGCGCTAATATACACTTCACAGAGATTTAATGAGATGTTTGACCTATAAGAATGGATTCATCATTCAATTTGTGCTAAGAGAACTGAAACCAAATCAAACTTCACAAGGTAAAAGCTTCCTGGAGTTCCTCTGGTTAAGGATCTGGTGTTGTCACTGATGTGGCTTGGGTCACTGCTGTGTGCTGGTTCAATCTCTGGCCACAGAACTTCTGCACGCCATTGGATGGGACTGGGGGAAAAAAAGGTGCCCATTTCCAGTCAATAGAACTAACCTGGATGTGATCTCTTTAGCCTCCTCCTGGTAGCGTAGCAAGAGCTGATCCCAACTCTGACGTTCTACGGAAAATCTATAGAATCAGAAAAAAAATTCACTTAAGTTTTTATCACCTCATCCTGAATCACCCAGGGCAACAACAATAAGTACATTAGGTGTCTACTCTGATTCTAAGATGTGAATAAAAAGGTTATAAAAGGATTAGGAAGCACGTCCAATTCAGAGGATATTAATCTAATCAAACATGAGTTCTTAAAATCAAATTAACATCCTTAGTCTCTAGACTTCATTCTATAAAACTGGCTATCAGTACAGCCCCCAAGATCCCAATATTCAGCTTTCTAACTTCCAGTGTTGATACACAAATAATGACACACTGAACAGGATGTTTACTATTCATTTTTCCTAGGTTTAGTTATTTTCCCCAGATGAACTGATTTTCCAACAAAGGTTTGCTCATTTTTACGTACTTAGTTATATAGTTCTTCATCTCAGCCACTGATGCTTCCAGAGACAAATCTGACGCTCTGCTGGAATACAGATAGGATTAAGAGATTAACACAAATCTTCCTAGAGCACTCCATTTACTTATTCATTCATTCATTCATTTATTTATTTATTGCCATGGCAGGCATGTTCCTGGGCTATGGATGGAACCTGTGCCATAGCAGTGACAACACTGGAATCTTCAATGGTAGGCCACCAGGGATGCAATCCAAGCTGGAGCTGCGACCTACCCCTAAGCTTTGGCAATGCTGGATCCTTAACCCACTGCGCCAGGCTAGGGAATGAAACCTGTGCCGCTGCTGCTGCCACAGCGGGAACTCCTCGGTGGTCTCTTTATCATCTATTTCTCTCATCAATTTCAATTCACACATGGCCAGATTTACATCTTAAAATATTCTTGTTTTTCCTTGCTTAAAAATTCTGTGACTCCCAACTGCCTGCAAAAGAAAAGGGAACTCAATGTGGAACTTAGGCTCTCTGTGTTCTGGCTCCAGCTAGCTCATTAACTTTGAGTCCTACAGTTATCCTTCATCTACTCTGTCCCAATAATGCCACCCAGACTCAAATATCTAGGGATTTCAATCTCCAAATTTTTGTTCACACAATTTAGCCTCTCCCCCTCCCACTGATCAAAACCTTAATATCTTTCAAGGCCTAACAATAACTTTTTCATACAACCATTTCTCTTCCCACTTAAACTGAAGCTATCAGTAGGATGTTTTACTTGTACCAGTGGCTCACCTCAGGAGGGTAATTAATTCTAATAGAAAAGCAGGAAGCATTGAAAATGCCAAAATTTTGCAGAGGTACTTGGTACTCTACCTGGCAAAGGCAAATTAGGTGTGCCCCTTTCATGTTTTGCTACCAAGTCCTGTGACAAGCAGCCTGCGGCTTAAATGTACTGCATTAAGAGAAGTTATGGTACATTAAAAGAAGAGCAATGTTAATTCTAAGGATCCATGGAAAGGTAGACCTTTGTGAAGTCAAATGTGTGCACCCAAGTGACATGATTTGTTGCAGGCTGTGGGTAGAGGGTTGCGTGCCGCGCCCACAGAAGAACTAGTTTGGGGGTGGGGTTATAAAATTTCTCCTAACACTCTTGCTTCCCAACAGTTAAAGAACAGAAGTTTATCTCTAACTTACATGGCTAGCAAAGACCTGAAGAATGCTTTTCCTCTCATCTTTTCATGGCTTGTTCCTTGTCACTAACCAGGTCTCTCAGTGCAAAGAGATCTTTTAAAGAACTTCTCTGAAACCTAAGCTAATGTTGCCTACTTTCTCAAATCACTACCCTATTTACTGACTTCTTGGATTTTCACTACACTTCCAGCTTCAAGAGCCTAGCACATAGAAGATGTTGGATAAATGTTTGTTAGTGAATGAACAATTGTCTAATTAAAATAAAAAGCCTTATTTCTCCAAAGAAGACATACAGATGGCCAAAAGGCACATGGCACAATGCTAACTACAATGAGGTACCACCTCACACTGGTCAGAATGGCCATCATTAAAAAGTCTACAAATGGGAATTCCCTGGTGGCACAGTAGATTAAGGATACAGTGCTGGCACTACTGTGCCTTGGGCTGCTGCTGTGGTATAGGTTTGATCCCTGGCCCAGGAACTTCCGCGTGTCGTGGCTGCAGCCAGGAAAAAAAAACAAAAGGTCTACAAATAATAAATGCTGGAGAGGATGTGGAGAAAAGGGAACCCTCACCAATGTACACTGGTGTAGCCGCTATGGAAAATTGTATGGAGGTTCCTCAAAAAACTAAAAACAGAGCTGCCGTATGATCCAGCAATCCTATTCCTAGGCATCTATCTGGAGAAAGTCTAACTCAAAAAGATACATGCATCCCCATGTTTACTGCAGCACCATTTACAATAGGCGAGACATGGAAGCAACCTAAAAAGTCCATTGATAGATGAACAGGTGAAGAAGATGTGATACGTACATATATATATGTGTGTACATAAACACACGTGAATATATATATACACAATGGAATACTACCCCAGTCATGAAAAAGAATGAGGGGTTCCCGCTGTGGCTCAGTGGGTTAAAAGCCCAACTAGTATCCATGAAGATATGGGTTTGATCCCTGGCCTCGCTCAGTAGGTTAAGGATCTAGTGTTGCTGCAGGCTACAGTGTAGGCCAGCAGCTGAACCTCCAATTTGACTTCTAGCCTGGGAACTTCCATAGGCTATAGATACGGCCCTAAAAAGACAAAAAAAAAATCTGAATGTGATGGCTTGGGTCACTGCAGAGGCATGGGTTCAATCCCCAGCCTGGCACAGTATATATACACACACATATATGTATGTACGTATCACATCTTCTTAATCTGTTCATCTATTGATGGACTTTACAGCAAAATGACATATATATATATATACACATACACATTCTTTTCACATTATTCTCCACCATGTTCCATCACAATTGAATGGATATATAGTTCCCTGTACTATGCAGCAGGATCTCATTGCTTATCCACTCCAAATACAATAGTTAGAAACTAACATTATAAATCAACTATACTTCAATTAAAAATTTTTAAATAAGGAGCAGTTCCTATCATGGCTCAGTGGTTAACAAATCCGACTAGGAACCATGAGTTTGTGGGTTCGATCCCTGGCCTTGCTCAGTGGGTTAAGGATCTGGCATTGCTGTGAGCTGTGGTGTAGGTTGCAGACGTGGCTCGGATTCCGTGTTACTGGGGCTGTGGCGAAGGCTGGCAGCTACAGCTCCTGTTAGACCCCTAGCCTGGGAACCTCCATATGCTGTGGGTACGGCCCCAGATAAGGCAAAAAGACAAAAAAAAAATTTTTTTTAAATAAGCAGTTCCCGTTGTGGCTCAGTGGTTAATGAATCCGACTAGGAACCATGAGGTTGCAGGTTTGATCCCTGGCCTTGCTCAGTGGGTTAAGGATCCGGCGTTGCCGTGAGCTGTGGTGTAGGTCACAGACGTGGCTAGGATCCTGCATTGCTGTGGCGGAGGCCGGCAGCTACGGCTCCGATTAGACCTCTAGCCTGGGAACCTCCATAAGCCGCAAGTACAGCACTAGAAACTAAGGCAAAAAAGACCAAAAAAAAAAATTTAAATAAAATAAATAAAAATTGGGGTTTCTGTTGTGGCTCAGTGGTTAACGAATCCGACTAGGAACCATGAGGTTGCAGGTTTGATCCCTGGCATCGCTAAGTGGGTCAAGGTGCGGCATTGCTCTGAGCTGTGGTGTAGGTTGCAGACGCGGCTCGGATCCCACGTTGCTGTGGCTGTGGCGAAGGCCGGCAGCTATAGCTCCTGTTAGACCCCTAGCCTGGGAACCTCCATATGCCGCGAGTGTGGCCCTAGAAAAGGCAAAAAGACAAAAAATAAATAAACAAATAAACAAAAATTATTTATCATAATATTAGGATATTATCCTAATTCAATTATAATTTTGGACAAATGGGGAATTGAGCTTACCCTTCTGAATCTTCAAAACATTTCTGTAGCGTTCCATTACTTTCCAATCTGTCTGCAAAATGTTTCAGTTCTTCAGAAATAGAAGATGCTAAACAGAGTAGAATTATATGTTATAAAATAAACACAATATACATTTTCACAGTGAGCTCCTGACAAAGATACTTAAGTGTCAGCTCCCTTGTTATATTCTGGCCCTCTCACCCATTCAAAAAAGTGGTATAAATATGAAGAAAGATTTTATCTTTTTTTCTTTGGGTAGGTAGAGATAAAATGGAAGAAAACTCCTCTTTGTGACATTTACAGTAAGTGTTATTTTATACTTGACTGGTGGAAAAGCAGTTAAAAAGATCTATCTGCAATGACATTTCATTCTTTTCAAGAGATCTGATCTGCTGGCATGGACAAAGAACATATTATAGAAGTCAGGCAATGGGCAAGAGTGTGATGAGGAATGTTGGAGGCACATAAAGAATTATGGGCATAAGGTAAAGACAGGTCTCGGCTTAAGACTTGGAAGGGACCATAATTACATTCAGGCAAGGAATGCAGCGGCGGGGGCAGGGGGGTGGGGGGAGATGTGCTAAACACTTATCAAGATAACCTTGGCCTATCTACTCTAATTATCGTGATGGTGCAGTTCTGAAATAAACAGTTTTAATGAGCAACTAAGCCTAACTGCATGCACTTTCAAGATATTTTAAGTGGGTAACATTGAGTACTCCTGACCTGAATGATTGTGTAATTACACCATAAGGAAAATAGCTACCTTCTAGAAAGTTGAAAATTGATTCCTGGGAAAGAATATTTGTAACTCATGTTACAGACAAACAGCTAATTTCCTTAATATACACAGTTCCTAAAAAAATCAATATAAAAGAGCCAATATCCCAATTTTCAAAAATGAATAAAGGATATGAACAGACAATACATAGAAAATAAAGTACTCAAGGCTCTTCCCTAAAAATATGAAAAACTAGGAAGTTCCCATTGTGGCTCAGTGGGTTAAGAACCTGAAAAAAAAAAACAGAATCTGACAAAGCGTCTTTGATGATGTGTGTTCAATAGTTGGCCTCACTCAGTGGATTAGGGATCCAGCATTGCCGCAAGCTGTGGAGTAGGTCACAGATGCCACTTGGATCTGGCATTGCTGTGACTTTGGTGGAGATGAGCAGCTGCAGCTCCAATTCAACCCCTAGCTGTGGAACTTCCATATGCCACAGGGGGAGTCATAAATAAGTAAGTAAATAAATAAGTAAGTAAATAAATAAGTAAATAAATAAATAAGTAAATAAATAAATAAGTAAATAAATAAATAAGTAAATAAATAAATAAAATTAAAGTAAAAAAATAAAAATATGAAGAAATTAGTTGACACGACATTGTTTTTTGTTTTTTGCTTTTTTTTTTTCTTTTTAGGGCCACACCTACAGCATATGGAAGTTCCCAGGCTAGGGCTCAAATCAGAGCTGCAGCTGCAGGCCTATGCCATAGCCACGGCAACTGCAGGATCTGAGCTGCATCTGTGACCTACACCACAGCTCACAGCAATGCCAGATCCTTAACCCACTGAGTGAGACCAGGGATCAAACTGATCCCTAGCCTGGGAACTTCTATATGCCGCAATTGCAGCCCTGAAAAGCAAAAGAAAAATCTACAAAAAAATTGAACTCCTCATGGCTCAGCAGGTAAAGGATCCCAAGCTGTCAGTGTTGTAGCTCTAGTTATAGCTGTGGTGCAGGTTCAGTCCTTGGCTCAGGAACTTCCACATGCTGCAAGTACAGCCAAAAACAAAAACAAAACCAAACAAAAACCTTTCATCATCTATGAAACAGTAAAAAATCTAGGAGTTCCTGTTATGGCTCAGCAGTACCAAACCTGATTAGTATCCATGAAGATCCGGGTTTGAACCATGGCCTTGCTCAGTGGGTTAAGGATCTGACATTGCTGCAAGCACAGTGTGGGTCATAAATGCAGCTCAGATTCCACATTGTTGTGCCTGTGGTGTAGGCTGGCAGCTACAGCTCTGATTTGACCCCTAGTCCAGGAACTTCCTTATATAGCCCTAAAAAATGAAAAAAAAATTAGAGGTAAAAAAAAAAATCTAAACTTTTAGTTACAGTATAATTACACTAATTTCAATCTAGAAATTTATCTTATTTTTACTCGAATATGTGCCAAAAAAAAAAAAACCTCTTGTATAAAAGGTATTCATCACCCCATTCATTTTAATAGCAAAAGACTAGAAACAACCCTAAAAGTCCATCAATAAAGAACCAGTTAGGAGTTCCCTTGTGGCACAGTGGGTTAAGGACCTGGTGCTGTCACTGCTGTGGCTTGGGTTTGATCCCTGGCCTGGGAACTTCAATATACTCCAGGAATGGCAAAAACAACAACAAAAAAGACAGTGTACTCATTTGATTTTAACATATAAATTAATTAATATTTAAAGTATAAATGGTTGGAAATTCAATAAATAAATCTCTCTACACGGATACACAGAAGCTGTTGGCTGTGGTTGCCTGGGGGTCAGCATGGACTTCATAAGCATATATTCTTATTTTTTTAATACAATTCCCCAAAAAAGGAGGGAGGATGATTTTGTGAGGCAGTAGTTCCTGTAAATGGGAATCCTGAGAGTGGGGCTTCAATAGACTGTAATAGCAAGTGCAGACCCAAGTCAAAGCTCACTCATTTAGTCTTAGTGACTTACCTTTGGCTCTAAAACTTTCAAGATTGAAGCCCTCAGTGCCCCGTAGGAAAGGTTCGAGTTTCTGAACAGAAAACTAAATAAAGAAAAGCATTTTTAGTACAACAACCACGGTTTCCCAGGTGAGTTTATATAATTTTATGATAAATATGAATAAACATGATTTTTTTATACATAAGATTTTTCATATAAACAAAACAAGAAAACAAAAGATAAGGAAGAAACTCTTTGTTGCCTAGACCATGATTTGATTTTTGATTCAGGAAAAAAAAAACAGTCATTTAATCAGCACAAATAACTTGCTTAACTCAACAGACATGACCACCAGTTAGCCACATACTACCAACTTAGACCGTAGTCACCGCAAATGTCTGCTTAATCTTGTATCTGACCTCTACCCACTTTAAATTCCCATCAATTGCTGCCAACGAGCAAAAGATACTAACTAGGCTGAGGAAATCTCTGTTAACTGTTCAGTTAGCAGCAGCCACAGCAGTGTGACTTGTAGAACCTAGTCCAGAGACAAATCAGCTGCTGGGATTAAATCTGGCTTTTTCTGTTTCCTGGCTGCACCTGCGCCATTTGGAAGTTCCCAGGCCAGGGGTGGAACCCACGCCACAGCAGTGACAGTGCTGGATCATTAACTCATTGAACCAACAGGGAACTCTTAAATCTGACTTTGCTTTTTCATTTTTGGCTGCCCTGCAGCATATGGAGCTCCTGGGCGCTGCCGATTCTGCTGCGCCACAGTGATAGGTCCTTAAATCTGACTTTTAAATTAACCCCCCTAGAGGAGTTCTCACTGTGGTGCACTAGAGAGAAACATCTTTTAATCTTTACCAATAAATCACAGAGTATTGCTCTCTCTTTGGAGCGTTGCAGTAACAATTAAAAAAACAAAACAAAAAACAGAAAGCATTTCCCGATCCTGAGACTCTCACCTGGAAACTAGAAAGCAGGAGAGAGCCCAGCCGCTTGCTTTCAGCTACATTGACACTGATGGATCTGCAGAGCTCTAACAAAAAATATCAAAATATCACATTTAAAGAGCTAGATACTTCCACAGTTAGCAAAGTTTAAAACAAAAAACCAAAACTGAAAAATTACTTCCCCCTTGATGTAGTCCAACTTAAAGTAAGAAAATCCAAGAAGCCTTCTCTAACTAGAGGGAGAATTCATATATAGTCACATCTAATTTGTTCAGGATCACCAAATAATGAAATTTACACATCTGTGCATCCTAACTTTAAATTTATAACCTTCTCTGTAGTACATTAAAATCTTGTCTTGCTAAACAAGGTAGGTAAAAAAATAATTTCTTTTTATGTTTTATATTCACCATTCAAAGAAAGGAGATAGGGACATTTCAATATTATTCATAACATCATGACAGGCATTTCAGTGTACTTTAAATACACTGTCTTAAGAACCTTCTTATAAACTGTGAGCTCCATTTTACAGAAGGGGAAACTGAAGCTCAGAGGGGAGATGACTTGTTTGAAGCCAGAGACTGATGGAGTCAGAATTCAATCTCAAGTCTCTTACCAAAACTTGTATTTTTCCCATAACACCATGCTGCCTCTCTAGAGTGAGCTAATGATAACACTAATAGTAATTTGTTGAACACTTGCTATCTACAAGGCATTTTACATATACACCTCATTAAAACTTGAGGCAAGGATCTTATCAATTCCATTTGAGAAAGGCTAGGTAATAGGAAACTTTCCAAGAGTCACACAGCGAGTCAGCCTGAACTGTGTGGCCATTTTTCATAAATTTACATAATTATGCCATGGAATCCTCAAATAACTAAAAAATGTAGATACTGTTTTTTCAATTATGTACACTTAAAAACACCAATTATTATATAGCAAAGGAAATTTGCTTTGAGAATTATGAGAGGGACATGTCTTTCAGCCCTCCAGCTTCAGCTAGTTACTTTTAAAGTTCTTTTCTGTCCTCTCTTGATTACTCCTCTTTGCTTTTAGTCATGAAAAACAGGATACCTTCTGCCTAGAACCAAAAAAAACTTGGCAAGTATCCAGGAATAACCAGAGATAACAAATCTTACTATACATAGGTGATTTTCCATTACACAGAATTTTATGTCCACATGCTCTGGAACAGAGATGAAGGTAAGGGTAATCTTAGGAAACTGAAGTTTCTTGGCACAACTACAGAGCAAAGTGCATGAGCATAACCGTGGTGGCAACTTTCTGCTATGCTACGTGGTTCTTCTTATCCCAGATTTCCTTCTAAACATTCGAACATCTGGAAGTGAGGTAAAGTCTAAAATAATCACAACAGCTATTTGTTTACCATGTGCCAAGTACTATGTTATTTATCAACTCATTTAATCTTCACAAAACCCTGTGAAATAGGTATTATCTCATTCTGTTTACTGATGAGGACCCTAAGGCAAAGAAGGTCACACAGCTAGTAATAAGTTCTCCCTGAAATGTGCTACTTCCCACATTAAATCTTGTACTTCAATGCTTACTGAAATGTCAATATTATAAATTCACACAAAAATCACATTCAAATACAGCATGTCTAAAAACTAAGCTTTTACTCTAGATATTTTTATGTGTTCTTCCCACTGAGATAGTTTCAGTTTTAAAGGCTAAAATCACGTAGCAACTCATCCACCTTCTGTTCCAACATGAGGCAGAAAGCCACAGGAAGAATTCTTTATTTCTAGCAGAGGTGAATGCTGAACATTCATTAGCAGAGGTGAATGAACAACTGTAAATCAGATTCTGTTCATGGTATAGATTACAACAGGCAGATAATAACATGATATAAAGAGTGATCATACTGAATACTTCCTAGGTGTTTGACATCAGTACCTATCCTAGAATATTCCTACAGATGAGGATACTGAAGCTCAGAGGGGTGAAGCGATCTGCTCAGTTATAGAGTTAGTAAGCAGCCCAGTCGGGTCTATCTTTCTGCCATACCTCACTGCCTCTTATCTGAGCTGGAACTCCACTGCCTTATGGACATAGCACCCCACCTGTAATGCCCTGATGAAAGGGAGGCAGTGACTTCCGACGGTTTGTTTCTTTCATACTTGCTCGCCGCCAGGATTGCCTCCTGTCTTGACGATGGGCAGACTGTTCTTGGGGGGACAAATGAAGGGACCTGGATCGAAGTCCTTCCTGATAGCTGAGATCACAACTTCCCCCTCTTTTAGGGCTAGAGCCAAGATGAATTTGTTCCTTTGAAACATCTTCGGTCATCTCCAGGGAGGCAGACGGTTTACTACAGGCTTCCGCAGGGTTAGGATCTGATTCCAGTTGATGATCATGAGTCTTAGATGTCACTGGTTCCTCTTCTAGCACTTATTATAAAAAAAGTCAAAATACAGAATCACACCCATCACAACTAGGTATCTGTGCAAGAAGTGGAAAAAGAAAACACATGCCATATATCACAGAAACACTGAGGAAGCATCTCTGCAAATATGTGAACAGGTAACTTCAAATCCACCAGGAGCCAGGAAAGCAGGTAGAGCTCAGGAACCTGAACCCAAGGCAAGAAGTCCAGAATTTCACCACAATACTCACCTTCTACAATCTCTGATCCAGAGGTCATCCTGGGTGAAGAACCCTGAAAACGGGAAAATGGGATGAGCTGTGCTCATTTCAGTCCCAGCCTTGCTAGAGCTTTACTATCCCAAAACAGGCCTTGTGTTTTCCATTCTCTGCTCCACAAAATTCCACCTGCCTGATGAGACCTAGCTCAATCCCACCTCACCCATCTCCTCCGGAGAATATCAGCAGGGCTCATTACCTCCTGCTCTGAATTTCTACAGAATTTATCTAGAAATACTCATATCTCTCTAAACACATGCTCTTATCTCCCAATTATTTGTGTTTAACGAGACCCTAATTCCATTAATTCAGTTGGCAGTAGGATCTACACGGTTTTCAAAACATGAAAAAAATCACATACGTAATAATTCTCCAGATCCGAAGGCCTGTAAAATTTTTCTCTGTCTCCAGTTATCAATTTAGTTCTGGTCTCGTAATTTCTATCGGCTTCCCTTCCTCCCCATACGAGTCTCACCACCTCTCCACTAGTTTTCATACATGCAACACTGCTCCTCTCCAAACCATTCTTTAGACAGCAGCAGAGAGTCTTCCAGTGAACTCAACACCTTCCAGAAGCCAACCATTCCTGTTTTCTCCCGCCATCCCATTTCATGCACCACTGTGGAATCTTTGCATTCACTGCCTGTCAAACTTACTCATCCTTCTCAATCTAGCTCGTGTGAAGCTTTCACATCACTTCTCTTTGGTACAGTTGGTTGCTCCACCCCCAGGTCTCCCTAGCACTGGCTGTACAGTCTGTTTATGCCTGTCTCCCAGCCGAACTGTTTCTAGTGCCTGTCACAGACAAGGGACTCACTGGAAGAGGGCAGGGACATAACTGAGGCGTTTCTACGCATCTTCCCCGCTTCCGCCTTTCCCCCGGCAGAAATCTGCAAGTTGCGGGTGGTGGTGGTGATTAGAAAAGAGAAATGAATGTACGTGGAGACACAACATGACAAAGATAACAGGACGAGGGTGGGTCTAAGATCTAAATCGCCACAATTACGACTCTATCACTAGATGAAAGCCTTTACCATAGCAGCAACAACAGTGACTTGTTAAGCGCTTATATTGCCTCATTATCCCATTTAATCCTTTCCACTGGTCGCTAAATATCATCAATTCCACGTTGCAGATAGAGAAACTGAAGTTCAGAGGGGTAAAAGCCTGGCCCAAAGTTGTCATGAGCCAGCCTGGAGCAGAGGTGAAATTCGAACCCTGGCCTGCGACCCACCACTAACCCTCAACCACTGTTCTAGAGTCTAGACCGTGGGCAAACAGGCCCCAAGTGAGGCGCCACCCACCCTCTAGCTTCTTCCCGCCCGGAGATGGACACAATGCTCCCCCCGCCCCCCACAGTCCCCGCTGTCAGGGGGTGGCGACAGGTGGGGTTGGGTCTGGGCCGAGGGGGGTTCCAACTCCTAAGAGGCTGGTGCGAGAGTGAGCGGGGCCGCGTCCGGGGAGAGGTCTACGACTTCCTGACCTCAAAGCGACGCTCGTCCAGCCCGGAGCCTCCGTCCTCGAAACACAAGGCCTCAGGTCACTCTCTCCGCAATGCCGGCTTACTCCCGGACGGCCTGCGCCAAAGCAGCTACTCCTTTCCGGTCTGGTCCCGCCGAGCTAAACAGCTGCAGGAGCCAACGCCGCCTCTCGTAAAACTCCCGCCGTCAAGAACGCATGCGCCGCGGGCGGTGTCCCTGGCTCGCGCATGCGCAGACGCACAACGCTAGTTCTCTCAAAAGGGCATGCGCAAGCCGGAGTGCAAGGTTTTTACCAGCTCCGCCCCATTTGTTGAAGTCTTTCCCCGCCCAGAGTTGCGCACAGTTCCCACCTTCTCAACTACGCCACGCCCAGGGAGCCACTAACTGGGTTACGTCATACCGTGGTGTCCTTTGCGCCGGATGCACCCAGAGTCTTTCTAAGATGGAAAGACCGAGAGAGGCCCAGAGAAGTGCTTGCCAAAGGTTTACAGTGCTTTAGCGGATTTGCAATGTTGAACCCATGGTCCCCCTTCCCTTTATCTTCTTAACGCTAAAAAAATGTGGACCATGACCCTCTCAGGGCAGACTGGGAGCACTTTTTCCAGTCCTGCTCTAGCAAGTTTTCTCCTTTTGTGGCCCCTTTAGTACTTGGCAAAGTTCAAGAATTCTCCTTTGCAGCCTCATTGTAGGCCACCCCCTCCCCAAACTGCTTGCCACTCTTCACCCCTGTTGCTTCTCCTCCTATGCTCAAGCTGTTCACTCTGCCTGGGAAGCCCTTCTCTGCTTGTTCTTGGCGAAATTCTCCAATTTTAAGCCTCAGCTGAGGATTAATCTCAGAGCCTTCTCTGAGGCCCCAGGCTGAAAAGCAGATGCCCTTTCTGTGCTCCCAGGAGCCCAGTGTGGGCCTGGTCCACTATCCCTTGCTGGCTTGAGGGCTTCCAGACCCCACCGTGATGCCATCAGAATGTCCTCTTTACATGTGCAGGGCTTTCAAACCTGAGACCTTCAAGTGTTGAATTACAAGCAGTCCACAGAATCTAAAAGAAGGGTTGGTGGGCAGCAGCTGGAATGTGACTGTGGTCATCTTTCCATAGCAGCTACGGTCCTTGGAAAAGTTTCCTAGTGGTAGGCAGAAATTTGCCTTCCTGAAATTTCCATCCTGTGGTTCTAGTATGTTGGCTCTCAACAGTCATCTGAAAGCAGAGATTTGCTCTTTGTTCTCTGAATGTCGCTTTCTGGAGCCCAGTTCCTTCTATGTCCACCCTACCCCTTCAGCTACTCACTTGTCAATATCCCAAGAACAGAATCCAGCCAGAACTGGCCGTCCTGGGGGCACGGTGAGTATCTTGCTTCACAGAATCCAGACCCAGTACATCCTCTCTGTACTTTCACTGCTTTCAGTTCTTCCATGGCTCCCTCCTGTCCGCAGGATGTGGACATTCCTTCCCTCCTAAGACACTGTGTGATCTAACCCAGCCTGTTTCATTACTCCCCGGGCCAGTGACTTCTTTCAGTTCTCCAGTTCTGCTCTGCTTTCACACATGCTGTTCCCTGTCCCTGGGACATCTCCTCTCAGCCTTCTGCCTGCAACACACCACTATCTCCTTCATCTGGTCAACATCAGTTCACATGTCCCTCTGCAGCTTTTCATGATTCCTCAGGCCCATATATTGTTATCTTCATTGCCTAGCACAGGCGCGGCTGTTGTTAGAACCTCAAAAAAGAAATCTGTATAATTTTCCCTGTGGTAACTGGCTTCCAAGATGGCCCCCAGTGACCCCCACTTCCTGGTGTTTATGCCCATATATACTCCTCTCTCACAAAGAATAGGGCGAATCTGTATAACCAACACGATATTGCAGAAATGATAGTGTGTGATTTTCAAGGCTTATTCATAAAAGACATTGTAACTTCTACCCTGCTTTTTCGCATATCACTTACTCTGAGGAAAGCCAGCTGCCGTGTTGTGAGGCTACTCAAGCAGCCCTATGGAGAAGTCCACAGAGGGGAGGAACTGAGCCTCCTGCCAGCACTGACTTGCCAAACATATGAGTGAGCTGCCTTGCAAAATGGATCTCCTTGCCCCATTCAAACCTTCACATGATTGCAGACACTTGACTGCAACCCACTGTGCTGGGCCAGGGATTGAACCTGCGTCCTGGTGCTGCAGAGACAATGTGCAGAGACAATGCTGATCCCATTGTACCACAGTATGAACTCAATTTTTTTTCCTTTTTTTTGCTTCTTAGGGCCACAGGTACGGCATATGGAAGTTCCCAGGGTAGGAGTCAAATCAGAGCTACAGCTGCCAGCCTACAGCACAGCTCACAGAAACGCTGGATCCTTAACCCATCGAGCGAGGCCAGGGATCAAACTCGTATCCTCATGGACACTAGTCAGGTTCGTTAGTGCTGAGCCACAAGAACCCCCCTCGATTCCATTTTTGATGACTTTGCATTTGCTTCTCAGTGGCCATATCACTCCTCCTGGGAGACTCTGAGGTGTCAGCAGTCAATAGCCAAGAACCCCTGGTAGCTCTTCCCAAGAAACCCTAGTCACCAGGCTATGGGATTCCCAGCGCTCTCTCCTTCCCAGGCCACTGGGAGTGGGGTAGAGTCAAGTTTCAAGTCTGCTGGGAACCCTACCCATCCCACAAGAGAAATTAGAGAAGAGGCAAAGTCCATGGAAACTGTTCATATGACACTTTATTTCCAATCTACAACCATTAAAAACCCTTTGTAAGTTTACACTGTACAGTTATTCTCATGTCTGAAATAAGACACGGGGGCAAGGACAGCTGGCAGACTGGATGGACCATGGTCGTCCTAGCACCCAATCCATCCTGGGAAGGAGCCTTTTGGAGACAGGAGTGGGGAGGAGAAAACAGTGGACAGGAGAGGCGGACAGTTTGGCCCAAGGATGCCCTTGGTCCCTTCCCTCCCAAAGGCTTTTCCCTGGAGGACCCCTAGGGCCCATGACTGCAGGGTCTGCACCAGGAAACCAAGATGGTCAGGAAAGGGGCTTCACAGTATTGGCGGGGGTTGGGGAAGGGGCCAGGATGAAGAGATGAAGAGCAGGGATAGCTTCTGGCTCTCTTCCCCAGTCGCTGGGGGCTGGAGCTGTTTTTTTGGCACCGTCTACAAGGTCTCCCTGGAGGTGGGAGAAGGAGGAGAAGCTGGCTGGGGGTTTAGGATTCTTTCTTTGAGGAGTTAAGTTTGAAGAGAGGCCATAAGCCTGTGGTGAGGTTCCCAAGGGATACATGGTCAGGGTTTTTTTGTCTCCTGCCCCCACCCCCCAGCACTCCCACTCCCTGCTTGGCTGGCACAACTCTACACAATCTTTTGTAAAATCCAGAAAAGTACAAGAGAGGTGGGTAGAACTGGAACTGAGCCAAGGGAAAAGAAAGGAAAAATGTATACTTTCTCCTAGCCCTTCAGTTTCCAGGAAGCGGAGAATATAGTTTTGTTTTGTTTTGGGTCAGGGATGGGATGGGAGGGCTCCCAATCTCTCAGGAGTCCAGATGAGGCTGGTGTCTCCCATCTATTCCTGGTCAGGGCCAGCCTCAGTCTCTCACCAGGGCACACTAATTGTTAGTCTAGATCAGCAGGTGGCAAACTCCTGTGTCCATCAGAATCACCAGGAGGGCGTGTTAAACTCCCGCTTGCTGGTCCCCCCCCCCCAAAATGTGCCAATTCTGTAGGTCTTGGGTGGGGCTAATCCTCCGCATTTCTATCAAGTTCCCAGGTGATGCTCCTGCCTTCTTTGAGAACCTCCAAGCATCTTACCCTCAACAACCTGGTACCCAAGACAGTGCCAGGGAACTGGGCCACAGCTGGCTAGGCCCTGCTTTAGAGGCACCAAAGTGTCTGGGATGCTGTTGGGAACAGACTTGTGATGAGCGCCCCCTGTGCAGAGAAGTAAACTAAGGCACAGAGATTAGTGGCATGGCTGAGAGAGGAGCCAGGATATCAGAGTCCAGTTGAGAGAAGATGGTGATGCAGGACCCCAAACCATGAGGGGAATTCTGAGGCTCTGAGAATGATCCTCATGCTCGTTGTAAAATCACACAACCAGCCAAAGAGAGAATTTAGCACATCTACCCAGGCCAGGTCTCCAGACTCCTGGTTGAGGTTCCTTTTTCACAGGAGCAGTTTGAGTGTATCAGAATGGAGAGTGACAAGGTGACTTCGGCCCTTCAAGGTTGCTTAGGGGAAACTAAAGCTCCTTTCCTTAGAGCCTCAGGTCCAGAGAGCTGGTGAAGGGCAGAAAAGGAGTGGAGTAGGGCTGATGGGACAGACAAAGGAGGGTCCAGGTAGGGTAAGGGAGGGGCGAGGAGGAGACCTGGGCAGGGAACTTAGGCCCAGCATCATATCATCAGTCCCCGTTGGTTCTTGGATCTGCGGACTTTGCAAACTGCAAACCCTATCGGGAGGGGTAGGGGGTAGTGCCAGGGTGGGTTACAGGTTCTGCCAGGATGAGATGCTCCAGAGGCAGCGAGGTCCAGGGGAGAGTGGACAGGATGGTGGGATGTCAAATGGGAAGACAGATGAACGGATGGCTGGGGAGAAGGAGAGAAGAACCCAAGGCAGGCTGTACCCGCTTTCCAAACAAGGCCATGTAGGACTGGGCAGAGAAGAGGAGGCTGAAAGGGGGAATCCAAGCCTTCCCCGACCCTGCTATTCCATGGAAAGTGCTGGCTCCTTCCAGGAGGTTGTAGACAGAAGACAATGTGACTCAAGGGTGGGATGGGGGGATGTCTTGCTGGGCTGGGGTTCAGGGGGCTGTCACTGGGGGAAAGGTACCCACTTTGGTGTGAGAAAACACAAAACAGAACCCAGAAAACAGAACCGGATCTGAAAGCATACATTGGGAGCTGGGAGACCACAGACAGGGGAGGGTGGGAATGTGAGGCCGAGGGGAAGGGAGGGGGTGGCTGAGGTTACAGGGGAATCCATGAGAAGCCAGCAGAGCGGGGGAGGCCGTTCTGGGAGGGCTGAGAGATGGGTGCTACAAATAAGCCCAGGTCTCGCAAGGGGAAAGCCTGGCCACGTTCAGGAGACTGTCTGCTGGTGGTAACCAGCTGGAGAAGAGGAGGCAGAAGAAGGGGAGCTTTGGAGGAAGATGATAGAAAGAGAAGGTGGGTAGGTGGTGGGGAGTGAACAGACTGAACCCAGAGAGAGGAAGAGGTTCAACCAAGACCACAGAACGGTGGGTGGCGTCTCACTAACCACTCAGATGCAGAACCTGCTGGGAGTCAGGAAACCTGGGTTCCGGTCCCAACTCTGCCTCTAGTTTGCTCTCTGACCTTGAGTCAGCCACACCCTTCTCCGGGCCTAATTCCTCATCCAAAAAAGGGAGGCAGTTGGACACAAAAAGACAAACCCTGTATGATGCCACTTACATGAGGACTCAGAACAGGCAAATTCATAGAGACAGAAAGTGGAACAGAGGTTGCCAGGGGCCGGGGGTAGAGCGATGGGGAGTTCTACTTAGTGGAGGTAGAGGTTCAGTTTGGGGTGATGAAAAAGTTCTGGAAATGGATAGTGGAGATGGTTATACAACCTTGCGAATGTATTTATTGAAAGCCTCTTAAAAATGACCAAAATTGTTAGTTCTGTGTTATGCATGTTTTGCCACAATTTTTAAAAAAGTGAGAGAGTTGGTCCAGTTTATTAGCCTTTCTATTTAACTAAGACTAGTGAGGGGTGTGTCGGTTCCAGGGCCAGGGCACTCGAGGGCTGGCTTGCAGACCATGAGTGTGAACAGACCACCTGATGTTAGTTTAGAACCTTATGCTTTCCCAGGTGGACTGGCAGGCACGGTATTGTATCTGGTCCTCACCACAGACACACCAGGGTCAAGGACATTCTCCCACTTTACAGTTGGAGGAACTGAGGCACAGACTAGCTACGTGCTCTGGGGCCAAGGTCATTCAAGTTGGTGGAAGCTTATTATTATTTTTAAAAGTGACCTGGAAAACCTCCTTGAATCTTAGGTTTGCACCACAACTGGCTTAGTGGCCTTTGAAGTAACATGCTCTAAATCAGCTGTAGAAGAGTTTGTCTCCTGGGGCAAATATGGTTATTTTCCATGACTGGCTGATGAGAGCCATAAAATCTGATGTGCTTCTCTTTTTACGGTGGCTACCAGGAAACTCAAGAGTAAAATTTAACTTCAGGATTCTGGGAATTATATCAGATAGGATTCAGGGAATGATAATTTCTCCTGCTTTTTCTTTTTTGGGGCCACTCCCACAGCATGTGGAAGTTCCTGGGCCAGGGACAGAACCCACATCACACCACAGCAGCAACCCCAGGTGCTGCAGTAACACCACCAGATCCTTAACTCTCTGTGCCACAAGGGAACTCCCCTTTCCTGTTGTCTTATTGAAAACCTTATGCCTGAGACTGTAAATTGCCTCTGGTGCTTTCTGGAAATTCTCGGCATAATTAATCCAAATTAGAGCTGGGTTGAGGAGCAGGTCCCCTAATTTCCAGCTCAGTGCTCTTTTTAAGATATACTGTCATGGCTATTTGGTTAAAAAAAAAAAAAAAAAAAAGGCCTAAAGATCAGGGCTGTGAATGTCAATGGTGTGGCCACTGGTGCTCGGCATCTCCCTGGGAGTTTGCTAAATATGCAGATTCCTGGCCCAGAGTCCAAGGTGGGGCCCAGGAAGCTTCATTTTTGGAATGCCCTCAGAGGATTCTGATGCAGGGGGTTCTTATACCCCCCTCGGGACTTGTGGGCCCAATAATTCAGAGTGGACTGGTTTTATGTCTGGGTTGGGCAGTGGCATATTCAGTGGGGCAGTGGGTTTACACAGCAAGCATGACAGAGTTGGGTTGTGGGATCCAGTGAACACAGGTTCTAGTCTAAACCTGATGACTTCCCAGTTAGGTGACTCTGGAATAAGACCTGCACCTCGGTTGCCTCATCTGCACAGCGGGAGCACTAACCCCCATCCTGCCGAGGTTGTCTGTCAGACCTGACCCTTAGAAGGTTGAAGGAGGGAGTTCCCTTTGTGGCTCAGTGGTTAACGAATCCGACTAAGAACCATGAGGTTGTGGGTTCGATCCCTGGCCTTGCTCAGTGGGTTAAGGATCCGGTGTTGCCGTGAGCTGTGGTGTAGGTTGCAGACACGGCTCGGATCCCACGTTGCTGTGGCTGTGGCGAATGCCGGCAGCTACAGCTCCTGTTAGACCCCTAGCCTGGGAACCTCCATATGCCGCAGGTGCAGCTCTACATAAAGGCAAAAAGACAAAAAAAAAAAAGAAGGTTGAAGGAGAAGTGGCATGGGAAAGCAATTTCTAAACAGCAGCATGCTCTAGGAGGGGTGTGAAGGAGACTATTATTAACGAAGAGGTAATGGGATGGGAGGGCTGGAAGGCTGGTCAAGCTGGGGGGCATGCTAGATGGGAGAGGATGGGGAGGCAGGGCCTGGAAGGGGTGGGCAAGAGGAGAGCAGGCCGGGTGATGAAGCCATAAAAGGTGAGTGGGAGCAGGCACCAGGGAGGCGCGAGGCAATCAGGGTGTGAGAAGGTCAAGTCTTTGGGCCCTCGACTTTGCCACCTGGGAGAGTGGCTGGTAGAGGAGTGTCCCTGGGGGGACCAAGGGGAGAGGCCCATTTGGGGCAAGACCTCTAGGAGGGTTTTTTAAATTGATCGGCTGGCTTTTGGTGGGGCAAGAATCGGGGATGGGGGAAGGGCTGCCAGGGAGACAGGGACTCAGATCTGGATGCTTTGTGCATGCAGGACCTAGGAGCCACCGAGGTGACAAAGTGGTCTGATTTTCATTTCCACGGCAGACATCATTGCTCTCAGGAGGATCTAATTTGGCTCTGGGAAGAGATCAGACAAAAGAAACACGTATGTGTTGAGTCTGGGGTCAACTACGCCAACTGGTCTCACATTTCCCCTCAACCAACTGGTGCCAATACAATGGATCCAAGCCTAGTGGCTGGTAGGGAACTAGGACCCCAGGGTTCCTTGGGACTTTGGCTGAAGAGAATGGAGATGGGGAAAGGGAGAAAGAAGTATAGGGGAGGGGGAAGAGAAGGAAGAGGAGGTTGCTAGGAGTAGAAAGGTCAGGGGCGGTAGGAAAGGGGAAAAGGGCAGTGATCCTTCCTGGGACCCAGCACTCTGGGGGAGTCCCCAGGGCAGGCCAGGCAGTTTTCTGCTTTGGGAATGTTACCAAGACTTAAAAGGCATTTGAAGAAACAAACTTAGAAATTACATTCCAAAAGAGCAGAGAGTTTTTACAAACCAAACCCCACCCCCCCAAAAGAAAACACAACCAGTTACTAATTAAAAAGCTAAAAAATCAAACCAAACCAATATTTACATGTAACATTTTCAACCCCATCCAGCCCCACGTCCAGAGGCTTCTGTAGGAACAGTGATGAGTGACCTTGCACAGTGGCATGCAGGAAGAGGAAATCAGGACTTCACTGAAAACCAAGAGCTGGGGCCTCTGACACTCTGAGGGCCAGCGGCCAGGCTCTGAGACAGATGGCAAGGACGATCTTGGATGAGAAGGACGGTAAGGCTGAGCGGAGCAGTCTGCGGGGTTCAGGTCTCGCGAGGATTTCTCCCCAAGGCTAGAAGCACAGCCTCCCTGGCCCTCTGCAGCCTGGGGAGGTGGCAGAAGGCCTCTGGTGGCTTGTGGCCTGGTGTGAATCCCCCCACTTGGAGATAACTTTGGAGGGGCCCCCTGACCTCTTGGGTGGGAGCAATGGCATCGCAGAGGGACTGGCCCACGGCTCCATTGGTCGGTTTGCTCTGCCCGCGCAGGGCGCTATGGCGTGAGAAGGTGGCTGGTTGCATTAACATCACCCCAAAGTTCTGCCAGTATGGAATGGAGATGAAAGAATTTGGGTAACTGGTCCAGGTGCCCCAGAAAGGGCAAGACTGGGAGCTGGTGGGTGGGAATGCAGAGATATCTCCTGAGTCCTGGGCGAGGGGGACACTAGCAGAGCTGCTGGCTTTTGGTCTTCCTGATGGGGATATCACAAGTAAGCTTCATCCTGGTGTTTCCAGTCTGAGCCCCCCGCCGGCTACACGCGGACGTGCGGGCGTGTGTGCGACCGAAACGGGTTCACCTGCACCAAGGGGGAGGCCATCTCAGCCCCCTGTCACCACAGTGCAGTGAGCTGAGTTACGATCCGTCTGAAGACTCAGGCAGCTCACCTGGGACATGGGGCAGGGCGGACAGCGGAGTTGGGGCTGGGAGACGAGCCGGTAGAGTCCATAAGGCTAAGGAGAGAGGCTGGTGAAAAGGCTGGTGGGCTGGTGAGAACCGAGGCAGGCTGTAAGTCACGCTCAGATCCATGTGCAAAGCTGCAATCAACAACATTCTCAAAGTTCAGTCCTGTTTTCCTGCGAGTTCTCAATGAGGGAACTTGGAGAGATCTCCATGCTCTTGATAAATAAAGCCTTAGAAATCCGTGCTTGACTCATTTTTAAAAAGGTGTCAGAAGGAGGGAGAAAAATGAGGAGGAAAATGGAAAAAATGTCTGGGAAGTGATGACATTGGTCCAGCCTCCACCCCGTCAATCAGCATGTACAGACCGACCGCTGGGGGCTGGGCAGGTACCGGGTGCTGAGTGTGAAGGAGAGTTCAGGGGCAAAATGGTCAGCGGTGTCGGAAGAGCAAGCTGCAGGGCTCCAGCTCTGCTGGGGGGCCCGTCGAACCTCACCAGGGGACCAGAGCTCGGCTGCTGAGTGGCCTCGTCCATGGTGGCGGGGGGGGCCTGCGCCCACCCGCCGTGTTAGAAGCCCTGCATTGTCCCAGTGGTGAGAGTACATGTCTCGACTTCCAATAAATTACCTTAGGGACTTCGGGGTAAATTAAATTATTAAAATAAAGTAAAACCACCTTAAATATTTATAGTAAGAAAAACTCAAATAAACAACCTAGGCAAGAAATGTGTTTCCAGGCCCCAGTCTACGGCCACGGCCTGGGGCACCAGCCTCTTGGAACGCTCCTTCGCCTGACCTGGCCACCTGGGAGTCTCTTTTGGGGAATATCTTCGCCCTTCACCAGCTGCAGGATGTAAACACAGTGGAGATGTGGTGCCCCCCAGGTTGCCGGGGAGAGAGGCCCCAACGATCAAGGCAGTGGGCAACGAGGCATTTATCTGCGCTCCAGGTCTTGAGACTGACTTTACCTATTTCTGTCCTCAAGGAGTCTCTTGGGAAGGTTAGGGCAACCTTCAGTGGCTCACCAACCCTTGAGCCCCACACATTCCTACCTCGTCTTCTAGTCCTTGCTGCATCCAGGCTGTGGGCAGGGAGATCCAGGGCTTCAGGATTCCAAGCAGATACTTGCCCCCGGCTACCGCCCTGTCATATCCCCTAGAGCTGCACCACACCAGAGCAGCGGGGCTGGAGGAGGAGGTGGTGGGGGAAAGGATGGGATGGGGCAATACCCAGCTCAGCTCCACCAGGAACCCCAAGTCGAGCCCGAGAGCAAAGCCTGTTCTTCTCGTTGGTGTTTCCTCCCCATGAAGACGGATGTGCTTGGCAAGGAACATTTCTGTGAGCCCTTTTCCCTGAGGGCTGTGGCCAGAAGTGTATCTTTTCCTTGGATCTTTGAGAAGTGGGTGTGGGTAGGACCAGGCAAGTGTCTCCCTTAGGACCCAGGGATCAGCCCCCATGGGATCTCTCTGGAGACGCTTCGGAAACCCAGTTTCGGTCTTTCTCCCACTCACTGCCTTCCCCTAGGAAGTCAGAGATCACCGCCCAGCAGTCAGCAGGAGACCCCGCTTGACCTGGATGGGAAAGCTCTTCTCTGGCAGTGGTGCAGCTGCTGTACCTCCAGGGTGAGGGATGCAGAGGGCACGGGTCCCTTGCCTCGTCTCCTCTCCGCTGGTTCCCTTCCGCTGTCCAGGGACTGGGCTGGTTGAGGTGGGGGAGCTCAGCTGCTCTGTCACTCGCTGGGGGGCACTGCCCTCTCCTCCCCACCCCAGCCGGACTCTGAAGGGTGCAGCCTGCACTTGGAAGGAGAGTGGCGGATGGCAGAGCGGGATGGCCGGGCGAAGCAGGAGGTGAGAGACTGTGTGCTACAGTCACACACAGCATCCTGGGAGAAGAGAGGAAGAAGTCAGGAAGAGCTGGGAGGCACTGACCACCCAGGGACGGTCAGCCAGCCAGGCAAGGAATTTGGACTCAGCTGCACCCAGGGACCAGTTCCCAGGAACTGCAGTCCCTCTCTGAACCAGTTTTTATTTATTTTCAGTCACACCCTTGGCATGCAGAAGTAGCAGGGCCAGGGATCAAAACCATGCCACAGCAGCAACCTGAGCTGCTGCAGTGACCATGTCAGATCCTTAACCTGTTGGGCCAAAGGTTTTCCTGGTTCTCACATTTTTGGACAAAGACAGGCTCTCCTGTCTCCACTGGCTCTCCTGAGTCTCCAGCTTGCAATGCAATAAACCAGTCTCTCTATCTGTCTGTCTCTCGCTCTCTCTTTCTCTCTCTCTCTATATATACACACATATATGCATGCACATACACAAACCATATTGGTTTTGTTTTTCTGGAAAATCTAATATAATGGGTGTGTTCTGTTTGCAGGAATTCAGTGAGCTATATTTTTTTACGATATGTTCAGCTTGTATATTAAATGCAAAAAGTTGTTTTTGTTTTGCTTTTTAGAGCCATACCCACAGCATATGGAAGTTCCCAGGCTCAGGGTCCAATTGGAGCTGTAGCTGCCGGCCTACACCACAGCCACAGCAATGTGGGATCGGAGCCGCGTCTGCGACCTGCACCACAGCTCATGACAACACCGGATTCTTAACCCACTGAGCAAGGCCAGGGATCAAACCCGCAACTTCATGGTTCCTAGTGGATTCGTTTCCGCTGTACCACAACGGGAGCTCCAAAAAGTATTCTTAAAGTTAAAAATATTGGAATAAATAAAGTGTTTTTTTTTTTTTTTTTTTTGTTTCTTTTTTTTTTTTTTAATGCAGCCAGAGGTAAAGTTCTTACCACATATTCCTGGGGGCTCTAGAAATTGGAAAGACAATTTAGCAACACTTATCAAATACCTTTAACAAATTATAGTCTTTTATCCTGGAATCTATAACTCAAACCTAAGAAAATAATCTGCAATGTGGAAAAATGCTTTTGTGCCAACATGTTCACCACAGCATTATGTATAATAGGGAAAATCTAGAAACCAGCTAAACATACAATATGTACAAAATCGCAGGGGTCAGTCCCAGCCCAGGCCACTCCTCTCTGCCTCTACCTACAACCGTGCTTCACTCCAGGCACTGCCGACCATGATACCCACCCCTGACTGCAGGTGACTGGACCAAGGGAGTTCACTGGACTCGAGTCAGACCAGTTTCTTCCCGAAAAGTGGAACTGGGACAGAAAGATCTGAGTCAGTCTCTCTCAGGTGCTTAAACTGGAAGATGTGATAAAAGCAGAGCTGGGACAGCCCACCTGGACCATGTGCAAATGTAGCAGAGACAGAGGGAGGAAGAGGTCTTCAGAGAAAACGAAGCTCAAAAGAGAGGAGAGGGAGACAGCAACCTCTGGGGGCTTCTCAGGTCCCTGCCCTTAAGATACTCTTGCCATTCCCCTTTCTGCAAAGCTAATATATATGCATTCTTTTACTAACAGGCACCTAATCCTTAACTAAATCTGAAATTGACCACAGGAGTGGAGTGAGCAGCCAAGAGAGAAAGGGGAAGCATTTAGGTGGCGTCTTGGTGGGGTGGGAGTAGTGCCGTGCTGCTAGTGTTTAACAACTAGATTTCCGGGAGTGAGGGCGAAACCCTGATTTGCAGCATTTCCAATTTTCAGTGTAAATTCTCTCACGGTTTTCAGAGAAAGAAAGTACCTGCCAGTCTCAAGGTACTAAGGTGACTTCACTGAACCCAGGGACGGACATGATTAGCTCTCACTGACCAAAGGAGCTGGCTCCAGCACACCGCTGGGTGGCAAGCCAGCGGTGAGCACGCCTCTTCCCTGGCAGTCTCTGGGGTGTGGTGGCAAAGCAACTGGGTAAGCCATGCTCACTAGTCTCTTGTATTCAGACCGTGTGTCCATCAGGTCTGTTGTTCCAGGTCTGGGGCCTTCCAACCCCCATCTCAGACCAGCCCAAAAACTTTCTGAAACACACACCACATTCCTGAGTTTGAAAAACCAAGAGTCTGGACCTTATAAGCCTCACCTTCCAAGAAAAAGGTCAGACCCCACCCACCTACCTCATTGAGAAGGACCGTGGTTCCATCTCCATCCCGAGGGACACCGTCCTTCCCCACCTGGGGGAGCACGGCGAGCCTGGTCTCCTCGCTGCTGCCTGGTTTGGCCGCCTTCTTGTTCAGGATCCTGGCCACGCCCTCCGGCGGATGGTAGCTGGCGGGGGAGAGCGGCTCCGGCTTCTTGGCGCCCTCCTCCCCAGCGGCGGCGGTGGGGCTTGGCGCCCGGCCACACACGTTGCGGAAGAATTCCTGCACGATGCCATACTTGGGCGGCTCGGGCTTGGCCCGGGCCTCGGACATGCCCAGTTTCCAGACAGACTCCGTGCTCCCCGAGTGCTCCACCACGCTGAAGAGGCTGGATAGCCCGTCGTTGATGTTCCTCAGCACGGGGCTGTCCCGCGTGGTGGTGGATCGGGCCCAGGCCGAGCCGTTCTGCTTGCCCTGGTGCAGGTTCCACAGGCTGCGGTCCTTGGCCCCGTCCAGCTTGGACACGGACCGCCTCTGGAGCTTGGGCGAGCCGTACTTGGGTGAGCAGCAAGGCCGCTCGATGCGCGAGTGCACCTTGTCCAGGGAGGAGGCGATCTGCTTGCTGCGCACGGACACGAGCGAGGAGCTGCGGGGTGACCAGCTCTTACCGTGCAGGCTGCTGCGGGGCGGGTCGGTCTGCAGGCCCACGCTGACCGTGCGGATGGTCTGTGTGCCCACACTGGCCAGGCCCACCGTCTGGCTGGACGTGCTCTTCACCTTCCTCTCCAGCGAGCCTGAGCGCATGGCCTGGCGCACGCAGTTGGTGATCTCCTTCATGTCGTCGCTCATGTTGCCCGACATCTCAAAGTCATGCAGGGCCGCTGGGAAGGTGGGCCCAGGCGCTGAGGGGCCACTGCCGGAGCCCCCATCCAGGCGCTGCCGGGAGAAGTTGCAGAGCCAGCGGCTATAGGAGCTCTCAGCCAGCCTATCGGCCTCGGCCGACTCTTTGGGCTTGGCGGTGGTGAAGAGGAAGCCAGGCTCGATGATGATCTTGCCTTCCCTGTCATGGACCACGGGGACACCCAGGCGCCGGGCCACTGGGGGGCTGTAGTAGACGCGGATGCCCGTCTTGTCCGGAGCCGTGTAGCTGCGCTGCATCTGCCTCCCTGCCGACTCCGGGCAGCCCAGGGCGCCCAGGCGGTTGCAGTCCCCAGGCGAGAGCCCTGGCTGTTCTGGGGCCGCCTTCTCCGGTTCCACTGGCTGGGGGCCCACAAAGGCAAAGGCAGGGCTGTTGGGCAGTTTCTTGCCCCGGGCGGCTTCGCTGGTGAGGTAGGGGGAACAGTCCAGCAAACTTTCAAACTCGGACATGGAGGAAACAGATTTGGTCCTGGGAAGAGTGGAGGAGAAAGGGCAGTGTTGGTGGAAGACGCCTTACATGGAGCAGGCACCTGGTCTTCCTCCCTGGTCTGAACACTTCCCAGGGGCTGGGACCACGATGGCGCTGCTCACCTCTTGTGGAAGATGCTGTCGTGCCCCTCACCCCTGCCCCTCATCCCCTCCACACTCACACCGACACCCAGCACTGCACGCTCCGAGTACCTGCCGTTCCCCATCTGAGGGCATATTTTTCTGTCTGCTGGAGCACACTTCGCTTCCAGCCAAAGGAAGCTAGAAAGACCCCAGGGTTTATGGTCCTAGACACAATGGCCCTCAACAAACAAGAAGTGGGATTTGGTGGCCTGGTACCAACCTCCTTGTCCTCTAGGTGGGAGAACTCATGCTCCGCTCTGGCTCACAAAGATCCTCAGTGAAACTGAGCTCCAGATGCCCACATATCACCTGGTTGATCACACCCCTTTTATGGAGCCTTCCCTTCCCTGTCTCACTTCCAGGCCTTCCCTGGAGTCCCCTCCCAAATATACCATTTGCACTCAAATTCTTATCTTAAGGTTTGCTTTTGGGGGAACCCAAACTAGGATGCCATTTAATCTCCAGCACAAACCTGGCACGTGTGCTGCCCAATCACAGTAAGTGCCAGGTATACGTGACAGCATCACACACATCAGACCATTCAGTCCTCCAACAACTCTGGGGCAGTTCCTGTTATCCCAGGAGGTGGAGATGGGAAGTACAGCTCAGGGGCACAGAGCCAGAAACAGCAGGGCTGGAATTCAAACCCCGCACTATGACTCCAGAGCCACCCTCCTGCCCCGGGGACCTGCCTGGCTCCTAGCTGCTCGCCTGGCCGCTGGGTGGTTCTGTTGTTACCCTTGCGCTTTTCATGGGATTCCTAATGGTGGAGACGTGGTCCTGGCAGCTCTAGGGGTTTGCCTGGCTATAGCACAGGGCTGGACCCAGAGGATGCGGCTCACTAATCCCAGGAAGAGAGGTCTGGCTGGACTTTCCCAACTCCAGAGACAGGAAGAAGGAACCTCAAGAAGAACTAAAAAGTTTCTTTCCCAGTTAGGATATGCTGGGGCCCCAGTTTTCCGTGCCCCAAATCAAACAAACAAAAAATTGCAGGCTAGGAGTTCCTGCAGGATCAGCAGCGTCTTGGGAGAAGTGGGATGTAGGTTCAATCCCAGCCCAGCACAGTGGGTTAAAGATCCAGTGTTGCCACAGTTGGGCATAGGTCACAACTGAGACTCAGATCTGATCCCTGGCCCAGGAACTCCATATGCTGCGGGACCACCAAAAAAAGAAAACAAACAAAAAAACTGCAGCCTAGAATTGCCATCAGCACAACTTTCCCTGCTCCTAATTGTCTTGGGTTCTATGGAAACCATATCCCAGTATTCTCCCATCTCAGCTGAGATGCAGCAGTGGGCACGTGGGGCAGAGGGTGAGAAGAGAGGCGAAGGCGCAGGTCTGGGGGTGGGGCAGGGCAGAAAGGGGCTGCCAGCACCTCTTTAAGCCGGTTCCCCCAAGCTCGACTTCAGAAACACCCTCCTTGTCATGGATCTTCTCACTGCGCGTCTGTAAAGAAAGAGAGACAGGAAGGCGTCAGTCTTGGGCAATAGCACATGAACGGAAGGTAACAGGAGGCCAGTGTGGGAGCTGGCCCCAGGCCCCACACCTGAGTCTCCTCCTGCAGAGCAGGAGTGATGTCAGCACTGATCTAGAACGTCCACTGGTCAGTTTCTGGCTACAGTGCATCTAACCCCCACTCTACAGGCATGTGATCCAAGCTTGGCCAGTCAGAGCTCCAAGAGAGAACCCAAGGAAAGAGAGTCTGTTTAGAACTTATTCTGAATTTGGTGACAGCAACGAAGCACCCACAGTTCATTCCGCAGTAAAAGCAGTGACCCGAGGTCCTGCTCAGGGCTTGTCCCACTCTAGCTGCAGAACAAGCCTCCCGAGACTTGTACCGGTTTTCTGAACCTACGTCACCAGACTTCTTGAGCCCCTAATGAAATCCTTTCCTACTTTAGTTTTTGTTTGCAATCAAATCTTTGCTTGCAATCAAATCTCTTAACTAATACACAACTTTCTCAGTTGACATGAGCAAAGGCCCGTATGTTCACTATCTGCTTACTCAGTGTGTTGCTATTTACAGTGCACCTGAGGCTTAGCGGCAAAATTCACTGATTGATTGCCACAACCAAGGCTGGGCTAAGGCCGAGAATGTGATTATCGTTTTACAATGAGGCAAAGGGACCCAGAGAGGAAGAGGGACTTGCCCAAGATCACACAGTTCTTTAGAGGCCCTGCTTTTGAGAAAGGCACAACTGAAGCACAGAGAGACACCTAGACTTTCTCCCAGATATGGAAAGATGGAGCTGGCAGAGGGACCTTCTGGAACCATAAAATAGAGACCCCAGGATTGAGGAGCGCAAGGAGGAGAGGGTGTGATCTGTGGGACAGGGTGAGAATCCTCCCTGTCATATTCCCCACAAGTGAGGGACTTTCCAGTGTAGTCGGGAGCATAGAACATGGGCGGCCTGCCATGCCACTCACCTCTTTCCAGCTGTTGTCCTGCTTCTCCAGGTCCGAATGCTTCAGGACCCAGGGGTCAGCAGCCTTCTGTAGCTGGGAAGAGTAAAGAGGGTGGTCAGGTGCAGGCAGGGTAAGCAGGGTCCCATTCTGTGCAGGACCAGTCCCCAGACTCCACTCTGCAGTCCAGATGACCCAGATCATGGACTAGGAGCCACCATCCCAGGAGGCAGCAGCTCTGAGCCACCAACAAAGTGGGTTTGGATGATGATCATGAAACTAACCACTTTCATGCATAAGTATCATTATATCAAATACAGTAATAGTTTTTATTATTATGCTAATTCATGCTACAATCCCTGGAACAGCTATATCAGCTAAGTGGCAGCTGAATGACATCTGAGTGGTGTCTCCACACTAGATATGCTCAGCAGCAATTAAAACTGAATGAAACTGGCCTCTACACTCTGACATGAGCAGCTCTCTATGGAACAGGAAAAGTGTAAATGATACATATATTATGATTCAATTAATATTTGAAAGAAAATCTCTGAATATAAATTTAAATAGCAAGAAAGGGAGGGAGAAGGCTAGAATATGCTTTTGCAATATTTGACTCATATAAAGATGAAGTCCTGATTTATAGAATTGAAATAAAAAGTAAAGAAGTTCTTTTGCGGTGCAGTGGGTTAAAGATCCAGCGTTGTCACTGCAGTGGCTTAGGTTGCTTCTGTGCATGGGTTCAGTCCCTGACCCAGGAACTTTCATATGCTATGGGTGCAGCCAAAACATGTTTTTAAAATTACCAAAAAAAAAAAAAAAAAAAGAGAGAGAGAAATCACAGTGGAGCATAGCAGCTTGGTAAGCTGTGTGCATGTTAACTGTAGTGGGGGTGTAATGGTCAATAATTTTTCCTATTTCCCCCTTTTGGTCAGAAGACTGCAGCCTTGGTTCTTCCCTCTTGGTTCCGGGGTTCTGGCAGGCTCTACGTGCGGGCAAATGACTCAGGGTGATCAGAGTCGTGTGGAAAAGGAAAACTCTCCACTGCAATTGCTAAGGTGTGAGGATATAAATGCAAAACTAACAGAGGCCATAGTTGAGGACAGCTTGCTTCAGAACAAAACAGAGGAAAGCAAGCCTTCGAGACTGGCAGAGAGAAAGACCTGGTCTCTACCGCAGTGTCTGAGCACATGGAGCCTCAAAGAGTACTCCCCCTGGTCTGTGCCTAGAGCAACCACCACGGCCTTGGGCTCAAGGCAGCTAGGGCTGGGACAGGCCTCACCTGGCTCAGACGGTTCTGCAGCTCCTTTACCTGCTGCTCCACCTGCTGCTTCTCACCCTGAAGCCTCTCCACCAGCTGCAGCTTTTCCTGGCCCCAGTTGTGCTCGCTGATCTGCAGTTGCCGCGTCAGCTCCATGACTGCGCTGTAGGACTCGGCCAGGAGGTGCTGTTGTTCTTCCCGCTCCCTCTGCAGAGCGGCCTTCCAGTCAGGCCCCGCCCGATCCCCAGCCCCCTTCCCAGCCTTCAGCTCCATCTGCGGAAGGGAGAGCAAACAGGGCGGCTAGTACCAGGAGGCCTGCCCCTCCCCTCCCTTCCCTCCTGGGCACCAGCAGGGCACAGAGGAGGAAGCTCTCCTCAGAGGACCCCTCACTCAGGGGTCTTCACTGACCTGCTCAGTTAGAACTATAAATTTTTCTCATAATTAAGACTTGTGTGGGAGTTCCTGTCGTAGCTCAGCGGTTAACGAATCTGACTAGCATCCATGAGGACACGGGTTCGATCCCTGGCCTCGCTCAGTGGGTTAAGGATCCAGCGTTGTGGTGAGCTGTGGTGTAGGTCACAGACACAGCTCGGATCCTGCGTTGCTGTGGCTATGATGTAGGCTGGCGGCTACAGCTCCGATTCGACCCCTAGCCTGGCAACCTCCACATGCTGTGAGTGTGGCCCTAAAAAGCAAAAAATAAGGAAAAGAAAAAAAGACTTGTGAGGTGCTGTTTACACACACCGAGCTCCATGCTAGGGGCTTTTTCAGGCACTATCTGTGTCCTCAAGAAAACTCATCAAGGTAACTACCATTTTTTTTCTTTCTATTTTTCCCCCTTTTCGGCCGCATCCACAGAATGTGGAAGTTTCTACGCCAGGGATCAAACCTTTGCCAAAGCAGTGACCTGAGCCATGGTGAGGGACAATACTGGATCCTTAACTGGCTGAACCACAAGGAAACGCTAGTGACTACCATTTTCGGTATTTTACAGAGGAGTAAGAGGTTCAAAGAGGTTACATGTCCCAGGTCACATAGCTACAGAATGGTAGAGGTTCCTAGTTATTGCTTCTTATATTTCAACTCTTACCAGTGTTTACTAGGGTTTTTAGTGGGGGAACATGCACACAGTTACATAAAGTGTGTGTGCAGGAATCAGCCCAGTGTGATGGCTTTCTTGACCCCAAACCTTGGGGGGTGGACAGAAAGTAAATGTGCAATCTCAAGAATCCATGCACCCCACACCCCCAGGCGGGACCATGGCGGTGGCCATGTCCCTGGGGGAGGGGCACCTGGAATGGTCGGGGTTGTGGGGAGCAGGAGCGGCGAACACCGTGGATTGTGCAGATGGGGCAGGAGCTGCGGGATCTGCAGTGGGGATTGGGAGGAGGGAGGGGTGACCTGGAAGCCAGGAGTCTGAGCCCTGGGAAGAATGTGGCATCGTGGTCATGGGAAGCCAGGAGAGCAGAGGTTTGGGGAGTGAGGGTAACGTCTGCCACCTACTAGCTGGGTGACCTTGGGCAAGAAACCGAACTCTTCTGTGGCTGTTTTGTCACTTGTCCAAAAAAGATCGGTGTACCCACCTGCAAGGGGCCCGTGACGCCTGAGAAGGCTGCCTGCATCAGGGGCAGGACGGGGGAAGCTGGGCTTTTGAGAGTTGGGGCATGGGGGAGGGTGGAGGTAGCCCGCCCTCTCACTTCTCAGACCAGAGCTGGGGGGAAGCAACTTGCCTCCAGGTACACAGCAGAGACCAAATACACAGGGCTCCTTTGATCATCTGGGTTGTAAGGAAGGGAGTTGCCCAGTTTGGATGGAGGGAGCAAAACAGAGCCCGGTAGCAGGAGGTTAGGGGACCCTTCTGGGGACGCAGACAGCAGAAGGTTGGGTGTGAGGATAAGGTTGTCACCAGGTGCAGACAGGCATTTAAGTGTTCTGGCCTCACCTGCGAGCACACGGTGTGGCGCAGGTGCCTGAAATGCCCCCACGCTCCCTTGTCAATCCCTCAGCTTCCCTGGCCCAGGCACCCTCAGTCCCCAATGTTTCTGGTACCCTTGCTGTGTGACTCTAGGCAAGTCTCCCACCCTCTCTGCGCCACAAGGTAGGTAAAGAGGTTCCCACGCTTCTAGGAGCATGGCTTGGGCATCCTGCTCTCTAGTCTGACAGCTGGGGCCGTGGCTGAGAGGGGAACAAGGTGGAGGACGTCTCTGACAGGTAGGAGACTCACTGGGGCAATATGGCTCTTGAGCTCTGCTCGCTCTGTCTCCCAGGTGGCCTTGGCCTTGGCAAACTGTTGCTGAAGCTCAGTCAGACCTCGGCGTTCATCCCGGAGCAGCCAGCAAAGCTCCTTCAGGGTCACCTTCATGTCGGCCAGTGTCTTGATGTACTCGTTGGGCTGCAGATGGGGCAAAGCCTGGGTCAGGAGCTTTCAGAAGGGCAAGGAGGGGAGGCTGGGCTGGGAAGTCACCCAGAGTTCAGCCTGGGACTCCACCAGGCTTCAGGCAAGTCCCACGACCTCTCTGGGTCATCTGCCCATAAAATAGGCCTAATAAGCCCAGCCCTGGCCACCTCCTAGTCTGACATGCACCCCAGCCTCACATAAACACAAAATTCTGTAGTTACAACAAGTATTTAGCCTGAATGTGAGCTGGAGCCTGACTTCCCTGAAGCTCTGCAACAGCTGAGCCTGGGTCTTTCTCCTTGTCCAGGATCTGCCTTCGCTGACCCACCACAGGCTAGGTGGGGAGTCTGAACCATGGAGCCTAACTGTCTGACTCAGGCCTGATCTTCTTCCCTAGGTCCAGGACCTGTTTCCCACCTATAACTCAGCTTATTGTGGGTGACGCTGGAAGCCTGACCCTGGGAGCCTGATCCCACATTATGGCTTGACATGAGGGTTTCTGATCCTTGGTCACAAGGCCCTTCTTCATACAAGTCACTCCTAATGTCCTTACCCCCACTATGTATATCCCAAGCTGCAGCCAGTCTCAGAACACCTTGCCACACACCTGCACATATAGTTCTTTTGGTATTGAATGGCCTTTTCCCCATTCTCTATTAGGCAAGCTCCTACTCATCCTTCAAAGCCCACCACCTATGACCCCCTTCTCTGTGATACCATCCCCTATACTCCAAATAGAATTACCTGCTCTCTCACCTGTGACCCCACACAATCTATCAACTGACCCTCTGTCACTGCTCTGGGGTGATCTACATATGTCATAGCACTGAGCAACTGGGGCCAGTGACCAGGCATTAAGCCTCTGCGGCTCTAGTGCCTGATAGGACTGGGGTCAGAGAAAGCAACAGGATGTGATCACACAACACAAAGGTACAAGAACAGGAGAGGACTGGAAATGGGCTGAGAACGCACCGTGTTTTGGGTCCAGCTGTCCCCTGCGCAGGTCTTATTATCAGAATGTTGCGCGTTTATTTCCTCTTCCTCCATTAGCAGGTACAGCTCCTTCATGCTATTTACCTATTTTTTAAAAACCACACTCAACAGGGGGTGGGAGGGCATGTGACCCTGGGGGGGAGGGGATACAGGCTAGTGGCTCAGATGGAAAGGAGGTTGCACAGCCAGGCAGGAAGAAAGAAAGGGGGTTGATGGAGCAGGATGGACCAAAGGCATCTCAGCTTGGTACTGACTTCCCAAATTTTAACTTTGACCCCTGGGCACCATCCAGGCCAAGGGGCACAGCTGAAGAGTCAGGCCCTTCTGGCTCACACCATCTCTTCTGCCCCAGGGACCATGAGGCACCCCTGACAGCTACTCAGAAATAGCTAAGTTGTCAAGCAGACACTGTGGTTGGAATAAAAGGGCCGCAAGCTACCCTCATAATTATAGATAAGGGCAAACAAAGGTTTGGGTGGACAGAAGGGAGCCTTCCTGGGAAGGGCTTTTTTTTTTTTTTTGGCTGCTCCCATGGCATGTGTAAGTTCTGAGGCCAGGGATAGAACCTGTGCCACAGCTGCGACCTTAGCCACAGAAGTGACAATGCTAGATTCTTAACCTGCTGGGCCACCAAGGGAACCCCAAGGGATTCTGGGCAGAAGTCTAGAACCAGCCCAGGAGACCAGGGTCTAGTTTGGGAAGGCGATGAAGAAGAAGAAGCCACCTTCTTTTTTCAGTTTGTTTTTTTGTTTTTTGCACCCATGGTATATGGAAGTTCCCAGGCTAGGGGTCGAATCAGAGCTACAGCTGCCGGCCTACACCACAGCCACAGCAACGCAGAATCCAAGCCACATCTGCGACAACCACAGCTCAACACAACGGGAACTCCCAAGAAGCCACCTTTTAATTAGGGTGCTCATTCATTATTCATTCATTTATTCATTCCACAAATATACACTGAACAGCGACCACCTGCCAGGCCCTGTGTTTGGAGCTGGGGATACATCAGTGAACAAGACAGACAAAAACCCTGGTCCCCTTGAGCTTCTATTCCAGTGGCAAGAAAACAAACAAATATGTGAAATACATAGAATGTCATTAAATATATGGAACCCCCCATAATAATAGGTGCTATGGGGGGAAAAAAAAGGAGCCAGGAAAGGAGCTAGGATGTGTTGCACTGGGTGGTCAAGGTGACATGTGGACAAAGTTCTGAAGGTTGAGAATTCCAGGTTAAGACCACAGCAAATGCAAAGGCCCAGAGGTAGGAATATGTCTGAGCAAGAGAGCCAGGGAGGAGGAAGTGAGGGGTACGGGAACCGAGGGTGGTTGACCAGGCTTTTTTTTTTTTTTTTGCCTTTTGTCATTTTATGGCCGCGGGTTTATGGCCGCACCCGCGGCATGTGGAGGTTCCCAGGCTAGGGGTCTAATCGGAGCTGTGGCCACTGGCCTGCACCACAGCCACAGCAACGCAGGATCCGGGCCGCGTCTGCAACCTACACCACAGCTCACGGCAACGCCGGACCGTTAACCCACTGAGCAAGGGCAGGGATCGAACCCACAACCTCATGGTTCCTAGTCGGATTCGTTAACCACTGCGCCACGACGGGAACTCCTGACCAGGCTTTTGAAGGGACCTTGGCTTCTACTCTGGGTGAAATGGAAGCTAGAGGAGGATTGTACCGAGGAATGACACTGGCCTGACTTTTAGCTTTACGAGATCACTCTAGCTGCTGTGTTGCGGTACTTTACAAAGTATCAGCAGAGTGCCACACGGCACAGCAGCACGGGGTGCAGCCACATGGAGTACGTGCTGCCCTGTTTTGAATACGAGATGCTTGTTGGAAGGGTGCCAGGGCAGAAGCAGGGAGACCAGTTAGGAGGCTACGGTGACAATCCAGGCAAGAAGCCCTCAGACAAGGTGATGAGGGGGTGGGCAGTGCAATGGATCAGATTCTGAAGATTCGAGATAGATTCACAACACACAAGAAAGGCCATTTAAGCTAAGTGCCTGGACAAGCTCCCCATGGCAGTTAAGTGTATGTATATAAGGGAGAGACAGCTTAAGGGATGAGCCCTGGGGACTGTGACAGTAGGAGGTTAGTTCAGAGAGAAAAGGAGAGTCCAGCCAAGGAGAGCGAGAAGGAGCAACCAGGGAGGTGGGAGGAAAACAAGAGTGTGGTGTCCTAGGGAGTTCCCGTCGTGGCTCAGTGGTTAACGAATCCGACTAGGAACCATGAGGTTGCGGGTTCGATCCCTGGCCTTGCTTAGTGGGTTAAGGACCCGGCGTTGCCCTGAGCTGTGGTGAAGGTTGCAGACGCGGCTTGGATCCCGCGTTGCTGTGACTGTGGTGAAGGCCGGCAGCTACAGCTCCTGTTAGACCCCTAGCTTGGGAACCTCCATGTGCCGTGGGTGCGGCCCTATATAAGGCAAAAAGATAAAAAAAAAGAGTGTGGTGTTCTAGAAACCAGATGAAGAAGGGTTTCCAGGGTCAGGGTCAGGGCAGGCCCTGAGGCTGGGAAGTACGTAGGGTTGTCTGTATACACAGGTGCATAACTGTTTTGTCTCTCTGAAATTCTTTGGGGCCAGGTGTGCTTGGAATTCAGAACTAATCAAGATTTAGAAAGATAATATGGGACCTACACCATATATTGTAATAACAGCCCCATCTGGTGTTAACACCCTGAGCTCACAGACACCAATATTTCCCCTTCAAATAAACATGTGAATACTAATGTGGAATGGGGTAAAGAAAGGTTTGGTTGCCAAATGAATGTCAGGTCAATTTTTTCCAACTGAGTTATACACAACAAAAACACACTTCAGAGCTTCTGGATTTCAGAATTGAGGGAAAGAAATCAAAGATCTTTATCTATAGTAGTATGGGGATAATAATTGTTTCCACATCATAGGGTATGTATAAAAGTGAAATGCAATTATCGACTCAGAGCATTTAACACATTACCCTGAACACTACAAATATTCAAATAGATGAGGTTTATCATTCACATGTATAGTTTTAATTCTGTACATGTAGATAATACATGTATTCTTTAAAAGTGTGAATGTACATCAAGCTTGTCATTTATATAGTTATATGTATTTTATCATGTACTTGATTATATACATTTTTATACACATGGGCTTTATAGCATATATATGTGTATATATATATTTTTTTACAATGAGTGTGGTTATGTTTCTTATTAATGATGTCTATTTCAGTAAGTATGTATATTTCTATTATAGGCATACATATATTGTATTTTTTTTTGTCTTTTTGTCTTTTTAGGGCCGCACCTGTGGTATATGGAAGATCCTAGGCTCGGGATCAAATTGGAGCTATAATCGCTGGCCTATACCACAGCCACAGCAATGCTAGATCTGAGCCATGTCTGCGACCTACACCACAGCTCAGGGCAAAGCCAGATCCTTAACCCACTGAGAGAGGCCAGGGATCGAACCCGCGTCCTCATGGATACTAGTTGGGTTCATTAACCATTGAGCCATGACGGGAACTCCTATATATTGAATTTTCTATGCTTATTTTCTAAAGTAAGTTTCTATTTCTCTGTTACTCCAGTACATTGAAATGGCTAGAAAGATTTTCACCAAATATGGAGAGTTTGCCTGAGGAAAAATGACTTAAAATATAGGCTATGTGGACTGCAGGCAATTCATTTCTGGGGGTGTGGGCAAACATCTTCCTTTGCAGCCAAAATTGGGCTTCACCTGTGGAAAACAGTATAGCAGTTTCCCCCCAAATTAAAAATAGAACTCCTATAGGATCCAGAAATCCCACTTGTGGGTTTATGTCCAAAGGAAATGAAATCTGGAGCCCTCTGTGTTCACTCTGGCATTATTCACAGCAACCAAGATAAGGAAACAACCCAGGTAAGTGTCTGTCTATGAATGAATGGGTAAAGAAAATGTGATACATACGCACAATGAAATATTATTCTGTCTTAACAAAGAAGGAAATCTTGTCATTTGCAACAACATGGATGAACCTGGAAGATGTTATGCCAAGTAAAATAGGCCAGACAAAGAAAGGCAAATACTACATGACCTCACTTACATGTGGCATCTAAAAGTGTCACACTCATATGAAGAGAGAGTAGAACAGTGGTTGCCAGGGGCAAGTGGAGCGGGGAAAAGGAGTTAATAGGTAAGTTTGAGATTTACAAGATGGAGAATTCTGGAGACGGATGGTGGTGATGGTCTGTACAACAATATGAGTGTACTTAATACTAAACTGTAAACTTAAAAATAGTTAAAATGGTAAAAAAACCTTTTTGGCCCTGTCCATGGAATGCATAAGTTCCTGGGCCAGGCATTAAATCCATGCCACAAGCAGTGACAACGCCAGGTCCTTAACCCATGAGACCACCAGGGAACTCCTAAAATGGTAAATTTTATGTTACGTACATTTTATTATAATTTTTAAAAATAAATAAAATTTAAAATTTTATTTTAAAAAACTAGGCTTCATGCAGAGGCTCGTGTGGTACTTCCAAACTGGAGGTGTGGTCCTAAAGCAGATAGTGGCTTCAAAGAGGAAGTGTCACAAAGGGTGGTGCTGGAGGAGTAGCCACACTGGGCTTTTGAGCTGCCTCTCATAGAGGCACCTCTGTGTCCGACATTCCCAGGCAAGGGCAGCAGGGAATGTGTCCATCTCATGACGGTCAGTGACTCTCTCCAGAGGCCCCTGGGGAGGAGGCAGGAAGCCTATGAGAATCTTGAGCCCTGATGGGGGTTGGGGAGGGGACTCTTGCTACAGATTCTGGTCTAACAGTATCCCCTGCATCAGAGACCCGTGACAGGGGCACACTGGGACTGTCACTGGTCCTCACTGGCTTTGGAACTGAGTAGCCTGAACCAGAGAGGGGCCAAGCCTGGGCTAGACCAGAGGTACCTGTACCCAAAAAGCCAAGGCCAAGGTGAGCAGTGCCACTCAGGTGGATGTGACTGAGGTATGACATTCTTACCTGCCCCCTTCTCTGAGCAATGTTAGCATGCTGATGATGACGGGAGGCAGGGGCTTTGAGGAAAAAGGGTCCCACTCAGGCTGAGGGACAAATGGGCCACAGGAGTCCTTCCCACACCTCATACATTCCCAAAGCTCCACTCAACTTTCCTGCCATACCTAAGACCACCCGTTCCATCATTAATGTTTCACGTCAACCTAGTCTTTCTAGTTAAATAAATGTATTTTTAAAAGGAAGCTGATACTGTTGCTAAAATTGGAGAGCTAGTGTCCGTTATCATTGTCAAAGACAACTTAACCATAAAACAGGTACAGAAGTTCCCTTGTGGCCTAATGGGTTAAGGATCTGGTGTCACTGCAGCGGCTTGGGTTGCTGCTGTGGCAAGGTTTTGATCTGTGACTTGAGAATTGCCATATGCCTCAACACAGCCAAAAAAAACATAGTAAGTAAAAATAAAATTTTAAAAGATAAAAAATAGATAACTTCATAAGTGGAAAAATAAGCAGCAATAAAGAATGAGCTACTTTTACATGCAAAACGTGGATGATCTCAAGGAATTATATTAAGCAAAAGCTAGACACAAAAGACGACTATATGAAGTTCTAGAATGGGCAAAATTAATCCACAGTGTAAGAAGTCAGAACGATGCTGACCACTAGGGTGGGCATATTGCTGGGCCTGTGGAAATGTGTACATTGCGATCTGGGAGGTGTTGTTCTATGTATCTGGAGGATATACGCATAAAACTCCACCGGCTGTACACTTGAGATGTGTGCACTTTACTGTAGTGAGTTACACCTTAAGAAGAGTAAAAAACATTAATACATACCATAGTTTATAACATTACATTACAACAATATAGATTTGTAACGAAACTAGATCATTAAATGCACTTGGATACTGCTGCCTGCTGAAGACTCAGGTATGTTAAAAAGGAAAACCAACAAGCACTAAAGACCTAGTGGCCCCCAAAGAGACTTTCTCCTGGTGAGGTGGGGACCAAGTCTGTCATCTTCACCACAGTATCTCCAGCACTTGCCCCGGCACCCACTAAAGAGATGGTTCTCAACAAACTGAATGAGCCAGTGAGTGAAGGATGGAAGCTGCAAGGTGATGGCTCATATCTGAGCCCCGGGCTGTGTCCACCCAGCTGGGAGTCCCTCTGGTCCTCTCTCCCCTACTCCAGTCCCTGTCCCAGTCCTGGTGGGGGTGGGGAGGTAGACATTGGACCGTACCTCAAGGAAGTCTTCCCCCTCGTTGGGCAAAACCTTGCCCTGCCGCCAGCGCTTGAGGAACCACCTGAGCTTCATGAAGAGTAGAAGGAAGTTGTGCTTGAACTGCTGGGACTCCTGCACCAACATGTTCTTCTCCTGGCTCCAGAATTTCTGCTCCAGCCTCCGCTGGAGGCTTAGACTCTGCAGCTCAAACTCCCGCCTCAAGAGCGCCCTCTGCTGGTCCTCCTTCAGCTGCGAGGGGGACAAGCAGGTGAGCCACCACAGCAGTCCTGGGGCGCCCGAACCCACTCCATCCCCGGCCTCAGACAAGGTCAGAGAGGAAAATTTGTGTGGTGCCTACTGGTGATCCCCGTCAGGGATTCCACCACTAGCGGTTCGTTCTGAAATCAGCACTTCCCTCTGCTACTCCAGGGCAGAGAAACTCATAAAAACAGCAGCAATTACGGCAACCAGTGAAAGAGTTGGGACTTGAACCCAGCTCTGTCTGATTATAAACCATGACATCATCTAATGAGCACATACCAGGCACTAATGTTTCAGATAAACTCTCACATTTCATGAGCCACCTGGGAGGGTGAGTAATGATGGCAGGGAGGGGTGACCCACGTGACAGAGCAAAGGGTGTGCTCGGAATGCTGAGAGCATCCATACGCAAGAAGCCACGTGGTATCAAGGCTCAGAGGGAGACCATAACCTGGATTAGAATCCTAGGCCCAGCTCACCCTGCAAGTGTAACCTTGGGCATAGCACTTCAGCTCTCTGGGCATCAGTTTCCCCAACTGTAAAATGGGGACACCTCGCAGGGGAAAACACGAGGATTCAAGGACATGACAGGAGTTCCCGCTTTGGCACAAAGGGATCAGCAGCATATCTTCAGTGCTGGGACACAGGTTTAATCCCTGCGGTTGGCTCAATGGGTTGAAGGATCCAGGGTTGCTGCAGGTTTGCAGCAGGTCACAACTGCAGCTTGGATCTGATCCCTGGCTGGGTCCTCCACAGCAGGGGCCGCCAAAAAAAAAAAAAAAAATGATGTGTGGAAAGTGCACTGCAATCCTGATATACAGTAAGGGCTTAATAATTTCTTTCTACTGTCAGAACTACCATCTTGATTACCAGCCAGGCCTATGGGCTTTCTAATACAGATAGGGGGGCAATATTTTATAGGCGGGAAACTGAGGCCCAGAGGTGAGGCAGGATAGGCCTGAGGTCACACAGGCAGTCAATGACAAGCCAAGGATTCCAGTCTAGCACAGCTAATGCACAGTCCCCAGGGCAGCATAGGGCGAGAAGACAGAGGCTTCCCCTGACGTCCTTGCCTCCAAAGACCCTTGGACCTCTAAGCTTTCTGCCTTCAGTTCAGGGAAGAGAGGCTCCAGCAGATACACCACTCACCTGCACCATTTTCTGGTTGAAGTTGTCAGCCTCCTCCTTCCGTAGCTGCCGTTCCTGGGAGAGCTGCTCTTGCAGGCCCCGGAGGCTGTCGTGGGCCTCAGCCAGCACCAGCTGCAGTTCCTTGATCTGCGGTTGAGATGAGGGACACAGATAATGAGGAGGGAGAGAGCAGGAGGAGGACAGAAGCCGTGGTCAAAGGATGAGAGCAGTGGGGAGCAACAGCAGTGAGTCAAACCCGAGCTGTCCTTCAAATACAAGCCAGGAACGGAAGCTGTACTGACCTTGGTGGGTTGTCATGACGATAAAATGAAACAGTGTACATCAAATCTGGCTACTGTTATAATTTTAACTTACTCATTTCTCGCTGAAACTTACTTAAGGAAAATAAATTTGACTGAAAACTAAATTTAATTCACAAAGGTGTTCATCTCATTGCTTATAACTGTAATAATTTACAAACAACTTAGACAATAAATGATGGGGATCAAACAAATGTGTTGAATGGGTCTATTCATATATAAAAATGCATTCAACTTACATTTAAGGACAGTGTCCTTTATTGTATGTATCTTATTATGTTATATACTTCAATAAAAAGATAAGTATACATACCTCAGTAGAAAAACAAGGACGTAGACACACACAAACTAAAGGGTCACAGTGGATAACTATGTGATAATCTTGTGATCTTGACTTTCTTCTTTATATCTTTATGCTATGCTGCTTAGGGATTTTGTTATAGTTATTTGCTGTTTAAAATGACTCTAATAAAATCCTATAAAAATGACAATAAAATTACCTTTTCCAGGGAAACTGTGTTTATAAGGATTTGTAGCTAAAGAGGCAAACAAATCTCGTTCGTTAGAAGTCAGGACAGGAGTTACCGTCGTGGCTCAGTGGTTAACGAATCCGATTAGGAACCATGAGGTTGTGGGTTCGACCCCTGGCCTTGCTCAGTGGGTTAAGGATCCGGCGTTGCCGTGAGGTGTGGTGTAGGTTGCAGATGCGGCTCGGATCCCGCGTTGCTGTGGCTGTGGCGAATGCCGGCAGCTACAGCTCCTGTTAGACCCCTAGCCTAGGAACCTCCATATGCCACGGGTGCGGCCCCAGATAAGGCAAAAAAAAAAAAAAAAAGAAGTCAGGACAGTGACAAGATGGGGACTAGAGGGGAAGCTTCCAGGGACAGGTCATGCACTGTTCATTGATCTGCTTGCTGATTACATAGAGTGTTCAGTTTATGAAAATTATTTAAGCTGTTCACCCACAATATGAGTGCCTTATTGCACTGTTATACTTCAATTAAGATTTCTGGGAGTTCCTGTTGCGGCTCAGTAGGTTAAGGACCTGACATGGTGTCTGTGAGGATGTGGGTTCGATCCCTGGTCTCACTCAGTGTGTTAAGAATCCAGCGTGGTGGCAATGTACGGCATAGGTCTCAGATGTGTCTTGGATTGGGTGCTGCCACGGCTGTGGCATAGGTTGGCAGCTGTGATTCGCTCTCTAGCCCAGGAACTTCCACATATTGCAGGTGAGCCCATAAAAAGAAAAAAAAAAGGATTTCTAAAAGTTGTCCTATGATACATTTAACTGATATCTTAAGAGAACTTTTAGCTGTTTTTAAAGCCATCATTAACATTCTTAGCCTTGTCCTATTATTTCTTGGAGATTACTCTAGAAATGGGATTGCTGGGTCAGACTACCATAAACGTTTTGAAAGATGTTCTTATATGTACCTTGCCCACTAGCAAGTTTATGGGGATTGCTCATACCTTGCTCATGTAATAAATATTTGGTTCTCTGCTTTCACTAATGCAGGGTATTATCAATCTGTTTGGTCTCTTCAAATCTGAGAGACTGAACTTTCTTTTTTTTTTCCCCCTTTTTTTTGGCCATACCCACAGCATGTGGAAGTTCCCAGGCCAGGGACTGAACCCATGCTGCAGTTGCAGCAATGCCAGATCCTTAACCTGCTGCGCCACAAGGGAACATCCTGTTTGCATTTTCATTTGCCGATTACTGATAAAACTGAGTATGGAATTCCCATTGTGGCTCAGTGGTAAATGAACCCCACTAGTATCCATGAGGATGCAGGTTCAATCCCTGGCCTCACTCAGTGAGTGGGTTAAGGATCTGGCATTAATGTGCACTGTGGTGTAAGTCGCAGACGCAGCTTGGATTCCGTGTGGCTTTGACTGTGGCGTAGGCCAGCAGCTCTGATTAGACCCCTAGCCTGGGAACCTCCATATGCCGTGGGTGCAGCCCTAAAAAAGCAAAAAAAAAAAAAATTTTACAGTCAGTATATATAGATCCACAATGAGCACCTGGTCAGCCGGCCTGGAGAGATTGCTCCCTTCCTGCTAAAAAAAGGACTGGTTCCATTAAATGATGTAAATCATTAAATTCCCTGTGGAATTTAGTACAGGACAACAAGATTTCTTAGGCTAATTTTCCGTGGATGAATTTCTACACTTCCCTTTATCAGGCCATGAGAAACTTCCTTGTTTCCCTTTCAGCCCTTGCTGCCAGGAAGTTTGAAACCAAAGGGAGTACTCAGAACCCACATCATCACCAGCTAAGATTCTCCTGGATCACTCTCCTCTTGAGAGGCCTCAGCCCCTCTCCTCCTACCCTCCCTGCTGCTCGCTCAGGCCGAGGCCCACCTCAGAGGCATAGGAATCATTGTCTTCAGCTCGGTAAGGTCTGAAGCTCCGGCTGGGGTCAGGCTTAGAGTCCAGGTCGCCAGTGCGGAAGGTCTCTCGTATCCTGGGCTCCCATTCTGGCAGGTCCCTGAAGTCAGGGGGCTGCACCTAGAGACATGGGCAGAAGAGGCTAAAGGTAACTAGCTCCAGACTCTAGTAGCAGAACTTTTAGGGAGTTCCCTGGTGGCCTAGTGGGTTAAGGACTGGGCATTGTCACTGCTGTGGTGCAGGCTCCACCCCGGCCCAGGAACTTCTGCATACGTGGGTTTGGCCAAAACAAAAAAAAGTGCAGAACTTTTAAGGAGTAAGAGGCAGTGAGGAGGAGGCTTCATCTTTTTACCTGAGGTACTTCTGAAACTTTTTGAACGATTAAGGATTACTTTTGCAGTAATGCTTTTCTGGGGGTTGGGGGGGGACAAGTGCATTTGCCATTTTATTTATTTTATTTCGTCTTTTTAGGGCCACAACCACGGCATATGGAGGTTCCTGGGCTAGGGGTCAAATTGGAGCCACAGCTGTCAGCCTACACCACAGCCGCAGCAACACAGGATCCGAACCGTGTCTGCGACCTACACCACAGCTCACAGCAATGCCAGATCCTTAACCCACTGAGCGAGGCCAGGGATTGAACCTGCAACCTCATGGCTCCTAGTCAGATTCTTTTCTGCTGCACTATGATGAGAACGCCTAATATTTCTAATAGTAGTTTATAGACATCAAGGCTGGAAATTCATTACATTGTTTTTCCTTTTTTGGCTCCCCATGGCATAAGGAGCTCCTAGGCCAGGGATGAGATCTGAGCCACAGCTGCAACCTAAGCTGAAGCTGTGGCAATGCCAGATCCTTTAACACACTGTCCTGGGCTGGGGACTGAATCTGTGTCCTGGCACTATAAAGATGTGGCTGATCCTGCTGAGAGACATCGGGAACTTCAAGGCTGGAAGTCAGTTCATTACCTTTATTTTTAAATTTTATTTATTTACTTATTTTTGTTTGTTTTTGCTTTTTAGGGCCACACGTGCAGCATATGGAAGTTCCCAGGCTAGCGGGTGAATTGGAGCTGGAGCTACAGGCCTACACCGCAGCTCACGGCAATGCTGGATCCCCGACTCACTGAGCGAGATCAGGGATCAAACCCACCTCCTCATGGAAGGGATACTAGTTTATTCATTTCCATTGTGCCACAGGTCTCGTCTGATCTTGGAAGCCAAGCAGGGGTTGGGCCTGGTTAGTACTTGGACGGGAGTTCATTACCTTAAGAAAACCAAGTTTCTTGCCTTTGCACAGGGTCTGATCAAAGCGTCTTTTGTTTGTTTTAAATAATACTCGTTTTAAAGTAAAAATTGCAAATGAAACAAAGGAAAGAAGAAAGAGCAACCTGGCAAAAAGCTAGGGCCTCGGAATCGATCCTTTTATTTACCAGTGGTAAATGAGTAAGTGGACTGTGACATATTCACTCCATGAAACTGCATCCGGCCATGAGAACAAACTATTGCCACCTGAGACAACAAACATCATGGTGATTGAGAAAAGCCAGGCAAAGGTAAGGATGTACTGTGTGATTCAATTTATGCAAAGTTCAAAGGCAGACAAAACTGAGTCAAGAGAGGGGTCACCCTTGGGAGTGGGCACAGTGGCTAAAAGGGAACCCGAGGGAGTTCTCGTTGTGGCTAAGCAGTAATGGACCCGATTAAGATCCATTAGGATGCGGGTTCGATCCCTGGCCTTGTGCAGTGGGTTAAAGGATCCAGTGTTGTTGCAACGAGGCTTGTAGGTAGTGTAGCGTAGGTCGCAGACAAGGCTTGGATCCTGCGTTCCTGTAGCTGTGGTGTAGGCTGGCAGCTACAGCTCCAATTCAACCCCTAGCCTGGGAACTTCCGTAAGCCACAGGTGTGGCCCTAAAAAAGAAAGAAAAAAAAATGGTCATAGGGCCTGTGACTGGGCCATCTTACCTGGAAGTCTGAGCCAAGGTCTTTGGCTAGAAGAATCTCCTTGGAGGGCCCCTGGGAGCCCAAGGGGGACAGCGCTGAGAAAGGCTCTGGCTGCTCCTTGGCAGGGCCCCCGAGGACCGAGTCCGCCTTCCGTGTGAAGGCATTGAGCTCCTGCTGGAGCAAGCTCAGCCTTACCAGGAGGGCGTGGATCAGCTTGGTGTCCCTGGGGCCCTCGCTGTTGTTGTCGGGGGCCTCGTGCAGCCGAAAGTCAGCACATTCATTGTCCAGACATAGACGGAGGCCGGCCGAGAAGCCATTGGCATCAGCCACCAGGACATCGATGGCCTTGCTGACCAGGACAGCCTGCTCCCGAAGCCCGGACAGCACTTCGGCCTCCCTGGTTCTGCAGAGCCGGGCGGCGTGGGGCCCCTGGACCTCACCAAGGGCAGCAGGCACGCACTGGGCAGAGTCCCCGGCCTCGGCGTCCGTCTCCAGCATCGGCCGTGTGCTCTGGCAGGAGGCAAGGTCGCAGCGCTGCAGGTTGGAGAGGAGCACGCGGTTCTCATACTGCAGCTTCTTGACCTTGCCGCTGAGCTCGCCGATCTGCAGCTTGGCAGCTGCCAGTTCCTCCTGCGAGGGCTCGCTGAGCACGGAGCAGCTGTCCTCCGACAGCGTCACGTCCAGCTCGTGCTCCGAGCGGTACTTGGCCAGTTCGGTCAGCAGCAGCTTGTTCTGGTCCTCCAGCTCGGCTGAGGAGCGTCGGAGCAGCTCGGCCTCCTCCTCCACAAACTGTAGGTGCCGCCGCAGCTCCGCCGTGCTCTCCCCACACTCGCCGCCGCCCAGAGCAGAGAAGGCCAGGCGGGCCTCGGGGCCCCCGCAGCCGCCGCCACCATGATCTTTCATGTCATCCATCTCTGCCCGCAGGCCGCGGTTTTCCACCTCCAGCTCCACGATGCGGCGGCTCAGCAGGTTGGCTTCCTCCTCCACCAGCTTCAGATGTACCTTGAGCTCAGTCTCCCGCGAGTGGGGCGCGTCAGCCAGTTCCTCAGCCGACAGGGCGCTGTCCAGGTCCCCATAGAACGAGCGGTACTTGAGCAGCTCCTCCTTCATGCCGTCATTCTCCTTGGCCAGCTTGGTGAGCTTCTTGCACATGAGGGCCGATTCCTCCTTTGCAAAGTGCAGCTGGCACTTCAGGTCAGCGCTGTCCTCCTGGGGGAAGGACAAGATTAGTGTTAGGAGGCTCAGTAATAGCACCTAAGGGAGCACTAACTACATGCTGGGGACACAGCCCTGACCCTCAAGGAGCTGGGGGGGGTTCAGATGGGAAGCAGAGAGGAGGATGTTGATATTTCAGCCAAGATTGGCTACCACATATAGTCTGGAGAGTCCAAGAGAGCTTCCTGGAGTAGGCGACGTTTTGCCAGGGTGACTGTTGCTGTTGCTACCACTTAGACTGCGGTTTTCCTCATCTGTAAAGTGGGGTAGTAATACCGCTTCCCTCACAGACCATGAAGAAAATTAAATGAGACAATGTATAAAAAAGTGCCTCGGGCGTTCCCACTGTGGTGTAGTGGGCTAAGAATCTGACTGCAGCAGCTCAGGTTGCTGCAGAGGCACGGGTTCAATCCCCAGTCTGGCACAGTGGGTTAAGGATTCAGCACTGTTGCAGCTACGGCACAGGTCCCAGCTATGTCTCAGGTTTATCGTTTTCAAGCCTGGGAACTTCCATATGCCGTGTACGGCCGTTAAAAAAAAAAAAAAAGTGCCTGAGACCCTGACAATCCAGGACCACTAGAGGCTAACTGCATTCTTTTTTCAAAAAGTATTCCTATACATATTATTATAGATATAAGCACTCGGTTCTGTGGGGTACATATTCAGGAGTGAAATTGCTAGGGAGACTAACTGTACTCTACGCCTGACATGGGCTGCATAGGCACTTTATCTAGCAGAGCCAGTGAGAACCATGGGCTCAGGGTGTAGTCTGGGGAAGTGAAGTAGGCAGCGAAGCTAAGAAAATGAACAAGGGGAGGATGGAGTAGGGAGGGGCGGGCACCCCTGGGGACTCGGGCCACTTGGGAGTCAGGCCTGGGGCCTTCAAACTAAAAGCTGTCACTGGGGGCTGCACGGGAACTTCAGAGGCTGATGGCAAGTACCTGCACCGAAGGCTTCTTGTCTGTCTTCCCCAGGGAGCGGGTTCCTCTTTTCTTCAAGGAATGCTAGAGGGAGATTTAAAAAAAAAAAAAAAAAAATTGAACCCAAAGCTCACAAGGGTGATGCACGTCCAAAGAGCAGTCACGGTGCCCACTGTTCCACTGAGGGCCGGTCTTCTCCCAGCCAGTCCAGCCCAGCCCAGCCAGCTCCAGCCCTGACCAGCACCAACCGAGCCAGACCACCCAGTGAGCTGCAACTGGGGAAGAGACCAGAAGCACAGGAAAGGAATCTGAACACACTTGCTCAGGGTTTCTCCCCTCTCTCCCACCCTGAAGTTGTGATGCAGGGGGGCCCTAAGCCCAAGACTCGGAAATCTGGGTTTCAGTTCTTGTTTGTCTTTCATTCATTCACCAAAGATGTGAATGAATCATTCACCCATCACGTGCCAGGCATAATTAGGCATGGAGAACACAACAGGGATGAAGACAGGGTCAATGAGGAGGAAGCTGTCCCTTCAGGCCTGGGACGCTCATTGCCCCGGCTAAGACCTCAGCACTGAGTCTCTCTGCCTGTGATGGCCATTAGCTGAGAGCAGCCGCCTCAGCTCAGGTCCCGTGCCCTCTCTGGTGTGAATGTTCTATCAACTCATCCCTCTGCCTGGATCCCTGATGGTGTTATCCCAAGGGGACTCTTCCCTAATTCTCTGCATGCAAATCTCCATCTCCGTGGAAACTCTGAGCTCACGGAACTGGCATTCTAGTGAGAACTTTAATTCAGAACGAATACTAATAAACAAAATGAATATGGTAAAGCAAATCATAATTACACAGGAAGGTTAGAAATGATGAGGAACTGATCATTTTTTACAATTTAAGCAATAGGTTTTCACGCAGATTAAAGCCAAATAAGCCTGTGATAGTCATCATGATTCAAAAATCCAGATGCCATAGGGGGGAAATCAATATATTTGATTAGATAAGCAAATTCTCCATAAAAAAAAAAAAAAAACCCTAAGTAAAAATGTAAATAACTGGGAAAAAATACTTGCAATTTATTAGACCGACAGTGTTAATATTCTAAATTTGTAAAAAGATTCACAAGAGTTCCCAGGTAGTGCAGGGGATTAAGGACCCAGTGTTGTTACTGCTGTGACTCAGATGGCTGTTGTTGCTCAGTTTCAATCCCCGGCCCCCCAGAACTTCTGCATGCCTCAGCATGGCCAAAAGACACAAATAAATTTATTAAAAACTTAAAGGAGTTCCTGTCATGGCTCAGAGGTAATGAACCTAACTAGAACCCATGAGGATTGATCCCTGGCCTTGCCCAGTGGGTTAAGGACCCAGCGTTGCTCTGAGCTGTGGTGTAGGTTGCAGACTCAGCTTGAATATGGCGTTGCTATGGCTGTGGTGTAGGCTAGCAGCTGCAGCTCTGATTTGATCCCTAGCCTGGGAACCTCCATATGCCGAGGGTGCAGTCCTAAAAAGACAAAAAATAAAAATAAATTAAAAACTTAAAAAGATTCACAAAATAGACAAAAAAAGTCCAACAAACCTAGAGGAAAATATGTTCAACGCTATTCATGGTAGAGAAATGCAAATTAAAACTACACTGAGATACAATTTCTCACTTATCAGATTGGCAAAAATCCAAACATCTGACAACACCTTCTCTTGATGAAGCTATGGAGAAACAGGAACACTCTTGTATCACTGGCAAGAATGCAAAATGGCACAAGCCCTACAGAATGGAATTGCAGGAACTGTTACAATAATCATTTCTTTCCTTTTTTTTTTTTGCTTTTTGGGGCCACATCAGTGGCATATGGCAGTTCCCAGGCTAGGGGTTGAATCAGAGCTGCAGCTGCTGGCCTACACCACAGCCACAGCAGTGCAGGATCCAAGCCGCGTCTTCCACCTACCCCACAGCTCACAGAAATGCCAGATCCCTAACCCACTGAGCTAGGCCAGGGATCGAACCCACATCCTCATGGTTACTGGTTGGATTCATTACCGCTGAGCCACGATGGGAACTCCCACAATAATCATTTCTGAAGTTCCTCAATGTTTAAAAAAGTCCCTCGGTTAGAGGCATGATTCCACTGAACACTTCTTCCTGTGGGAGGTGTGATTTATGTTAGTGGCGTGTAAAACTACCCTTATGTTGCATTTGACTTTTCCAGGTAATTTTTGAACACGCTCCCAGGTGGTTTGAATACATGCTCTCCTCACCCCCCACCTCTTACACCTCATTCCTAAAGGTGAAAACTACTGATCTAACCCAAGTCTCTACTAAAGGTGAGAGAGGTTCCACAGTAAAACCAGAGCTGACCAGGGACCAGTTCTTGACTGTGCTCTTAATCTAGTTCCAAACGCCTAGAAGGAGAGAATGTGCCTTCTTTGACAAGGGCCAGAAAGGAGCCAGCACAGTGGTTCTCAACCTGGTGCACATCAGAATTACCTGGGACAGTTTAAAAAAAAAGAAAGAAAGAAAGAAAGAAAGGAAAATAAAGATGCCCAAGGTCCCAACCCCAGAGATTCTCATCTAATTGGTGTGGGTAGGTCCCAGGCATCGGTCTTTTAAATAGGTTCCCAGGTAATTCTCATGTGCAGCTAAGGTTGGAACCACAGAGCCAGGGAGATGAACTTCAGACAAGCTCTTAAAGCCAGATCAAACCCTAAAGAGACCTTTTGAAATGCAAATAAGGCAGGAAGGCAGAGGCTGATATTTCAGCCGCGGGATGCCAAGAAAGAGGTGAGGGCAGTATTTGAGAAGAGTGGGTGGGGCTCTTTCAAAAGCAAGGAGGAAAGAGTAGGGGAGGGGGTGAGGGCCACAAAACAAGTCCTTTCACAAAGAGCGCCTCCCACATATGGGGCCTGGGAAGTGGAAGCTCAGAGGGAGACCCCCCCCTGGAGTGGTGAGGTGAGGGCTCTGGAGTCAGGTGTCAGGCTTGCAGAGCTAGGCCCTCCTACCATAGGCTGAGTGGGAGGGGGCTATGAGCTCAGCTGGAACACCCCTGCCCCACAACACTGACTTTTTGATCCCGGGTGAACCCCTTCTTCTGCCTGACACTCCAATGCATCACTGACAAAACGGAGCCATGGATTAGGTGACTGCTGCTGACTTCCTGGAGGAGAGAAGTGGGGTGGCAGGAAAGGGAGCCAGGGGTCTTCAGAGGCCCTGAGAGGTCCCAGCCATCACACATAAAGGAATGAGGTAATACAAAGCCTTAAGCCATTAAAAAGGACAGAGGGAGAGTGAGATCCACTGACATGGTAAAAATCTTTGAGCCATCTGGGCAAGAGAAAAAGGAAACTGCAAAACAAAACTTGCAACCCAAATGTCTGCCAACTGATGAGGAGCTCAACAAAATGTGGCAAAACCACACAACGGAATATTAGTTAGCCATACAAAGGAATGAAATCTCTCTCTCTCTTTTTTTTTTTTGCTTTTTTTTAGGGCTGCACCTGCAGCATATGGAAGTTTGCAGGCTACGGGTCAAATTGGAGCTACAGCTTTCATCCTACACAGCCACAGCAACACGGGATCCAAGCGGCACCTGAGACCTACACCACAGCTCACAGCAACATCGGATCCTTAACCCATTGATAGAGGCCAGGGATCGAACCCGAATCCTCATGGGTTCGTTAACCGCTGAGCCACAAAGCGAACTCCGAAAGGAATGAAATCTTGACAGATGCTACAACATGCTTGAAAACATCATGCTGAGCAAAAGCAGCCTGTTACAAAAGGCTACATGGTGTATGATTCCATTTACATGAAATGTCCAGAATAGGCAAGTCCACAAAGGCAGAAAGTAGATTAGTGGTCGCCAGGGAGGAAGAGGGAATGGTGAGTGACTTGATGGGCTTGGGGTTTATTTCTGGGGTGATGAAAATGTTCAAGAATTAGAGTGGTGATCTCTGTACAAGTGAGATTACTCTAAAAACCACTGAACAGTATTCTTGGAAAAAAAAAAAAAACAAAACTTGGAGTTCCCACTGTGGCACAACAGGATCGGCAGCATCTTGGGAGCGCTGGGACACAGACAGATTTGATCCCCAGCCCGGTACAGTGGGTTAAGGGTGTGGTATTGCCACAGCTGCTGTTTAGGTGGCAATTATGGCTTGGATCTGATCCCTGGCCTGGGAATTCCATCTGCCTTGGAGTGGCCCCCAAAAAAACAAAAACAAAAAGACAAAATTTATGGTATGTAGTTATAGCTCAATAAAGCTGTTATTAAAAAAAAAGCTGCTACTATAAAAATGTGTGTGTGTACGTGAGTGCATGGTGGGGTGATATGGTCTAAAGAACATACACCAGGCTTTTTTTTTTTGTCTTTTCTAGGGCTGCACTCATGGCATATGGAGGTTCCCAGGCTAGGGGTCTAACAGGAGCTGTAGCCGCCGGTCTACACCACAGCCACAGCAACACGGGATCTGAGCCGCATCTGCGACCTACACCACAGCTCACGGCAACGCCAGACCTTAACCCACTGAGCGAGGCCAGGTATCGAACCTGCAACCTCATGGTTCCTAGTCGGATTCGTTAACCACTGAGCCACGACGGGAACTCCCACCAGGCTGTAAACAATAAGCGTACAGGGGGAATTTGCACTTTTCTCCCCCACCACATTTTTACGGGAGGAGGAAGACACAGTCCTTCAGTGTTTTCTCTTTAAAATCAAAAAAATTATGCAACAGTTAAAAAACTAAATTATATATAAAGCTACATTCTCAGTTTAAATCTGTGCTGTGCTGACAAAGCAGAAGGCCTCTTTTACACCTCCACCCATTCTCCTCCTGAGGGTGACCACAGCTGAAGGTCAGCTGGAGCTCCTCCTAGACCTCTGGCTCTGTGTTTAACATACTGAAATAGACGGTGTTCTCTGAGACTGTCTTTCCTTCCTATGTTTACTTGACTCTGTGATCTTTGATTTTTATAATAAGTACCTTACGCAGAAGAAAACCCCCAAACATCCAGGATTTTAAAAGACAGTCTGTGTTCACGCTACGTTATTTTGTATGTCACAGAAACTGTGCATCTAACATAATCCCATCTTCATTTTTCAAATAAATACATAAAATGAATCTGACTAGTATCCATGAAGACACAGGTTCGATCCCCCGCCACTCTCAGCAGGTTAAGGATCCGGCGTTGCCATGAGCTGTGGTGTAGGTCGCAGATGTGGCTCGGACCTAGGTTGCTGTGGCTGTGGTGTAGGCCAGCAGCTATAGATCTGATTCAACATCTAGCTTGGGGCCCTAAAAAAAGACAAATAAATAAGTACATAGAGAAAGAAACACTGTACCAGCATAGAGAGAGGCTTGAAAAGACAAGAACCAAACCAAACCGCAGGTTAGGCCGAGTCAGGCATAGAACTGAGAGAAGTGGTTAGGAGAGGCTTGCTTCTTGTATTTTATGTATGGTTATTATTATTTCCTATAGTTTGGATAACACGCTCACACAGTTCGAACTTCCAAAAATCCAAAGGAATTCAGGGAACCCAGTAACTAGCTCTACTGCCCGAGGCAACCAATGCAGTCCGAGTCTGATGGGTCCATCGTTAGAGGCATGTTAGGCATGCATTTACGTGCTTTTGTAATGAAATTTTTGCTTCACTGAGCTTATATAACTTTTTCAGTTAAAAAAAAAAATCCACCTAAACACTTCAGTATGTGTGTGCAACTACACAGAAAAACGTATTGGGGAGTGCCCATCCTGGCTTAGGGGTAACAAACCCAACTAGTACCCATGAGGATTCGGGTTCGATCCCTGGCCTCACTCAGTGGGTTAAAGATCTGGCCTTGCCCTGAGCTGTGGTGTAGGTCGCAGACGCGGCTCAGATCCCACATTGCTATGGCTGTGGTGTAGGCCAGCAGCAGTAGCTCTGATTCAACCCCTAGCTTGGGAACTTCCATATGCTGCAGGGGAGACCCTAAAAAGCCAAAAAAAAAAAAGAGAGAGAAAAGAAAAATAAAAAGATATTGGAAGTACAACTTCTTGGGAAGTACCCCTACCCAAAGAGTAATCTGGTATTTACTCAGAGAAATTCCTTCTGAATATTGGATTACAGGTAAAACTTTTTCTCTGTATGGCTTACTTTTAATTCCTAGTCTTTCTCTACATATATTACCAGTCGAGGGGACGGGGAAAGTTACGGTAAAATGTTTTAAACATGTGAACACCTTTCCAACAGGGAGAGGGTGAGCTCGAGTGCCCGCCAGAAAGGGAGGGCGGTGCACAGAGAAGACAGGCCGAGGCAGCAAACCTTTTCAGGACTGGAGGGGTTCCAGGCTTTTCTGGATGGAACAGACCCTGCCCGGACCTCATCTAAGCCTTTGGGGCTCCCACACTGCTCTGCGGCTGCGGAGGGAAAACAAGGCAGGTTCACAGAACACAAAGACCTTCCTCCGCTCTGCAGGGCAGCAACTGGCTGGGCGCCCCAAGGGGCTGCGGTGCCCCTCCAGGGAGCCAGGGCCTGTCAGAGCCCCTTTGTGGAGCCCCAGGGGCAGATGCTCTGGCCCTAGGCCTCCAGAGGGCAGGACGGGGCAGGGCAGGACAGTGCCTGGGCACCAACAGGAATGCCAGTCACAAGCGCCAGACCCTGAGGGCACCCTCTTTGGCCTGGCAGGCGGCAGGGGCTTCCCCACCCACCACCAACTCACAAGGCCGCCTTTGAGCAGCCAGGGTGGCGCCTCTCAGCATCCTTGGTGTAACAGCTCCCAGTAGGAGCCGGAGCTCTGTCCTCTCTTGTCCTTCTCCGGGGGAGATGGGTGCACGGCACCCCCGCCCCTCCAGCCTGTGCACCCAGAGGCCTCCCAAGCACAGCTCTGGAGGGGCCCCCTGTCTTCTAACACCTTCCACGCTGCTAGGAAACAAAGACCAACCTTCAAGGAATAAAATGAACCTTCTGCCAAAACAGCTGGGCACATTTTCACCCAGTCTGGAGGGGCTGTTTGGAAAGGTCTCACTGAAAACACAGACTGCGCTGTGTGAACAAAATTTACTCTAGGAGCGACGTGGGGTGGGGGTGCTTCTCAAAGACTGAGGCATTCTTCCTGCAGAGCGGCTGCAGCAGCGAGACAGTGCGGGGATGTGGCTCTGGGATGGGGGGACCATGTGGGGGAGAGAACAAAGAGTGGTTTGACACGGGCCTCAAATCAAGTCACCGGGACAGACACTGCCAACCACAGGCGTTAATCGGCAACGTAACTGCTCCTTCTATGGGCAACTGGCAGCTTGCTATGGCTTGATACAGCTCCTTGCTAGAGGCCACAGCCACATTTCTTTAACTAAGATACATGCTTCTCCAGGTCATCTTGGAGACCGTGAGGGTGAGAATACTGATTACTGTTTACCAAAGCCTTACTCTCCCTAAGCATTTTACCTGCTTGTCATTTTCCCCCCTTAAGGCCTCACCCGAACCTGTGGCATAAGGAAGTTCCCAGGCTAGGGGTCAAATCAGAGCTGCAGCTGCCGGCCGATGCCACAGCCACAGCAATGTCGGATCTGAGCCATATCTGCGACCTACACCTCAGCTTTCAGCAACTCCAGATCCTTAATCTACTGAGTGAGGCCAGGGATCAAACTCACATCCTCATGGATACTAGTCAGGTTCTTAACCTGCTGAGCCACAACAGGAACCCCCTTACCTGTTTGTCTTGATTAATTCTCACAAATACCTCTGGAAGTAGGAATTGATATTCCCCTTTTATCAATTAAAAAAACTGGGCATTGGAACAGTTAGAAAATTTGCAATTCAATGCTACAGTTATTTGCAAAAAATTGGCAGTTAGGATTCACACTCAGGTCTGTGTGATTTCAAGTTCGGGTTCGCCCTGCAGCACACAGACCACGGCTAGGCTGCCTTGGATGATGATGTCAACAGAACCGGGATCTGAACCCAGGTGAACCGATGCCACAATCAGAGCCTTTCCTAACCCGTAAGAGTGGGAATCAGGACCAGAAGCCTGGACCTGAGAAGGTGGGACTCGATGGAGTGATCAGCCTCTTCATAGGTTCTGAAACACAGTGGGGTCCCAGGAAGGCCCCTGGAAGGCAGGAGCATCACCACGAGAGTCTGTGTGGCTTTGGGAGATGGAGAGGCTTGGGTTAAAGTCCCATCTTTTGGAGTTCCCATCATGGCTCAGTGGTTAATGAACCCAACTAGTATCCATGAGGATGCAGGTTCAATTCCTGGCCTTGCTCAGTGGGTTAGGGTCCAGTGTTGCCGTGAGCTGGGGTGTAGGTCGCAGACACGGCTTGGATCTGACCTTGCTGTGGCGGTGGTATAGGCCAGCAGCTCAAGCTCTGATTTGACCCTTAGCATGGGAAAATCCATATGCTCCTGGTGCACATTAAAAAAAAAAGACAAAAAAAAAAAAAAAGAATCCCATCTTTGTCCCTCCCCTGTCCCATCTACACACAGCAAGTCCACTCCTAGGTATAAACCTAAGAGAACTGAAAACATATTCACACAAAAACCCGTACACAGGAGTTCCCATCATAGCACAGCGGAGACGAATCCGACTCGGAACCATGAGGTTGCAGGTTTGATCCCTGGCCTAGCTCAGTGGGTCAAGGATCCAGCATTGCCATGAGCTGTGGTGTAGGTTGCAGACGTGGCTCAGATCTGGCATTGCTGTGGCTGTGGCACAGGCCGGAGGCTACAGCTCTGATTAGACCCCTAGCCTTGGAACCTCTATATGCCGCGGGCGCGGCCCTAAAAAGACAAAAAAAAAAAAAAAACCAAACCTGTACACAAATGTTCATAGTAGCATAATTCATAACCACCAAGAAGTGGAAACAACTCAGATGTCCATCAATTGATGAAGGGACAGACAAACTGTGGCATATCCATACAATGGGTTATTATTCGACTATAAAAAGGAATGAAGTATGGATACCCACTTCAGCATAGAGGAACCTTGAAAGCATGATGCTAAGTGAAAGAAGCCAGTCACAAGGATCCCATATTGCCTGATTCCACTTGTATGAATTTTCCATAATAAGCAAATCCATAGAGACAGAAAATAGATGAGTAGGTTGACAGAGGCTGGAGGGAGGGGGAACGGATATTGGCTGCTAGTAGGTATAGCATTTCTTTTGGGGGCAATGGAACTGCTTTGGAATTAGATAACAGTGAAGGTTGCACATTATGAATATATTAAAAAACATTGAATTGTACACTTTAAAAAAATGGTGAATTGTATGCCATGTAGACTATATCGCAATTAAGCAATTTCCAAGAAGCGTGTCACTTATAAGATGGGGACAAAATCACTAGGTACATTGGGAGTCTGTTGGTTACACAACGCAAAGACATACATAAAATGCTTGGTGCAGTGCCTGGTACAGAGCAAGCACTGAGACACAGCAGCTATGTTATAATAAATCCCGTCAATTCTGATATTGGCTTTCTGCCTAAAATACAAAGATGGGGAATGATGCTGGATTGCTGGGGGTGGGGTTGGGGGGTGCGGGGAGGCTGGTGTTACAATTTTTGAGCTGCAGCCCAGCTGGCAACACTGCCACTGCAGAGCACGGCTGGGGCTGGCCACCCTCCCTTCTCTTTAGCAGAGAGCTATCTCCATGGCAACCACAGCAGCTCAGGCCAGGGGCTCCTGTTCCCAGCCGAGTGACAGCATCGCCACAGCAACCTGTCAGGATGGCAAAAGCAGATCCCGATGATGGGACTGGAGCAGCTCTGGCAGAAGAATTGCTAAGGGACCCTCGTCTCCATAGAAACCATGTCAGGAAGGAGAGGGAAGAGAGAGAGAGAAATCAGCAAATAAACACAGAGCCATGCCTCCTTGCCCAGATCCTAAGACATGAAGGGACACATCAGGGAGGGACAGGCCAGCCTGGCTGACATCACCTTCAAGGAGGAAGTGAACCATTGTTTCTTGAGCACCTACTGTGTGCCAGGCCCCACAAAGAGCTCTTTACATGCTTGACTGCATTTAAAATTTCACTAATAACAACCCCTCCCAAAATAAAACCCCTAACTACAGCAATCATAGAATAAAAAGCAAAAGTCATTCCCCGCCCTACCCGCCACCATTTCTAATACCTCTGTTTAGCTGGTTTTCCTCCAGACTTTCCACCAAGCTATGCATTTGTACATATACACACATGCTTCAAAACCAGTCTGTTCTGTACAGGTTTTCAAAACAACTGTGGGACTGCACAATGTGCATGGTTCTATTACTTTCCTGTCCTGCTTAACAATGTACGTTAGAGATCTTTCCATGTCAGTGCAGATGGATCTACCCTTTTTTTTTTTTTTTAATTATGGGACAGGATACCTACTATAAAATTTACCATTTTAACCTTTTTTCCTTTTTTATGGCAGTAAAATTTACATAACATAAAATCTGCCATTTTTAGCCATTTTCAAGTGCACGATTCAGGGGTATCATCACCATTCATCTCCAGGACTTTTTTTTCCCCCCTTCTTTTTTTGGCCGCCTCACAGAGAGGGAGTTCCTGGGCCAGGGATCAGATCTAGGCCGCACCTGCAACCGACATAGCTGTGGCAGCGCCACATCCTTTAAACCACAGTGCCAGGCCAAGGATCAGACCTGCGTCCAGGTGCTACAGAGATGCTGCTAGATCCCATTGCGCCACAGCGGGGACTCCTAGAACTTCTTCATCATCCCAAACTGAAATGCTGTATCTATTAAACAGTATCTCCCCACGCCCTCCTCTCCTTCGCCACAGCCACAGCAACACGGGATCTGAGCCGCATCTGCGACCTACACCACAGCTCACGGCAATGCCGGATCCTTAACCCACTGAGCAAGGCCAGGGATCGAACCCGCAACCTCATGGTTCCTAGTCGGATTCGTTAACCACTGAGCCACTAAGGGAACTCCTTTACTTATTTATTTTTTGGCCTCACCCAGGCATGTGGAAGTTTCCAGGCCAGGGATTGAACCCATGCCAAGATGCAACCTGTGCCACAGCTGCGGCAATGCCTGATCCTTAATCTGCTCCACTCCATGGGAACTTCCTGGATTGTTTATTCCTCTGGTTACCGTGAATAATGCTGCTATGAACATGGTGGTACAAATATTTGTTCATGCCCCTGCTCTCCCCTTTTGGGTACATACCCAGGAGTGGAATTGGCTTATTTAGTATCTCTATGTTTAATTTTTTTTTTTTTTGTCTTTTGTCTTTTTAGGGCCACACCTGCAGCATATGGAGGTTTCCAGGCTGGGGGTCCAATCAGAGCCACAGCTGCTGGCCTACGCCACAGCCACTGCAACGTTAGATCCAAGCCACGTCTGCGACCGACACCACAGCTCACAGCAAAGCCGGATCCTTAACCCACTGAGTGGGGCCAGGGAACGAACCCATGTCCTCATGGATGTTAGTTGGGTTCGTTAACCGCTGAGCTATGATGGGAACTCTTCTAGGTGTAATTTTTTTAGGAACTACCATACTGCCTTATTCCTTTGTACATCTTCATGGTGTTCTGCTGCTACCCAATCTTATTACTGATCATAAACAACCTCGTAAGTTGGGTACTGTTATTATTCTGATGTCACAGATGAACAAAGTGAGACTTAAAAAGGGGAGGTGGCTTCAGGGTCTTAGCCACACCTCTGCCAAGGGAAGGCTGGGAAAATTCAGGCAAGCTCTCCCTCTCTGGGCCTCCAACTCCTCTCCTTTATGACGGGAACAGGCTAATCTCCAAGGCATTTTCTGAAATCACCTCTCCTGCTCACCATCAAGGGTGGAAGCAATGAGGCGTGTGAAGATGGTGCCCTGTGGCGTGGGCCAGGCCGTGGGGGGCAGGAGGCTGCCTGAGGGAGGGCCCGGCCCTGGAGCGCCCCTTCGCAGCAAACACCTCTCTCTATACCGAGAAGCCTTTGGCACATCACACCAACACACCCAGCAGGGAGGGCAGCTGGCGGACGGTTCTGGCCCCAGGGCCGTGGTATCTGTCCTAGAATGTGGGCATGCCTGCCCTCGGCTGATGAGGACTGTCCCAAGGAACAGTGTTTGATCCTAGGATACCTCATGTGCAGCCAGACAGCTGAAGCTCCTCTGTGCCTCTGGGGTCAGAAGCCAGCGGGCTGCTGGGACACAGACCCGAGGATTCTGAAGGATTCCAGCACTCAGGCCTCGCCTAGCTGATGGTTTCCATCCGCACAGCCCACTGAGTCCTGTGTGACCTTGAGGACATCCCTCCCTTCCTCAGGGCTGTCTTCTCATCCATAACATGCATACAATCACAACCGCATTGGGCCTTTATGAAAATTATGGGAAGTGCCCAGCATGGCGCCCAACAGGCTGTGCCCTGAACACACAGCGGAAGGGAGGAAGGGACAGCAGGTGGCGGGACTCTCATGAGCAAAGACAGAGGGGCTGGTACCTACAGGTCACACTCAAGAAGCATCTGTTTAACTGTACTCCAATGTAAAATAAAAATTAAAAAAAAGAAGCACCTGTGTCCTGAAATTTGTGTTGAGACACCAGCCAGAGGCCTAGCCAGATGCTCAGCCCTGGCACTGACTTTATACCAAGTGGCAGGGTCTGGCAGCCCCTCAAGCTCATCTACAAACTATGCCACAGAACCCTTCCAATGACTCAAAGTATTACTGTCCCAAACTGAGGCACAGAGGGCCAGGCCCCCCACTGGGCATTGCTGTGTGTCTTCTCAGTAACCCTCCCACAGCTGTGGTCCTCTGACGGCTGACTGTCTCCTTCTCTAGCCTGTGGGCTCCTTGAGGGCAGGAACCAGGCATCTCTCATTCACCACAGTGTCCTTAGAGCCCAGCACACAGTGTACACAGTAGGTGCTCAGGGGGCGTGTGCTGGAGCAGTGAATGAATAGACAGCTCTGCCAAGGAGGCATAACGGTGCAGAGCCAGATGTCAGGGTGGGCCTGGCACCTGCCCGCCCACCCACTCGAGCCTGGCCCTGCCGGGGGTGGGCGGGACCCTCACCTCTCTCGGCCGCTCCAGCTCTGTCTGCAGCACCTGCTTGGCCAGCTCGGTCTCGATGAGCCGCTGCCGAAGCTCCTCGTTCTCCTCCTCCAGCCGTGCCCGTTTCTTTTCCACTGCCTCGAGCTCCTTATGCAGCCGCACGGAGATGTCCTTAGAGACCTGAGCAAAAGCGGGTGATGAGTGGGGTGTGTGTAACCCCAAGCAGACAGGTATTCTCATCATCCCCACTTAGAGAGGAAGAAACCGAGGCACAGAAAGGTCAAGTAACTCACCAAGGGTTGCAGAGCCAGGAATGGTAAAGCCCAAAACCAAACCCAGCACCCCATGATCCCTATGTCCACACCACAGTTCAGTCCCCAGAAAGCTATAGGGCCCTGACTATTCTTAGCAATGCCTTCTCACTTCTCTGGGCCTTTTAATGCTTCTAAAAGCCTCTCCCAGACACCCTCTTGCCCAGTTCTCGCAGGAGCCTATGGCAGCCCAGAAGCTCATTTTAAAGAGAGGGGAGGGAGTTCCTTGGTGGCTCAGCGGGTTAAGGGTCCGGTGTTGTCACTGCTGTGGTGCAGATTGGATCCCTGGCCTGGGAATTTCTGAATGCCTCTGGCCTGGCCAAAAAAAAGAGAGAGAGGGAGAGAGAGAGAGAGAGAGAGAGAGAGAGGAGGAGTTCCTGTTGTGCCCCAGTAGGCTAAAGACCCAACTGTAGTGGCTCAGGTCACTGCAGAGGTGTGGGTTCAATACTCCACCCAGCACAGCAGATGGGTTATGCATCAGGCATTGCCGCAGCTGTGGTGCAGGCCACAGGTGCAGCTCAGATTATTGCATCCCTGGCCCAGGGAACTTCCATATGGTGCTGGTGCAGCCAAAAAAAAACGGGGGAGGGGGATCCGGCACAAGATGCACAACCCAGAACCATCTGAACTCTACCTCTGCAAGTGGCCAGTATATGATCCTGGGCAAATCATTTCCCTCCCCTGTACCTCGGTCTCTCTCTTTTTTTTTTATCTAGAGCCGCACCCGTGGCATATGGAGGTTCCCAGGCTAGGGGTCTAACAGGAGCTGTAGCCGCCGGCCTTCGCCACAGCCACAGCAACGCGGGATCCGAGCCGCGTCTGCAAACTTCACCACAGCTCACGGCAACGCTGGATCCTTAACCCACTGAGAAAGGCCAGGGATCGAACCCGCAACCTCATGGTTCCTAGTCGGATTCGTTAACCACTGAGCCACGAAGGGAACTCCTGTACCTCGGTCTCTTTAACTACAAAACGGGTGCAGTGGCAATAGCGCCAGCCTCGTGGACCGACAGGACGACTGATTCAGCTATTGCACAAAGGTCTGGCCCAGTGCCTGCGCCGTGAGCGCTGGGTGAGTAGTGGCTGCTGCTGGGAGAAGCTGAGCCCAGAGCGGGGCATGACTTGCTGGGGGTTACAATGTGACAAAGACCCCGAGGCCTGTTTCCAATTGACTAGGATACAGAACATGCCCCCAGTGACAAAGGCTGGGCAGATGTCCAAGTCATCCCAAGGCCAGGAGCTAACAGAGCTGGTGCCAGAATGCTGCTGCAATAGCATCCCATTTCCTCGAGGACCGTGCTGTCCTGCTCTCTGACGGCTAGCATGAAAGGCTAGGAAAGGGGGGGTCTCTCTTCTGGGGATGAGGAAGGCCTGTCTAAGCTGGTAAATCACAACCAGCCTCTACCCCTGGGTGGACCAAGCCCTCCCCTTTGCTGAATACCTGCTATGAGCCAGACTCATTCATCTTCACCCCAATTCTGCCCCCATTTTACCAGCAAGGGAACTGAGGCTCAGAGTGCAAATGACTTGCTCAGGGTCAAACAGCTGGTGTGGGCCAAGCTGGGGGAGCTCGGGGGTTTTGGCTGAGAGGCCAGCGTGGCCAGGCCTCCACAAGGGGTTCAATGGCTTTGCCAGCAAGAAGTATGCCTGGGGCAGACAGCCCAGCGCCTCGTGCCTGCCAGTCTCGGAAATGACCATGGCACCTCCTCCCTGCCGGAAGGGAAGAGGGCCCTCCCTGGCTTTGCCTTCTGCCTGGGCCCAGGCCCAGCTCGGCACGGACCCGCTGGCAGGGTGCGAGGCAGGCCAGGAAAAACAACAGCAAGAAAGGAAATTCAGCCCTGCCTCCCCCTCCTCCCTCTGTTGTCCACTGCCTCTCTCTGCCCCTGAGGATCTCCAAGGACGAGCTGGCCCACAAGGCTCCTCCCACGGTCTCTCTAGGCCACCAGACCTTCCTTAACCACAAAGTGGGGACAGCAATCCCTCCCTAGCAGAAGGAGGCTTTGCAGGTGGGAAAACAAGATTCAAGCCAGATTCTAGCACTCACTGGGTGTGTGGCCCAGGACGCTGACCATTTCATTTTGGGGGGGGGGCTGGGGTGGGCTGCCCTGCAGCATATGGAGTTCCCCGGCCAGGGATCAGATTCCAGTTGTAGCTGTGGCCTAAGCCCCAGTTGTGGCAACGCCAGACCCTTAACCCACTGTACCAGGCAGGGGACTGAACCTGCATCCCAGCGCTCCCAAGATACTGCCGATCCTTTGTACCATGGCGGAAACTCTCTGTTAACCAAGGTTAACAGAGTCAAGGTTTTTTGTTTTTTGTTTTTTAGGGCCGCCATCTGCAACATATGGAAGTTCCTGGGCTAGGGGTTGAATTAGAGCTGCCGCTGCCAGCCTACACCAGAGCCACAGCAATGCCAGATCTGAGCTGTATCTGTGACCTACACCAAATCTCACAGCAACACTGGATCCTTACCCCACTGAGTGAGGCTAGAGATTGAACCTGCATCCTCAAGGACACTATGTCAGGTTCCTAACCTACTGAGCCATAATGGGAACTCCTAACTTTGGGTTTTGTTTGTTCTTCTTTCTCTAGTTAACTTTATGTATAAGATTAGGTTGCTTATTTGGGATTTTTCTTGTTCTCAAGCTACTGAGCCACAGCGGGAACTCCTGAAGTCTCGATCATCAGTAAAAGGAGGCTGATAATAGCCTAGTTACGAGGGCTGCTGTGAGGAATAAGCTACACAGTTCTTGGGCTGGTGGCTGGAACCTAACAGGTACTCAAAAGTCTAATGATTTTTAATGCCTTATCAGGATTCCTGCTTTACCTCTGGGCACTGATTTTATTCAACTTGGCCAAACACCCCACAACCGCACTCTTGAGTCTGGTGTCAAGAGTTTTTGCTGGAGGTGTTCAGCCCCAGGCATGTAGCTGTGGTCCCAGGTTTTAGACTGTTAGGTCAACCAGTGAGCCCCTGTCTTGATCAATACTACATTCATTCATTCATGCATTTATTCATTCATCTGCTTAGCCTCTGGGGTCAGGAGTGGTGGGAGATGTCCAGGTCCTAGGCCATGCCTGGGCTCTTTCATGTCTCTTTGTCCCAGTAGCGGTACAGGGCCTGGCACACACTAAGTGCCTAATAAATGCTAGTTGGATGAACAAATAAAATCCAAGATTCTGACAAGCAAAAAGGGAAGGAAATGAAGGAGTGAATGACTGGGATTTGGGGTGCTGCCCCCCTCCTAGCTTGGCTGGGGATGCCCCACAACAGCCCACACCTCCCACTGCCCAGAAAGGGCTATGTCCCTGACTGGGGCAAGAGGGGACAGGGCTCCTCTCCCAGCTATGCTCCTGCCTGAGCCAGCTCCTCTCCATCTGGGGTCACTCCATCCCCATCATGGCCTCAGCCTGGGCAGGTGACCCACTCCCACCAAGAAGTAATAATCTGTATAATACATAAGTTCCTGGATCCTCTTGGGCTCACGAGTGACTCTGTGGCTGTCATCCTTTCCTTGAGGCCCCAGTTGTCTTCTGCACCATTCTCCAAGGAATCCCCTGCCCCATCTGCTCTCCACCTCCAGGGACACTTTGCTAAGAAAGCCTAGTCCCAGGGAGATCACAGAATTCCATTGTGAACCAAAGAGCCCTTAATCTCAGGTACCCCCAAGAGCCCTACGCCCTGGATGCAGGCCCACAAGACCAAAGAGCACATCTTCCTGGAGGGCAGGAGCCTTGCTGCCTGGGCCTGTCCCTTCTCCTCTCTCAGTCACAGAGGTCCTGGGCCCCTTGCTCTCACAGGTGACTGTAGAACTTGCTGCCACTATCCCAGCACCCATCACATGTCTTTCATCCCCTCGGAAAGTGCTCTGATTATTATCCCCCTTTCGAGGCTCAGAGAGGAAAGGTCACGTTAGGAAGCTACAAAACCAAGATATGAAGTCAGGCGGTCAAGCCTGGAGTCTTTCTCTCAGTCTGAGCCTGCTGTTGGCCTGAAGCTTGAAGACACATTATATTAATATCAATGGAAAGAGTATAAGTGCAACAGTGGCCTTGCTGTGTCAGGGGCTCACAGGGCCCCTCACCTGTCTGTCTCATTTGATCCTCTCATGATCATCCCAACTGTGCTCAAGGTAGGATGGCTGAGACACTACAGGAGGCGAAGCAGCTGCAGCTTCTGGAAACCAGGGCAAATCCCCAAAGCACAAACAAATGCTCTCAGCCATGAGGTCACTGTTTACAGCGCTGGGGCCTGGCTCCTGCCAAATGCAATCAGCAGCCTCCAGACGACAGCTACCTCGCTCAGTGGCCCCTCAGCTCCTGGGCCTAAGGCTTTAAGGTGTCCCTGTCATTCTGAATCCCCAAGGAGGGGACGGATCCTCACTAAGGAGCACGCCCTGTCCACGCGGCATCTGGGTGCTGTGTGGCTAAATCCTCCCAGGAGCCCCAGGAAGGTAGGACTGTCACCCCCATTGTACAGATGAGGAAACTGAGGCTCAAATAGGGGAAGTAACCTGCTCAGACCAGGAATTAAACCCAAAGCCAGAACTTTTCTCCAGCAACATCTGTTTCTGAGAAATGTTTTACTGGGGTGTCCTTGGGCCTCCCACAATTCCCGTCAGGTGGGAATTTTCATCTCCAGTTCTCAGGACCAGACACCCTCCCACCAGATCCCAGGCCCTGACGGTAGGGCCTGGGAATCTGTATTGTTAACAAAGCTTCCAGGTGATACTTATCCACCCAGGGAGGCTGGGATTCTGGTCTCCCTTCCCCACCCTGGCCCCAGCCACTTGTGTCACTAGTGCCTCACACATTCTTCCCCTGAAAAATAATACCCCAACCAACATGTGCTCATCTGTTGGGGGAGCAGCCCAAGCCAGACTCTGTGCTCATCATGCTCTTTTTTTTTTTTTTTAATCACCACACCCACGGCATAAGGAAGCTCCTGGACTAGGGACTGAATTCAAGCCACAGCTGTAGCAATGCCGGATCCTTTAATCCACTGCACTGGGCTAGGGATTGAACCCACAAACCAAGCCGCTGTAGTCCGATTCTTAACCAACTGTGCCACAGTGGGAACTCTCAGTACGCTCTTTTTTTATTTTTTTTTGGTCTTTTTGCTTTTTCTAGGGCCGTACCCACAGCATATGGAGGTTCCCAGGCTAGGGATCTAACAGGAGCTGTAGCCACTGGCCTACACCACAGCCACAGCAACACGGGATCCGAGCTGCATCTGTAATGTACACCATAGCTCATGGCAACGCCAGATCCTTAACCCACTGAGCGAGGCCAGGGATTGAACCCGCAACTTCATGGTTCCTAGTCGGATTCGTTAACCACTGAGCCACGACGGGAACTCCTTAGCATGCTCTTTACCTTAGCTGTTCCGTTATTTTTGGCCATGACCATGGCATGCATAAGTTCCCAGGCCAGGGATGGAACCCATGCCACAGCAGTGACGACACCAGGTCTTTAACTGCTAGGCTACCAGGGAACTCCTTGAGCTATTTCATTTCATTTTCTTCAAAAATCTCTACAGGTGGAGACTTGTTGCCTCCCCATTTCCCACATGGGAAAACTGAGGCTCAAGGCTGTGAAGAGCTTTCCCAAAGACACAACGCAAGCAAGTAGCAGAGCAGGTCTTGTCCCCACCCCTGCCCTCCTCATGCTGCACAATGTTCCTACTGAGGTTCTATGGGTCCAGTCAGCTGTGAGGACCAGCAGAGAGTGAGAGAGCCTGGAAGGACGGGGGGAAGGGAGGGCCAAGCTTTCTTTCATGGCGCCCTCACCAGTAATCTACCTGCCTGATCAAACCACTGGAGCCGAGAAACCCCGAAGACTCTGCTTCTCTAAGCTCCACGTTTAACAGAAGGGGAAACTGAGGCCCCAGGGCTGGCCCCACGCCGGCCTGCTCTAGATGACAGAGCGAGTCAGAGGGTCCCCAGTTCCCTCCACATCTGTGTGACGTGGAACCTTCCCAGGCAATGCCGGCGAAGCCTGCCTTTTGAGACCCTCCCCCAAATGCCACGGAACATCCCCAGCACGAGGTGCAAAGCCAAGAGGCCAAAGCTGTCCAGCCCAAGCGTGGATGAGCTCAGCGCTCCAGCTGCAGATGCAGGGAGGGAGGAGGGACGCGGCCAGACACTGATTGGCTAGTTCAAATCCCAACAGAAGGGGCCGCTCCCTCCCTCCGCTCAGCCTCAGAAAGCACCCCCCACACACCAGCTGCTCCGGCTCCTCCCTTGGAGGCCCAGCTCCCCAGCCAGCAGGCTCCCAGCCCCAGCCTTCCCCCCTTCCTCACGAAGGCTGACTTTTCTGTGTCCCAGCTACCTGGGCCAAACCTCAGAGTCCCCTAAGCTGCCAGGGCTCTCCCTCTCCCCCAAAACCCCTTCAGTCCAGTGCCTGGAATTTGAGCATTTGTGTAACGATTTATCCCAGAAGCTTCCTTCTCAGGTCGAGGAGCAGTTTGGACTTGGGGATATAGCCTTTCTGAGCTTAGTTTCCTCGTGCAGAGCAGACTTACAATCCCGCTGCACCGTGCAAGACAATGGGAGACGCAAAAGCCCGGTGAGGCTGGTGCTCACTGTTTGCCTCCCCTTAGAGGGGCCCTCTTCATCTGGTCAGGCCTCAGTGCAGAGGTCACCCCTGCAGGAAGACTTCACAGGCCCCTAGGCTGCACCACATGTTCCACTCCCCAGCTCCTACAACCCGGGATGACAGTGGGCTGAGTTCTGAGAGCTGGAGGCCGACCCAGGTTCCCCAGAGCTCAGGCAGGGCAGACTTCTGGAGGCCCCACCTGCCGCCTTCCAGGCCAGACCTCTCCTGCTCCCTCTGAGGTCAGGCATCAAGGCCTGGGAGGCTGATGACTCTGCCGCTGCTCCAGCAGCTACACAGAGGGTCATGTGACCTTGGACAGGTACGTCCTTTCTCTGAGCCTCCCATTCTTCATCTGGAAAATCGGAGTAAAGACAGCTAATATATATATATATATTTTTTTTTTTTTTTTTTTGGTCTTTTTGCTTTTTCTAGGGCCGCACTTGCAGCATATGGAGGTTCCCAGGCTAGGGGTCTAATCGGAGCTGTAGCCGCCAGCCTATGCCACAGCCACAGCAATGCAGGATCCAAGCCGCGTCTGCAACCTACACCACAGCTCACAGCAACGCCGGATCCTTAACCCACTGAGCAAGGCCAGGGATCGAACCCGCAACCCCATGGTTCCTGGTTGGATTCGTTAACAACTGAGCCATGACAGGAATGCCGACAGCTAACATTTTTAAGTGCTCACAGTAACCTCCTATCTACCTTATGTGATTTATCCTCATAGAACCCTGTGAGGGAGGGACCGCTGTTACACCCGTTTTACAGATGAAGAAACTGAAACTTAGGTGTCTTGCTCAAAATTATAAAATTAGGGGAGTTCCTGTCACGGCTCAGTGAACTATGCTGCAGCTTGTGGCAACACCAGATCCCTAACTCACTGAGAGAGGCCAGGGATCAAATAAACCCACATCCTCCAGGAGACGATGTCAAGTCCCTAAGCCACTGAGCCACAAGGGGAACTCTTGGAACCAAGATTTAAACTAGGCTTATCCAACTCCAGACCGTCACTCCTCTCCATCAGCACGAGAAAGAAACCCCTATAGAACTGTACAGGGCCAACCTGGATCCCAGCACCAGGCGGGTGGCTGATACTCAAACAGCAGCTGCTGTTAGTAGGATTCATATTAGGACACCACTTTGGACATCCTTGGTAGATGGCCGATCAGTTCACTGGGGACCTCACTTTACAGGATGGGGATGAGGCCATCCTCATAAGGATGCTGGGGCCCAAAGAAATGATGGAACCTGCTTAGGACACACAAGGAGTAAGCTGACCTGGGTCCACTCAGGCTCATGGTCCTACCCCGCCAAGCAAGGGCACCTATGAGGGTTGGGGGGGCCCCAGGCTTACCTTGACGTCCTGCTCAAGGCCACGGATGAGCTCGCCGTCCACTTGGCCAGTCTGGGCAGCTCGGAGGCTGCGGCGCTCGGCCTTGCGCAGCCGGTACTGCAGGATGCGGCAGGTCTTGCTGGCCTGGTCCAGCTGCTGCCGCAGCTCCTGCAGCTGATACACATCCTCCTCCATGTAAACGTCCCGCATCTCCAGCATCTCTGCCCGAAGCTCCTCAATCTCATCCTGCAGAGGGAAGGACAGGTCAGGTTGCTGGGCCCTGTGACAGTGACCCGGGCGCTTGAGCGCAGGTCATACATGATGCTGTCCTAGGCAACTAGCAGGGGTGGGGTGGGAGGGTCTGGGTGTGGTAGGCTGAATAATGACCTGCCCCCCAAACCTGAAAAGATGCCCATATCTTAATTCCCAGAATCTGTGAACATGTTACCTTACATGGCAAAGAGACTTTGCAAATGTGATTAAGCTAAGGATCTTGAGACTGGGAGATTTTCCTGGATCATCAGGCTGCGCCCAATGTAATCACAAGCGTCGTGTGAGAGGGCGGCAAGGGGATCAGAGTGGGAGAAGGCCAGGGGGCAAAGACTGGGGTGACGCAGGTTGAAGATGGAGAAAGGGCCACGACCAGGGAGTGCAGGCAGCCTCCAGAAGCAGGAAAGAGAATGGATCCTCCCCAGAGCAGACAGTCACAGGAATGGAGCCCTGCCAACACCTTGGTTTTCAGACTTCTGACCTCCAGAATTGTAAGATAATAATCTGGGATTATTTTCAGCCACTACATTTGTGGTAATTTATTACAGCAGCAATAGGAAACTAATACACTGGGGAAGCAGGAGAGGATCCTTCACCAGCTGTGTACTCTGTGCAAAGAGGGGGAAGGAGAGGAGTGGCGGCCAAGATGAATGTGGCCCTTTCTGTACTATCTGCATGGAGCCCCAAGTCTCAGTGATAAGACACACAGTAAACTGACGAATTGCAAAAATCTCTGATACTGTTAAGAGCTATGAAGACAAACTCCCCCCCACTCAAAAAATAGCAAAAACAAAACGCTGGGCAATATGATAGAGTAATGGGGGAAGGTGCTATGTTAAAGCACATGGTCAAGTTCCTGCTGTGGTACAGTGGGATCGGCAGCATCTCTGGTTTTTCGTTTTGTTTTGTTATGGCTGCACCACAGCATATGGAAGTTCCCCAGGCCAGGGATTGAATCCGAGCAGCAGCTGCAACCTGATCCTTTAACAATGTCGGATCCTTTAACACACTGTACTGGGCTGGGGATCAAACCGGCATCTCTGCAGTAACCCAAGCCACTGTAGTTGGACTCAACCTACTGCAGCACAGTGGGAAGTCCCTTGGCAGCATCTCTGCAGCCCTGGGACACAGGTTTGATCCCCAGCCCGACACAATGTGTTAAGGATCCAGCATCACGGCAGCTGTGGCATAGGTCACAATTATGGCTCAGATCTGATCCTTGGCCCGGGAACTGCATATGCCATGGGATGGCCAAAAAAGAAAAAAAAAGTTAAAGGACACAGTCAGGGAGGCCACTTCTAAAGGGACATTTGAGCTGAGGCAAGAAGGAATAGCCATGCAGTGAGAGAGGCAAGGAGAGATTACTTCAGGCAGCGGGAACAGTCTGTGCAAAGGCCCCAGGGCAGGAAAGAGCTCAGTATCAAGATACAGCAAGGTGGGAGTTCCCGTCATGGCTCACCGGTTAACGAATTCGATTAGGAACCATGAGGTTGTGGGTTCGATCCCTGGCCTCGCTCAGTGGGTTAAGGACCTGGCATTGCCATAAGCTGTGGTGTAGGTCACAGATGTGGCTCGGATTCCGCGTTGCTGTGGCTGTGGTGTCGACCGGCAGCTACAGTTCCGATTAGACCCCTAGCCTGGGAACCTCCATATGCTGCGGGTGCGGCCCTGAAAAGACAAAAAAAAAAGAAAAGAAAAAAAAAAGAGAGGTACATCACGGTGGCCAGACTAGCTGTAGGGCTAAGTTGAGGCTGGAGTAGCTGACAGGGGTCAGCCACCCAGGGCCTTGAATGGCTGAGTAAAGAATCTGAGTTTCAGTTTTAAAAGGAAGGGGTTGAGAAGGGTGACCTCACTTCCTCAGGGCAGCTCCTGACCACCTCTGTCACCAGCTCCCAGATGTCCTTCACTTCCCCTTTGTCATCATGAGCACATCAGCAATTCTTCATGTAATAGTCTGTCTCCCAGAGAGACTGTGAGTATCTGGAGGGTTTCCCTATGTCTACCTGACTCCCTGCTGTATCCCCCAAGCCCGGCCCAGGGCGAGCATCCCATAGTCTCCCAGTAAACAGTAACTGAATGAATGGAGGCGTGTCTGATTAGGTAAATGACCACAAAAAAACATACTAATGTGAAACAACCATTAGACACAGAGTGTAAGGGGCTGAGTAAGGGGATGCAGCAGAAGAAATCAATGATTACTTTGTCTAATAGCAGACAAGTAAGATTGTACGCTCGAAAGAGAAACTGAGTCACAGTGGATGAATGACCTGCCAAAGGCACCTTTGAGGAGCCAAAGAAAGGGTGATGCTGATGAACCGAGGGTGGGTCCAAGGAGAAAAAATAAGCCTTACTCTGCAAGACCTGGGGGGGCGGGGATTACAGTCTGGAGATCTGGCTTCACAGCCCCCTAAGCCTCCCTTTCCCCAGAGAAAACAGGTACCTCTCTTCGGGGACGGGGGTGGGGAATGGCCTGGGGCTGTCCAGTGGCCCCTGAGACTAGATGGGTGAGTTTAATTCAGGGGCACAGTTAGGAAGTGGTACCTTCAGGCCAGTTCTTAGTAGGAAAGCTCACTGAGGTTTCTACATCTATCTGTTCATACCCAGTTATTCTCAGGACTATTTCTCAAATGGTTCTGAACTCAGGAGAGGACGACAGAGGGGACAGGTACCTGCTTCCACCAACCCCAACAGACACTGTCCTGCCCCCATCAGCAACTGAAGGGTTTGACACTCACTTGCCACCAGAGCCTCGCTCCTAGGGGGGTTCAGCAGCATCCCCCAAAGTGAATGACTGCCTGCACCAGCTGCAGAGGAACAGGCACCTCAGCAGGACCCCCACACACACACCGGTATATACATAGACTCACCCCCAACAGCAGCATGCCAAGCAGACAGAACTAAGAGTGGAGAAGGAGGAAGTGGGACATTCAATGATCACACCAGCTAAAGAAATGAGGAAGTGAGGGGTGCACACTCCATTTCAGCTGCCAGATTAAGGAAGCATAAAGGAAACGGCACTCAGGAAGCACAGACCAGTTGGCTAAATCCAAGCTAAACCAGTCTCCAGATGGGTCTGTGTTCAAATCCCCACCGTGCTATTTACAGAAAGCACTGATAGGGAGGATGTGGGAGTCTGAGTGGACCCCAAGTTCAGGATGAGCCAACAGGAAGTGCAAGGAACGCACAAGCTAATGATTCTGGGCTACATTAAAAGACGGATGATATTTAAGAGTTTCCACTGCAGGGCAACGGGATCAGTGGCATCTTGGGAGCGCTGGGGCATTGGGAGTGCTGGGGCACGGGTTCCACCCCCAGCCCCGCATATTGGGTTGGGATCCAGCATTACCGTGGGTGTGTCTTGGGTTACAACTGTGGCAAAGATCTGATTCCCAGCCCGGGAACTCTACATGTGGTGGGGTGGTCAAAAAAAAAGAAAAAAGAAAAAAGATGTATGATATTTAGATTATGGATGGTGACATTCCTCATCACAGGACCCCACCAGGGCACTGGAGTCATTTTTGGAGACCACTTATTTTTTTTTAACTTTTAAATAACTGATTTTTCCATTATAAAAGTAAGCAACCATCATAGAAATAGTTCTGAAAACATAGAGAATAGAAATCACTCATAATTCCTCCACCTGGTCCTAAGTCACAGTGGTTCTCAAAGTGTGGTCCCTGGACCAGCAGCATGGGCAACACTGGGGAACTTGTCAGAAATCCTCACGCCCAGCCAAGACCAATGGATCAGAGACCCCAGAAATGGGGCTCCCAAGTGACTCTAATTCAGGATATTTCCTTCTAGTCTTTCTCCCCAAATGGGCAAGAATCATGTGTCTCAGCACACAAGTCCCCAGCCCAGAGGCCAACACAGAGCAGGGTCTCAGGAAGCCTCTGTGGGAGAAGTGAATGAATGAATGACCTTTCTCACATGAGCAGCTGTCTCTCCCCGCCTGCCCTCCAACACAGTCAACTTCTGAAAATGCAGGATGTTGCATTCGTGCCAGCTCCATCTCTCTGTGGTGGCCGAGGGGGGCCCAGGCCCCCTGGGGGCTCGTCCCAGCTGCAGGCAGCATGCGGCAGCCCCTCCTGGCACGGCCCATGTGAGAGGCTGAGTCCACAAAGGCCGGCTTGTGGCCCGCACGGCTGGGCCTGCTGGGACGTGGGCAGCAGAAGCTCGTGAAGGCAGGACTTAGGCATGGCCTGAGCTTTGGGGTCTGCGGCGGGGGGCACTGCTGGAACACGGGGAAGGGCTGAGGGCAGGGCTCTGTTTCCCTGCAGAGATTCTTGCACCTCACGGGGCCTCCCAATCTCCCGCGACTCCTCCATCCAAGAAGCGGCTGAGCCATCTGAGGGGGCTGCAAGGAAATCACCCCGGGGTGGGGGTGGGGAGCTCAGCCTTCCCTTCCAAGGCAGCTCACTGGCCTTGCTGAGCCCCCCACCCCAACCACGTGGAAGTGGGGAGGGAGGGGCCAAACTCCACTGGTCTCCAACAGCCTAGTGGCCACACAAGGTTTTTGGAGACCCTCCCCCAACATCGGTAGGGAAACCCAAACCCCATCCCCCACTGCAGACACGAAAAGGCCACACCACCCAGCAGTGCCCACCTCAGAGCCTGGAGGCTCCCAATTCTCAACCCCACAGTCAGACAGGCTGGACTCAAGAAGCTGAAGAAGCAGTGCCCAGTCAGAGCCTGCCAGGTCCCCAAACCCATCCCCTCTGGCCCCTCCTTCAAGTGGCCTCTCTTCCCTTTGAAGCTTAACCTGATTATTTAACCTGGACTAAGACTGCAGAGTGGAGCAGGAAGGACGGGGGACAGGAACGGCACCCACACTGCTGCCACGTAGTCAGCCTTTCCTTTTACAGAAAATGGTTACTTTGCTCTGATTACAGCAGTAAATCTGTTTATTGGGGGAGAAAAAAAAAAAAACTTGGGGAAAAAAAAGATCAGATAGCTTTCTAAATCCTCCACGAGTTCCCACTAGTTTCTGCATTAGGTCCAAGTTTCTTGCCCTGGAATCCGAGTCCCCTTGGTCTCCAATCCTGTCTTGCCTCTGCCCTTGCATCCTCAGCCCCCCGAGTCCAGATATGCCATGACCAAAAGAACACCTACTGGAAGGTTCACCGATACCAGGCACGACAAACGTGCACGACAGTTTGATCCCCTTACTAACCCTGTGAGGAAGGTAGTGAAATGTTCCCACTTTGCAGATGAGGAAACTGAGGCTCAGAAGTTTCCCAGAGATGGAGTTCCCGTTGTGGCTCAGTGGTTAACGAATCCGACTAGGAGCCATGAGTTTGCAGGTTCGATCCCTGGCCTTGCTCAGTGGGTAATGATCCGGTGTTGCCGTGAGCTGTGGGGTAGGTCGCAGACGCGGCTCAGATCTGGCATGGCTGTGGTGTAGGCCGGCGGCTACAGCTCCGATTAGATCCCTAGCCTGGGAATCTCCATATGCCGCGAGTGAGGCTCTAGAAAAGGCAAAACGACAAAAAAAAAAAAGGTTCCCAGAGCTGTCCAAGCAAAGGAGCAGGGGAGATGGACTCCAAACAGGCCCTATGATGCTAGACCAGTGAACCTTACTGTGTGCTCTGCTCCTAGGGTTGCTGGGGCTCTGCCCGCTGCTCGAAAGGCCCTCGCGAGGCTAACTCCTAATTTTCTCATTCTTCCAGAGTATTCCCTCCTCCCCTGATCTGATTCAAACCCCACACTCTAGACCTCTCCTCTGCTCTCTTGTGCTAACAACTTTAGGCTGCATTTGCCCATTTTCCAATCTACATTCCCCAAGAGCTGGTGGGGAGGCCAGGTGCTGGATCTGACTTGTGTCTGATCGCCGACATCGCCCTGGACAGGACGGGGGATGGAACAGGCACCCATCACTATCTGTGGGGAGATGAAGGAATAAAAGGAGTATGGCTTCTGCCCAGTCTCTTTCCATAGTCCAGAAAGGGCTATCCCAGGCCCAGGCCAGCCGCAGAGTTAGTGAGAGCCTGGGCTGCCCCGGGGCTGGCCTCAGACCCCCACGCCCCGCCCCAGGAGGATGGGCAGGGTCTCTCTACCTAGGGAACCTCTGCTCAGCCACCCACTTCTCAGCCCACAAAGTGCGTCTCTGTCCATCCCCCTCACACCCCTAATGACCCACGAGGTCGGCCGGCAGGAAGCAGCCTCTCAGGGCAGACCCGCTCCCCGAAATGGGCTGGTTCCCAGGAATCCTGAGGGAACTGGCCAGGAAGAGTCTTCTGGTCCACGCTGGCCGGAGGGTCGAACATGAGCTCACACTACCGCTAATTATAGCGTGGCCTCGGACAGCAGCACAGGCTTCACGATTGACAAAGACTTTCCATGTGAATCATCTCACGGGTCCTCACAAAAGGCCTGGGGCCGGGCAGGGCAGGAATCACTGTCTCTGTGCTAGAGGCAAACAGCCACAGAGGAGACAGGGCAGGTGGGCTATGCCCACGGTCACCCAGAGACACCCCCAAGCAGAATTCCAGGTGCAGACTTTAGGCTCTTTCGTCTGCATCAGAATGCAGGGAGTCCATGAACTTGGATGGATAAGGAAAAAAAAAAAATTGCTTCTTTATTTTTACTAACACTAACTAAAAATTAACATTTCCTTCTATTCTGGACAAGTTATGGTTGTATCAGCAGTACTTATGGCTTTGGCACCAAAGGAAACCGCAGATATTTTCATATCACATAACAGTTTTTGCAGAAATGTCAAAATATTGTTTATGCTCATCAGTACTTTGAAATTACAGTAATTAGTAGACCTCTTCCCAGATCTTATGAGATAATAAGCACACATATTACTATATCATAATTTAAAAATATACTTTGATAACTGTATTTCAATATGTTTGGTTTCCCTTGTATTTTGTTTTGAACATTTAAAAACATTATTCTGAGAATTACTCTCAGTAGAGAGCTTAAAAGGCACATGACACAAAATAAGATGGAGCCTGTGTCCTCTCTGGAGCCACCTCACCTGTGGGGTCTGGGTTGTGACCTCAAACCCTTGCTCTCCACCATCAGGGCCTAAGGATGGAGAAGCAGAGCTCTGCTTTCAAGCTACACTTCTATTTTTTTTTTTTTTTTGGTCTTTTTAGGGCCATACCCACAGCATGTGGACGTTCCCAGGCTAGGGTCCTACACCACAGCCACAGCAACGCCAGATCCGAGTCGTGTCTGCGACCTGCACTACAGCTCATGGCAATGCCAGATCCTTAACCCACTGAGCAAGGCCAGGGATCAAACCCGCGTCCTCACGGATCCTAGTCAGGTTCGTTACTACTGAGCCACAACAGGAACTCTAACCCTGTATTTCTTTCATGGAGCATATCACAGGCTTATTTGTGATACTAATTATTTTACTTATTGGTCTGTTTGCTTGTGCAGTGTTAGCCCTCCTCACCCTCAGGAGGGCAGAGCCCAGCACAGTGCCCGGCATGCAAAGGAACAGCTCAACAAGCAGTCACTGAATGAACAGTGGGGTCTTAAATGGGGATGAAGACACCCCACCCCACCCCAGTTCCACTCCCCTGCAGAAAACCACTTCCGGTTAGGGCTGCTACATCTAAGGCTAGTTCTTTGATTCTGTGAAGCTAATGCCTATGGTGGCTTTGGATGCTACTGTGGGCCTCAAATCCCGGCCCAAGTGCATCTCTGCCAAACCCCAAATCTACCCCAACATTTCACCTCCTCCTCAGGTTCTAGGGATCTGACCCACCAATGGGCAATAGACCCAGGAAGAATGACAGCTGGGCTGAGGGACCCAGAACCTTCGCTTTGCAGAACAGCGACCACTCCACAGGGAACGGGAGACTCTGCCTGGCCTGCCTTCTCCTAATGGCCCAGGCCGCCTGCCCATCTGCCACCCTGGCTCTGGCCCGGGCCACTCAGCCCAGCCCGGAAGGGCTGACCTGCGGGGTGGGCCAGCAGTGGCCACAGGGGTGGCATGCCAGCCCTAGAGAGGCCAGGGCAGCCATCTGCTCTCCCTTCTGCCGGTCCTCCAGGGTCTGTCAAGGCTCCAGATGAGATCATCACACTTGGACCCCAAAGAGGGCAGGAGGCTCTGCAGAGCTCCACTTCCCTCCCAGCTCAAAAGCAAAGACTGTGGGAGCTGTAGCAGGGGGTGGGAACCCAAAGACACCATCCCCCCACAGGCAGGGACACTGAGGCCTAGAGAGCAACTGGGACAACCCATAGTCCCCTCAAGCAGGGAGGGACTCTGAGTTCCTGTCTCCCAGCCCAGAGTTCACCCCAGCTTGGCCTGCTTGCATGGGGGCTGGGGTCTAGTTTTCGGGAAGTCAGGGTCAAAGGTCCTAAAGGAGAGCCAGGGCCCAGCCAGGCATGCCACACAGTGTCCCACTCCACTGGCATGGAGGCTGCCTGGTCCCAGTGACCCACAGGGTCATGAGGGATGACAGGGTCCTGGACTTGCCTCTCCAAATGCAATAAACAATACGGGGCACGCAGCTCCCCGAGCACTCCCCCATGCCAGGCTGTGCCAGGTAGCACAGCCATCCCTACTGACTGCTGAGGAACTGAGGTCAGAAAGGTCGACTCAAGGTCACCCATTAAGTGGCACAGCCAAGATTCGAGTCCAGTTTGAGCTCTTATAGACAGTCCCTATGATGGGACAATAGTGGCAATAATAATAGCTAATATTTACAAAGGCTTACCATGTGCCAGACACCAAGTCAGGCTCTAAATGAATATCCACTATCTGTGCTCAATGATAAGTCATTTGAGGCAAATGCTACGGTTTTATGCCCATTTTAGAGATAAGCAAACAGAGACTCAAGAACATGAAGGCTCCAAAGACAATGAGGAGTGAGCCCTCCAGAATGTGTGTGTGCACACATGCGTGCATGATGGCGGGGGTGGGGAACAGATGCCCGGAGACCGCTGCCCACCAGGCCTGTTTTATCACTGTCCCATTCCAGGCTTCACCCGCCGGAGCAGGGAGACCTCCGCAGCCCTGATGCCTCTGCAGAGGCTCCTGGAGTGGGGGGCACCTGAAAGTGTCCCTCCTGTCCGTTCTCTGGTGACAGGAAGGAAGGCAGCATTTGGATGTGGATGTGTTTAAAGCTTCCCCAAACAGCTCCTGGGCTGCAGCCAAATCTCTGAGCAGAGAGCGAACCAGGCTCAGAGGTCTATGTAGAAGGAAAGCGAGGCTGGAGAGTCAAGGGAGTGGCTCTGGGAGGCACAGCCTGAAGCTACAGCCCGCCCCAGCATTCCCACCTCCAGTCTTCGCCTGCGCCATTCCCCCCGCCCGGCATCCTACAAAGGGTACCATGAGACCCTAGTCCTTCTGCTCTTGCCATTTACAGGCTGTGTGACCTTTGGCAAGCCCCTTAACCTCTCTGAGCCTCAGTTTACACTTGTGTAAAAGAAAGGGGTTAACCCCCTCCCCATAAAATCCCCCCTCACACAGAATAACTGGGATAGCAGCAGGGCTGCCCTGAAACCTGTAATTACCCAACTGATAATCTAATTACCTTGGAGGTAAATGTGCCAAAAGAGCCTACAGGAAGCTCCTAGGTGTCTAACACAGACCTAGAGCTGAACACATGAAGATGCAGGAGGAAACCAAGAGAGGCGGGGGGGGGAACTGCAGTACCAAGGCCTCTGCAGTGGGAAGAACGCAGGGATGGAGGCCTGGGGTGCAGGGGGCCCTTGAAACTTGGGTGGAGCAAGGGCGAGGTGAGGCTGAGAACGGCAGGACCACACAGGGCACCCAGGCACTTGGGCAGGGCCAAGGAGGGATGTGGAAGGGAGAGGCTGATGCACCAGACCCAGAAGATCCCGTGTGAGTCTGGGGCAAAACCATGATGAAGATACCCAGCTGGTCCAGCCTAGCTGTGGACCCCAAACTGTTTCCCGCTAGAGTCTAAGCTTCTGTGTGCGGCCCAGGCAATGGGAGACCATTCACCTTCATCCCCAAAGGTGGCCCTCCATCAGGTAAGGAGTCTCCAGCCCTAGCCTGATTTGAGGCTGGAGGGCGGTGTGGCGCAGGGAGAGATGTTTGGGGATACCCACAGTGCACTTCAGCTCCGCACGTACCTCCCGGGCCCCTGGTCATGCTGAGACCCGCGCCTACTACCAGGCACAGACCCTGCTGTTAAGGACCCAGGGCTGTCGTGAGGTTAGACCCAAACCCACTGATAACGAGTGATGAAGGCGGATGGCTGAGTCCTTCCCCTGAGCCAAGCGCTGGCTAATCCTCACATACATGCTTTTTCCTGTTTAACCCTCACATCAACTCTGCAGAGTGGACACCATCAGCAACCCCCGTTCTTCAGACGAGGAGACTGAGGCTCGTAGAGGAAAAGGCAGAATCAGGATTTGAGCCCAGTGGGCTTGGCTCTAGACCACAGTGCTCTTCTCCACCCTGGACCCCAGAGAAGGGAAAGGCTGGCCCGCTGTTCCCACCTTCTCTGAGCCCCGGCCATGTGTCAGGGAAGGCCTGCTCCATCCGCTGACCTCTAGGCCTCTAGCGGATGCCAGGGCCAACCCGGCCCAGAACACTCCAGAGTCTCTGGCTCTTTCCCCACCCCAGCTCCAAGTTCCTTCTGGCATCAGAAGGAAGAAAACGTGACTGCAGATGAGGTCACGCCTATGGGGCACTGGGAGAATGACCATAATAATAACCTTGGCTTCTAGTCAGGCCTCTGCCTGGAACTTAGTCAAACCCCTCCCTAGGGAACTCCCTCTGCCCCAGAGGCTACACAGGATGTGGGGCTCCCTCCCTTCCTCTGTGCCCAGGGCAGTGCTGGATGTACCCATACCTGAATGCTAATCCTCCTAAGCGTTCCGCAAGAAAGGGATTAAATTCCCATCTTACAGATAAGAGGACTGAGGCTTGATATGGACCCTTGCACTTGGGGATCATGTACAGGGAGGACGGGACAAAGCAAACTTTGGCCCTAGATCTGATCCCAAAGGTGGAATTTGTCCACCTCCTTCCCTGAGCCCGTGGGCCTCGTACCCAGTGCCACAGACACATGGAAAGGACAGCTCCTAGCCCTTCTACAGGTCAGCTTGGCCCCTCCCAACAAGATATTCACAGTGCCTCAGCAGCAGCTCTGGATTCAGGACCTTCCTGGAGCAGGTCCAACTCCCCTGCCCAGCCTCTCCCTCCCCACTGCCTCCAGCCACTGCTCCCTCCAGCTCTTCAGTTTTAAGCCTACAGCCCCTGATCACTGCCTTTCATTCAATCACACAACAAATATTTATCAGGTCCCTATGATGTGCCAGGCACGGTCCCAGGCATCTGGACACAGAGGCAGTCATTCAAGGCTAACTCTTCAACTCTCATACCTCCTCCTCCAAGAAGCCTTCCAAGCCCTTCCCCTGAGTACCCACATGTCCTCTCACCTCCTCTGTCCTGGCCTCCTTTCCCAGGCAGAGTCAGGCACCCTGCAGGGACTGGAGTGGCATGGCCCTCCAATGCCCCCAGCAGAGGGTGTAGTGAGGAGGAGGGAGATGAGGGCAAGCAGGAAATTCCAAGGAGATTAGAAGGGAGTTGCCCTGGGCAGTGTTTCTCTTGGGTTGGGGGGGTCAGCAAACCTGACAATTGCTCCATTTCACTCAGGCCACTGGGCCCAGGCCCAAGTGCTGGATGCCGGGGCCTGAGGGCCTGTGATGAAGCTTTTCCACCTTGGTGACCTGCCAGCCCCTTATCCACCTACAAACCACTCAGCCCCAGCCAGGCTCCCCGGGCCCCCAGATCCAAGTTACAAATTCAGACCCCTGCCACACTCCTCACTGTTCCCAGCAGCCTCATGGAGGAGCTGAAAACAGTAGTTTATACACATTAGCTCCAAGGAGACACAGACCAGGATTTCCTGTGTTTCCGTGTGGCTGAAATGTCATTGCCCTGCGTGTGTGTGTGTGTGTGTGTGTGTGTGTGTGTGTCCTGGTTTGTGGGTCTCTGGCTCCTGTCAGCAAATGCTACAGGCCTGACATTTGAGTGTTCTGTGCTCACATCTTGCTTCTGTGTTTGTGGCTGTGTGTCTTGTCCATGTGTGAGTATCTCTCGGGTGTGTGTCTGTGAGCTCTGCGTGTGCAAGGGCCTCTGCTGCCTGCTCACTCGTAGCAGGGGTGGGGGTGTCTGGCTGCCATGCTGCATCTGTGCCGCCGAGCAGGGACGGCTCTGTGGATTCCAGCGGATGCCAGCAGCCGTGTGTAATGAGTGTGCGTGGGTTTGTGTGCGCGCCGGCATACGTGTGTATACTTCTGATACGGCTGAGGGTGTCTCCAGGGTGTGTCCATCTCTGGGGCACAGCCAATTGTGTCCAGGGGAGTGTGTGTCTGCACTGCCGTCTCCTAAATGGTGTGAGTCTCGGTTGTTTCTGCCTGTAACTGTGGGTGTGACAGACAGGAGGCATATCTTGCACAGATCTGTGTACGTCTCTGAGAGGGTATCTTCTCTAATATGTCTGGAGGTGTTTCTAGAAGCAGACAGCAGAAGCATGTCACACGTGAGACGTGCGTGAGTGGTCATGGCTCTCCGAGCACGTGCTATGAGTACGTGCATGTGTGTCTGCGTGTGTAAGAGAGAGTGTGCCCAGGGACACAGGCCCAGCCCCCCTGCAAGGAATTCTGGGAGCCCTGGGAGCTCTGTGGTCCCCGTTAGGCCTCAGCAGCCACCGCCTCACATTTTCCATCTCATTCCCCATCTTGCTGGAGCTGCCTCCCCTCCCCCTCCCCCCACCCCATGACAGGCAATCAGCTGAGGATCCTTAAAGACCAGGATCTCAGAACTGCTTCTTCCAGGCCACCTCTCAGCAGCCACAGGGAGGACTGGGCCTCAGGGCAGGGAGCAGGAAGAGCTTTCCTGACCACGATGTGACCACCTCTCTCCCTCACTCAGTGACACACAGACTGGAGCTCTCCCCTACAGCTCCCGGGAGCTAGAAGAGCTTCAGCAATTGCTGGTTACTGCCCCAGACATCTGGCACAGGGTCTGGCATCCAGGAGGCACTTGGAAAATAGGTGTTGAATGAATGAATGCCTGGAGAAGCCCGTAAGGGAAAGGTGACAGACCACCAGGACAGGCACCAACATTTACCGTGCATGATCTGTATTATCATCACTTGGCAAAGGTCCCCACGACCCTGGGGCAGGCACGTTTATCTCCTATTTTTCAGAAATAAAGGCCCAGAGGCTCAGAGAAGCTGAGTATCTCACCCAGCAACACACAGCTTGTCACTGGCAAGACCAGGCGAGAACCCTGCTCTCTGAAGCCTAGAGGCACAGCGGCTCCTGCATGGGAGCGGGTGCAAAAGTGACTGGGGATGGAGGCTCCTTGGGGTGGTCTATGGAGGTTCCCAAGTACCTCAACTGGGCAATTTCGGGCACATGACAAAACCTCTCGGTTTCCTCATCTGTCAAATGGATCTGACATGAGAACCCTCCACATAGGAATGCTGTGAGGAATCAAGGGCTTCCTTCACCCAGAGCCGGGCACCCTGGAAGTGATCTAGTGGGCACCATTTGTGAGCCTGAGCCATTGAAGGTGGGGGATCCATGGTCTGGGTTCCCCCAGACCAGCACTAACATTCCAGAACTCTAGATTCCAACCTAACCATCACCTAACCCTTAAGACTGGATCCACACCCCAATCACTTCCTCCAGGATCTCAGATCCCTGGTCCCAACCACACTCTGTATGGGTGCAAAGTCCACATTCACATACGCTCATGCAGGCAAGTATCCCCCCCACACCCCAGCAGGCTCCTGGCCGGGCCCCAGTGTATGTTACTCCCCACGTGCTCTAGGTCTTAGCCTAGAGCCTGGCACACAGAAGGATTCCTCTCACCAGCCATGTCCCAGACTAGACCTGCTGTTAGCAACCACAGGCTCGTGCTCCAGTCAGACTGTAGAAAGAACAGGACCCAGGGCTAGACAAGCAGGGGTCCTGGTGTGTGACCTGGAGCCTCCATTTACCCAACAGTGCAAGGGGACCTGGGAGTGAATTACATGCTTCTTCTGGGTTCTTCTAGGCTGACATCTAGATAGGCTGCACTTAAAACACTCACATGTAGGATTTCCTGCTGTGGCACAACAGGATTGGTGGTGTCTTGGGAGCACTGGGACACCTGTTCAATCCCCAGCCCAGCACAGTGTGTTAAGAATCCGGCGTTGCTACAACTGCAGCCTAGGTGGCAACTGCAGCTCAGATCTGATCCTGGCCTGGGAACGCCACATGCCACAGGGTCGCCAAAACAGAAAAAAAAATAAAACACTCGCATGTAGAAGCTCCAAAGAGTTAGGGAGGCCTTGCTTCAGAGCCTGATTTACCAACATCCTAAAGCTAAGGAGACCCACCTTCCAGGCTTTTCCCAGCTCCTCCAGAATGAAGACATGGACATCTGCTCATCGGCTAATAATGATAACAATTCCCTAAAAGAAGCAAGATTTCAATGTTTACAAAATATTCTCTTGTCTATTCACACCTGCCTGATTCCTGAAAACAAGTCTATGAGGTTGCCCAGGCAGGTTCCATCATCTTTCATTATAAAGATGAAAAAAAAAAAAAAGAGAGAGAGAGAGAGGCCAAGTAACTTGCTCATAGTCACACAGTAAATGGCAGAATCAGGTCTCAAAGCCAGGTCCTTGAGTTCCAACTCTGATTCTTCCATCCACACCCACTGGGTTCCCAGCATGTCCTCACATGGTACATAAGCCATAGTTAGTGGTGATGGGAGCTGGAAAACCTTGGACCATTAGGGTTTTGAAGATCAAACAGTCCATGTGTCTGCTCTGCAGTCAAAGCTGCATCTTAGAATCTTGGCACCTTAAAAGTTAATAACCTCCAGACTTGCTTGGCTAGAAGGGACCCTGAGGTCAGGCAATTCAATTATAGCCACCACATAAATCTCCCTCTATGTCCTCCTCAAGTGGTCACAACCACCACTGTTCGTACAGTTTACAAGCTGTTTTCCACAAACGCCATGTCTTTATCCAGCATGCAGGTCATTCAGCATAACTCTGAATGACTCAAGTGACAGCAAGCTTACACCCTTCTCTATAGCAGTTCCTTCTGTTGTCTCACTGGGAATAAACTGCCCCATTGGCACCTTCCCCACTCAGGCCCCAGAGCAAGCCTCCTGCCACAGGAGATCTGCTGTCACTTGTATGGCCACCCCCAGGTGACAGTTCCCAATGCCACCCCCACAAACACACCAGCTGGGAGGTGAGCTCCAGCAGGGCCACACCAGACTCAGTGGGACTCAACTCAGGTAGCACGTGACACACTGGGGATCTGGAGTCCTTCTCCTAGTAACTCTGTTCCTGCATCTTAGAAGCCAAGTGGCCCAGAGGGGCAGGGACACGTCAAGAGTACAATGTACTCCTACACCAAGTCTGGCTGCCTGAAGAACCGGCTCTGGAACCTGGACCAAGTCCCTTCCCGGCTGTGGCCATAGTTTACCCATCTGCACAATGAACACACCACCTCTGGTCATAGCCTCTACATTACAGCCCTCTGAGTTAAACAAAGCTCTTGAGAGGGCTGACCCACGTGTACCCAGTGGTAACTACACAATCTCTCCCAGCCAACCTCCTTCTTCTCTGCAGCCTTGAAATCCACAAGCTTTTTTTCTTTTTTTGTTTTTTAGGGCCACACTCATGGCATATGAAGGTTCCCAGGCTAGTGGTTGAATCAGAGTTATAGCCACTGGCCTACGGAACAGTCACAGCAACACAGGATCCGAGGTGCATCTGCAACCTACACCAAGCTCACGGCAACACCAGATCCTTAACCCACTTAGCAAGGCCAGGGATCGAACTCGCGTCCTCATGGATGCTAGTCAGATTCCTTAACCACTGAGCCACAATGGGAACTCCAAAACCCAAAAGCTTTTTCCTGCTTTCTTCAGCCTGGAAATGGTCTTACTCCAGCTCCTTATTCAGCTGGCTCCAGCTCATGCTTCAGCCCCCAGCTTCCCTTGGCACCCCCAGCCCCACTTTCACGTGCTCTGGGCACATCGTGATCCATACTGTGACGCACTGTATGACTATGGTTTAATCCTGGTCTATACCGCTAGACTGAGAGCCCCCATGAAAACAGACACTTCATCCTCCTCCATGGCTGTATCCTCTGCGCTAGTGCCTGGTACACAGCTGGCATTAAACCAACAGTTGGTAAATGAATGAAGGGCCAGGACTGCTTCAGGTGGGGAGAAGGATCTATTCTGCCCCCAGAGTCCATAAGAGAACATAAGTGCCCACAGAAATATGTCACACACCACTTGAGAACAGCAGTGATCACAACTACCCTCATCTGAGGCTCATGACACGCCAGGCACTCTAGCGGTGTTTGCACACATTATCTCATTTAACCCTTAAGGCTGGACGATGGGTGATGTCCCTTTCTACAACAAGGAAACTGAAGTCCAGAAACATTAAGTATCTTCCCCTCGATCACACAGCCAGGGAGGCACAGACCCTAGATCTAATAATGACCTGAAGCCTGCACGTGAAGCCAGAAACACTGAATGAATGGGGGAAACGAGGCTGAGCCCTGGCTCAGGCAGTAGGAGGTCCCCAGCCAGGCCTCAGCCCCTGTGAGATCTTAGACTCAATCCTTAGCTTTCTGGAACTATTTTCCATCTTAACAGTCATGGGTGGCTCAGACAGACTCCAGAGCTCTGGCCGATGCACAGGAGCCCACAGAGTGGGTGTATGAGACCCCGAAGGAAAGCTCTATAGCCTATCTTCCTTTGCCGGGGTGAGCAGTGTGGGCCAGAAGGTGGGAGTGAGGAGCTTGGGGGTCCAGGGACAGAGCAGCTCAGCAGGGAGCACCGGAAGCAGCTCAGAGCACCAAGAGGGCAGAGCCAGGCCTCCTGGCTTGTCCCCCTCCTCCTACCCATCCTTCACGCATCTTCTCCTCATCACTGTGGCTTCTGAAGCCCACTGGAGCCGACTGAACTCTCCACGGTCAACACTGAATGGGATCTTTAGGGAGACTTTCCCTCCCATTTAACAGATTAGGAAACTGAGGCCTGCCCTGAGGAAAGGTTAGAGGCTGAAAGGGTAGATATCCAGATTCAGACAGACCCTGTCTCTATGCAACGAGCAGTTACTAAACACGCACTGGATAACAGATCTTGAGGGAAGAGGGGAGGGAGAGGCACAGTTAAGCAACATCCCAAAAACCCTAATGAGAGAGAAACCCTCTGGCCAGAGGCCAATGCAAAGCTAAGTGTTGCCGGGCAGACATACATCAACAGAGTGCCATTAACAGCAACTCTTAGCCAGGGATGCCCTGGGTGCTGTGCCAGGACATCAACTGATAAGACTAGGTAACATTTCAGCCTCTTCCAAAACCATGCCCAGCCCGTGGCAGTAGAACCCACAAAGCTTCCAGTCTCCCAGGCCAACATCGAGACACAAGGGCTGGGCTGTCCCTGAGGCTGCCTCGGTGCCAGGCAGAGGGCAGACGGAGCCTGGCCTGCACCCAGTAGGTGTTCACGTCCACTGAAGGGGCGAAGGCAAAGCCTGTCCTCCGGTGGAAGCTCTCAGGCCCCCACACGCCCAGAGGGGACGCTCCTTTCAGATGCCAGAGCCCCTCCTCGCACTGGGAACATGGAAAGGAGATGGGCACTGGCGGTGAAGCACCGACGCAGCCACTGTGTGTACAGGGCCTGTCCCAAACTGAGCAGAGGACAATATCCTGGGATTTAGGAAGCTGCCTCTGAACCGGTTCTCCCACAACATCATCCTCCCCGGCTGTGGGACCGTTAGGCTGGGCGGAAGTCGGACTCCAGCCAAGGGGATGTTCCCAGATGTCATGCTTTCAAACGGGACCCGCCCTGAAAAGCAGGCAGCGACAGGCCGGGGCCAGGAAAGCCCTGGGTTAAGATTCAGGATGGTGTTCTGGCCTCTCCTTGGCAAGGGATGGCACGGGTTTCCCTGGCAGCAGCGCACACGGGCGCCTCTCCCAGAAAGGAGAGCCACCAAAGGTCTGGCCTCTGGCCTGGGGGTGGGGGCTCTGAGCAACTGAATCAGAGGCCCAGCCCCTCACCGATTGATTACTCAACCCCACCCCAAGTACCACATCTAGGCATCCTGCAAAGCACATCCTCCAAGGCCCCCTGCCCCAGTCGGGCCCCTCTGGGCAGTTTCCGCTTCCAGGTTCCTCCCTCAGGAGAAGGTTTCCCAGATACAGTGAGAAGAGGGATGTGGGCGAGCCCCAGTCAGACCTCAGGGTGCCCCTGAGGGTTTAGGCCCCTTTCCAGCTCGGGCGGTGGGCAGCGGCCAGCTGGTGCTTCTGGCCGGAGGGGCTGCCACCCGCGCCTCCCGTTCCCCCACCAGCACCCTCACCTTGAGATAGTCGTTCTCCGAGCGCAGCTCCTCCAGTTCTCTCATGAAGCCGCTGGGCCCGCAGTCCAGCATCTCCTCAGTGAGGTCGGAGAAGGCGAGCGAGGCGCTGAGTGGCAGGCGGCTGCTGCCCACCGACGACGCGGCCACCGACGGCTCCTCTGGGGAAGCGGGCGGCCGCGGAGGCTGCTGTGCGGGCGGCGCGGGCTGGGGCGGCTGCCCAGTGCGGGCCCCCGCCGGGCCCCCGGCCGCTGACTCGGCGTCGCTGCTCAGCGCCAGCTCCAGGCCCAGGAGGCGCGCCTCCTCCGACGCGCAGTCCGACACCTCTGAGCTGCTGTCGGTGAGGCTGGGCGGCGGTGGCGGCGGTCGCGGCCCGGTGCCTGGGCGCGGACGGCCCTTGGCGCGGACCCCGGTGCGGACTCCGGCCACCCGCGTCCCTGCTCCCCGCGCCCCGGGCGCCACCGCACGCCCCTTCTTATCCGGCCGCGCCGAGGACGCGGAGCTGCAGGAGGCTGCGGCTCCCGGGCCTGGGCCGCGGCGGCCCTTGGCCAGAGACCAGCCGGCCACGTCCTTGGGTCGGGCCGGCGACGGCGCTCGGTGGCTCTTCTTCCTCTCCGGGGCTGGCGCGGGCTGGGGGCCGCAGCCCCGAGCCGGGGGCTCCCCCGCCGGCACCTCCATCACGGCCTCCCTTGGCCTCAGTGAGGTGCAGGCATGGCCCGGGCCCGCCCGGCCTCCGCGCCCCGGGGGAGGCCCCCGGCGCCGCTCCTGCCGCTCGGGCCGCGGCTCCCCTCGGCCCACCTCAGACCCCGGGCTGCACTCTGGCCCCGACTCCCGCCGCACGGTCTCTCCGCTACTCTGAGCTCGGAGAGAGCGGCCCGATCGCCTCCAGGCGCCCCGGCTCCGGCTCCGGCTCCGCCCGGCGCCCGCCCCCTCGGCCTCGCCGCGCCCCCGGAGCGCGCCCGGGCCCCGGCTGCCTGCGCGCCTGTCGCTCCCCCGGGTTCCGAGTCCTGCTGCGGCCCGGGCCCCGGCTCCGCCCGGCGCGGCCCGCCCCCCGCGCAGCCCCGCCAGCTCCCCGCCCCGCCGCCTGGGCTCGGGGGCGCGCGGCTCCGCGAACAAAAGGCGGACGCGGCGGGAGCGGCAGGGAGGGACGCAGGCAGTGAGCGAGGGAGGGATCTGTGAGGCAACAGCGACCCCCTCGAGGGTTAGGCGGGCCGGGTCTGCCGCGGCCCGGGCTCCTTTCTCCTCCGCTCCGCCGCCGCCCCCTCCCCTGCCTGCCCGGGGAGCGCACCCGGTGGAGGCCCCCCTGCTCCCCGCGTCCGGACAGGGGTCGCGCGAGCGGCGAGAGGGAGGACTCCCAGGCAGAGGCCGGGCGGACCTCAGGTCTCTGGAGCCAGCATCCATATACACGCCGAGTCCCTCGCCCCTCGCGTCTGTGCGGAGCGTGCGCGAACTCCGCCCCCCGAACCTCGCAGAGCGAGACAGATTATCCCATTGTACGGACGCGTAAACTGAAGCCTAGGGCAGATACACGATTAGCCCAAGGTTAGGGGCAGAGCCGGGATGAAACCCGAACCTCGCTGGTCCAGCTCTTCTCCTTCGGCTTCCCTCTCACAACCGTTGGGAGCGTGGAGCCCTGGAGGCATGCCCGGCTCTGCACGCCTTCACCGGCTATCATCCCAGGCGTATTACCTCTTCCCCCGACCCTGGTCTCAGTCTCTGCATGGCTAAAATGGAGGCGACCCGTTCTGAGAAGTCAGACCAGAGGGTGCTTTAGGAATACGTTTTGGCTACTGTGGGGTTGATCCAGGCTGGACACGGTGGCTCTGATCCCGTACGCGTTCCCCCAAGTGCAACTCTGGACGACCCCGAAGCCCTAGCTCTGATGGGTGTCGTTTCTTTCCTTCCAGGCTGTACTCCTGTGTTGCTGATTTTCCCAAGCGTCTGTCACACCTTCCCCGCCCCCCATCCCTCCTATTCCCCATGCCGCCCAGCCACCGCTGGACAGAGCCACGTGGTGAAGTCCTTTGGCTGCCCCGCGGGCTGGCGCTCAACCTCTGGGTGGCACCCCTTGCGGGTTGAGGGTGGCGGGGGACCAGGGCTGTGTTTACCCCTCTGCAGCTTCTTCTTCCCTCCTGTCTCCTCACTTTCCTTTTTTTCCTCCTTCTCCCCCCTCTCCCTTCCTTTTCCATTTCTCCCCTTCCCTCCTGCTGCCCATTTTCTCCTTCTTCGTCCTCCCCCAGTCCTGTTGCCTCACCTCCTCCTGCCCTTGACACACCCGCTGGCCCCAGGTCAGCTTCTATGTTTCTGTCCCACCTCCCCCATAGCGGTGAATACACTCCTCCTGTGGGATGCCCTCTTGGAGGAGGTATGGCTTCATCCCCATCTAAGTATGTCTAAGTGTGTGGGTGCCCCCTCCATCCTCAGATCTGTCCTCCAGGTGCCCCCCACAGAGCCAGGTGAGGAGCAGGACCACTCAGCAAGTTCTGTGCAAACACTTCTTCAGGGGCATTCTCACCGCCTCCTGGCAAGGCACCAGCTGCCCTGCCCCCAGTGACTGTCCACCCACCCAGCCCACAGGCACCAGATGGGACCCTGAGGGACACAGTGGTGGGCTTACCAGTGGTGAATTCCTGATCTCATGGAGCACACAATATAGGGGGGAGATGGGCCACAAAAGACACATCAGAAATAGGGTGGCATGACGTGGCACAGGGGCAAGGGCCAGGGGAGGCCTTCCTGCTTCCCCAGCCTCAGAAAATCCCACTTGGTCTACTTTGATGTAACAGACAGCAGAGTCCTTCTAGCTCTGGTGCCTCCATTTGTGTAGGCTTGTTCTGGTCTGGCACAGAGAGATGCTGTGTGGCTCTTGGAAATTGCTATCCTCTCGGAGCTTCAGTTTCTCCCTCCCTGCAGAATGTGGTCTTGGAGATGTTGGATAGTGTGACTCTGGGCAGCGGACATGCTAGGACAGGCTGCTCCTTATAAACCCATGGCCGAGGGAGTTCCCGTCGTGGCTCAGTGGTTAACGAATCCGACCAGGAACCATGAGGTTGTGGGTTCGGGCCCTGGCCTTGCTCAGTGGGTTAAGGATCCGGCGTTGCCATGAGCTGTGGTGTAGGTCGCAGAAGCGGCTCGGATCCCACATTGCTGTGGCTGTGGCGAAGGCAGGCAGCTACAGCTCCTGTTAGACCCCTAGCCTGGGAACCTCCATATGCCGCAGCTGCGGCTCTAGATAAGGCAAAAAGACAAAAAAAAAACAAAAACAAAAACAAAAAAAACAAACCCATGACTGAGCTCTGAATGTCTTTGAATTTGGGAAATCATGAATCCGCACTGAAGCCCCAGGAGAGCCTGGGGAGCATCGAGGCCCTAGTGAGGAGGGGCCCTAGGATTGAGTGGGGCCTAGGTGGAGGCTCTGGACTTGAGCTCAGTCCAGACCAGGGAAACCACAAGAGGAGTAAGACTTGCCAAGGATCCAGAATTGGTTCCATGCAGGTGGGGAGGCCAGGCTCTGTGTTCAACACTCAGCAGAGGATCCCAGAAAGGTTAGGGACTGCTTGCAGCTGATTGTATTTTTCAAAGATAGGCACAGCAATATAGAGCTCATCTCGACTATTCTTTTTACAGTGTGGCATTGTCTACGTTCCCTCCCCTTGAACATGAACAGACTTTTGTCACTGCCTCAACCAACTGAGAATGGCAGAAGTGACAGTGTGACCTCTGAAGCTAGGTCATAAAAGGCAATATGGCTCTCTGATCAGCTCAATCCCTCCACCTCTGTTTCTCTGTCTCTCTTTTTTTTCCTCAATCTACTCTCCTTTGGAACCCAGCCACCATGCTGGAAGGAAGCCCAGGCCTCATGGAGAGGCCACAGGAAGGTGTTCCAGCCAACACCTCCAGCTCTGGTCCCCACTAATCCCTGGACAAGCGAGAGAGGGAAACTTCAGATGATTCAGCCCCCGGCCGTGTTGCTGCCCCAGCTGATGCCAAGTGGAACAGAAATGAGCTGTCCCCAACTGCAAAATAAATACTGCTATTCTAAGCCACTGATTCGGGGGTAGTTTGTTTCACAGCCATGGATAACTGGAATGCTTGTTGCTTGTGCAAGGTCATACAGCTTGGAAGTGGCAGGGCTGGGACTGATCTGAACCCAAGGCCATCCAGCTTGAGAGCCTGTTGTGCTGCACTACTGAGCAGTGTCCAGCTAGGGCACACAGTGTGTGCTGTACAAAGTCTTTTCAAGGAGTTCCCTGATGGCCTAGTGGGTTAAGGATCTGGCATTGTCACTGCAGTGGCTCAGATCACTGCTGTGACACAGGTCTAGTCCCTGGCCTGGGAATTTCTTTTTTTTTATATATATATTTTTCGGGGCACACCTTAGGCATATGGAGGTTCCCAGGCTAGGGATCTAATTGGAGCTGTTGCTGCCACCCTACGCCGCAACGCCAGATCCGAGCCACGTCTACAACCTACACCACAGCTCACAGCAACACTGGATCGTTAACCCAGTGAGCAATGCCAGGGACTGAACCCGGAACCTCATGGTTCCTAGTCGGATTCGTTTCCGCTGCACCAGGACGGGAACTCCTTGTTTCTATTTTTTTATTTAAAATTTTTTTTTTGTCTTTTTAGGGCCACACCCATGGCATATGGAGGTTCCCAGGCTAGGGGTCAAATCAGAGCTACAACTAACCAGCCTATACCCCAGCCACAACGCAGGATCCAAGCCGCATCTGCGACCTATACCATAGCTCACGGCAACACTGAATCCTTAACCCACTGAGTGAGGCCAGGGATTGAACTTGTGTCCTCATGGATAGCTCTTGGGTTCCTTACCACTAAGCCACAACGGGAACTCCCAAACATCACTTTTAATACTTAGAAATAATTACAGAGTGGATATTCCATGGGTCACTTAAGCTTTCCCCCTTTTATTTGGACATTGAAATTGTTTCCTGACAACTGTGGTCTGGTGGAGAAAAGAGAAGGTGGCTGCAAGGCAGAGTTGGGACATAATACTCTGGCACCTAGAATCTGGTCCTGGAAGCTTTCTAGGGGCCAGTTACATGGCAGTTGTTATTCCTTCCAGGTCACGTTCCTGAACTTAAGGACAAAGAACGGAACATCAAGGCACATCTCACTGACTTCCCAAAGGTTCCTGAATTGAGCCTGGAAGAAACAGATTTGGGAGAGGGCCCCTGATAGCAGGGAGGGCCAGACGTGTGACCTGTGAGCCGTTTACAGTTCAAACACACATTGCAACAGCCATGTTTGAGATGGCAACAGGGCCCCTCACTTGAATGTTTTCCCCATAACACAAGTCCTTTGGGTAGCCCACTTTCCGGTGGGGATGGGGGCACTGCCTCAGGCGACCTGGCCATGGCAACCTGGAGGATCTGGGGGCCCAAGTCCTTTCCACCAAGGCCAGCAGGAGAGGGTCTTTTTCAGCCTTGTGGAGATGGAGTGAACCACCTAACAGAGTGGGCTCACCCACCAATAGAGGCTGGGGGAAACTTTGTGGGCATATTTTTTTTCTAGCCGCTTCTACCCTGGTTGGAGGCCACTTACTATGACTGCTGAAGCCCCTTCCAAATTTGAGGATCTGTGTTTCAACAACACGGCAGCCCCTGAGGTCCTGCTATGAGCCAGGGACAGAGAAGCAGCCCCACTGACAGCACGCCTACTATGTACCAGACACTGGGCTCCCTGTGCCTGATCTCACCATGTCATGGCTGGACAGTGAGGAAAGAGTCACCACCTATCTGAGAGGGGGAAAAGCTGCAGGGCCAGAGCAGGGCTGCTTCTCCTCTCCTCGCAGTCCCAGGCCACCCCTGTAGTCCAGGGTGGCTGTTGGGGAACCCCACCACATGGCCCTTTCCTGTAACATTCCACTTTAGGAAAGAGCCTTCCACGATTGGCTTTGGGCACCACATGGCAACCCAGTAACTGTGTGAGAGGCTCTGGATTAGGGCCAAGGAATTCAGTAAACACCACCTCTTCGGGCTGGCAGGGGCAGAGCTGGGGGCTAGAGGTGACAAGGTCTTATTTGTGGGATTTGAGTTTGTGATGGACAACAATCACTGCCAGGCCTTCCCAGCTGGAACCGGAGCAAGCACAGACCAGGGCCTGCCGCCCTCTGGGCAGGTATAAGAGCCAGGGAGGAGGGCTGGAGCCTGGATGGGGCAGAGGTGCCAGCCACCTGCCAGGGACCAGGGTGCAGAGCTAAAACTGATTCATACAGACCACTGGGCAGACACGGTCAGTTCTGGAAGTGGCCCCCTCTTTGTGAGACCCAGGAGATGCCCTAGGGGAGGCGTTGGGCTGGACAGGCTGGACGGGCTAGAGGAAGACACCAGAAGCCGAGACTCGGCAGGGTGAGTACATCCTTCCCTGGTTCCTGCCTTTCCCTTCCCCACTGAGTGACTCACCCTTTAAGTGACCCAGGGACTCCTGTCCCCAAGGTGCCCAGGTGGAGAATGAATGGCCATTTGTCAGGGACTTGAGTCCTGGATCTCTCAAGGGGGCAGCGTGGGGGGATAGCAATAAGCACTGTCTTTTATCCGGCCTCCCCAAACACCAGGCACTGTGGGTTATCTCACCAAGGACAGGAGGATGGAGGAGACACCTTTGCTCTTCAGGCATTATCTTCATTGATTCTTACAATAGCCCTACCATGTAGATAGGTATTAGTATTTCACAGAAAAGGAGATGTATTAGTATTTTACAGATAAGGAGATATATTAGTATTTTACAGATAAGGAGCACAGAGATGTTAAGTAAATTGTCTAAGGTCACACAGCATGCAAGTGGCAAAAAAGGATTTAATTGCCATCACTCCAGAGTCTGTGCTCTTAATGACTGTGTTATACCATCATGTGGCTGTGGCCAGTCCCTTGTACTTTATTGTTTCTTCTTCTTTTTTTTTTTTGGCCACCCCATGGCATATGGAGTTCTGGGTCAGGAAGCAGATCCAAGCCACAGTTGTGACCTAAGCCACAGCTGCAGCAACACCGGATACTTAATCCACTGTGCCAGGCTGGGGATCAAACCTGTGTCCCAGTGCTCTCAAGACACGGACAATCCCGTTGCGCCACAGCAGGAACTCCAGCCCCTCCTACTTTCTGAGTGGCAGTTTCCTAATTTGTAATTTAAGGGTGTTAAGATATGATGATCAGAAAGATATCCTGAGATTCCTGAAAGGTACCTGGACACGGGTCAGATTTAAGCACTCAGAAGCCTTATCAGAAACATTTATCAAGAACGTGTGAATGCCCTTTGATCTACTATTCAACATGTGAAATTTATTGTAAAGGATATCATCAGATTCATGAATAAAGAAGTTTTTTTTGGGTGGGGGGCACAACCACAGCATGTGGAGGTTCCCAGGCTAGGGGTCTAATTGGAGCTATAGCTGCCGGCCTACACCACAGCCCCAGCAACGCTGGATCTGAGCTGCGTTGGCGACCTACACCACAGCTCACGGCAACGCCGGATCCTTAACCACTGAGCAAGGCCAGGGATCGAACCCACAACCTCATGGTTCCTAGTCGGATTTGTCTCCACTGCGCCACAATAGGAACTCCATGAATAAGGAAGTTCTTTACAGTTTTGTTCATAATCACAGAAAATGAGAAGCAATCATTTGAGAAATGATATACATCCTATGATGAAATAATATGCAGCCATTTAAAGATTTTTTTTCCATTATAGCTGGTTTACAATGCTGTGTCAACTGTATGCAGCCATTTTAAAAGCATGTGCTCAGAAGTTCTCTTGTGATGCAGCAGCTTATGGATCTGGCATTGTCACTGCTGTGGCTTGGGTCACTGCTGTGGCATGGATTCAATCCCTGGCCCTGGAACTTCCACATGTTGGGTACTGCCAAAAAAAAGAAAAAAGAAAAAAAAGACATCATGTGTTCAAAGGGTACTAAGTGCAATTAGAAAATTTGGGGGCATTCCCATTGTGGTTCAGAAGGTTAAGAACCTGACTAGTATCCATAAGGATTAGGGTTCACCCCAGCCTCCCTCAGTCGGTTAAAGCTTTGATGTTGCCGTGAACTGTGGTGTAGGTCAGCGGCTACAGCTCTAATTCAACCCTGGGAACTTCCATATGCCGTGTGTGCGGCCCGAAAAGAAAAGGAAAGAAAAGAAAATGTTCATTAGCTAAGTTTGAAAAAGCACTTTATAAAACTATACATGGTATGATCTATTTATAAATGTGTGTATATACATATATGTGAAATTAATATAAAAGACAGAAAAAAATACCCTTAGAAGTTAAGAGTTTATCTCTGAGAGACAGAATTATGAATGTTTTTGTATTTTTCTTTATGCCTTTCTGGATTCCTCAAATTTTCTACAATAAACGTGTATTGCTTTTTTAATTCAAAAAATTTAAAAGATCTGTCCTTTTGCTCTAGCTTGGTCCCTCTCAAGCTTATGTTAATAATGGCTTTGTGAGGAAACTGAGTTGTAGGCTGTCAGTATTGTGAGGACCCTGATCTAGTCCAACGTGCTACATGTGGGGAAACTGAGGCCTGAGCTGCAAGGGGCTTAATGCAAGGTCATACACGGAACCAGAGGCTCAGACCTCCAGTCTGAGGACTCAGGCACCTGCCCAAAGGCCGAAGTCCACAGGCCAGGCTGCCAGAAGAGCAAAGAGGTGGAATGGAATCACAACTGGAATTTACAGCTAATGTGTGTTAGTTGCTAACTACAAGTGTGGCCTTGAAGGCCAAGTATAGCTGACCTCACAGACCCACCCAGGGACAAGCTGGCCTGGGAGTGACAGGTGAGTGACAAGTGCGAGGGCGCAAAGGGCGGCTGGTTGGGTGTGGAGCCAGCCGGGTGTGCCCCAGGCCTCTCCCTCTCATCTCCAGGCCTTGCCCAGCAGTGCTTCCTCCCCGGCAGGGCTAAGGCTTCGCTTACTGCCCTTGGCTGGGCTCGGACAGCAGAATGAAAGGTCTCCGCTGGCATTACACTCGGCTGGTAAGGTGCCCAGCTTGGCCTGGGAGTCCATCGGGAAAGGTGGGGGGAGGTGAGATCTCTGGCAGGGTGGGGTCTGGGACAGGGTTGGATACTGTAGTGTCCCCCTTCTGAGCCCCTCCCTAGCTGGCCCAGGGTTCAAGGTAAGGACTTAGGAACCTGGGGCCTTAGTACCCAGCCCAGTGGTCCTGAGGTCCTCAAGGAGCACAGATCGCTGTCCCCATCCCTTCCTCCCTGGGGTGGGTGCCAGATGGAGCAGAGCTAGGACCCCCTCCTTACCCCTGAACCTGGGGAAGAGGAAAGCAGTGTCCATACATCTCTCAGTCTCAAGGAGAGCTCTCCTTAAGAAAAGCCCCCAAGTCACTGTGTGCAGGCATGTGGAAGCTCAATGGAGTGAATGAATGAATATGAATGAATGAATACACCAGCATACATGCCCACTGACCCACATATGTTTACACAATTCCAACACTCACAAACACATTGGCAGGTAAAACACAAGGTTGCACTCAACACCTTCTCACACTGATCTGCCTAAACAACTCTTTTTAAGTCAACACACCACACATTCGCACAAACAATTTCACATGAACGTGCACAGTGTCGCACCTGTGACTACAGCGTTTCACTGGCTGACAGGGAAGTGTCTGGGTCCTTCTTCCTTCATAAAAATGGGGGTAAGAAGAAGCACATTCTTGGAGTTCCCTGGTGGCCTAAGAATTCAGTGTTGTCACTGCTATGGCGCAGGTTCAATCCCTGGCCCGGACCAAACAAACAAAAAGAAGCACATGCTTCTTGGAACTCTTGGAAAAATTCAGCAAGATCTTGCACAGCAAGCGTTTCACACAGGCCTAGTCAAGTGCATGTCCTGTCGACATTAGACACTATATCTGTTTCTATCATTGTTACTTCATGTCAAATGCACAGGTGCAGCTCCCAGGGCTGGGCTGCCACCTGCCTTTCTCTCCCGCCCCCAAGCTTAGAATGCAATCCCTGGCAGCTACTCAGGATCTAGAACAACCAGACAGACAAACGTCGGGGCCCATGGCCACATCTGCTGGGTATGGCTGGCAGGGGCCAGGGATGGAGCCGGCTGGAGGAAGGGCAGGTGTGGTCAGCCTCCTCCGGCTGGGCTGGCCGCCACAGAGTTCTGGGCAGGATGAGGAGGCAGTCAAGGCCTTCAGGCCCCGAAGATGTGGAAGCTGGTGTCTCCTTGCCCTTTGATTCATCGGGCTTCTTTGCCTTTTCACAGCCCAGCCAGGTGGAGGACGCTCTGTCTGAGGAGGAGGAAGAGGAGGAAGAAGAGGAGAGGGACACAGCACCAGCCCCAGCTCCTGCTCCTGAAGACCCCATGGAGCCCCAGCTGGCAGAGGCCAGCCAAATTCTGGGAGCCTCGGAGATCAGGCAGGTTCGGGCACAGTCCACGGTACAAGGGTTTCATCCTGAGCCTAAACGTCCCACCCTCCTGCCCTCCTGGCTGGACCTCAGCCAGGTGGGGTCACTCCTGCTGTCCTCAGTTCACTGTGTCACCTTGGGCAAATCATTTTTCCCCTCTGGGATTTTCCTCCCTTTCTGGAAAAAGGCTCCAGGAACCCTAGCTCCAGCTTCGGCACTGGGCCCGGAGGTTAAGGATGTAGTGAAATAATTGAATTCTTAAGTAGAACCAGTCATTGGGAACTAATGCCAAAGCTGGGGTGGGGGTGGGAGGACGAGGTGGGAAATTGAGGAGGACTCAGCGTCCCATCTATTCTCTGGCTGCTGGGGGGCTAAGGTGACCCCTCTGACCTGGGTTTGAATCCTGGCTCTGTCACTTACTCCCCATGTGGGCTTGAGGCAAGTTGCCTCAGTTCCCTCACCTGTAAAATGGGAAGAACAATCTCTCTCTCTGAGGGCTGATTGCCATGCAAATGCCTTGGAAACAGTAAACTACTCTGTAACCTGCAAAGCCTCCAGCTTGTGCATGGGGGCTGTTGAACCCCAGGCCTCCCAGACCCCAAGGAGATGGAGCGGGGAGGGTGGGAGGACCGGAACCCTTGCTCATCTCCAGCCCTGCCCCCAGCTCAGCCCCCACCTCCCCCCGAGAGTCTCTGGACACTCCTGGAATCTGGCCTTCTGCACGTCGAGGGATGGCTTCAGTCTGCGGAGCCTGTACAGGCAGATGGAGGGCCGCAGTGGGCCAGTGCTGCTGGTGCTGAGGGACCACGATGGCCAAGTGAGCTGCGCTGGGGAGTGTTTTGGGGGGCGGTGCGTGTCGATGGGCTCCCGAGGGCGTCTCCCATCTCCTCTTCTGCCCTAGGACACCCAGGAGCTTCTCTAGGTCAGGCCTATAGTTCCAAGCCTGGAGCGTGGGGTTGCTGGTGGAGTGCAAACCGCAAGCTCTTCTGCTTTCTAGATGTTTGGCGCCTTCTCCTCCTCAGCTATTCGACTCAGCAAGAGCTTCTACGGTACTGGCGAGACATTCCTCTTCACCTTCTCTCCACAGCTGAAGGTGATGTTCTTAACCTTCCAGACGGGGAGTGGGATCTACGGCAGGACAAAGAACCTGGGGTCCTGGCGGCCCCCAACTCCACCCCTGGGCTGGGTGTCTGGCATCCATTCATCCTTCCACAGAGGGAGTGCAGCAGGGCAGTGGCAGGCAGAGCATCCTCCTTTATTTAAAAATGCTCAGTCAGGCGTTCCTACTGTGGCAAAACGGAAGTGCTGGGACGCAGGTTCGATCCCCACCTGGCATAGTGGATTTAAGGATCTGGTGTAGCCACGGCTTAGGTCACAACTGCGGCTTGGATCATCCTTGGCCTGGGAACTCCATATGCTGCGGGGAGGCCAAAAAAAAAGCCCACTCAGTCCCTGGCAACCACTGACTGGCTTGAGAGGAGGTTTGTCACTCCTCCTATATCCAGCAGATACAGGCTGGAAGGTTGAAACCGGTCCAGGTGCAGTAGACCTGTGGCTGTGGGGGTAGGAAGATGAAGACAGACATGCCCAGTGGCTTTATCTTCTTATGCCCTGTCAGTTAAGGCCATCAGCTAAGGGTGAGGATGGGAGAGGGTGTGAAGGTCGAGGGGCGAGAAGGTGTCACCGGAGTAGAAAGAAAAACCTGCTGGAAAAAACTAGAGAAACAAGTGTGCTGACTGGAGGTCTGAGACTATGAATTTAAAGGCCAGTTACTTTGATGTGTGTGCTTTTCTCTAGCAACATTCGGCTCCTCCGGTTCAGGCACGGAGAGCATGGATGGGAGGGTTCATCCATGACCGGGGCTTTGCCAAGCTGGTTTTTGGGAGGGAGAGAGGGAAAAGGAAGTTGAAAGGAACAGGCAGACAAAATGAGTGAAGCGCCAGCTCCAGGTGTGTTGGTTGCCACTGATCTCCTCTCCAATGCACAGGACACCCACAGCTACATCCAGCAACACGGTCACTCGGTCACATGACAAGGAGGTCACAAGGAGCTTGGACTGACTGCCTTGCTAAAGGCAAAACACACCATACCTGTTGCATTGCTTCCATCGGCCAGCCTGGTCATCTTATCAGGGTTGGGGGGGGGGGGATTGGCTGTTTCTAGTAAACCCATGCTTGATACTAGTCATCAGCACTGGCCTTCCAGGGTTCACGTACTAGAATTCTCAACGTTCTGTAGAATGTTCCTCCTGCTGCAACGACACCTCCCAAAGGCAGAATCCTTTGTTGGTTCCTCCTCATCTCCCCAATCTTTTAACACCACGAGGTCTCAGAGCTCAGGTTTTGGTTCTCATCTTTTCTCTGACTACCCTCTTTTTCTTTTCCAGTCAACACCTAGTGTCTCCAATTGGATCTAACATGGCATTTCAAGCTTCACACGTTCAAAGCTGATTTCCCCCAGAAAATCAGTTCTTCCTGCCACTTCTCCTAACAAAGCTAACAGTGCCTCCATCTTTCCTGCCACCGAAATTCAAAATATTGGTGTCCTTCTTAACTCCTCTTTCACACCCTACATCTGAGCTATCAACACATCCTGATGGCTCTTCTTTCTATCTCTATCCAGCGGCCACCACTTCTCACCATGTCCTTTGCTGTCACCCTGGTTCAAGCCACCATCATTACTTGCCTGTGTTTCTTGCTATAGCCTCCTAATACCTCCATCTCCAGTCAGCACAGTTTCTGGAGGGATCCTTTTACAAGGTAAGTCAGAGCATGTCACTCCCGGGCTCCAAGCTGCCAGTGGCTTCCTTCTTCCTTGGAGAAAAGCTGAAGTCTTCACAATAACCCACAAGTCCCTGCCTCTCCTGGCCTCTGTCATTTCTTGCTACTAGGGAAATTCCCTCTGTCTCACTCTGCTGTGGCCACAAAGACCTCTGGGCTGGTGCTTAAACACACAAGCCTGTTTCTACCTCAGGGCCTTTTCACAGGCTAGTCTGCTTAGCATGCCCTTCTCAGGATATTCTCACTTCCTTCAGGACTCTGCTCACATATCACCCTCTCCACCAAGCCCTCCCTGACCACCTGGCTTAAATTTATAACACTCCAGCCCCAGGAAACTCATCATCCTTCTCTACTTCTTTCTCCTTAGCATTGCCACCACCTAACATAATATTTATTTTACTTATTTACCTGCCTCCTGCCACAAGAATGGGAGTCCCAGGAGAGAGGAATTTTTGTCTGCTATGCTCGGGGTTCTATCTAGTACCTAAAACAGTGCCTGGGGCTAAATGCCAAATTTTTTTTCTTTTGCTATTTTAGGGCTGCACCTGCGGCATATGGAGGTTCCCAGGCTACAGGTAGAATAGGAGCTATGGCTGCCGGCCTATGCCACAGACACAGCAACACAGGATCCAAGCCGCATCTGTAAACTACACCACAGCTCACAGCAATGCCGGATCCTTAACCCACCGAGCAAGGCCAGAGATCAAACCCACATCCTCATGGATCCTAGTTGGGTTCGTTAACTACTGAGCCATGAAGGGAACTCCTAAAAAAATTCTTGAATGGAATGAATGATTGTTTCAGTGGATCCCTAGTCTTTCCAGGCTATTGTTATGGAATCTCATCTTGTCAAAAACTGGTTAATTTTCGCCTGTCTTTGGCTTCTGGCACCTCTTGTGTTCTTCATGAATTCCCTGCAGTTCCTAGACCACTATTCCAAGAAGCACCACGAACACGTCTTAATTTCTTCTGTAGCAATGTTTATCTTTCTCCTTTAAATTTGAAGGTCATGTTCCTTAAGGAAAGTAGAGGAGGATTTGAACAGTGCCGTCTTTTCGTGGTCACTCGTTTACATTATCTCTTCTGAGTCCAGGGCTTATCTTTTTTTTTTTTTTTACTTTTTAGGGCTGCACCCACGGCACACGGAGTTTCTCAGGCTAGGGGTCGAATCAGAGCTGTAGCAGCCGGCCTACGCCACAGCCACAGCAACGCCAGATCCGAGCCACGTCTGTGACCTACACCACAGCTCATGGCAATGCCAGATCGTTAACCCACTGAGCAAGGCCAGGGATCGAACCCACAACTTCATAGTTCCTAGTCAGATTCGTTAAGCGCTGCACCACAACGGGAACTCCCATGGCTTATCTTTTATTAGTCCATTTTCTTGCTAAAAACCCTTTCGTTGCTGATTATTTTTTTGCAATTAATTATATGCTTTACTCGGTGGCCTTTTGAAAATCTTTTTATTAGCTAAATTGACTCCTGAATAATCTGTTCCCTCAACAAACATCTGTAGCATGTCTTGGGAATATTGCTGGAATCAAGAGAGACTTCATGGAGTTTTACATGTTAGCAGGGCAGGCAGTGGCATATTGCTACATGAACAGGGCCTGGGAAAAAGGGCTACTTAAATTTCTCTGGGATGATAATTTGGGCTGAAAGATGAGAAGGGAGCCATAAGCCATTTGACGAGCTGGGGGAAGAGCACTCTGGGCGGAGGGATCAGTCAGCATGAAGGTTCCGGAAGAGCAACAGTTTCAGGTGTTCCAGGGCAGAAGGGCCAGTGTAGACAAGGTACAGTTAGTAAGGACAGGTTGGAAAGGAAATCAAGGGTAGAGCACGCTGGGCTTTTGGCTGTTGTGAGGAGTTGGATTTCATTCCCATTGCCAGGGCATTGGAGGGCTTTTGCAGAGGAGGTCCAATACGTGATTACATTTTAATAGACCACTCGGACTAACGTGCAGAGAGGGGCTGTGGGCAGGAGATAGTGGAAGCAGAGACCCATAGGAAGCTGTGATCCAGGGAAGAGTGACTGGCCAGGATGGATGGGACAGAAATGGTGCCAGCCAGGGTCTCTTTAGGGTGGGACCCATAGCACTTGCTGAGGAACTGAGTGGGAGGCAGCACAAGGGCTAGGGGAGTGAGTAGGCTTGGCGTCACCTCCCGTGAGAGGAGCAAACAGTCAATGGTAGGATCAGGGTCCAACTCCTGACTGGGATTTTTCCCCTCCTCTCTCCAGCTTTGGAAGCAGGAAGCCTCAGAGGGTTCTGGTCTATTCCTAGAATAGAAGGGCTTTGGGGCTGTGGGAATTCAGCCTGGAGGGCAAGAGGAGGTGAACTCCAGGGAGACTGAAAAGATATTGCAAGAGGCAGGAGCCCTAAGTACTTCTGAATACAGCTTATTTGGGGCCTGGATGTTCGGTTCCCTCCACAACACTGCCACCTAGTGGTGTAGTCAAACTGCAAGGGCAGGACTCACCTAGTAACCAGAGGCTTTTCCTGTCATCACAGGTCTTTAAGTGGACAGGAAGCAACTCTTTCTTTGTGAAAGGAGACTTGGATTCACTGATGATGGGCTGTGGCAGGTGCGTGTCTCCTTTCTCCCCAAGTCTCGAGATGGGCTGTGCCCTGGTCCCTTCTACCGTCCGGAAACACTGGTTAGGCTGCCCCAGACAAAACCGGGAGGCTGCTAGTTGACCTTCAAGTCTCTCCCTTCAACATGCCCCCACTCCCAGGAACATTTCCCAGTCCCCTAGCCAAACCCCTAACCCCCGCTCTAAGTCAATATTGAGAGGATGTTTAAATGGTGACAGCTTAGTCTGAATTTATGTAATTTTGGGAACAGCATTCCACGCGGTTGGAGGCTAGAGTCAGGGGATGGGCAAGCCTCGAATGTACTGTCAGCCCCGTAAGCACAGGGAATATAATTCACTGGAGGAAGGAAGGCAACTGCCTGGGAATCCGTGTGTGTGTGTGTGTGTGTGTGTGTGTGTGTGTGTGAAAGAGAGAGAGAGAGAGACAGAGTGAGAGAGATAGAGAGAGAAGGGTGGGAGGTGGGGAGGGGTACGAAGACAAGGTTAGTCTGGTGTGACCTGCAAATTCAGGCAGAGTAAATCACCCTGAGGGCACAGATGAAAGCATTGTTTGATTAGTACCAGTTCTTTGCTCTCCCACCTCCCTGAAAAGCCTCCATTGAGAGGCAGCTTGACACAGAACACATCAGCCATTGCTAACTTGCAGTAACCCACCTCCCAGCTCCAGCCTAGGTTTGCTGTCAAACGAGCGGATTACAATGGATGCTCTCTGACGTGTTTTGGGCTCACAGTCCACACTTGTGAGAGTCCCTCCTTTGGTTAAGCATTGCTGTCTTAAAACATTCCGAGTGTTCTAAAACCGGATTGTCGTGATAGTTGCACCACTGTATATATTTACTGAAAAATAACTGAACTGTTAAAAAAAATGCTCTAAACTCCGCAGAACAACATGTGAATCCCTAACAATTCAGGATAAACTGGTTTAAGTGGAGATGAAACAAAGGCAAAATGGGGCCACGGTCAGGGTGTGGCCAAGAGTCGCTGGTGCAGCCTGAAAGGTCTCGATATCCAGGAGTGAGCCATGCCAAGACTTCTCTCTTGTCTTTAGTGGCCACTTTGGGCTGTGGTTGGATGGAGACTTGTATCGTGGGGGAAGCCATCCCTGTGCAACCTTCAACAATGAGGTGCTGGCCCGGCAGGAGCAGTTCTGCATCAAGGAGCTGGAGGCCTGGGTCCTGAGCTGAAGCCCCCGTGGTGGGCAGTTTCCTGAGGCAATGGGTGCTCAAAACTGCCCCGGGTGTTGACAAAGCCTCGTTCACCGAGCGCAGCCCATTCTGTCCAACACATAGACGATGAAGTGTCTTAGTGTGGACTGTGGCTGTAAGCCAGCCCCCTGTCACCTGAGGACCAAGAACGGTGTCGAGCAATGTTCTCCAGGAGGGGGGACTTTGAAGGACGGAAGGACGCTTATACTCACCGGAGCAGCACCGAATCCCTTGTGAGAATCATCTTTTTTGAAATTACATGATACATGTTTATTGTAGTAAAACCGGAAGACTTAAAAATTTAAAATTGCCTCCTTTCAAATTCAGCCACCCTCCAAAACACAAACATTTTCATGTATATCCTTCCAGACAATTTTCCAAGGAGATATATAGATATATATATATTACAAAATGGGATTCTATTCTACATATTTTAGAAGTTATTTTAACCTAAAGAATATTGTCAAACCACAGACACTTGGATTCAAGAGTGAAATTAATAAAGATTCCAGCAGCATCCTTCTTTCCCCAAAACACTGGAGGCTTTCTGTCTGCCACAAGTGTGCCAGGTGCTTGCAAATCTCTTATTTAAATCCACGAGGGGAGTTTCCATCGTGGCACAGTGGTTAACTAATCCGACTAGGAACCATGAGGTTGCAGGTTCGATCCCTGGCCTGGCTCGGTGGGTTAAGGATCCGGTGTTGCCGTGAGCTGTGGTGTAGGTCGCAGATGTGGCTCAGATCCCGCGTTGCTGTGGCTGTGGTGTAGGCTGGCAGCTACAGCTCCGATTAGACCCCTAGCCTGGGAACCTCCACATGCTGCAGGTGTGGCCCTAAAACGACAAAAGACAAAAATAAATAAATAAATAAATCCACGAGGAAAATGTGAAAGCAGCAAGTGAACAATATGCATATTTGGGTAAAGAAGAAGAAATTTTGTAAATGGGAACTTCCGGGAGGTAAAAAGGAGGAAGGCAAAATAGGAGCTCAGAAAAACTTAAAAAATATAATAAAAATCCATTTATCCCTTCCCATGCTAGTGCTTGCCTCCTGCTGTAAGATTCTTTTTTCTTTCTTTCCTTTTTTTTTTTTGAAGACATGCTCAGGACATGTGGAAGTTCCTGGGATCAAACCCACTCCGCAGCAGTGACAACACCAGATCCTTTACCTGCTGAGCCACCAGGGAACGCCAGAAGATTCTTTATTAGGCCATTACCTGCCATTATTGAGTGAGGAAAACCAGGTCACACAGGCTCTGTTAATACCATCCCCTCTCGAAGACCCAACATGGTAATGGGGTATAAAGAAACATCTGGGTGCATTCCTAGATAAAACACAGCTCTTTTGCACAAAAGGGTCAAAATTGGGCACACAAGTGTAAGAGAAAGTCATCAAGGAAGACACAGTTGGCTTCAGGGTGTAGATACATTCATGAAGCTTTATTGCAGTTGTTTCCCTTCCCTAGATGAAGGAACCAGTCACTTTAACTTGCAGTTCTATTTATGTTCTGAAGGTGACAATGCTTAGTAACTCCAGAGGCCAAGCTGTTAAAAGTCTCGGTTTTTATACAAACAGTGAAGCTGTTTCTTAAGAAAAATTTAACCTTGTAAATGGCACATGGTTCCCACAGTTAAAACAGTTGCAAAGAGCATAAAGTGCAGCTACCTTATATGTAACAAAAGATGCAAACAAAATAGACTCAGGTTGTTCCTCAGAGAGCACAATGATACAACACTGAGACAACGATTTAAAGGTAGGAGTTGCAAAAATAAAACAATCTTAGTAGAAAAACATTACATTGTTTACCTTGGGCCTGGGCACATTAAGTCTGAGACTGATACTTCTCTCCACCGAATGTTTTAGTGGTACCTTGACCAAAACAGAGATGATCCGGCACCATGAACCACTTTCCTTGTGCGTCTATGAGCCCACATGTGACCACGTCCCCACCACACAGCATCGTGGTGGGAGAGAAGCGTTTTAACTATTCTATGAATGAGAGTCAACTCTTGATTATCTACTGAGGGAAGGGGGGACGGAATAACTGAGGGAGGACGGCAGACATTCCAAATACATGTCACCCTAATGTCAACAGAGAGATCCTGGTTACGCAGTGGAAGGTGGCATTACTCCTAAGACCCTGTGGATAATCTACTGGCCTGTGGTCTGAGTTCCTCCCCTCTTTTCAGCCTAAGGAGTCTGGGTTGGCTCCACACTCCCACCCTGCCACGGAGGCTATTATAAGGGTGTGTTGGAGCATAAGATGTTAGGGGCTCATGACTTCACTCCCCAGTGCCTTGCATCTGGCAGCCACCAGCCGTAGCTCTAAGTCCAGACTTGGTTCTTGGTGAGTTTCTGTAGCACTGGGGTTGTGTGTATTGGCGGGGAGTGCCCTCAGCTCAGTACCACTGCTCAACCACAGTGCTGCCTACTCCACCGCTGGAGGTAGAGACACAAAGGGGAACCTGGAATTCACTGGGTGATCACCTCATCTCAGCACAGGCAGCTCAGTCTGTGCTCTGAAACCCATGAAATGCACTGAACTGGCAAAAAACGAAGTCCCACCTCTGAGCAGCCCTGAGGATGACCTCTGATCAGCGCCCAAGCAAGATGCAGAGGGTAGGTGGGAGGGGAGCTGCCCTCTGCAGGCATGGCAATGGTCAAGCCCTCAGGGCAGGAGAGAAAGAAACCATCCTGGGCTGGAGCCACGGCTGACCCCGAGAACAGCTCGGTTTGGGGGATCCCTCGGCCACTGGGGCTAGGGGTTTCCTATAAGGTAGTTTAATGTCCCACTTCGGAGGAGGCCAGAGCCCTCAGATCTTTTCAACAAATCAATCAAGCCTCCCACCAAACAGCAGGAGCCCACTCTTGATCCTCACTTACTGTGGACCCCAACCCAGGGGCTTACAGGGGCCGAAAGGGTGAGCAAGGTGCCCTTCACTAAGGTTCCGAATGTTCAAGGAGAGCTGCCCTCAAATCATGGGTGAGGGGTGCCTCCTCAGGTGGCTTGGATGTTACCTTTTGTTTTTAACCACAGCTGTGCATGACAATCCTGACTGCAAATTCCAGTGTGCACCTTTGCCTGATTTCCAATTTTTTAAAAAAACAATCATATGTCATAAGAGTTTAGAGCATATGAAAGAGTGGTTAGTCTAAGAAAACAGACTACTAAAGAAGAAAGGCTTTGATTAATATTAATAGGCAAGGCAGTGTTTTCCATAGCTCATGTAATAAGATTTGCCTAATTCCTGTTTCTCTGAATAAAAATGAATGAGCATGTGCGTACATTCAAAATATAAAATAAAAAGCACTAGTTATCACTAAATTTGAAGAGCTCTGTGATCGTACTCCCTAAATTGATTGGGGGAGGAGAAAAGCTTTCTGTGAATAACTGAGTGCAGACATTCACACTGAGTCCTTTGGAAAAAGCTGGACTCTGGTTTTGGATGCTTCTCGGGTGTGAGCTTGGCTCTGGGCCGAACGCGTGGAATTCCATTCCAATTTTCGAGGTGTTATAAGTGGGGCTACAATATCACCATCCTGCCAAAGAGACAGAAACCAGGAATAGGGAAAAGCCAGCTTACATGGTTTTGAGCAAACATCTCAGGTACACATATTCTTGTCCTGCAGACATATTGCTTCTAGAGAGACTTAATCATGGGAAACGTCAGATTATACAGATGCTCTGTGCACTGGCCAAATTAGAAACACCACAGTTCTAGGCAGGAAGAGCCTTTGGAGAAAAAGCCACCACACCTATTCTTTTCAAAGACAGCCAGAAGCAGCACACTGCCTGCTCCTGCAGCCCTCTCCCTTCACGACCTCCACAGAACATACTCTGTCCTGGTTTTCCAGAAGGAAGGGCTGCACTGGACCCTTGCCTCTCTCTTCCCTAGTCCTAGCTGTAATAAACAGCCTATGTCAACAAGACAACAAAAGGGGGAAGGACAGCGTGTTATCTGCAGAACTTGAATTTGCTCTGTAATCAGAGCTGTAACTTTGACCTCATCAGCACAGACTCCACCCAAAATGGGGGATGGCCTCCAAGTGAAGTGACACCAAGACTGAAAGAAGGTAGCCCCTATAACACCTCTTTCCTGAACCATTCCTGAACTTGTGGATAGATCTTCCTAGGTTATCTGAGGGTTCAGGAACTTGAGAGCCTTTATTGCACTAGGAAGAGAAGGCATGTTTGATAGAATATCATGGCCCTTGTTTGCCTATTTGCTCCCAGATCTGCTCTTGGCCCTCCTCTGTGTAACAAGAGCTGCTCCTGTGAACTACATCTCTCAGCTCCATGCTTATTGGCTTCCAGTCAGGCGAATGGGAGGCACTGGTGGGAAACTGGAAGAGAGGGGAAGAGAAGCCAGGGTGTTTCTCCCTTAGCCCCTCTGGCCAGGTAGCCCTGGCCATGACTCTTCTGTAGTTATAGCTTCTGCAGGTGGACCGGCACCTGGGTTCTTAGCTCCCACCTAGAGGTGGCAGCAGCTTCCTGCTATCGTCTCACCATCCTCTGCTCATGCAGCTCTGCTAAAGCTTTCGGATCTCATCCCCCGATTATGTTTATTCTGTTGAACTACACTGTATCTGACTTGATAAAGCTTTTACTATTATTACTTGTCTTTTTAGGGCCACCTGCAGCATATGGAGGTTCCCAGGCTAGGGGTCGAATTGGAGCTGTAGCCACTGGCCTATGCCACAGCCACAAGCAACGCCAGATCTGAGCCACGTCTGCACCGACACCACAGCTCACGGTAACACTGGATTGTTAACACACCGACTGAGGCCAGGGATCAAACCCAACTCCTCATGGATACTAGTCAGATTCGTTTCTGCCGAGCCACAACGGGAACTCGGATAAAACTATTATTAAAAGCAGTCATTCAGTTGCCACGATACTCATATTTGGAACACCTGTCCATCTCAAAGCCAACATCATTTGTCTCCCAAGTCATCTCTATTTCTACCCGACATCCTTACTTCTACCCATTCTAATTTCAATTCTAATGAACTTTATAAATGCCAACTCGAGTAGGTCACTCTCCTGCTTGAAACACTCCAGTGGCTCCCACAGCTCTTGTGCTCTTGGCTTACAGGACTATGCCCAGGTCCCCAGACCCAGCCTTAAATGCTCCATGTTTCCTCTCACGTTCTGGCCTCCCCCACCCCCACCCTCCCTCATCCACTGACTCCTCATCCATGCTTCATATTTCAGCTTCCAAGTCCTTCTTCAAATAAGCCTTTCCCAGCTAACCAAGTCTGGCTTAAATCCCCCTTCTCCTTTTTGCACCTCTAAGACTGTACATGCTGCCCCTAACCCCAAAGCACTTACCAGGCCACTGTCACTGTCATTTACTCTTGTGTGTGTTATACACAACTAGAGCAGAGACCCTCTGGAACTGTCTGCATCAGGTGTTGTTCCAGGTACCTAACACAGGGCCTGGTGGAAACATGTTCACTGACTGAATGTATCTGGATTTAAGGCAGTTATCACCACACGGCTGAACTTGAATAGCCTAGTCTCTCTGTTTCCAGTCTCCCCAAATTCCAATCCACCTGCTGCTAGAGTTTTCCTTCTTCATCAGGCGTTTTGTCTTCTTATGAGCTACAGTACCTAAGACAGACATACTTCCTTATTCTCTAGCTGGAGATAAACACACAGACGTAAGAAAGAATTATAGCTGCGCGGTACACCTTGAATGCTCTCGATGACTCTCTACCCACTGTACATAAGAAAAAAATCTTTCTCAGCCATTATCCAAGGTTTCCCACAATCGAGACAACTTTTCCTGTTTTCCCTGCCACCTCGACAGTAAGACTTTTCTCCTCCAGTCAGACCAGTCTCCTCATGGCCCCCAAACACACGCGACTTGTGCCAGTTTCATTCATTTTGTGTCGCTCCCATTGCCAAACATGTGCACCTTTCTCTCCGCTACTCATTCAAACACCGTCTGGCCTCCTGGATCTAGTAGAGCCCTTCTTCCTTCCTAAGGCTTTAATGAACATCTCCCAAGGCTCTGATACCAACAGAACTCACCTGTCTCTCCCTCTGGCACGTGACAAAGACCTGATGTATGCCGCTACTCTTCCACGTCTGACCTTTCATTGTTTCCTTCAACACATAACGTGTGGATGGAGGTGGGGGGGTGGAAAGCAACTATGGGTTTGTGAGAGAAAGTACTAGACTAGGAAGTGGACCGCTGTTTCCCACCTGCCTGCCAAACCATATCCATTCAGTCAACAAATATCTATTGGTAATGTTCTCTGTGCCAGGCACCCAACAGATGCAGGTCAATAAGGCACAGTTTCAATGACAGTCTCTATGGGATTGGTAACTGGAGAATTTAAGTAAGTTACAAATTTGGGAACACCGAGTTTGAAACAAGTTAGAAAACATTATCAGTCATATGTGGCCTTAAATAAACTAACTATTCAGCTTTGGTAACTTTCTCTGCAAGATGAGGACACGATGTCTCACTTCCCAAGGTCGCTGAAAGGACTGGGTGAGACAACTGGTGAGAACATTGTCAAGTACTAGTCACATGTTCATCATTCTTAGACATCCTTAGATTATTAGGACAATGCTGATAAATAGGGCACCCACTCACAATTGCTATAGAAGAAATCGCTGGTTGACACAGAACCAGACATTTTAAGAGGAAAACTTAACGCAGAAAACTTTTTTCCATACCAAAACCAAATGACTACCATTTAACATGAGAGCTTTTGAGAAGGAAGTAAGGATTTCTTGTTGTTTTTACTTAAAAATAAAAATTTGTATAACCTATGTGAACAAGAAGTCACCCACCTGTGGCTTGGTGAAATCATTGTCTGAGCACCACTGAACAAAATGCTGTTGTGCAGCAAACAGACTCTTTTCATCCGTCTTCTTACAGTAAACTCGAATTAGCTGTTCAGCAAATTTCTCTGGCAAAAGCTGTGAGACCTTTTTAAAGATGGAAATATTTCACTGTCACCTTGAATTCGCATACTGAAGAGAGAGATCAGTGGTTCCTAAGCTCCATGCCCAATGCTGTAATTAAAAGTACCATGTTGTTTTGCTATTTTATCCCAATGATAATCCAAAGATAAGAATTTGAGATAGCTGTCATATTGCAAAATGTCCTGCAATTTTAAATCCATTAATAAATGGACATGAAGGTTTGTGTGATATAATTACATGACAGCTATAGACTCTCACACAGAGGATATGCAAATAAGCATATTTAATTTAGATGACTTCAAACATATGACATCCCCTTCCCACCAGATTTATAACCTAGCCTGCAAAGCAAAAATCAGAGCTTTCATCTATGTAGTACAGCAAACAGGAAAATTGGCTGTTAAAATGGTCTAGAACACACAAAATCAGGTATATGTTAGTTTTAAAAATATGTTTCCTTTTTTGGGGGTGTGCCCACAGCATGTGGAAGTTCCTGAGCCAGGGATCAAACACTTGCCACAGCAGTGACCACAGCCATAGTGGTGAAAACATCTGATTCTTAACCCAGTCAGTGGGGAACTCCCTCTTCTTTTTCCTTTTTAACTACACACATTGACTTTAGGACTTAACCTGCATGCAAATTTACCATAAAGACTTGCCAAGTGGCATTACAGTATATTTGTTTTATCTAAGTAGTTACCTGATTTTTAGTAATTCTGATTGCCTTGTCGGGGTCACTCTTACAATAGAAGCGAACATTATCAATAGGATTCTTGTCTTCCATCCCATAATCCATGTTGATAACCTTAATACAAGCATAAATAAGTGATCACATATAATAGCAATGGGAATTGATTCAGAGTTGTGGGGGCATCACGAGAAATGAAGCAGAGATCTCCAGAAGCTGAGCAGTAAGAGTCAGGGTAAGGTAGTTCACGGCAGAATAAAAGCAGCCCTGGTGCATGACCCATAGGTACTTGGCCTTTGAACCTGGGTGGAGTGGGGGAGGTATCTATGCTTTCAACATAAGTAGGGTATAAAGCCAACACTCACTATGCAATAAGACATGTGGCAGGCACTCCTGTGTAGAGATACAAGGACATCTGATAAAATCTCAGCCCCTACAGACCACATGGCCTAGACTTGAGGTTGAAGGAATAATTATAAAAGTAATTATCTAACCACATTTGTTGTAAGAGCTACCAAGGAAAAGCAAGTGGTGCTGTGAAGTTTTGTAACCAGGGAATCTAGTAGTCTGGGGCTCCTGGGGAATGACTGGAAATGTTTTCCCAGGAAGGTGACTTTACTAGTAAGTGGGCAGGAATTAACCAGGCCTAGGGAGGAAAGAAAAGAATTCCAGGCAGAAGAAATAGCTCTCAGGCAGGGGGACTGAAACTGCCTGATGGTTTTAGAAACATTTAAGTCATTGGTAATTCTGGTGAGAGTAGTTTTAGTATAGGTAGACCTTGGAGATATTGCAGGTTTCATTACAGACCATGGCACAAAGCAAATCATATGAACTCTTTGGTTTCCCAGTGCATAAAATTTATGTTTACACTATCCTGTAGTCCATTAAGTGTGCAAGAGCATTATTTCTTAAAAGAAGCAGGAGTTCCTGTTGTGCCTCAGCAGTAATGAACCCGATTAGGATCCATGAGGATGAGGGTTCAATCCCTGGCCCCGCTCAATGAGTTAAGGATCTGGCATTGCCATGTGCTGCAGTGTAGGTCACAGACGTGGTTCAGATCTGGTGTTGCTGTGGCCGTGGTGTAGGTTGGCAGTTGCAGCTCCACTTGGACCCCCTAGTCTGGGAACCTCCACATGTCACACTTTTGGCCCTCAAAAAAAAAAAAAAGGTAAAAGATCCAAGCCGCGTCTGCAACCTACACCACAGCTCACGGCAACGCCAGATCCTCAACCCACTGAGCAAGGCCAAGGATCAAACCCACAACCTCATGGTTCCTAGTCGGATTCTTTAACCACTGAGCCACGACGGGAACTCCCATACTTTAATTTAAAAACGCTTTCTTGGAGTTCCTGTCATGGCACAGTGGAAACAAATCCGACTAATATCCATGAGGAGGCGCGTTTGATTTCTGGTCTCGCTTAGTGGGTTAAGGATCTGGCGTTGCTGTGTGCTCTGGTGTAGGTTGCAGAAGTGGCTCGGATCTGGCGTTGCTGTGGCTGTGGCATAGGCTGGCAGCTGCAGCTCTGATTCAGTCCCTAGTCTGGGAACTTCCATATGCCACGGGTGTGACCCTAAAAAGCAAAAAAAAAAGGGAAAAAAATTAAAAAATTTTCTTGCTAAAAAATGCTAACCATCAAAGCTTTCAGTGAGTCATAATCTTTTTGCAATAGTAATGTCAAAGATCACTGATCACCATAACAAATATAATACTAAAGAAAAAGTTTGCACTATCTCGAGAATTATCAAATGGGACCCAGTGACACAAAATGAGCAAATGCTTTTGGAAAAACGGTGCAAAAGACTTGCTTGATGCAGGACTACTACAAGTCTTCAATTTGTAAAAAATGCAATACATGTCAAGTGCGGTAAAGAGATTCACAGTAAAATGAGGTATATCTCTAGTGACGGTGACCCAAAAACATTCAGAAGTAAAAGAAATAAAAGAGAGAAGACAACTCTTAGAAGTTTGGCTGTTAAGGGAGGCAAGCGGGAAGAATATGGAATGGAACACAGTACCCAGGAAAGGTAAGGGGATTTAACTTTTCAACGACTTTGACCCTGAAGAAAAAGAGATGGGTGAAGAAGAGTGTGGTTCATTATTTTACTAAGATGAAAGTCTGTTTAAACGCAGATGGGAAAGTCAAAGAGCGAGGAGAGAGAATGGATATCATAAGGTTCTGTAGCTGTGTGGAGACAGATGGCTCTGGTTGCACTGCCCAATGGGGCAGCTGCTGGGCCACATGTGGCTTGGGTTTTTACATGCCAAGTTATTAACATTATATACAAGAATAAAATTAGGGATCTCCCATCATGGTTCAGTGGTAACAAACCCAGCTAGTATCCATGAGGATGCCAGCTCAATCCCTGGCCTCACTCAGTGGATTAAGGATCTGGCGTTGCTGTGACCTATGGTGTAGATCTCAGGTACAGCTCGGATCCTGTATTGCTATGGCTGTGGCGTAGGCTGGCAGCTACAGCTGTTATTTGACCCCTAGCCTGGGAACCTCTATATGCCTCAGGTGGGGCCCTAAAGAGGGAAAAAAAAAAAGAATAAAATTTGTTCTTAAGTCACAGCAGCCACATTTCAAGTGCTCAATAGCCATCTGTGGTTTGTTGCTACCAAAGGAGCCAGCACAGAGACAGAACGTTTCTATCATCACAGAATGTTCTATTGGAACCCTAGCTTACAGGACAAGTAGAAGGGTTAACCTTAGCCTTTGACAGGAAGAGAGACATTTCTCCACTGTGCCAGAGGGAAGGCTGAACACAGCTGCAGATGGAGCAGGCTTGCTTACTTGGAGGTATAGGTTGAGAGAGTTCCTACCTAATGACCTATATTTTATCTCAGAAACAAGAGCCAAAGTGGGGTTAATCACTGAGAGTGAACACAACACAGGTGGGGCTGAAGAGTAGGCATGGAGATTTGGGAGGAGTAAAAATGGCTGAAACAGTCACTATGGAGACTGGAAGAATTGTACTAAGCTTGCCAGAAAGTTCAGAGGGTCCAGCTAGGATAGGTGACCATGAATTGTCACTCAGTCTTTTTCAAGGCGGATGAAAAGAAAGGCAAGTGAGATGAGGGTAACTGCAGAAAATGACTAAATTACTGGAAACAGGATCTAAGTTGGATTTATTTATCTATTTATTTTTTTGCCTTTTTGTCATTTTAGGGCCGCACCGCGGCATGTGGAGGTTCCCAGGCTAGAGGTCTAAGCGGAGCTACAGCTGCCGGCCTTCGCCACAGCCACAGCAACGCAGGATCCGAGCCGCATCTGCAACCTACACCACAGCTCACGGGAACGCCAGATCCTTAACCCACTGAGCAAGGCCGGGGATCGAACCTGCAACCTCATGGTTCCTAGTCGGACTTGTTAACCACTGAGCCACGACAGGAACTCCAACAACTTTTCTTTTTTTTTTTTTTTTTGCTTTTTAGGGCCACACCGTGACATATGGAGGTTCCCAGGCTAGGGGTCAAATCGGAGTTATAGCCACCAACCTACACCACAGTCACAGCACGCGGGATCTGAGCTGCGTCTGCAACCTACACCACAGCTCACGGCAACGCCGGATCCTTAACCCACTGAGCAAGGCCAGGGATCGAACCCGCAAGCTCATGGTTCCTAGTCAGATTCGTTCACCACTGTGCCACGACGGCAACTCCTTTTTTTCTTTTTTTTTTCTCCAACAACTTTTAATGTTTGCATTATTCCACTGAATTTCCTATTAAGAGACATATATTTTCCCCTAATCTCACACTATAATAATGCCACAATAAATATATTTGAGCTTTTCTTTCCAAAGCTGATTATCTCCTTAGGACAAATTCCCAGAATGAAATAGCTGAGTCAGTTAAAATTGGCCCGAGTTTAGTCTCTTACATCAGCTTGTACTCCCATTTCCACATACCTTTATTACAATAAAATCTTATACAATTTTTTAATCTTATATGTCTGATAATCAAAACAGTCACTGTTGCATCAATTTGCCTACAGTTTAGAAAGAAAGTTAAACTTCTTTTCATATCTACTGGGCATGTGTATGTCATCTTCTTCTATGCCTCGCAGTCACCTGAAGCACCTCTGACCCTCCATCCACTGGTAGCTTTGACAGAAAAATCAGATGGGAGGTGAGGGACTGACCAGAAGTAAGGCACTGCACTGAGGGCAAGGGCAGACAAATGACAGAGAAAGAATTCTGGAGAGTGAAGCCTTTCCAAGTCTCAGGAAGTCAGGATGTGAGATCCCTTCATTCTGGTGGAAGCTCATCTAGTGAAAAAGGAAACAGCAGCCAAGCTCTGCAGATCTGAGGCACTTCAACATTCAGCCAAGCAGAGAGAGGGGCCAAGGGCAGGTGGCTCACTATGTCCCTCGATAAGGAATAGTTATGGAGAGATCACCTTTCACTCAAAGATGTGTCAACGAGAAAATAACAAGTGAGAGGCTTATAGGAAAAAACACGCAGGGAACACTGTCCTGAGGTTCCAGTGGAGTAAAACTCTGAAAAGAATTTCTTACAGGAAATAGAATATGTGAGAAAGCTATTTGGCATTCTCATTAGGATACAAGAAGATACCACAGCCTCTATGAAAATAGGAGTCAGAAAGTCTTAACTTTCTTCTTCTTCTTTTTTTTTAACAGCCACTCCTGTGGCATATGCAGGTTCCCGAGTCAGGAGTCAAATTGGAGTTACTGCCGAGGCCACAACCATGGCAACACTGAATCCTTAACCCACTGAGCCAGGCCACATCCTCACGTGTGTGTGTGTGTATGTATATGTGTGTGAGCAGGCAATTAAAAAATAATTGGCATGTATTACTTTTCTGACCAAGAAAACTTTAAAAAACCAATATATACAATGCTCTACAAATCACACGACCACAATCACATAAAAAATACTGACAACATGTCAAAGAACATTTAAAAACTGCTTGGAGTTTCCATCATGGCTCAGTGGTTAACAAACCCGACTAGCATCCATGAGGATGCAGGTTTGATCCCTGGCCTCGCTCAGTGGGTTAAGGATCTGGCATTGCTGTGTGCTGTGGTATAGACTGCAGATGTGGCTCGGGTCCTGAGTTGCTATGGCTGTAGTACAGGCCTGCAGCTACAGCTCCAATTCGACCCCTCGCCTGGAAACCTCCGAATGTCGTGGGTGTGGACCTATAAAGACAAAAAAATAAAAATAAAAACTGCTTAATGTTAGTTCTTTCTGTGAGATCACAGGTGATTCTCTTTCTTCCATCTTTCTGTATTTTCCAAATTTTCTGTAATGAATATGTCCTACTGTTATAATGGGGGGGTGTTTTATCTTAAATAAATTATTTGTTTAGGACGTTGCTGGGCTAACCACTTACATCCACTATGAAATCTTCAGGCTTCAGTTCAACTTCTAGCTGTACGTTACTGGGTTTAGCACTGGCGACCCCTTTTGGAAGGCTTTCGTAGTTTTCCTAGAAAAGACAAGTTTCCTCATGTTAAAACCCTAGGTCTTTGTCCTATAGTGTTTGTGCCACAGAGTTTCCCTCTCTGAAAACAGCACTTTACCAAGAAAAGTAGGTAGAGATTTCCCCGACAAATATATAATATACACAGCTTCTGCCTCTGCCATCTTTTAATCAAGTCACAATAGTGTAATTTTCAAAACAGAATTTTCACATTGAAAAAAATGTGGCTTTAACCTACTAGTAAAACAAGAAGTGAAGTACGACTCAAGGAAGTACCATGAGGCAGGGTATGGTTATCAGTACAGCTTGTGTTACGAGCTTTCTGGCAAAGAGAAAACCCTTCAACACACAGGAGAGATGATTGATAACTGAACTAAAGAAGGCAGGCAAGCACGATCTGCGAGAACTTGATAAACTGTAAAAGAAGGAAGTGGCTAAAAGCAGGTCCTTAGGGTCTAATACACATACCTCATTTTGAGGCCCCTTTCCTTTACATTCTTTATCTTGCCTTTGGATCCACATAAAATGTGAGGCCCCCTCTCATTTCCAGCATGAGAGAGTAAAGGTTTGGAGTGAGACTTGGCTTTGAATTCTAGCTAACTGTGCTTCTGTACGCAAGTTATTTAATCTCTCCCAAGCCTCAGTTTTTTCATTTATAGGACAGGCCTCAGAAGACTGATGTAAAGGTTAAATAAGAATGATTGTAAAGGGCTTAGAATAAAGCCATAGGCTTGTGATGGGCTAATGGTTTCCTCTGAGGGGAAAGAGAACCTTTCAACTTACCCTTTTAATCTTTCCTTGTTCGCCTGGCTGGGTCTCACCCACAAACTTGTAGAGATTACGGCATTCAATTTTTTTTAAAATCGCTCGTGCAGCATCCAGTTTGGGGTCAGTAGAGTATAAAATCTCCAGAAAAATATTATCTGCCAATTTGATGAAATTTCAGTTACATTAAAATAAAAAAACAAGGAGTTCCCATTGCGGCTCAGCAATAACGAACCCGACTAGGATCCATGAGGACACAGGTTTAATCCCTGGCCTCGCTCAGTGGGCTAAGGATCTGGTGCTGCCGTGAGTTGTGGTGTAGGCTGTAGACGCAGCTTGGATCCCTCGTTGCTGTGGCTGTGGCTGAGCTCTAATTTGACTCCTAGCCAGGGAATTTCGAAATGCCGCAGGTATGGCCCTAAAAAGAAAAAAAAAGAAAAAAACAAGATTTAAAGACTCATACACTCATACATTTCTGTACTTCTGAAATGATTTGAAGCATAAATTTACAAATACAGGTACACTATGGTTATAAAATGTGGGAAAAAAATTTTAAAGCCTGAAGTGAGAAAAACCTTCATAAATTTGTTCTAGCCAATGTCTCGGATTGGCTTCAATGTAATCTGGTGAGTGGGAAAGGGGAGAGATGAAAATTCTGCCCTGGAGTTGATGTCTTAAGGCTGGGTTTGGGGTATAAAGGGATGTATTAATTTATTGCTATTTTATGTTTTGTTCTTTTTTTTTGGGGGGGAGTCTTTTTTTGTCTTTTTAGGGCTGCATTGACGGCATATGGAGGTTACCAGGCTAGGGGTCCAATCAGAGCTGCACCTGAGGCCTACACTATAGCCATAGCAATGTAGGGTCTGAGACAGGTCTGCAATCTATACCACAGCTTGTGGCAATGTGGTATCCTTAACCCACCAAGCGAGGCCAGGGATCAAACCTGCATCCTCATCGATACTTGTGGGGTTTTGTAATCTGCTGTGCCACAACGGGAACTCCCAAAAGATAATGTTCTATGTGTGCTATTTGCCTACAAAATATACATGTGCAATTTTTACGTTTATACAAATTGCACATACATGATACACCAAAATAAAAAATATATGAACAATTTTTTTTTTTTTTTTTGCTTTTTAGGGCCGTACTTGCGACATATGGAGGTTCCCAGGCTAGGGGTCTAATCAGAGCTAAAGCTGTTGGCCTATACCACAGCCACAGCCACACCACATCCGGGCATGTCTGCGACCTACGCCACAGGTCATGGCAACACCAGATTCTTAACCCACTGAGAGAGGCCAGGGATAAAACCTGCAACCTCATGGTTCCTAGTCGGATTTGTTTCTGCTGCGCCATGACGGGAACTCCTATGAACAATTACTGAACTTTAGTTAATCTACATGCTGAAAGAGTTAGGTTAAGTATACTGATGTCTTCAATGTACTTTAAAATCCATCAAAATTTAGATGGATTAACAGATGGATAGAGGGGTGGTTAAATACATGATAAAGCAAGTCCAGTAAATGCCAGAATTTACATGATGAGTATACTGTTAACTGTAAACTTCTTTCAGTCTTGCTGAACATTCTCAACACTCCCCCAAAAATGTGGAAAAACTTTCTAAAAATTTTAAAATAAGTGGAGATTTCAAAAATAAAGATACAGTGAGTTGCTTCTTGGAAAAGCAGCAAAAGTAAGTAAGGCTCACATGGTCTATTCCTTCAGGGTCATGTAGTTAAGGACAATAAGGATTATATGACTGTTCAGAATAATATGCAAGAAAAGTAAAATGATCCTGGTTTCAAATGATGAAAGTTGGAAAGGCGCTACACTTATTCTCCCATACACTCTGGCAGACAGAGGACAGAGCACAAAAACATGATCTAATTTCTCATCCGGGATCTCTGACATTGTTACAACATCCAAGCGATCAGTCCAACGCATCGATGGACTTGTCGCGTTGAACAGGGTAAAAGCCAGTTTGGGTGTTCTGGAACCTTCATAGTGAATAAGAACTATGTACAGTCATGTGCAGTTAAAACTGCATTAAAATGTACGATATTTTGGAGTTCTCATGGTGGCTCAGAGGTATCGAATCTGACTAGTATCCATGAGGATGAGGGTTCGATCCCTGGCCTTGCTCAGTGGGTTGAGGAGCTGGCATTGCCGTGAGCTGTGGTGTAGACCTTAGGCCGGCAGCTACGGCTCTGAATTGACCCCTAGCCTGAGAACTTCCTTATGCCGAGGGTGTGGCCCTAAAAAATACAAACAAGAAAAAAAAAAAAGAAAGAAAAGAAAAAAGAAAAAAAAAGCAGGCTATTTTATGGTTTGTCAGTTAATTAAAAAGATAAAATCCAGAATTCATTTATTTTCATAAAATGGTAATTTAAATGTCATATGTTACAAGATAAATTGTTTTTTTTTTTTTTTTTTTTTTTTTTTTCTTTTTT